>JAJHSJ010000015.1:53774507-53922856 GCA_021015155.1 Magnolia officinalis
AATGATTGCATGTCTTTCAAAGTATGGTGATTACCATACATTGTGAGGCCCGTTGTGATGCGAGAGTTCCATCCAACCCGTCCATTACATGTGTGCGTCCTAATGTTAGGCCAAAATAACAAAATCAAGCTTGATCCATTAATCATGTGGGCCACAACAAAGGGAAAATGAGGGACATGTGGGAGGGGGGACGCACACCACAAAAACTTTAAGATGAAATGTGGGATCCACTGTGTTGTGTACATGTCATACAACCTATCCATCAAGTGCACCTCAAAAGGATGAAGTTACACACCAAAAATCAAGCCATGTCAAAATTCAGGTGGGCCACAACAAGTCAATATATAGGTTTTACGAGCGATTATACATTACTTCTTGAGATGTGTCCAACCTAACTTTTTTATAGGGATGGTTCTTGGGATGTACGGTGCGTACGATGAATAAAACCAGATTCATGGTTCAGATTCCACATACACATCATGGGGTGGGCCCCACATAGCACAAATCTATGACAATTACCACAATATGGTCAAAGCAACAGGTGATCATTCCCTTTTAATATGATAGGCGCTGGGCCACTGCTAAAAGATTTGGCAGAAAAGATAAAGGGATCGATCTTGGGCCTGAATTTCATTCCTCATAAACACTTAAACCGGGCCAGGAAGAATCTGACGTAGACTGAACCGGGCACATTCCATACTCTAACTCAGCTTGCATGAGTAGGATGGAACCATTGCACAGCTTTCAGTTTGTATGACTGGGACCCGTTAATCAGAAAACCAGACCATTCATTTGTTGGGTCCCATCAGGGATTGATGATTTCCAGTAAATATTAAAGATTCACAGACTCATCCACCAATATTCGACCACTTTTCAGTCGAATGTGAACCATTGCTGTGCTTTGGTCTGTAACTTTCTATTTGCAGGCACCAGTTGAAATATTAGTATTATAATATCAAGGAAATTAAAGGACATGGTGTATCCATGGTGTGGTCCAACAGATGGATGGTCTGGATTTCTGAAATGTGTGTACCACTTGTACAGGGTTAAAACTAGGAGAACATTCTGAAAATCTTCCGGTGTAATACCATATAATCTTCATGGTAGAATTAGATGCTGTGTGATCTGGTTTTCAGTGGAACCGATCTCCGGAAGAGAAGTGCTCACCACAGGCAAGGGCACCACGATTTATTGTGCCTTACCATGTTTCCCACTATCATAAGATTGTTTTCTGATATCCATACCATTAAAATGTTAGGAAACATCATGAAGATCACGTTTCTAAAAAATCAGGTTGATTAAATCACTAGGTGGGCCACAAGTGTACGTTGGGTCAGATAGTCGGTTTCCCAATAATTTCACTAGTATGGCCCATATAATGAACGTTCCAGCCTGAGGTTTGGGTTATATGATTTTCAAGGTGGAACCTACAATTTTCTGGCGTGGAATTTCCTACGTAAATCGCATGTTGGCCGCAAGATGGTCCGGCGCCACAAGTTGTGGTGCGGTTGCCCGTAGGTGATGAGTTAGGTCTCTTTACCGACAGCAGGGCGAGTCAAGACTCAAGAGCTGAGTCGGCAATGTTTTGAATCGTAAAACTATGATGATAGTCCACTACCAGTTTTTAGGAGTTGTTGTCTCATCCAACAGGGATGCGGCACATATTTACACCAATCCATACCATGTAAGTTGTGGGTCCCACTGTGACTGAAGTACTCTATTCATTCAATACTGATCAAACGGTCCTAACCAACCACTTGATGACTATAAAGTATTTGTTATGAGTAACATTATCTATGGTCCGTATTAAATGGGAGAAATCAGAAGGTTAAGAACATCCGATCAATTTAATATTCTTGTTATGATCCGCCCATGATAGAGGTTAGGATTAGGACGGTCTGGATTTCATTACATGAACGCCAGAAGACGGGACACTACAACTTAAAACAGACGGTGGTGAAGTAGGACGTAAGATATGCTCGTGTCTACTCAATGCTTTCTGCCATGCTGTGGGGTTGCGTGGGAAGCGAGCTTCTCTTTTGTCCGTCAAAAGAATAGAAGGAGTGAGGAAATAGTGCTGAGTGGGGCTCAGATACCTAGCACGAGGGAAATGCTATTGTGGGGGCCTGAGGAACCATCTTAGGTGGTGGTGAGCTAGCTATCTCCAATACATGTACGGTGAAATATCAAGTGGAGCCGTCCATCTTGTCAGGCCTAACATGAAGAGTTTACCTTTAAATACTCACCGTATTATATATAATGATGGAGAAATATAGGGAGAAGAGAAAGGATATCTATATGATCTGTGTCCATCTTATCTGGCCTAAGATGAAGAGATTACCTTTAAATACTCACACGTATTATAATGATGAGAAATATAGGGAGAAGAGAAAGGATATCTATATGGTCTTCGTCCATCTTATCTGGCTTAAGATGAAGATTGCCTTTAAATACCCACACGTATTATAATGATGGAGAAATATAGGGAGAAGAGAAAGGATATCCATATGGTCGTCGTTAACTTAGAGAAAGCATAGGATAGGGTCCCTCGAGAGGAAATTTGTTGGGTGTTGAAAAAGATAGGACACTCGAGAAGACATATTACCATTGTTAAGGGTAATGTATTGGGAGAGGTAAGGAATGTGAAATTTATTACTAGAGAGATAAGTGAATTTTTAATTGTTTAATGGCATTGGTCGACCAGATAATATGAAGACCACCTAGGCATTGATCCCCTATATTTTTGTGTTGATTATAAACAAGCTAACTAGTCATACTCGTATTGATTATGTACAACTACGCATATGTATGAAGAGATCTCATGTGTATGTTATTCTCAGAGGACATAGTTTTGATTGATAAGATGGAGGAGAGCATAAATAGAAAGCTAAAATTTTGAAAGGGTGCTTAATCAAACTAAAACATAATATATAAAGTACAATTTTAAAAACTATAGAAGTAAAAACAAATAATTAGTTAAGTTTGCTGACCAATTTTTATTTTTTTCAAGATAACCACTTTCAATATCATGGGTTGATAATTCATGAGCATAAAGAGACTGAGAAGGGTATTGTCCATATAATTCAAGCAAGGCGGAAGAAATGGAGATGAGCTTTTGGAGTTCTATGTAATAGTTGTGTACTACTCTAAATAAAGGAAAATTTTTATAAGATGGCTATTAGATTAACCATGCTTTATGGACAAAATGTTAGTAGTTAAGAAACAATATATTCAAAGTATGGTTGAAAGAGGATGTTGAGATGAATAAGTGACAAGACAAAAAATGATATAATAAAAAATGGATGCGTTCAAGGGAATCCAGTGGCAACACAAAGAGGTAATAAAATGAGGGAAAGTATACTTCAATGGTTTTATGTGCAATTGACGCCAAGAATCATGCCAATCAAAATGAGCAAGTTGGTACAAATTGAAAGCTCTAAAAGGGTAACGCGATGGCCCAAGACATAAATGTAGTACGTATAGACCTGGCAACCAACAGTCTAACAGAAGTATGGCCTTTGATAGAGTGAAATGGCAAAAACGGATTCATCCAGTTGGTCCCAATTTGTTAGGATAAATGCTTAGACGATGATGATGATGATTAAATAATCATGCATGTTTCTCATTTTGCCTCAGTCCTTGCACCAAATTCATTGTAAGCTGCTTATGTTAGTTGCCGCATCTTTTGAGGCCACCAGTCAGATGGCCAGGATCATAGTGAGGATGTATATTCTGAAGAAATTTCCATCCATAGGATAGAGAACTGTACGGAAGGTTTCATAAATAAATCACCCTTGCCATGTGTGCTGCAAAAAGATGTTTAAAAAAAAAAAAAAAAAAAAAAAAATCATATTTACGTTTTACCTTCGACCTGGGTTCAGTCCTTACCTCAGTGGTAGACTCCGAGGAGTTTCAATACGAGGTCTTGGGTTTGATACCCATAGGTGGTGAAATTCCACTACGGCGTGTGTGGGTGTGTTGGGTGTCTGTGTGAAAAAAAAATAAAATTAAAAAGGTCTTACCTTCGCCTCCTTTGGAGAAGGGATTATTAGGGGCCTCCAGGGATTATGAGGAGTGCAAATGGGTTCAAGTTGACTAATTGGGTTAATGGACCCAACCAAAATTAATGGTCCAAAATTTAGATTCACAGAATAGATATGAGTTCAAAAGTTTAATTGGAGTACTAAATGAGTCGGCCTCACCCAACTCCGAAAATTCTTAATTGGGTCTGATTTTGTCATCCCAAAATGAATACAGTGGCCCATGACCTACCATAATACAGTAGGCATTAGAAGATGACAGCTCATGTTCAACATGGGACTTGAGAAAATCAAGGGAATTTTTGAAAAGTGTTTTTTGACTGCACTTGCCCTTCTCTGATTGGATGTCTATCTTATCACAATGGCCACAAACTATTATATATATAGTTTCCTGAAGAGGAAAGATTTTTGGATTACGTGTTTTCACGTGTGACATGTTGGCGGGAAATAAATGGATGGATGTGAAAGTTAAGATGCAGCAGCTACTGTAGGTGACCACTAAACAGGCAAAGAGAGAAATGAAAGTAGGGCTGTCAATGGATACCTGAACACTTTGATATCCGATGGAACCCGGCCTGATTTTGATGGGTCCCACTCCAATTATTTGGACCCATCAAGCAATCGTGTTGGGTTTTGAGTCTCAGCTTTTGGGTCCAGATAAATTTGAGTCCAGTCAGGTCGGGTCGATTGAGTGGGGTCTGAGTCATATCCTGTTAGTTTTAATGGTGATATTATATATTAGATATCTATTGTTTATTCTAGCAATGGGATAAACTTTCCCAGCCATAGGTATGTAAGGGAGCCCATTTATATTTTAATTGTGTGATATTGTATATTAAATATCTATGGTTTATTCTAACAATGGAATAATGCTTCCAAGCTGTAGGTATGTAAGGGAGCCCGTTTACACACCACTCATGCATCAAGTAGCACATGAGTGGGCCCGACCATGTAAATGCTCTTGTTTGACCCAAAACAGCTAGAAACTTAGATATAAAAACTCGATGGTTCCTGGACTCGATTGCATCTAGGTTTGGATCTTGAAGACAATAAACCCGGACCTGAAAAGACCAAACCAGTTAGCCCAGGTATAGGTACCATAAAACCCAGCCCATTGAAAGTCTTGGAATGAAGATTTTCCCAAGAATTGCTACTATAATTAAAGCCTTAGCTGATCATATGAACAATATTTCATAGGGCACATGACAATCAGCACTTCACAAAACACACATGAGACTAATCCATTCACGAGATTAGGCCATCCTGCATGCAGGAACATTTATGAGCTATAGTTCCCATTTGAAAAAAAAAAAAAAAACACCTAGAAATGATAATGATGACTCATTTACTTTGCCTTTTATAGGAAATTGGAAAACCAGCTCGGAGAGAATGCCTTAGCTAGCACGACACTCTCCACCAATTCACTACTCACAAGACTCAAGTCATTCGTCATGTAAGGAATGTTGTAGGAATGGCTGGTCCTGCCTATAAATATTATTGATTGGGTCTAAATCCTCTTACAACTAGACCCAACCAATTAAATAAATGGATTAGTATATTTTGACTTGTACCTGACCGAGGCTTAGGACAGCTCAGCCCATCAGTTGACTTGGCCTTAAAGGGAAAATTTTACAAGATGGCTATAAGACCAGCCATGCATGCTTTATGGATAAAATGTTGCCAATTAAGTAACAGCATATTCACAATATGAATCTAGTTGAAAAGAGGATGATGAGATAGATAAAAGATAAGATCCAAGGAATGATAGAATTAGAAATGAGTGCATTCCGGTGAATTTAGGAGTAGCAGAGCGATAATAAGATGGAGGAAAGTTGAGTATGACACCAAGAATTGTGTCAATCAAAACGCACGAATTGGTACAAGTTGAAGTGACATGTAGAGTGGGTTGCAGACACTTTCATGGCAAAGATGGACCAGAGAAGGATTGATTCGAGACAAAAATGATTCAGATCGTCAGAACCTTAAATCAGTCATATCTCGCAAACCGGGATGAGTTTTTCAACATATTATGGGTAGGAGGACCTACTTAAGCCAACCAATCCGCTACGTCAGGTTACCCATGACAGATTTGTGAGATTTCATCATATTGACAATCAAAGGTCCTGTTTAGTTTTATTTTTATTATGAATAATGAATTTTAGTTCGAGTATAACTTTTGATCCTTTTGAGTTGTAGAAATTGTGCCCAATATGAAAAGGGCTTAGAAAAGTTAGGAGAGTAATTTGGCTTGGCCAAATTTGATACTTATTATTTTTTGCCGAAAATCATGAAGTCTAAGTAGGAATAGAGGTAATTTATAAATAATAAGTTTACTATTTATAGTAAGTCACATTTTTAGGGTGTTTGAGTTGGAGGTCTAAAACTTCATCCTAGGTTTGATTTCCTTATTTAAAGATTTGTAATTTCATTTTTCATCATCAATCAAGTTATTTTGAATTTATTATGAATTATTCGTGCTTTTATTCTCCCGTGGATTTGAGAAAGCTCTGTGAGGAGTTTAGTGAGCTCCATGGATTTGGAGTAGTTATCCCCTGAGGAAGATGGTGATTGAACTCATCACGTCCCTCCCCTTCCATGAAGGCTCTAAAAGGGTAAGGCAATGGCCTAGAAGGACATGAAGGTAATAATAAAAGACTCAACAACCTATGGTCTAACTGAAGTAAAGCCTTTGATAGAGTGAAATGGCAAAGAAGGATTCTTGTAGTTCATAAAGGCGTAAATGATGAGGATGATGATGATTAAAACAATCATGTTTCTCATTTTGCCTCAGTCCTTGCATAGGCCACTTATGTTAGTTGTCACATCTTTTGAGGCTACCGGTCGGATGGCTGGGAGTATAGCGCGGATGTATAATTTTAACAAATTTCCATCCATAGCATAGATAACTGTATGGTTCCATATTAATAAATCACCCTTGCCATGTATGTTGCAAAGAGATGATTTTACTATATTTTGGTTCTACTAACTCTACCTTCACCTCCTTTAGAGAATGGATTATTAGGGGTGAGGGATTATGAGAGGGGCAAAATAGGTCGAGTAGACCAATTGGGTTGATGGGCCCAACCATAGTTAAAGGGTCCAAAATTATTTAGATCTATAAAACGGGCATGGCTTCAAAAGTTTGACTGGATCACTAAATGAGTCGAGTTTAAGACCGCAAAAATTAACCTTACTCGGCCTGCCCTGAATATTTTTAATTAGGTTTAATTCTGTCATCCTAAAATCAATACGGTGGATCATGACCTACCACAATAGGGTAGGCATCAGATGACAGCTCATGTCCAACATGGAACTTGAGAAAATCAAGAGAGAATTTTAGAAAAGTGTATTTTGGACTACACTTATGTAAGAAAATCAAGAGAGAATGTTAGAAAAGTTTATTTTGGACTTCACTTACCCTTCTCTGATTAGATGTCTATCCTATCACAATGGGCCATGAAATATATATATATCATTTCCTAAAGAGGAAATATTTTTGGATTGCGTGTTTTCATGTGTGACATGTTGGTAGGAAGAAATGGATGGATGTGAAAGTTTACATGCAGCTACTGTAGGTGACCACCAATCAGGCAAAGAAAGAAATGAAAATAGGGCTGTCAATGGATACTCGAACACTTCGATATCTGATGGACCCGGCTTGATTTTGATGGGTCCTATACTCCAATTATTTGGACCCATCAAGCAATCATGTCGGGTTTTGAGTCTCAGCTTTTGGGTCGAAGATAAATTTGAGTCCAGTCAGGTTGGGTCGATCAAGTGGGGTCTGAGTCAACTCCTGTTAGTTTTGATGGTGATATTATATATTAAATATCTATTGTTTATCTAGTAATGGAAGTTTCCAAGCCATAGGTATGTAAGGGAGCCCATTTATACTTTAATGGTGTGTATTTTTATATTAAATATCTATGATTTATTCTAGTAATGGAATAATGCTTCCATGCCGTAGGTATGTAAGGGAGCCCATTTACACACCACTCATGCATCAAAGTAGCACATGAGTGAGCCTGACCATGTAAACTCTTGTTTGACCCAAAACAGCTAGAAACTTAGATATAAAATCTTTATAGTTCCTCGACTTGATTGCATCTAGGTTTGGATCTTGAAGACAATAGACCCAACCTGAAAAGATCCAAACCAGTTAGCCCAGGTATGAGCACCATAAAACCTGGCCTATTGAAAATATTTTAATGAAGATTATCCCAAGAAGTTCTACTACAAAGTCTTAGTTGATTATATGAACAATATTTCATAGGGCACATGACACTAATCAGGACTTCACACGGCACACTTGAGACCAATCCATTCACAAGATTAGGCCATATTCCTGCATGCAATGATCATTTACTATCAATAGTTTCGGTTTGAAAAAAACACCTAGAAATAGTAATGATGGGTCATTTACTTTAACATTTCATAGGAAATTGGAAAACCAAATAGGTCCTGAGAGAATGCCTCAGCCAGCATGACACTCTCCACCAATCCAGTCATAAGAGTCAAGCCATTCGTCATGTAGGGATGGTTACAGAAATGGCTGGTCCTGCCAATAAATTTTATATATCAGGTCAAAATCCTCTTACAGTTAGACCCAGCCTATTAAATAAATGGATTAGTTTATTTTGACTTGGAACTGACCGAGGATCAGGACAGCTCAGCCCAGCTCAGCCCAGCTCAGTTGACATGACCTTAAAAGGGAAAATTTGACAAGATAGCTAGCTATAAAACCAGCCATGCTTTATGGATAAAATATTGCCAATTAAGCAACAACATATTCAAAGTATGAATCTAGTTGAAGAGAATGCTGAGATGGATAAGATATAAGACAATTAAAAATAGAATTAGAAATGAATGCATTCAAGAGAATTTAGGAGTAGCACATGAGATAATATGTTGAAGGAAAGTTGAGTACCTCGATGGTTTTATATACAATTGAGACCAAAAACTGTGCCAGTCAAAAGGCACGAGTTGGAACAAATAGAAGGCTTTAAAAAAAATAAGGCAATGGCCTAGAAGGACGTGAAGGGTGCTACAGCCTTTGATAGAGTGAAATGGCGAAAAAGGATTCTTGTAGTTCCATTAGTTCCGATAAAGGATTAAATGATGATTAAAAAATCATGTTTCTCATTTTGCATCAGTCCTTAAACAAAATTCACTGTAAGCCACTTGTGTTACTTGTCGTATTGTTTGAGGCTACCAGTCAGATGGCTAGGATCATAGTGTAAATGTATATTTTTAACAATTTTCCATTCATAGCATAGATAACTATATGAAAGGTTCCATTAATAAATCACTCTTGTTATGTGTGCTGCAAAGAGATGATTTTACCATATTTTGGTTCTACCAACTCTACCTTCACATCCTTTGGAGAATGGATTATTAGGGGCTAGGGATTATGAGGGGTGCAAATAGTTTGAGTAGACCAATTGGGTAAATGGGCCCAACCAAAATCAAAGGTCCAAAATTTCGATCTATAGAATGGGCATGGGTTCAAAAGTTCGACCGGTTTACTAAATGAGTCGAGTTAATTAAGACCGACAAAAATGAACCTTACTCGGCCTCACCTTTCCCTAAAAAATTTTAATTAGGTCAAGCTAATTTCGTCATCCTAAAATCAATACAGTGGATCATGACCTACCACAATAGGGTAGGCCAGATGACAGCTCATGTCCAACATGGGGCTTAAGAAAATCAAGAGAATTTTAGAAAAATGTTTTTTTTTTTTACTTCACTTACCCTTCTTTGATTGGATGTCTATCCTATCACAAGGGGCCATATTGGAATTATATATATATATATTATATATATATATATATATATATATATATATATATATATATATATATATATAATTTCCTGAAAAGGAATGATTTTTGGATTACGTGTTTTCATGTGTGACATGTTGGTAGAAAGAAATAGATGGATGTGAAAGTTTACATGCAGCTACTGTAGGTGACCACCTAACAGGCAAAGAGAGAAATGAAAGTAGGGCTGTCAATGGATACTCGAACACTTCGAGACCCGACCTGATTTTGATGGGTCCTGTACTCCAATTATTTGGACCCATCAAGAAATCTTGTCGGGTTTTGAGTTTCAGCTTTTGGGTCCCAGATAAATTTGAGTCCAGTCAGGTCGTGTTGATCGAGTGACGTCTGAGTCAAATCCTGTTAGTTTTAATGGTGATATTATATATTAAATATCTATTGTTTATTATAGCAATAAAGTTTCCAAGCCATGGGTATATAAGGGAACCCATTTACATTTTAATGGTGTGATACTGTATATTAAATATCTATTGTTTATTCAGGTAATGCAAAGCTTCCAAGCCGTAGGCATGCAAGGGAAGGATGCGGTTTAGCTAGTGAATCCATTGCCAGCCAGCTGTTGTCGAAGCTCTGTGGGCCCCACCATAATGTATCTGTTTTATCCATGCTGTTCATCCATTTTATAGCTTATTTTAAGGAATAAGCCCAAAATTGAGGCAGATCCAAATCTCATGTGGATCACACCACAAGAAACAGTAGAGATTGAACACTTACCGTTGAAAACTTTTTTCTGGCAACAGAAATATTATATCAAGTTGACATCTGTGTTGTCCCTTCATCCAGGTTTCTGTGACCTTATCAACAGGTTGGATGGCAAATAAACATTACAGTGGGTCCTGGGAAGTTTTTAATGGTGGAATTCAGTCAACACTTTTTTCCTGTGGTGTGGTCCAACTGAGATTTGGATCTCCTTTATTTTTGGTTTCACATGGTAAAATGAGCTGGAAAAAATGGATGGACGGCATGGATAAAACAGATACATTATGGTAAGGCCCACAGAGCTTCGACACAGCTAGCTGGCTGATGTTGGGGTCACTAGCCAAAACGCGTCCTTAAGAGAGTCCATTTACACACCATTCATGCATCAAAGTAGCACATGAGTGGGCCCGACCATGTAAATGCTAACAGCTAGAAACTTAGATATAAAGACTCAGATGGTTCCTGGACTCGATTGCATATAGGTTTGGGCCTTGAAGACAATAGACCCGGGCTTGGAAAGATCCAAACCAGTTAGCCCAGGCACAGGTACCATAAAACCCAACCCATTGAAAGTCCTGTAATGAAGACTATCCCAAGAAGTGCTACTATTAAGTCTTGGTTGATCATACAAACAAGACTTCACAGGACACATGACACCAATAAGGACTTCACACGGCACACAATGGACCAAATATCCATTGACGAGATTAATACATTCAGCATGCAGGGATCCTACTGGCCCTTGGAGAATGCCTTAGCCAACACGAAACTTTCCACCAATCCACACACAAGATTCAAGCCATCGTCATATAGGGACCACTTCATGAATGCATGGCTTGGTCCTGCCTGTAAATATTATAGATCGGGTCTGAATTCTCTAACTTTTAATCGATTTCTTTTCTGGATCTCATCACATTCTATACACATTTTATACAAGAGAATAACATAGTATACTGGAGCTGCCCTTCTTAAAAGTTGGAGATGATTTGGGAAGATGTATGCTGCCGGTGGCCTTCCGCTCTCTCTCACCTCCTCTACAATGGAACTATCAACACAAAAATTGGGTGAGGGGAGAGGGTACTCTTTTGAAAATATTGGATTGCCAGCGGAGACTAATTTCTATGAATCCACAGTCAAACCCCCCCTCCCCCTTACACCTATTTAATAAAAGAGATATGGTATTCCCCTTACACCTATTTAATAAAAGAGATATGGTATTCTAGGGTAGAAAGATAGAGTTGTATATGCACCATCTTTGTAGGCCCCACTTGAAGCCCATGTGGCCAATTCATTCTGTTTTGATCTAATGCTCGGCTTGGTAATGCCACATGTAGCCCACAATTCCAACATTCTCCAACTTGAGTCACTCGTGGCATTCTTTAATATGCAATATATTATGCACATCTGGCACATACCTGATGAGTGCAAAACCTTATCAGATATATTATAATGGATCGTAGGCAATATCCTTTATAATCCAATTGATTGAAACTAATGATATAGGATTATAATAGTCATTACTTCATTTATTGATGTAGGACCTGACATGATTATAGATGCCAGTACTTCCAATAACATGGATTCCAATAGGGTGTGTGGTATGAAAATCTCATGCTAGGTGTAGTGTACCCGCATGTAATCTTTCAAGTAGTACTTTTATCTTTGCCGAGAGATGCATTTGCCTTAATGATAGCTAAAATTAACGTAACTGTTCATTTTACATCATGCATGCATAACTATTCATTTCTTCTCCTTAATTAAGATAAGAAAGGTGTCGGCTAAGCCACCTATTCCGGGCCTCATTCTGGGCCAGCTTCACTCATCAGCGTGCCCCCTACTCTCGTTGGTTTCATGCAGAGAGCCTTGCTCTCCTTTCCTCTTTCATCACTGCTTTGCTTCTGCCTTTCTTGATCCATCTCTCAGTCCGTCTTCCTTTTTCCTCCGGGCTTTGGTCTTGGGGTATATAATAGGCAGGGTCCATTTTTTTCTTTTTGCTAATCCAGGTCCCGCCCGAATGCCTGTACAATCTGTTCATCTTATATATTGATGGTGGCATTGTCCATCTTTTTTAAAAAAAAAACCCAAATCTCAATTAAACCTCAAGTAACTAGAATGCATATGCAATTGTAATATTTGTACTCTCATTGATTATTAGTTGAGGTTTATAAATACTTGAAGATCATAAATCCGCTTTAAAAAAACTTTAACATGTGATCTTTTGTCCCTATTTAAATTCAGAGAATTGCAATGCTATAACATCTAATACCTAACTTCGTAGTAGGTATTAAAACATGTTTCAATGCATGAAGTCATAAGCTCCATATTACATTCTCTTGTGCAATGACATTTATGCCATGAAACCCAAAAATAGATTTTCCCACTATTGAGGCCTTCAGTGTAATCCAAAAATTTTCTTCTGATTAGTCCCACCTCACTAGTATTATTATATGTGGGCTTAATACCTTATCACGTTTATGTCACAAATTCATAGATCCATACTTATATTCACAATTTCTTCTATTTGATGATTTCTATAAGGCCGACTGCATGCCTTAAATGATTACAATGCTCAAAACCATCTCCCATTATTCCCTCACTAATCAAGCCATTAGAATGCATATATGAATATTAAGAGAATGTTTCAAGTTACATATATTATGGCTCTATAAGATTTGATATGGATGTCTTTGATTCTTTTAAGGGGTCGAACTTTCATATAGATATATGATTTCTTTTTTCTGAATGTCACAACATGTACAATCATATTTAGAAGTGATGTTACCCTTTTGTTTGGACTAGAATTATTTTTGTGTCACATTTTAAGAGGTTGAACTTTTATTGACATTTTACTTACTTTTATTCTAGTTTTTATATTACTATTATTCACATCCATGTTCTCACTACTTTATTGGAGCATCGAAGCTTAAACAGAAATTTAAATTTAAAAATTGAATATGTATTTTGTTTTAAAAACCAATATAGAGAGAACATACAGATTTTAATAAAATTCAAATGTAAAATAGTTTTTTACTTTAAAAGAAAAACCAAAATAGACATTTAGCCTCAATCTTCTACTTATTAGTTATACATTTAAATACGTAGTGCTCCGCATCACTGAGTCTCTAGCTTTTTAGAGTTCAAATATGGTGTTGGCCTTTAACTAATCTATAGCAAAATACTAATGCGTATCAATTTAAACTTTAATTTCTATTAGACAAGAATTTCACCTTCGTTTTCTCCTTATAATAACTACACCCATTGGTATCTTTTCAAAGCGATCAACAAGTTGTGAAGTAGTTTTTGTGGGTTTTAATTCACCAAGTTCTAATTGTTCATATACCGAATAAGGTATAAGATTAACACTTTTCCTAAGTCTAGAAGTGTTTGTTCAATATGAAAGTTCCCTATGATGCAGGAAATAGTAAAATTGTCCAGATCTTTATATTTTCAGGGAGTGTTCTGCTTGATAATAGCACTTGTTCTGTCAAAAATGTTTTCTATTATATGTCAAGCATTCGCTTCAGAGTACAAAGGTCTTTAAGAAATTTAGCATGTGATGGTATTTGCGTAATGGCATCCAACAAGGGTATGTACATCGAGATCTTATTTGAAAACCTCAAAAAGTCTTAATTATTAACCAAAGGTTTAAATGAGTGTAATTGATGAGAGAATGAGGCTACTACCTTGTGACCATGGTCAAGCTCCTTTTCATGTTGAGCATCGCTAGACTCGTCATCATTCTTAGATTCAATGGATTCACCAAGTTTTTCAACATTTTTTAGAATTTCCTTATCAATCACTTTTCCACTTCAAAGGGAAGTGATAGACTTAGTATGCTGAACATGGGAGTTGGAAGGATTGGAATTAACTACCTTATATTGTCCTTTGGGA
Organism: Magnolia officinalis; assembly: GCA_021015155.1. Classification (NCBI taxonomy): domain Eukaryota; kingdom Viridiplantae; phylum Streptophyta; class Magnoliopsida; order Magnoliales; family Magnoliaceae; genus Magnolia; species Magnolia officinalis. Next base: position 53,788,978 of record JAJHSJ010000015.1, read on the forward strand.
TTCAGTTGTGATTGGGATGGAAAAGTTCATTTTTCCCCAACATTAAGGCAGGATTCAATTCTCTCAACCCTAAAGATTTTCATGGTGAACTAATTGATTTATGTTTGTCCTTGTATGAATGCTTGCAATGTATCATTTAGCTAGGGTCTTCTTCGGTGGGGGCATATTAGGGGTACTAGTAGAAGTCCTTTGAAGATTAATACCCACATTAGCAGTAGGTCTGTTTCTCTAACTAAAATTGGTATGGTTTCACTAATTAGAATTATGTGTTTATGATTGGGGCACTAAATGGGCTCTGATAAGCATTCATGGCATTAACTTGATCATGCAACACCTCCTGAAAAGTCAGGATTGTAGGACAATCTTTAGTCAAGTATGTATTGCTATTAGATATACCACAAGCAATTTCAGCGGCTTCGTTGGTTAATTTTAACAACGTTAACTCTCCTTAATTTTATGGCCTCTAATTTTTAAGTGAGACTCATTATCTTTGCATTCACATCATCGTTTTCTTTCAGCATGTACATACTTCCATTTCCATTGGCCATGGGCTTGTATTATGCCAAAACAGCAAAAAAAATTATTTATTTATTATTATTTTTTTAAAGACGGATCAAGTCTGTCGTAAAAAGCAGTTAAGAATGGATCTGATTTGTCAAAAAATTTCAACAAAACTAATCCATTGAAAAAAAATGTAGATCATATCCACCGCAATGGTTCCTCGCTACTCTTTGGTAAGCGACGGACATCCATGTGAAACTTTTGAAAGTAGCGATGGATTTGGTCCGTCGGTAACATTTCTGCAAAAAAAAAAAAAAAAAAACTTTCACATTTGCCATTTTTTGAATCTATTGCACCTGATAGTCATCTTATCCAAATTCAATACAGGCATATGAAGGCAATAAATCATATATTTATACACATCAAAATCATAATATTAAGGAAAATATAACCGTTCAAATACATGGATTGTAATTAAAATAAAAAATAAAAAATCATAGAATATAACTAAGATTTGAACACATCAAAATCATAATATAATGGCAAGAAAGCATATCTGAATCACTTGGAGTTGTTTACTTGAGTAGTCCGTTGGAACAATCTAAACTATCCATACCAACAAAAATAGAGTACAACCATCAGTGAATACCAACAAAATCTTATACCCCAGTTGAAAGTCTATGAAACTGTCCAATAACCAAATAGCTACACTAGGATCATATGACTACTCTCACCTGATGAGCTCTTGTAAAAAAGGTAAAAGTGTATGAAACTGGTTACCAGCTAACCATCGTCACCAAGCTTCCGACAATTCCCTTTATGTTTATGGAAATATCTGCTACAAAAGCAAGTTATAAGCAACAATATAATCCTCGGCTTCATTTGGATGCACAAATAAATTCAGTTGTGAATATTTAGGAATTACCCAACGTTAATGATGGCACCTTTATTAAGAGATTTACCCTTGTACGTCTTTCCAGCTTGATTTGAAGAGAATTGAAAGGAGTTGTTGCAGTATGCTCACCACCCTTGGCACATCTCTTCATGGAAGAGCCTTTGAGTTCCATCCTTGGAGATCGATGGGAGGTAATTATTATTGCTTTTAATGATGGTGATGGTTACTTTGGTTCGTGGCGCCCCACTATTTCACCCTCTTGATTGATGATGGTTATCTTGGTTTACGGGGCCCACAAGCATGTTATATTGTATGTACAAATGTATGTCTATAACTAAAAGTAGAAAGGACGGATAGATTTACACCAAAGAACCTTGGTTGATTTATTCAACGATCCATCGCATTGGACATAAAAGTTATCATTCACCCGGTGGATCTTCCAACCAACACTTGCGCACAACATCCACCCTATCCAATAGTTTGGCCCTGCCGCAAGGATCTTCTTATCTAAAACTCAGCCTCATCCACTAATCAATTTGCCCACACCACAAAATAATGTACAACTACGTATAAATAAGAAAATACAAGTGTGGCTCTCTTGGAGTCTAGATAGGGTTGATTTTTACATAAGGTTATCCTCATGGTGGGGCCAACCCATTGGAGGGATTGGATGTTGCCTCACATGACATATTTCGTTCAAATGGTTAGATGTGAGCGTCTCTATTTTCACAGCCATCAATTTTCTTTCCCCAAAAGTCCTCTAAAGGTATGGTTAAGATCATTACATAGGTGCAAATTTTGGGTGTGGCCCATCAATTGTAAGGCCTAAGTGGATGATTAGTTCAAATCTTTCCCATGTGTACCAAGGTTTAAAAATTGATTTTGGTGCATCATATATGGGTCAAATCACCATTCATCGCCCGCTATCAGGACATGAGCCTATACTTACCGGTTCTGGATGATACTTTAAACCTTGATGTGAACAGAAAGCAAGTCACTCGTGAATAAAAGCAAAAGCAACCAGCACCATGGTCTGGTCCACATCAAATATCAAACACTAATCTTTATTATTATTATTATTATTATATTAAATTCTTTTAGGAATAATGTACTAGTGATGGTATATTGCCACGTGCAAATAACATATAGTAAATTTTGTGAAACACTAATCTTTATTATTATTATTATTTTATTAAATTCTTTTAGGAATAATGTACTAGTGATGGTATATTGCCACGTGCAAATAACATATCGTACATTTTGTGAATGATAATAGTATTAGCACACGTCACAGTTCTGTTGGGGGCCTTGCACAAAACCTTAGGATTTAGCCCTCCAGAACAAACTAGAATTATGGATAATAAAGTAATGAAAACAATCAATGCATAAACCACACACCACACAAGAGATTTTTACGTGGAAAACCTTCAAAGAGGTAAAAACTACGAGACCTCGTCTAGATCAACAATCCACTATGAAGTAGAACGTTACAACTTTCTTTACTCACGCAGGAGTAGATAAACAATAAGAGAAATAGAGAAAACGGAGAGATCTAACCGATTACAAGGACATAGAAGCGCTGAGATATAAATTGCATAGTAGATAACATCCATGAGCAGAACCTTCCTTCTATAAGCTTCTCTCTCTCTCTCTCTCTCTCTCTCTCTCTCTCTCTCTTTTTTCTACCTTTGATAGCCTTAAACCCTTTAGCAAATCCCTTGTAAAGCTTTAGGAAACTCTCTTGCATCCCCTATAAAGTCCTAGGAACTCCTATTTATAGTTTTAGGAAACTTCCTTTCACATCCCAGTTGCAAAAGGACTTCGTGTAAAATCGCGGAACGAATCTGCGTAACCTCGACTGGTCGAACCAAGTCCACGACCGGTCGAGAGCCACCTTCGAACGGTCGAGCACCTCGGTCGAGCACCCCGGAGAAAAATAGCCCAAACTCGCTGGACTTTGAGTCGTGCAATGACTCGACTCCCACTACTGGTCAAGACCAGCCTTCGACCCGTCGAGCAGGGCTCACGACCGTCGAGAGCCACCTTCGAACGGTCGAGCACCTCGGTCGAGCACCCCGAGAGAAAAATAGCCCAAACTCGCTGGACTTTGAGTCGTGCAATGACTCGACTCCCACGACTGGTCAAGACCAGCCTTCGACCGGTCGAGCAGGGCTCACGACCGGTCGACGATGGATCAAAAAATCCATCAAATCTTTCCCTTTTTGACCAAGGAGGGATTTACTTTCTTCAAGCCAGCCAGGTTTCTACAAACCTCAAACTTGCCCTTGAGTAAAGCCTTGGTCATCATGTCTGACCCATTATCGTCCGTGTGGACCTTCTCAAGCTGTAACACCTTCTGTTCCAAAATATCCCTGGTCCAGTGATACCGAATCTCTATATGCTTTGACTTAGAATGCTGACTTGAATTCTTGCTCAAGTGCATGTATAGCACTCTGACTATCGCAATAGCCCACGTGCTCTTCCTGCTTTAGGCTAAGTTCCTGTAGGAACCTCTTTATCCAAAGCATCTCTTTATATGCCTCTGTGATTGCAATATATTCGTCCTCTGTCGTCGACAATGCTACGACCTTCTGTAGCTTGCTCTGCCAAGAAACCGCTCCCCCTGCAAACGTGAACATGAACCCCGATGTAGACTTCTTGGATTTTATGTCACCTGCCATATCTGCATCTGTGTAACCCTCTAACACAGGTTTACCGTCACCATAGTATAGGCTCAACCTGGATGAGCCTTTTAGATACCGCAGTATCCATTTCACCGCTACACAATGCTCTTTGTCAGGCTTGACAAGATACCGGCTGACAACACCAACCGCATATGCTATGTCTGGGTGTGTACACACCATAACATACATCAAACTTTCTACCGCTGACGTGTAGGGTATCTTCTGCATCTCTTCCACCTTTGCCTTCGTCTTGGGACACTGCATGTCGCTCAATCTGAAGTGACCATCTAGTGGAGTACTGACTGGCTTCGCTGCATTCATATTGAACCGCTCTAGGACTTTCTCAATATACCGCTCTTGTGACAGCCAAAGCTTCCTACTGCTTCTGTCATGGGTTATCTCCATTCCTACGATTTGTCTAGCCGGGCCCAAGTCCTTCATCGCAAAAGACTTGCCCATCAACCTGTCGATCTTCTTAATGTCTTTTCCCATGATGAGCATGCCATTAACGTATAATAGCAGAACTAAGAAATCACCATATGAGAACTTGCGCGTGAACACTCAGTGGTCCGACTCCGTTTTGTCATACCCATGTTGTAACATGAACGAATCGAACTTCTTGTACCATTGTCGTGGAGCTTGTTTCAGCCTATACAAGCTCTTCCTCAGCCTACACACCATATGCTCTTTGCCTTTGACTTCGAACCCCTCTGGTTGGTGCATGTAGATCTCTTTTTTCAGGTCACCATGGAGAAAGACAGTTTTAACATCTAACTGCTCTATCTCTAGATCCATGCTAACCGCCAACCCAAGCAACACCCGTATAGATGTCATCTTCACAACTGGTGAGAATATCTCCTCGAAGTCTATGCCTTTCCTCTGACCAAACCCTTTCACTACAAGTCTGGCCTTGAACCTCATCTGTGAATTTTTCTGCTCAATCTTCTTTTTGAATACCCACTTATTGCTCAGAGCTTTCTTGCCCTTAGGCAGTTTCATCATGTCATAGGTGTGGTTCTTATGTAAGGATTCCATCTCCTCTTGCATAGCTTTCAATCACTCCTCCTTATGCTCGTCGGCTAGGGCCTTAGAATAATCTTCTGGCTCTCCCCCATCAGTTAGCATAATGTACTCATGCGGCGAGTACCTCTTGGACGGCTGTTTGTCCCTAGATGACCTCCTTACCTGTGGCTCAACAGGTGGATCAAGTGGGGGTTGCTCCCCTGGTCCATCTTCTGAAGGAACTCCCTAGTCCTCTGCACCTTGCTGTACTCCCCGTCATCAGGCACCACGGGAGGAATAATCGAATCCATGTCCTCTAGCTCACCTGAACTAGGCTGGTTCTTCTTGGCTTACCAATGTCTTTCATACACTGATCTTCAAAGAGAACCACATCTCTGCTCCTGACGAGTTTCTTCTCGGTCGGATCCCACAACCTGTAACCGAATTTTTCATCACCATACCCTAAGAACACACACTGCCTGATCTTCATATCGAACTTGGACCTCTCGTATTTTGGTACATGAACGGATGCCCTGCATCCAAACACCCTGAGATGACTGTACGATGGATCCTGTCCAGTCCACACCTTCTCAGGTACTTCTCCATTCAACAGGGCTGATGGAGACCTGTTTATCAAATACATCGCCGTGTGCATTGCTTCTCCCCCGAACGTCTTGGGCAGTTTCGCATGGGATAACATGCATCTGATTCTCTCTACAATGGTGCGATTCATTCGCTCAGCTACACCATTATGCTGGGGGGTCTTGGGAACCGTCTATTCATGCCGTATACCCAGGGACTTGCAGTACTCATGAAAGTCGCCAATGTATTCACCACCATTGTCAGTGCGGATGCACTTCAATGATCTACCTGTCTCTCTCTCGACCATAGCATGAAACAATTTAAACACACCAAAGACCTCGTCCTTGGATTTCAAAGCATAAACCCAAACCCTCATAGATGCATCATTTATAAAAGTAACAAAATACAATGCCCCACCCAAGGTTTTTGTCCTCATAGGACCACAAACATCAGAATAAACCAAATCTAATGCATGCTCTTTATTAACATGAGAAACAGTTTTAATAAATGAAACTCGATGTTGTTTCCCTGATAAACAATCTAGACAGGTTTTGAGAGGTGTACCTGTCACGTCTGAAAGGAGCCGCTTCCTCGCTAGTAGCTGAAGCCCTTTTTCACTCATGTGGCCTAGACGCTTGTGCCACATGTCAATAGCTAAATCTTTCGTTGCGTTCAACCCACCCTTGCCTTGTAAAGGGTGCAACACTTTTTTCCTCTGGCCACGATCAACAAACCCTTGATGAGCTTCCATCGCCCACCAGCAAACCGGCTTTCAAAGCCATCACCATCCAACCTTCCCGTCGACATCAAGTTGAGGCAAAGGTCTGGGATATGCCTTACATCCCTGAGAACCAATGTGCAGCCCACATTGGTCTTCACACAAATATCACCGACTCCCACGATTTTTGATACGCCAGAATTTTCTATCTTCACGGTCCCAAAGTCTCCTGACTTGTAGCTTATGAAGAACTCCATGCGTGGAGTCACATGAAAAGAAGCTCTCGAGTCAATTACCCAGTCGGTGTCTTGACTCGTAGCCGTGAGACATATATCGCGATCTACTGAAAGAATAACTACCATGTCGCCATCTGAAGCGACCGCAGTGGAATCTGGTTCATCTTCCTTTCCTTTTCCTTTCTTGTCATTCTTCTTACCACGCCATTCATGCTTGTAGTGGCCCTTCTGTTCACTCCCCAAGTGCAGGGTTGTGATGTAGTAATAAACTCAGTAATACCGAGGTCAAATCCCAAGGGACTGATACTTGTACGTTATCTGAAACTACGTAGAATTAGAACTAGACTAAGATATAATCTAAATTACTTGTAATTTGAGGAATAATGGTGAAATAATGATCTAAAACTTAAAGAATTTAGAGGAAGGAAACCAGGGATTCAGAGGATCCACTTGTAGAGATTAGGGAAATCTTATGTCTGTTTCAAGAATTCAACCGGACTTAGAGTCCTATCTTCATCCAGTTGAAGGTTGTAACCATGAAAACCGAACTGAACTTCCTTTGATATAATTTCCAAGGGATGAAAGGTATATGAATTAGAATGGATTCCATCACCAAACCATGCCCAGGAGACAAGGTAAACAACAAAATTAAACTAATCAATCACCAATCAGATAATTATGAAGGTTAGGAAGGGTACCGTCATCCGAACATGCCCAGGAGACGATGGTGAACAATAAGGCTTCCTGACGTCATAAAACATAAAAGGAAAAAGGAAATATTCAAAGCCATCTCAGACCCATTGTAATTTCAGTCACAGCAAACCATTAAAAACCAAAAATACTTCCATAAAATTAAATCAAAATCCATTCAGTCTAACAAAAGGCACAAGCATAAACTCTCCCATCACGCTTCAAGCTTCACCTCTTAGCCCTAGCTAAGAGGTTAGCTAACTAACAACATAATTATGCTAATCTCTTAAAAGAAAAGAAAAGGAAACAGAAAAACAAAAGAAAATAACAAACTCCTCTCTCCTCTGGTGCTCCACGTCCAGGCCTTCGATCCCCCTCTCTTCCTCTTTTCCTTTTCTTTTATAGCAATAGATAGGTCGGTCGAGAGGAGAAACTTCCTGCAAAAGTTTTCCACATGCAGTTACAGTCGTGCAGAAGTTCCGCACTTCCCTGCGTAAGTCTTGTTACGCAATCACTAAGACAGCACCAAAGTACCTGCTTTCCATCATTTCTTCCCAAAAGAATAACGTCCTCTGAGACGTTTTAGGGTCATCTTCATGATGAACGGATCAGATCTTGCATCTGATCACAACTGTGATCGCATAAACTCCTCAAACTGTGTCAGGTTCGGACGCGAAAACAGGGCCCTGCGTAATAGAGGTTACGCTGCGATGTTGGTGGGGCCCATGATCAGTGTCGGATGACAAATCTGCACCGTCCATTGTGCTCTAATTGAAAAACCGTCCGGGAAGGGATGGTTTCGTATTAGTTTAGCTGTGGCCTACAAAATCTAATACTCTGCCGTCCGTCTTGCTTTTGGATGATCAAAAACATATCTTTGATATCTTTTGCAATTTCACTACCTACGCCTGAGTAATAGAGGCCTTGTGATTCTCATGAACGGTTTGGATTGTTCATATGGACAATGGGTAGGGTCCACTACGTAAAAACAGACAGACAACATCCGTCTGCTATTTCCGGGCATGAAACGGATCGGGTCAGCGCCCGCTGACCTGATTTCCCGGTCTGGTGCATTTTGAGTGCACCTGTGTATTGTGCACAGGCACGGCCAGTAGGGGCCACTTGAGTTATGTATAGAAGATCCATTCCATTCATCAGTTGTGTCACCCCTTTTATGGGGTTGAGACCAAATTTGAGGCATATCCAGATTACAGGTGGGCCCAGAATCCGGATTTTAGGGGCTAATCTGTCTGTTGGGCTACTTCCTCGGCGATCCAATAGCTGAAATTTGACATGTACAGTTAATTTATGGTACTCAGGCCATGTATATAGTTTTAAGTCAAACGGATGGTGAGAACCTTGTGATCTTGCATTCTGAACCAATTTCGGGCTACTTGAGCTTCAGTTTCTCAATTTTCTCGGATATTTGGTATGTACATTCGTCGATCTTGGTCCCCTGGGGTCCGTCCCTTGCCGTGGTGACTTTAGAGCATCAAATCCACGCTTTTAGCATTTTTTTCGGTTTACGCTTATAAATCCACCCTGCAACATAAACATGATTAAAGTAGGGCATTAAACGGTATCACGTCAATAAAATCGAGTAATATCCGGGGTCTAATATGCAATATTTAACCCTCAACACAACCCCCAACCAGCATTTTGCTTGTCCCGAGCAAAGTATGTGAAAAATAAGTTGAAAATGACAAGAAAATTTTTATAAACTCAAGTGATTTTGAAAAATAATTTGGATACTGGAATTCTAAGATTTATGAATGTTGGGTATTACTTTCTCCTGGACTCAAGTGCACGCCAAACCTCATAATCAAGTTCTAAGCATTAATCCATAAATTAGAAAAATTCTAAGCATTTAGTTCCATGAGTGTTTAGTGAAATCTTGGCTTATCGACATTATGATTCAATTCGTTATTGAATGATATCATTGGTAACCAACAAGAGCATTCAGGACACCCAAAACTAAACGTGTCTCACAGATCAACTTTTCATTCTACTAACTTTTGATTTTTCAATTAAAAGTAGCGCCAAGGAGGGGAATCAAATCCTCACCTATAAGGAGCAAACCTATGGTGAAGACCGTACACCCAACCTTTTCAATGGGAATCAAATTCACACCTATAGGGAGCATACCCATGGTGAAGATTATTCGCCCAACCCTTTCTAAAGGTATCTTTTTTTCTTTTTTTTTTTTGTTAGGTACTTTCTTTTTCTTCAATTGATCATGACAGGCAAAGTTTCCTTGCTGATTCCTTACATGCTTAGTGATTACCAAGTTAACCCTTCAATATCAAACTAAAACCTTACTGTGAAAGCGAGATGTGACATGTGAAATCATGACTCAATCAATGTTAAAACTTCTAATCATGGCTTAACAGTTCGAACTTAACCGTGAAATCTAATAAATGACGGAATCCAAGAGTCATAAATTACCAACATCACTTATCTTATAATTCTAAATCCAAGATGGCTGTCAAAATCACTTCAAATTCACAAGAAATTTCAGAAAATTTTTAAATTGTTCACAATTTCTGCTCAAGACCAAGAAAATACTGATTAGGAAACCTAATCTCCCACCCCCAACCTAAAATCTACATTGTCCTCAATGTAAAAGATATGAGTATGCAATGCACATCGGACAATGAAAGTAAATAAGAAGTGATGGGAAGATAGTACCTGGATAACGAATCGAGAGAAAGAGACTTTTCAAGAGATCGTAGCATGAAAGCCGGCCAGTACGAGAGTGAAGACACGAAAGCAAACTATCCTAAAACAACGCATCAAGCAAACTAACCTAATGGCATAAAACCATCTAACCTAGAATAGCATAAAGCAAACTACCCTAGTCCTATGAAAGCAGAGAAAAGCTACTCGATCATGCCGCAAGGTTTCTCTTCCGGCCAGTATCGTGATAAATTTCTCAGTAGGTTTCTCAACAGGATCATCCAAAAGCCCTTTGTGCAATAGGCTTGGATGCCCTGGAGCTTGACTTTCCAGAGAAACTTATGTACCTCATAAAGAAAATTTTGTTGAAACGCTTGAGGTATCCAAAGGATATATGATTCACTTGTAACAGAAAAAGTTTCAAAGTTAGTATTCCATGGTGAATCAGAGATTACAGGTAGATCAAATTGAGAAAAATTTTCAGGAAGTGGTGTAGTCTCAACACATTCCGAAGTTCCAAACTTCGGTTCAATTTTCAGCTCCTCCTCCCTTAATGGTAAAGAGTGAGGATCTAGGGAGGGAGGGGCTTCAGAGTAAGGGTTCTCTCGGTCCGTGATGACTACCGAGATGTTGTCTTGCAAGACATTTACTATGTCTCTTATCATGGGATCGTTTGAATTTGCAAAGTGAGCCAAGCAATCATCCAAAGCGTTGGGAAATTCATCTGAAAGTGATTCGTTGAAGTTTGCGATGCGCTGCCCAAAGAATCCATCATCTTTAAAGATAAATGAAGGTGTGCTCTCTTGCTCTAGCCCTGCACAAACAGATTAAGGGTCAGTATACGAAGCATTGATGTGTGGACTCTATTCATCGATACTACTCAGAAGAGGCCTTGAATCGTCAAAATTCAACAATTCAGATGGTGGCCTCAACTGGGTGGTTTCAAATTCCAGAGTCGTATCAAGTAACTCGTTCATCTCCTGAATCATATCATCATGTAATTTAGGGGAGTGGTCCAAACATGTCTCACAAGAGATAGAAGGGTTGGTTGTAAGGAGCTCATCCACTTTTAAATAAGATATGTCAGATGAGTGGAGTAGCTCATTATGACCGCTCACTTCGTGCACTTCTTGATCATTGACCTGGACCAAACTTGAGATTAATTCCAGGGGAACTGGGGCTGCACATTCATGATCGTCATCCCAATACTCATCATATTCTAGTTCAGTGCAGTGCACATTTGGGATGGGATCACCTTCCTCACATTCTATTCCCAGATTGGGTTGAGGTTCACATAAACCAACCTCTTCTCATCATTGAAATCTAGTGTATCCTGTGAGTGAAGTATATTATCATCATTATATTTAAAAGATACACATATATCTCCACCATTCTTTTGAACAATCATCGAGATCGACTCATCGGGGAATTGAACCGTATGCTCATTAATGGAATCCAACTCCTCATTCCAAATTCCAGATTTCTTCAACAGCGAGTGAGAATCACTTTCCTCGCATTGTATTTCTGGATTGGATTGGAGTTGGGATGAGCGAGCTTCCTCTATCCTATCGAGGCGCGAATTGAGAGCTTCCATTACTTTTCTAATTTCTGCAAGACATTCCATGTTATGCTGAAATGAATTCTCTTAGATCGTTTCTGGTTGGTTCTCAAAGGTAGGGTATCCATGAAAATAATCATTACAACATGTTGTTGGTTCATCTTTCCAGTTTTGATGATTCCACTGGTTATAGTCATACTGATCATACATGGGAGAGTATGATGGTTGATAATAATCCTCATTCCCATAATTACGATCGTATACGACCCTATTAACCGATGGAACATAACGTTCTAGTCGGTTCTCAATGTCTGTTCTCGATGGAGAGAAATCTTGAGGTATACATTGAATTCCACAACCCTCAGGCATTCCCCAATATCTCCTATCCATCTCAGCATATGCACGTACCCATGCTTCCATGGTAGACCCCTAACTCTGAGTCTAATCTTAGAAAAATAAAAGAAAATTTTCGACAGCAGTACAAAAAGTAAGAGGAGAAGTTAAAAAGATGTTACCACATTAGAAGTGTCTATGTTAAGATCCTGCAAAAGAAAACAAAAGAAATTAGTTTCTAAAAGATAAAATCTAATATAAAGAATAGAGGAAGTAAAGAAATTAGGACAAAGTTACCAATTAAGAAGATCTAACAAAATCCTACAAAGCTGGAAAGTAAATTAGTTTCTAAAAATCAATTAGAACGAAAACCCTAAAACTAAAAGTTAATAAAAATCTTAATCTTAACTAATTCTAAAACCAATTAATTTCAGAAAACGTAACCGTCAGTCTCCGGCAACTGCGCCAAAAACTTGTTCACTCTCCAAGTGCAGGGTTGTGATGTAGTAATAAACTCAGTAAGACCGAGGTCGAATCCCAAGGGACTGATACTTGTACGTTATCTGAAACTACGTAGAATTAGAACTAGAGTAAGATGTAATCTAAATTACTTGTAATTTGAGGAATAAGGTGAAATAATGATCTAAAACTTAAAGAATTCAGAGGAAGGAAACCAGGGATTAGAGGATCCACTTGTAGAGATCAGGGAAGTCTTATGCCTGTTTCAAGAATTCAACCGGACTTAGAGTCCTATCTTCATCCAGTTGAAGGTTGTAACCATGAAAACCGAACTGAACTTCCTTTGATATAATTTCCAAGGGATGAAAGGTATATGAATTAGAATGGATTCCATCACCAAACCATGCCCAGGAGACAAGGTAAACAACAAAATTAAACTAATTAATCACCAATCAGATAATTATGAAGGTTAGGAAGGGTACCGTCATCCAACCATGCCCAGGAGACGATGGTGAACAATAGGGCTTCCTGACGTTATAAAACATAAAAGGAAAAAGGAAATATTCAAAGTCATCTCAAACCCATTGTAATTTCAGTCACAACAAATCATTAAAAACCAAAAATACTTCCATAAAATTAAATTAAAATCCATGCAGTCTAACAAAAGGCACAAGCATAAACTCTCCCATCATGCTACAAGCTTCACCTCTTAGCCCTAGCTAAGAGGTTAGCTAACTAACAACATAATTATGCTAATCTCTTAAAAGAAAAGAAAAGGAAACAGAAAAACAAAAGAAAATAGCAAACTCCTCTCTCCTCTGGTGCTCCACGTCCAGGCCTTCGATCCCCCTTTCTTCCTCTTTTCCTTTTCTTTTATAGCAATAAATAGGTCGGTCGAGAGGAGAAACTCCCTGCAAAAGTTTTCCACACGCAGCTACAGTCGTGCAGAAGTTCCGCACTTCCCTGTGTAAGTCTTGTTACGCAATCACTAAGACAGCGCCAAAGTACCTGCTTTCCATCATTTCTTCCCAAAAGAATAATGTCTTCTGAGACGTTTTAGGGTCGTCTTCATGATGAACGGATCATATCTTGCATCTGATCACAACTGTGATTGCATAAACTCCTCAAACCGTGTTAGGTTCGGACGCGGAAACAGGGCCCTGCATAACAAAGGTTACGCTGCGATGTTGGTGGGGCCCATGATCAGTGTCGAATGATAAATCCGCACCGTCCTTTGTGCTATACTTGAAATTAAAATCGTCCGGGAAGGGATGGTTTCGTATTGGTTTAGCTGTGGCCTACAAAATCTAATACTCCGCCGTCCGTCTTGCTTTTGGACGATCGAAAACATATCTCTGATATCTTTTGCAATTTCACCACCTACGCCTGAGTAATAGAGGCCTTGTGATTCTCATGAACGGTTTGGATTGTTCATATGGACAATGGGTAGGGTCCACTGCGTAAAAACAGACGGACAACGTCTGTCTGCTGTTTCCGGGCGTGAAACGGATCGGGTCAGCGCCCGCTGACCCGATTTCCCGGTCAGGTGCATTTTGAGTGCACCTGTGTATTGTGCAAAGGCACGGCCAGTAGGGGCCACTTGAGTTATGTATAGAAGATCCATTCCATTCATCAGTTGTGTCACCCCTTTTATGGGGTTGAGACCAAATTTGAGTCATATCCAGATTACAGGTGGGCCCATAATCTGGATTTTAGGGGCTAATCTGTCTGTTGGGCCACTTCCTCGGCGATCCAACTTAGGCCATGTATGTAGTTTTAAGTCAAACGGATGGTGAGAACCGTTTGATCTTGCATTCTGGACCAAGTTTGGGCTACTTGAGCTTCAGTTTCTCAATTTTCTCGGATCTCTGGTATGTACGTTCGTCAATCTTGTCCCCTGTGGTCTGTCCCTTGCCGTGGTGACTTTAGAGCGTCAAATCCACGCTTTTAGCATTTTTTTCGGTTCACGCTTATAAATCCACCCTGCAACATAAACATGATTAAAGGAGGGCATTAAACGGTATCACGTTAATAAAATTGGGTAATATCCGGGGTCTAATATGCAATATTTGACCCACAACACCTTCTTGCCACAATTCCAGCAATCAACATCTTTTTTGTTACTCGACTTGCCTCTTGTTTTATCTCGGGCCTTCCCGCCCTTCCTGTTCTTTCCTCTCCCCCGTTCCTATGTCACAAGGGCCTTTTGCTGAGTAGACCCCTGAGACTTCTTCCTTGTCTCTTCATTAAAGAGACAGCTAGTTACCTGTTCCATGGATATCTTTCCGTTTAGCGCGGAGTTACTTAGAGACACCACTAATGTCTCCCAACTGTCAGGCAATGAACTAAGCAAAAGTAAAGCCTGCAATTCATCATCCAGGACCATCTTCATAAAGGAGAGTTGGTTCACTATATTATTGACCTCATTCATATGCTCGGCCACAGAACCATCATCCTTGAACTTGATATTCACAAGTCGCCTTATCAGAAAAATCTTATTACCGGCTGTCTTCCTCTCATTCAGCCCTTGTAATTTCAGTCATAGGCTAGCGGCTGAGGTTTCTGTAGACACATAGTGGAACACTGAATCATCCAACCATTGTCTAATAAACCCCACAGCCTTTCGGTCCATCTTCTTCCAATCATCATCAGTCATATCCTTGGTTTTTGTTGATATGCCTAAAATTGGAGAATATAGGTCCTTGCAATAAAGCAAGTCCTCCATCTTAGCCTTCCATATGGTCCAGTTAGAACTATTGAGGCTGATCATCCTTGATGAGCCACCTTTCATAATTCAAACCGATCTTACCCGTTCAATAAACTTAGCTTTAATACCACTTTGTTGGGGGCCTTGCACAAAACCTTATGATCTAGCCCTCCAGAACAAACCAGAATTATGGATAATAAAGCAATGAAAACAATCAATGCATAAACCACACACCACACAAGAGATTTTTACGTGGAAAACCCTCAAAGAAGTAAAAACCACAGGACCTCGTCCAGATCAACAATCCACTATGAAGTAGAACGTTACAACCTTCTTCACTCACGCAGGAGTGGATAAAGAATAAGAGAAATAGAGAAAATGGAGAGATCTAACCGATTACGAGGACATAGAAGCACTGAGATATAGATTGCATAGTAGATAACATCCACGAGCAGAACCTCCCTTCTATAAGCTTCCTCTCTCTCTCTCTCTCAGTTTTTTTCTCTCTCACCTTTGATAGCCCTAAACCCTTTAGCAAATCCCTTGTAAAGCTCTAGAAAACCCTCTTGCATCCCCTAGAAAGCCTAAGAACTCCTATTTATAGTTTTAGGAAATTCCCTTCCACATCCCAATTGCGAAAGGACTTGCGACACGAAATCCTCGCAAAATCGCGGAACGAATCTGCATAACCTCGACTGGTTGAACCGAGTCCACGACCGGTCGAGAGCCACCTTCGATCGGTCGAGCATCTCGATCGACTGGTCGAGCACCCCGGAGAAAAATAGCCCAGACTCGCTGGACTTTGAGTCGTGCCACGACTCGACTCCCACGACTGGTCGAGACCAGCCTTCGACCGGTCGAGCAGGGCTTACGACGGGTCAAAAAACCCATCAAGCTCAGCAACAGCTCAGCATCCAGGAAAGAATGGTGATAAGGTTGAGATACGGCCTCAATCAGTGGAGGTGATAAGGTTGGAGATACAGCAGCAGATGTTATGGAGATTTGTAGGCCTCAATCACATTGAAGGATATCGGCAGTAACAGATTTTATGTAGATTTGTATTCATGTTTAAATTTCTTGTCTTTGTAAACGCCTAAGGAAGAGTGTTCACGTTGCAATCAATTGAAATAAAAAAGAGTATTTTTTTTCTTTATGGTATCAGAGCCATTGTGAACACTTGGCATCGTTACCACGTCAAAGCTTCTTTCTCTTATCTTCCACTCTCTTCTTCTGCCATGGCTACTCTATCTCTCAATGTTGGCAACTTCATTACACTCAGACTCACCTCAAATAATTATCCCTTGTGGCATGAACAAGCCTTGGCCCTTGCAGAGAGTCAAGAATTGGTTGGTCATCTCACAAATGATGATCCTGCTCCCATTAAATACACCACACCAAATTCAAATAGTTTCACAAATGCAGAAAATTTTATTCCACAGTTAACAGATGCTTTCATAGCCTGACGAAAGTCAGAGCGTCTCCTTCATGGGTGGATCATCGAAACACTCTCAGGAGAAACTCTCGGACTCGTCGTTGGCCTCGACACAACTCATGCCGTATAGGAAGTACTCAAGAATGCATATGCTCAAGACTCGCAAGAACGCGAATTTATACTATGGCAATAGGTAACTTATCTTCAAAAAGAAGATGACAAAACCATTAAAGATCACATTCGTACGTTCAAAGGCCTATGTGACAATCTAACAGCTATTGGAAAACCTGTTCCTGACCAAGAAAAAGTCTTCTGTCTTCTCACCAGTCTTGGTCCTCTATATGAAACTTTCACAACAACCATGTTGAAGCCCCCATGACCATCATACTCTGAGTTCGTTTCTTAACTCCAAAATTTTGATCAAAGGCGTAATTGGTTTTCTAATCATACAGATGTACCAGCCTCATCTCTCACTCATCAAATGACATGCTATGGTCAACAACAGCAACGATCTCAGCAAACTTCCTCCGCTATCGTGGAACCCCACAGAAGTTCACATCCAGTGGGCGTGGATTCCAGGCACAACAACAACAACATAAGGACTTCAATCGGAGCTACACAAACAAACCTCCTTTTACCAATTCACAGCGCCGTCCTCCACCACCAGGTGAGCGTCGCATGACTCCTGCAGAGAGGGACAAATACCGTGACCAACAGTGTCAATACTATGAAAGAATGGGTCATGTCGCACAGATCTGCTGGTGGGTACCCAAAAAATCTACTCATCATGATGAAATTCCACAAACACTTGCAGCAGTTACCTTGGACAATACTATCGCAGATACAGAATGGACAACAGACACTGGAGCTTCCAATCATATGACAGGTAAGCCATGTATGTTAACCAATATTCATAAATATTCTGGTACTGACACAGTTCTAATTGGCGATGGATCTTCCTTGCCAATTCTTGCAATTGTGGTGACTCGTGTATAAAACAGAAAAAAATCTGTTTTACCTCTACATGATGTCTTGCTAGTTCCAAATTTAAAAAACAATTTACTCTCTGTAAGCCAGTTAACTAATCAATTTCCTGTCAATTGTGAATTTTCTAACACTGACTTTTGTGTTAATGATTGGGAAACAGGACAACCAGTGATAACAGGGAGACGCAGGGGTGATCTTTATGCTCTACCCTCTTTGCCAGAACTATATTTTTTTTATCGCTTCAAATCCAGCACTACAGAAGTTTGGCACCAACGCTTAGGCCATACTCAGTCTTCAGCTTTACAGTTATTAAATAATAAGGAGTTAATTGATCTCTTAGGGGCAATAAAATCTCAACATCTTTGTGATAGTTGTCAATTAGGGAAGCTTAGTCGTTTACCTTTCTCTTGTTCTAAACGTTCAAGTTCTAGTATTTTTGAAAAAATTCATTGTGATTTATGGGGACCCGCTTCTGTTTTATCTATTGCAAAATTCAGAGATTATGCTTGTTTGGTTAATGACTTCTCTAAATATACATGGATTATTTCCTTAAGTCATAAATCTGATTTTTTTTTTAATACATACTTGGCCTTTGAAAAATACGTTGCTAGGCAGTTCAACAAACAAATTAAAATTTTCCATTCAGATGGAGGTGGTGAGTTCATCAACTCCAAACTTTCAACTCACTTTCTTTCCACAGGCATTATTCATCAGATATCTTCCCCGTATACACCTGAGCACGACACAGGACTATAAGAGAGCTAGGCATGACTATGTTATTTCATTGTGGTGCTCCTTTATTTCTATGGGTAGAAGCTTTCACTATAGCTGTTTACCTTATGAATCGACTGCCTACATCTGCTCTTAATTTTGAAATCCTATATTTTGCGGAGCGTGGAGCTCATCCTATTTACTCTTAACTTTGTACCTTTGGCTCTAAATGTTTTTCTTACACTTGGGACACACGACGTCACAAATTTGATCCAAAAACACTTCTCTGTATTTTTATAAGCTACAGTGATAAATACAAGGGATACAAGTGCTTTCATCCTTCAAGCAAATTTTTTTATTTATCTTTCGGCATGTTGTTTTTGATGAGTTAGTCTTTACTTATAAGACTGCTAATACTTCTTGCATCACATCTACTAAGCTACAAGTCATTAGCATCTTTGATTCTTGGTTACCACACACAGATATGAGCTTCCCTTTAGGGCCTTCTTTGATATCTTCAACACCACCTTGTTTGAGTCAATTACTGGCAATAGACATCCATCATCCAACCCCACCATCCCACCATCCCACCATCCCAGTTCCACGTGCACTGACCTACCAGATTTTACATCCTCCCTTTCAGAGACTTCCGATATGCTTACCCACAATCATAGCTCGGCACTACCCGAAACACCTCCACCGCACGAGTCTGAGAATTTGGAACTGTCTTAACCAGTGCCACTTCCACAACTGATGTCTAAACCATCAGATTTATCTCACCTTACTCTAGTTTCTTCAGTACCAACATCCCATTCTATGGTCACTCGGTGTAAACTGGGTGTACTGGTAAAACCCAATCCAAAGTATGTTTTAATTACGACCACATCTATCAATGTACCTCATGAGCCACACAATATTAGATTTGTCTTGGCACATCCTAGGTGGAAAGCTGTCATGCATGAAGAACTTGCGGCATTACATCAAAACCAGACCTGGAAACTTGTTCCTCACACATCTAACATTCACGTTATTGGATCTAAATGGGTATTCAAATCAAAACTCAAACCCGACGGTTCTCTAGATCGATTCAAGGCTCATCTTGTTGCAAAAGGCTATCATCAAATTGATGGTGTAGACTACACTGGAACATTTTCTCCAGTTATCAAATCGGGAACCATTCGCATGATCATTACTGTAGCTCCTGTTCAGTGGTGGCCAGCTAGACGTAAAAAATGCATTCCTGCATGGTCTAATCTCTGAAGATATATATATATATATATATATATATATATATATATATATATATATATATATATATATGCAACAACCTCCAGGACCGACGGATTCTCAACACCCGACATATGTTTGCAAACTCCAAAGAGCTCTCTATGGTTTAAAACAAGTACCTCGTGCTTGGTTTGATCGATTCAGTACCTTTCTCCTTAAATACGGGTTTTTAATTTGCAGTCTAGCAGATCCTTCCTTATTTATTTTTCATTCTGATTATGGAATACTAATTTCGCTTCTTTATCTAAATGATATACTGCTCATAGGATTCACTTCATTACTTGTTACAAATTTCATTCAACTACTGAGCAGTGAATTCGCAATGAAAGACTTGGGACCAATTCATCACTTTCTTGACATAGAAATCTCCCCAACTTCCAATGGTCTTCATCTGTATTAGTCACACTATGCTCTTACATACTTGAATGATCCAACATGGTAGATTGCAAGCCCATGAGCACACCTCTCGAAGCTAAGACAAAAACCTCATCAAATGAAATTCTTATGGAATACCCTAGTTACTATCGCGAACTTATTGGAGCATTACAGTACCTCACACTAATACGCCCTGATCTTTCATTTAGTGTTAACTATGTATCTCAATTCGTGCATGCTCCCACCTTGACACATTTGAAAATGGTTCGACGTATCCTACGATATGTCAAAGGAACTATTGACATAGGATTACATTTTTCTTCAAACACTACACTTAATCTGTTTGCTTTTTCAGATGCAGATTGGGCAGGAAGTCCTACTAAAAGACGTTCCACTATTGGCTACTGTACCTACCTTGGAGGAAATACCATATCTTGGTGTGCAAAGAAGCAACATATAATTTCTCGGTCAAGCATAGAAGTAGAGTACCGAGCCAGGCTAACACAGCAGCTGAACTCACATGTATGACCTTCATTCTCAAAGATATCCACATTCCAATGGCATCTCCTCTCATACTCTACTGTGACAACCTTAGCGCTTTTCATATGACAGTTAATCTGTGTTCCATGCACGAAGTAAACACGTCGAGTTGGATTATCATTTTGTGCGTGAACGTGTTGCGCTTGGACTACTTATCACTCGACATATCTCCACTGCTAACCAAGTTGCAGACCTCTTCACTAAGCCAATGTCAAAGGCAACCCTTCATTATTTTCGAACCAAACTTTGTCTCCAACCCCCGCACAGTTTGCGGGAGGATATTAGCACATATCACAGCTAGCAACAGCTTAGCATCCAGGAAAAGATAATAATAAGGTTGGAGATACGACCTCAATCAGTGGAGGTGATAAGGTTAGAGATACGGCAGCAGAAGTTATGGAGATTTGTAGGCCTCAATCACGTTGAAGGATATCGGCAGCAACAGATTTTATGGAGATTTGTATTCATGTGGAATTTTGTATTCATGTTTAAATTCTTTGTCTCTTTAAACGCCTAAGATAGAGTGTTCACGTTGCAATCAATTGAAATAAAAAAGAGTATTTTTTTTTTTCTTTAAATAGAACTAGAACCAGAGCACATGCAAGATTTTTACTCCATTTAGAGGACCAAGATTCTGCCGAGGCTCTGAACTTCCCATAGTAGAAACTGCATTCTTCCCTCACCATCTTGTACTCAATTTCAGGTAATCATCTCTTCCCTCTCTGCTATTCAACCCCATTTTATTAATACATGCACTGCATTATTTAAACTTTGAATGGAACTCCGCCTATTCAAACAGACTTGGGATTCTGCCGAGTCGAGTATTTTCGAGCCTTGGGCAGCCAGACATGGTAATATTTAATTATTAAAATTAGGGTTGTGAATGGGTTAGGTTGGTTATTTGTACCTGGGCTAATCAGTTTTGGGGTTCTCACCGGGTTGAGGTCCTTTTAGGTTTGGGTATGGTTCTAAAATGCTTGTACTCAACCACATCATGGCTAAGTTCCATTCAAAGTCTGTTTGAATAGAGGGACCGTGGCTAAGCTTTTCCCGCTGGATCTCTTGTTCTGCCTTTATAGTGTTTTTATTTTCCTGGTTTTATGATAGGCATCCCCTGGTTCTTTTTCTCCTGGGACGCCCGAATGTAATTGGCCATTCTGTTTAATGAAAAGCCTCTTTTTTCAAAAAAAAAACCACATCATGTTCAGATACAAGTTAAGTATTGGATTTAGGTTTCGAGTTTATGTTTTATATAGTTTGGTTCACCTGATGGACAGTTTAGATTGCACACATCCTAAATTTGACATGTGTACCCAAAAATCAGGCTGCACATACTGTCAAAATCAACTGATGGTCCATGATCTAACTCAACATTAATGTGTGGCCCATCTAATGAGTGGATCGGCCCGATTTCCGAGTGAAGCAATCTTCATCATGGAGATGGCCATTTGGCTGAGTTAGATGTCCTACACATGTGACACGTTAGCTATTTATAGGTGATCATTTCCAATTCCCAATAAACATCTCTAACAAAACCTGTTAATCCATGATAAAATGATTTCAAACCATTTTTAGTAAAACAGTTTTTCTACATTCCTCGATTACATATATAATATAACTAATGATATTAATCAAAAGAAGAAAATCAAACCAAGTAGAAATGCAATGCTGACTTGCACTAATGTATTGGAGATGGGGGTAAATTTATATGCTTCCATAGTGGATGCACCGCTATGGACTCTGCCATGTGGGCGACGTAAAATCTCGGGTGGGCGGTGGAGAGTGTCGGCCCCACTTCCTGCCGGGTTTGCCTTCTCAATGCCGGTTTGCATCTGCTTGATCGAGAACTCTTCATGCATGCCATTCAATCCAACCGTCACGTTTAAACCTGTGATTATCACATAAAAAACACACTTTCATTGGTTTTCCCATATAATACTTGTTATTTTTCCATATTTGGTATTAAAAAAAAACACCTAGTGGTCCATCAATAAAACATGAAAAAACTATATTAAAGTCATTATAATTGATTGTTGACAATAGGAAAAGGATTTTAGCCTACATGGTAGGTAGGAGTGAAATTCATGTGGATTAGGTCTGGTTGAGGGTTAATCTTGAGCCCAAGAAGACCTGAAGAAGACCCAACTTGAATTCCTGTATATTCAACATGACCCGATCCAAATACATGTAATTATTCCCAACCTATCTTGAATTTACTCAACCCAAACCCAACCCAATTTCAAATCGAGTTGACATTTTCCAACCTGATGACCTTCACAACCACCCATCGGTCCGGTTCAGGTTGACTTGAACCCAAGTTGCAGCTTTGAGGGGAGGGTTAGGGTTAGGGTTGGGTTTTGAGAAGAGAACGAATAGAGGCAACAACAAAGGTTTAGGTTTTAGGGGTTTGAGAGAATGGTAATATTATCATTATTTAAAAAGATTTGTTAACCTAATCATGGTTAGTTTTTTTCCATAAAATAATAATAATAATAATAGGGTAGTTTTTTGCTATATTTGAAAAGTATGTATTATTTTAAAAAATGCATAAAGGGGGTTGTTATTTGGACGAAAAGGAAGGGTGTTATGAATAAAAACCTCTTATCGATTCACAACTGTTCAAGTTCCTAACCCAACCACAACTATGGGATTATAATCTAAATGTTACGTTAGGATTATAATATTAATCATCTGACTTTTCTCATTGATTTTGGAATTCTCACTAATTTACTTTTACAATCCATTTTATGGCCATTAATTGAATATTTACAATTGCTTGATGAGTATGATTTTACTATGTGCACCGTCCACAATGAGACCCATAATTTGAATGGTTCAGATAGATGTACATTGGTGTTACGGAAGAGGGTGAGTTTTCTAAATGGTGCAAAATTAACAAAGGAGTCGAGGCCATTGCTTAGCAATGAGCGGGGTATACGGCTGCAGGTCTTATCAGCCCCATAGGGTGTAGATTCAGGTTTGTGTGCTTTGGTGATGGATTTGAACCATCAATTTAGTGGGTGTCTGCACACGATCTGATTGTGCCAGATCCAATGGATAGTAGATCTCAAGAACTCATTTAAGTTAGAAGTATAATCAGCTACATATGCTAATGGGCTGATTTTTTTACTATTGCCAAATCAACGAGGTTTTCTATCAATCCATTGGTTTGGATTGATTGACACGATCACCATCATCGTAAACTAGTATTGGACACAAACCAAATCCGGCTTCCCTAAGGATAAGATGAATAATCGGCCTCCCGCTTGAGAAGAACGATACTCAGGGAGAGTGTAATGGATGATACTCATGCACTCTGAAACTCTACATTTAGCATATACAAAACTCAAAACTAGACCGTCCAAACAGTGGGCCCCACCTTTACATGGTTTTTAGAACAATAATTGTACTGAAATCATGCCTTAACTGGTCAATTAGTTGATATCTCATGAACAGTGGATGGACATGAAAAATAATCAACGGTTCAAGTTCAACAAAACAGATTTCCAAAATTCAGAATCACAACTATCAATTAATATTACTTTAACTTCATCACATAGCTAGAGTGGTCCCATTATTTGAACGGTTTAATTTATCTATATGACACATGTATAAATGCAAGTACTCGCGTATCATCTACTGCATACACAGTGTATAAAATCACCAATATCTACATTTAAAATATTTAAAATCCATTTGTAGGTATGGTAATCTATATGGCTGTCAATCAATCAGTTTGGTCTGGGCCGGGGTCTGTCCAAGCTAGCCCACAAAGTAAAACATGGGTTTGAGCCCGGACCAGGCACAACCACAGACCATGATGATTACGTGGAACCCGATCTCAACCCTGAATATCCACTTTTGTGCAAGATCTGGGCTGTTCATTAAGTATGCCCCACAACGCATGGAATATGACAAAAATGGCCTTGAAATCATAAAGGGGCTCATCTGGGCTGGGCTGACAGGCTCTCAAACAAAACGCGAGTAGGCCAGGCTCAAAGCCTGACTAGCCAGCCCAGACCATTGACAGCCCTTCCAATCTAACATGGTATTTATATGTAAGAAATAAAAATAAAATAAAAGGTCCAACCATGAAATGATTGTCGTCCTCGAATGACAACGACCCTTCCAATCTAACATGGTATTTATATGTAAGAAATAAAAATAAAATAAAAGGTCCAACCATGAAATGATTGTCGTCCTGGAATGACAACGACCGCCGATGATTCCGAAGCACCATTTTTCCGCGTAAAATTACCGCTAAGATGGGCCGAATTGGGAAGAGGTAGAAAGCACGAGATGAGGATGAGTAATGGTAGCAAGCTTTCCTTCATTGGTGTAGTAGAAGGTGGATTAGACGAGGTTTATGGTGACAAAAGGAGTCTGGAATGTGGGTTTACACCGAAGTTTCGGTGTATAACAGATGAATAAATGAAAGGATTTTGAGTGATGAAAGAGCTGAAAATACATGCATGACTCTTTAATAGCTTAGCATGGAAAGGAAAAAAGTTCACATACAAGGTTGTATAGGAAATTCAACATGTGATTATTTTTTTTTTCCTGCCAGTATGTCACATTTTTGTAAAATCCTAGCCGTAGAAATAGTGGGACACGTAATGAAGATTACACGGGGTGAAAACCAGCATGGTTCGTTCACCAGGTGGGCTACACAGTTAAAATCAGTGGACAGGTGATAGTCAGACTCAATGTATGTGTCTGGACCATCTAATTAGTGGATTGATCAAATTTTTTATCCAGGTGATCATCAAGGTATGGCCCACTATTTAAACAGTTCGGATGTTGTACCAAAATGATACTTTAGCATATAAGTGAAAGATGTTTCTATATTGTATGTGGACATTTCTCAAGGAGATTTTGCGTCATATAGACTCAATGTACTATCTACCTTTTTTCATTTGATCTCAAAAAATCCTAAATTATCAAAGTAGGCCTCTGTTCGGACGAACTCAGAAAGATGAAAATACCCCTACTTTTTTCAGTTGCTTTACCCTAACAGGCAAGGATATTTTCGTCAAAAAACCAACCTCCATGCCCCAAATAATCTACTCTGGTGAGATAAGTTTTCGGGCAGCGAAAAAAAATAAAAAAAATAAAAGGTATAGTACGGACTCATCTACGGTGCTAATTTTTTCTCTCTCAAGTGATGATAGTACACAAAAAAGTGTGGAATGTGAGAATATATTCTGTTCGCAGTTTGTGGTCCTTACAAGAAGCGAATTGGCTGGTGTACCAGCCGTAAAGGTGGGCATCTAGGAGTCGGACCAAGTCATGGTTGACCCGACTTGATCTGATTTTGAAATAGACTGGACTTGAACTCGATCTGACTCGGTACACCCAATCTGAGTCCTACTTGGTCACAAATACCGAGTCAGGTTAGGCGCAGCGGGTATCGATACCCTTGGGCTGAATCACAACACAAAACCTAAGTGCACTTACCAAAATTGAAACTTCTATTAGCTACACGACATCTTATATATGAAAATTTATATCTGAGTATTTTTTTTTTTCTCTCTCTTTCCGTACGAGTCGAGTCAATACCGACTTGGATTTCGGGTTGAGTTGAGTTGAGTTATTGGGTGGCCCGAACTTGACTCGATTTGAGTTCAGATCAGACGAAGTCTACTTGGTTCCAATCGGCTCACCCACCCATTTCAGATCGAGTTGGTTCTATACAAGTCAGGCTAGTCGAGTTTGCCGAGTGGAGTCATCATGTGCCCAACTCAAGTAAACACTGGAGTAGAACAGGTACTACCCCGCGGGTTCCGAGCTCGGGACATGCTAGGCTCTGATGGGCCACCGTGATGTATTGATTTCATTGCACCATATATTCATTTTTCCATATCATTTAAAATTATGATTCCAAAAGTAAGGAAAATCCAAAGCTCAAGTGGACCACATAGTGGGGATTAAATTCCTAGAGTTGAAAAGTTCCCGGAGACCATAGAAGTTTAAGATGATATTTGTTTGTTTTTCCACTTCATCAAAGTATATATGACAATAAACAGTGTTGGATGGAAAATCATAACAGTGTTGGATGGAAAATAAATGACACAGTGGGCTCTAAGAAGGTTTCAATGGTGGGTGTCCTCAGCACCACTGTTTTCTGTGGTGTGGTCCGCTTGAGACTTTGATCAGCCATATCTTTGGGATAATAACTTACAATAATATATAAAAATGGATGGACGGTGGGGATAAAATCCATACATAACGGTGGCTCCCCAGTGGCCGTCAGAGCCTCCGACCTGGCTGATGTGGGTAGGTGTCGTGCGAAGACGAGCGCTAACGCCCCTCGAGCTCCCAGTTGTACGAACGGTCCAAAAAATATCAAAGTAACATGGCCCTACGAAGATGTATTTTTTATATCAACACCGTTCATCCATTTCATGAGATGATTTTAGAGCATAAGTCCAAAAATTAGTCGTATACAAATCTCAAGTACACGGAACAAATAGAAGTGGGGATTGATTCTCACCGTTAAAACACTGGTAGGGCCCACCATAACGTTTATTTTCATCCAATCTCTTCATAAGGTCACACAGACCTGGATAAAGAGAAAAAACAAATATCATATTGATCCAAAGCTTCTGTGATCCCAAAAGGATTTCAATGGTATACGTTCAATCCCTCACTGCTTTTTATAGTGTGGTCCACTTGATCATTGGATCTTTCTTATTTTTCGGCTCAAGCATTACGAAGAGGTTTCCAAATGTACAAACGGTTTGGATGTTATACATCTTAAGAGATGTGAACCACAGAACTTGGTGACGTCAACACACCAGATCGGTGGTGTGTGGTACACCAGCCAATCCGCTTCCGCACTGATGCATCCCACGTACGCGGATTTCTCGCCACACTCGCCGTGATGTTTGTGAGAAATCCACCCCATCCATCCGTTTTCCGAGCTCATTTTAGGCATATGGACGGTGATCATGGCCAACCAGGTGGGCCACACCAAGACTCTAAAAAAATACTTTGTTCTGGTAGCTGTTTGTTTCCTTTTATTTGCTCCTGTTTCAAAGTGGATGAAAGAACCGGCATCTTATGAGTTGGAAAAATAACCACTTTTGGTTTAGTCGGCAGGAAAAGGAGACATGGTATTTTGAAAATCATAGAGAAAGGTGATATTCTTCTTTTAAAATAATGATCAAGTGGGAAGCGGATTGCGTTCTAAGTAAACTCTGTGGGGCCCACTTTAATGTATGTTTCTGTCTTATCCACACCGTCCATCCTCTTTAGAACCTAATTCTCGGGTTTGACTATAATATTTAAGCATATCCAAAGCTCAAGTGGACCACACCACATGAAATAGTGTGAATTCAACGCCTACAGTTGAAAACTTCTCGGAAAGTTTCAACCCACCATTATCCCCACTGTTTACTGTTGTGTGGTCCACTTGAGCTTTAGACATGTTTCAATTTTCGTCTCATGCATTAAAATGGATTTGAAAAAATGGATGGACGGCATGGATATATAAGACACATAACATCCACGGTGGGCCCTACAGAATTTAAAGCTCACTGAGTAAATCAGTACACAATCCGCTTTCTGATGAAGTGGTAGACAACAGCTGATGGTGGGCTCAAGAAAATCTGAGGTGATCGAATCAACTCTTCCCATGAGTGGAAAATGCTAAGCCCATGTATGCGTCGATAGGTCAGTTCAGCCCAAAAAAGCTCGTGATGTGCCAGGTGGGGCCAAATAAATGAACGGGTACTTCTGATGGTAATTTCATAGTGCGTTCCAGATCATGCTATGCATCGTGTATGGAGATCTGATAACTAAAATTTAAAGCATACCTAATTGGAAAGTCATTGGTGAAAGTAAATGTTGCAAAAAAAAAAAATAATATTGATTTTAATAAAAATATATTTTAATAATAAAATAATATATAATATATAAAAGTTGTTTCGAAAAACACATTTTTGTGGGTTTTTGGGAATAGTCCCACATGGAAAAGGGAAGAGAAGAAAATTTGGTTTAAATGAAAACAGTGGAGTATTATAATATTGACCTACGTAGTCCGTGGACTATGGACCTTGCGTGTTCCAGCGTGAATCACTGGAACACCCACGCGAGCTCGGGCTCGGGCACGGGCACGGGCACAGGCTCGGTCTCGGACTCGGAATCGGTCTCGGGCTCGGTGCGAGGGCGTGGGCATGTGAGGCAGTGTGGCTGTAGAGGCGCTAGTGGCGCAATTTGCAGTTCGTCAACATGCAGCAGATTAATGGTCCATGTACAACAGTCAGAAAACGGCCATAAAACGGCAACTTTTCCAACAGCCAGAAATGGCTTAATGGAATTTAAGTCTTTGGACCATAACCCCCTAGCCACCATAGCCTATAAAAGGAGGGCCTGGATGGGTTTCCAAAACATCTCAACTCACTCCAGCAAACTCATACGAACTGAGACAGTCATCCCCTCTCAATTAAAATACTCTAGTGCTTCCAGCAACATAGCAAGGCTTGAACCTTAGCTTGAAGAACAGACCAGCGGTGTGGTCTAGGATGATTCAACTGAACCAATAGCTGAAGATTTGAAGAAATTGTGAAATTGAGTTCTAATAGGTGGGCCTTCGTGTTTGATGAACGCAGACCCACACCAGGCTCGTCGTATCCTAGAAGCTATTTGCCTGTAACCTATCAGCTTACTCAATTCAATTGAGTAGGGGCAAATAACGCTTTAAGGACAGCGTTTTTTCAGACGTGCTTCAGCCTGTCCTTAATTTTTTATTATCGTGATTTTTTCAATTTCCATATTATACAGAAATTACATCAATCTATATAAAATTCTCAACAATCTTAAAGCGTTATTTGTTAATGGAAGCCGACAGTGTTTCATCCATCAAGTTGATGAATCAGGACTTGATACGTCTTGATCGGTTCGATGAAACCAATTTTACGAGATGGCAAGACAAGCTGAAATTTCTCCTAACGGCGCTAAAGATCTACTATATATTAGATCCAAATTTGTAAACGCTACTTGAAGCAACCAAGACGACACACCTGAACAGGTGGCCGCCCGCACCAAACGAGCCGAAGACGAACTCTTGTGTCGAGGACACATTCTGAACGCACTCTCCGACCGTCTCTATGATCTGTACCAACAGACGTCATCAGCAAAGGAGATCTAGGCCGCTCTAGAGTTCAAATACAAGGCTGAAGAAGAAGGTACCAACAAGTTTCTCATCGCTAGGTATTTTGACTTCAACATGGTAGATAACAAACCGCTGCTATCCCAAATCTAAGAATTGCAGCTAATAGTAAACAAAATTAAAGCAATAAAGATAGATCTTCCTGAATCATTCCAAGTCGGGGCTATAATTGATGTTTTATTTAAACCAATCTGATTTAAATGATTTTAAACTCGCAAGTATACGAATCAGATGTAGATTGGGTACGTATTACGAGATCGTTCCCACGAGGACTGGTCGTCACAATTCAAAATTTAAGACTCTTCTTAACTAATCCAACGAATGGTTTAGCGAACTATTAAGTAAACTATCACAAATCTATGAAAAATAATCGAGAGCAATGAGGAGAATTCAATCGAGGAAAATACTAGGACTTTCGAATCCACCCCTAATTATCCTAACCCTTATTTTACCTGTTGATTCACCCTAATTTAGATTGATATCAAAATAAATAAAGTGCATTCTATGTCCTTGGTCGGGCACATAGAATGTATAATTCCTTAAAGCATATGGATCATATCTTTCCATCCATGGTCAGGCATGGAGAGATGTAGATTCATGTTTCTTTCTCTATAAGAAACCTGTTCATGGTCAGACGCAAGCACCTAGATAAGATTCCAAACAACATTCATATCTAGACTTTGGTTAAGCTCATAGAATGGAGAAGTATAGAAATTTCAGTTAAGCACATTAGAGAAAGAAACAAATCAATCAGATTCAGATGAAATCAATATTAATAAGTGTCATTCAAATTAGGGGCTTCATCTCAGCCCTAGCTAAGAAATTAGCAACTCATGAAAGCAATTAGAAAAAAGTAAAAATAGGATTTAAAACATAAAAACATCTCTCTCTCTCTCTCTCTCTCTCTCTCTCTCTCTCTCTCTCTCCTCTTTGGCTCTCCTCCAGCTCTGGATCTCTGGTTTCCCACGTCCAAAACTCCTCTTATGGGTGATGGAAGGGTGGTGGAAAGGCTGGAGTCGGTGGAGAGGCTGTCGCAGCAACAGCCGCGTACTCCTTTTCGCAGCCAAGTTCGGTCGCAAAACAACTCTTCTTTCCTCGCTTAGTTTCCAGAGAAATACCATCCCTTAGAACGTTTTCGAGTGCTATATATGATGGACGGTTCAGATCTGCCATACGATCAAAGATGGTGGGCCACAACCGTCTGAACTCCGGATTTCGCGGACGTGTGTAAGCCTACGCACGTCCTTCGCTGACGTGATCGGTGGGCCCCACAGAGGTGTTTTCGTGGAAATCCACCCCGTCCATTAAATTGACCTCGAAATTTTGGTCAGAAACGGATGGTTTTAATTGTCCGTTGACGCGGCCCAGAAAAGAAATCACAGTAAAATTAATTTTGAATGTCGCATGAGCGCCTGTTTGTGGCCTCTGTATCGCACATGTGTGCACGTATGGGTGCGAAAGGTCAGCATAGATTGGAGGATTTCGAAGCCCTCTACACGATGGACGACTTGGATCATCCATACAAGTGATGATTGGGGCCCACAATCGTCCGGAAAACGGACCAGAGTTGGTCGTTACGCAGACGCCAAAACGGCAACTGCCGTTTTGACGTTCGATGGGTCCCATCTTGACATCTATTGAGAAATCCACTCCGTCCATTGGATAGAAGACGAAAAATAGGTTGGTAATGCTCAATTTCGAGTCATATTTGTGGTGGCCCACAGATTTTTAAACTCACCGTCCATTGCGCTATTGAACGATTGAAAAAACCAATAACTTGATACATTTAAATTCCAGCAGCTAGGCATGGATTTTGGTTACCCCAGGAAACGGATGAACGGTTTGGATTGTCCATTTGGACAATAGGTGGGGCCCACAACAGCCACCGACTCTCGGTGCGAACGACACTGTAACGGCAGTTGCCGTTTTTACTGAAGACAGTCGGTCAAACTGACTTTGACGGACCTGAGTGGTCCGGTGCGACGCGGCTATACATGTGCTCAATGCACATGCCACATATACGGGGCCCACTGTGATGTTATTCAAAAATCCAATCCATTCATTCAATTAGTATCCCTATTTAAGGCGTTGACACCAAATTTTAGGCAGTTCCAGATATCAGGTGGACCCCACTTAAGGTATTAAGGGGCTGATCTGTCTGTTGGGGCGCTTCCCGAGATCTTCAATAGATGAAATTTAATATGTACGGTTAATTTATAGCCCCCATCACATGTATGAAGTTTCAGGTCAATCGGATGGCGGGAACCATGTGATCTTGCATTCTAGACTAATTTCGGGCCTCTTTAACGTGAACGACTTGATTTCCTCGGATATCTGACGTGTAAATTCATTGATCTTAGTCCTCTGGAGTCCGTTCCTTGCTCTGGTGCCTTCGGAGCGTCAGATCTATACTTTTAATATCCTTTTTCCATCAACGCTCCTGATTTCATCCTACAACAGAAATATAATTAAAATACTCCGTTAAGCATTATCATATAGGTAAAATCATGCAATAACCGGGGTCTGATATGCAATATTTGACCCTCATCAATAATCGCCAAATTGCCACCAATGTGGAAAGAATATAGAAAGAAGTTGCTGCATAAAACTGAGGACTACACACTGGAACAAATCCATAAACACCTCAGAATTGAGGAAGAATTCCGTAACCGCGACAGAAAGAATGATAACGGGAATACCTCGTCCAAAGTACATGCAGTAGAGAACTCTAGTAACAAATATCGTGAGAAGGACAATTCCCTGAAACCCAATAAAAGGAAATTCAAGAAAAACGCCCAAAAGAAGAACGGAAAGTTCAAAGGCCCATGCCATGTTTGTGGAAAAACCAGGCATTATGCTCCAGTATGCCGATATCGCAAGTCTAAACAAGAGGCAAGTGCAGTAGAAGAAGGCGATATAGTGGCCATGATCACTGAGGTGAATACCATCCAAGGCAAAGTTCCAGGATGGTGGTATGATACTGCCGCTACAGTACATGTGTGTTACGACAAATCAGCCTTCAAAACCTATGAGGAATTGACCGATGGTCAAGAAGTCCAAATGGGTAATGAAGTCCGATCGAAGGTCGTCGGCAAAGGAACTGTCGAACTGATATTCACCTCTGGAAAGAAAGTGATTCTGACTAATGTACTGCACGTCCCAGACATAAGGCGAAACTTAGTTTCTGGGGATCTTCTGGGAAAACCAGGGATAAGGGTGGTGTACGAGTCAGGTAAACTGATTCTGTCTAAGAATGAGAATTTTGTCGGAAAGGGATATACTTGTAACGGGATGGTTAAGTTTTATCTGAATGAAAGTAGCACTTCTGCATATATGGTTGAATCCGCTAGACTGTGGCATGATAGATTAGCCCATATAGGGTATAGTACCTTGAAGTTCATGGCTAAGAATGGTTTAATCTCATATACAGATAATGAAACAGAAAAATGTGAAGTGTGCATACGATCCAAAATGACGAATAAACCTTTTCCAAGTGTTGAAAGATCGTCCCAAGTGTTGGATCTTGTGCACAGTGATATCTGTGAGTTAAACGGCATTCTTACTCATGGAGGTAAACGGTACTTCATAACCTTTATAGATGATTGTTCTAGATATGTATATGTGTACCTATTAAAGAGTAAAGATGAAGCATTGAATATGTTTAAAGTATATAAAACAGAAGTAGAGAATCAACTAAATAAGAAGATAAAAATTCTCCGTAGTGATAGAGGAGGAGAATACTTCTCAAATGAATTCGATAACTTCTGTGAACAACATGGACTGATACATCAATGTACTGCCCCATACACACCTCAACAAAACGGAATAGCTGAAAGGAAGAATAGGACATTAGTAGAAATGGTCAACTCAATGCTGATAAGAGCAAAGTTACCACTAAGTCTATGGGGTGAGGTACTGCTTGCAGCATGCCGTATTCTAAATAGAATACCATCTAAAAAGTATAAAATATCTTCATATGAAACATGTAGAGGTAGAAAACCTAACCTAGGATATCTAAAAGTGTGGGGGTGTCTTGCATACTGCAGAACCCCTGACAAAAAAAAACTAAGTTAGGACCAAGAGCTATTAAGTGCGCCTTCGTAGGGTATGTACAAAATAGTAAAGCTTATAGACTTCTAGACATGGAGTCTAATACAATAATAGAATTAAGAGACGTTGAGTTCTTTGAGAACTCACTATCCTTAGAGTCTAAGGATAATGAAATCCAAACTCCTAATAGAGAACCAGATAGCACAGCTCTACAGATAGTAGAAGCTCCTATTGAACCTCGTAAGAGTCAAAGAACAAGAATAGAGAAGAGTCTAAGAGATGACTACATAGACTCACAACGCATCATTTTCCATCTTGTAGAAGCAGATAGAGAAAATATTATAAGACAAATACCTATAGTGATGAATATAGAAGATGATCCTAAATCATATAAAGAGGTTATATCATCTAGAGACTCAGCTTTCTGGAAAGAAGCTATAAACGATGAAATGGAATCCATACTATCAAATCAAACATGGGAACTAGTAAACTTACCTCCAGGTTCTAGACCCATAGGTTGCAAGTGGGTATTTAGGAAGAAATATCACACTGATGGAACTATCCAAACCTTTAAAGCTCGACTAGTAGTTAAGGGTTTTAGACAAAAAGAAGGGATAAATTACTTTGACACATATTCTCCTGTAGCTAGGATAACATCCATTAGGATATTATTTGCGCTAGCTTCCATACATCATCTTCACATCCATCAAATGGATGTAAAGACCGCTTTCCTGAATGGTGACCTCAATGAGGAGGTATATATGGATCAACCTGAAGGGTTCATTCTACCAGGAAATGAAAACAAAGTATGTAGATTAGTCAAATCATTGTATAGATTAAAACAAGCACCAAAACAATGGCATGAGAAATTTGATTCTAAAATACTTTCTCATGATTTCATGCATAATGTAGCTGATAAATGCATATATTCTAAAGTAGATGGTAGTTATATCGTTATTATTTGTCTGTATGTTGATGACATGTTAATAATAAGTAATAAAATGGAAGGTGTAAATGAAACAAAGAGGTTTCTATCTTCAGTATTTAAAATGAAGGATCTTGGACAAGTTGATACCATCATAAGTATCAAAGTTAAAAAACATTGTGGGGGTTATGCTTTGTGTCAATCTCATTATATTGAGAAGATATTAAACAAGTTTAACCATTTAAATATAAAAGAAGCAAAGACCCCATTTGATCCAAGTATCAAGCTAAAAGAAAATACTGGAAGAACCGTTGCACAATTAGAATATGCGAGTGCCATAGGGAGTCTTATGCATGCTATGCAATGCACTAGACCTGATATCGCATATGCTGTGAGTAAACTTAGTAGGTTTACTAGTAACCCTAGTACTGAACACTGGAATGTAATTAGTAGAGTTCTTCGTTACTTAAAAGCAACCAAAGACTTAGGACTATTTTATTCAGAGTTTCCGGCCGTATTGGAAGGATATATCAATGCGAGCTGGATATCGAGCGCAGGGGACAACAAGTCTACTACAGGGTGGGTATTCACCCTACGAGGTGTAGCTGTAACTTGAGGATCCAAGAAACAGACTTGCATAACGCACTCGACTATGAAATCTGAATTCATAGCCCTGGCTGCAACAGGCAAAGAGGCTGAGTGGCTAAGGGATCTTCTATTAGAAATTTCTTTATGTGTAAAGCCGATATCGGTTGTATCACCACATTGTGATAGTGAAGCCACATTAGCTAGAGCCTATAGCGACACTTATAATGGTAAGTCTAGACATATTAGTCTTCGACATGATTATGTCAGACAATTGATTCGAGATGGAATAATTGCTATTTTCTATGTGAAATTAAGTAACAACCTGGCAGATCCTTTTATTAAACTTCTACTGAGAGAGGTAGTAAAGGCTACATCTAGAGGGATGGGGTTGAAACTCTTCAACCAAAGTTTCACTAGTGATGGTAACCCAACCTGAAGTTAGAAAATCTCTAATTTTGAGTTTAATGGGTAAAAACAAGTCACTGATATGTGGAAAGTTTTTCAGCACTAAATAATAAAATCTTATCCATAATAGATAAAGTACTGAGCGTTACGAAAGAGGGTTGAGTCTAAGAACTCTTAATGAAATCCAGTTTATAGGACAAGTGTCTTATAGTAATGAAGACACTAGAAGGATTTCACCTATATGAACGTAGAGATGGTGCCGTCTCTCATGAGAGTTAGGAGTTTTATCTCGGGATCATTCACGAATTAGGATAAGCACATGGCCATTAAATGTGCTGAGCAAGATTGTGGGAACTCTAACAAACACATAGCGAATATGTGTGTGGTTTCTCCAACTCTATTATCTAGGAATAATTGGT
This sequence comes from Magnolia officinalis, assembly GCA_021015155.1. Classification (NCBI taxonomy): domain Eukaryota; kingdom Viridiplantae; phylum Streptophyta; class Magnoliopsida; order Magnoliales; family Magnoliaceae; genus Magnolia; species Magnolia officinalis. The sequence continues at coordinate 53,824,910 of JAJHSJ010000015.1, forward strand.
TCAAAGCTGCGGCTACCAGTAATTTCGATAGAGTTTTGAGATACTTACACTAAGGGAAGATTAAAATCGAAAGATATCTTTCTTTATGCATATAAGCTGATTATTCTGGCAGTATTGTTTAACCGATAAAATATTTTTATAAAATCAAGTGGGGGATTGTTGCAAAATAAAATAAAATATTGATTTTAATAAAAAATAATATATAATATATAAAAGTTGTTTTGAAAAACACATTTTTGTGGGTTTTTGGGAATAGTCCCACATGGGAAAGGGAAGAGAAGAAAAATTGGTTTAAATGAAAACAGTGGAGTATTATAATATTTACCTACGTAGTCCGTGAACTATGGACCTTGCGTGTTCCAGTGCGAAGCACTGGAACACCCGCGCGTACGCTCGCGCTCGGTTTCGAGCTCGGGCTCGAGCATGGGCATGAGTACGGGCTCGGTCTCGGTCTCGGTCTCGGTCTTGGTCTTGGTCTTGGTCTCGGGCTCGGTGCGATGGCGTGGGCATGTGAGGCAGTGTGGCTGTAGAGGCACTAGTGGCCCACTTTGCACTTCGCACGTCCGCATCGTGTCGCGGAGAGTCGCTCCTTCACGACCTTGAGTGAATCGGAGCGAGACGTGTGCTAGTCGCGGTGCGACTACGTGGCTTAGGCGGGTGGCTGGTTAGCAGAGAGACTAGAGAACTGAGAGAGAGATCTCAGTATATATACACTGACTGAAAAGAGCTGTTGCAGCAGAAACTGTAACAGCTGAGCCATTAGTGCAGGACCCAGCTGTAACTACTACATGGCTAGCCCAACAGTCAGAAAACGGCTAGCTGCTGTCTCACAATAGTCAGCATACAACAGATTAATGGTCCATGCACAACAGTCAGAAAACGGCCATAAAACGGTTAGTTTTCCAACAGACAGAAATGACTTAATGGAATTTAAGTCTCTGGACCATAACCCCCTAGCCATCATAGCTTATAAAAGGAGGGCTTGGATGGGTTTCTAAAACATCTCAACTCACTCCAGCAAACCCATACGAACTAAGATAGCCATCCCCTCTTAACTAAAATACTCTAGTGCTTCTAGCAACATAGCAAGGCTTGAACCTTAGCTTGAAGAACAGACCAGCGGTGTGGTCTATGATGATTCAACTGAACCAATAGCTGAAGATTTGAACTGACCAGAGCAGTGGTCGAAACCATTTTTTCTCTTTCTTTTCTTTCTTTGAGATTTTCTCTATATTATAATACTGTCAGAAATTGTGAAATTGAGTTCCAATAGGTGGGCCTTCGTGTTTGCTGAACACAGACCCACACCAGGCTCGTCGTATCCTAGAAGCTATTTGCCTGTAACCTATCAGCTTACTTAATTCAATTGAGTAGGGGCAAATAACGCTTTAAGGACAACGTTTTTTCAGACGTGCTTCAGCCTGTCCTTAATTTTTTATTATCATGATTTTTTCGGTTTCCATATTATACAGAAATTACATCAATCTGTATAAAATTCTCAACAGTAAATGTGGAGTATTTAGCACCTTACATCTTTAGAGAAGGAAGGAGAGAGTACTTAAAACCCTAGAGAAAATCTTCCTCAGCATATATATATATATATATATATATATATATATATCATAGTCCAAGTTCACCACTCTTTACACGAATTTGAGATTAACCACAACTTTAGTGGGGACCACTGGTATACCTTATCACAATATTCAACTCTTATGTAGATCTAGGCCATTGATCAATTAAACACACCTTATAGAACTTTTACACTGGACCCTAAACTTATTTGGGCTATAATAGGATTTCAATGTTGGGTGTTCAACCCCACTTTCTTGTGGTGTGGATGTCACACCCACATTACGGTGGGGCCCCACAGAGCTTTGGATGCAAGTGGCGTCCATAAACATGTGATAGGGTAAGAAATCATGCAATAGTAGTAGGAATCATATCTACAAGAATAAAGTGGTCAGGTGGCAAAAGGCAAGATATATACTCCTTCCAATGGGTCAGGCGCTCCATTCTCAGGCCTTTTGCTAGCTGTCCACTTTAAACGGGCTTCGGTTTTAATAGAAAGTCAATCGCGCCAGACATGATATTTATGACCCAGATGATGAAATGTGCCCTAGCTCTAAACTACCATGCGCTCAGAGTTCATGTTGGGGGTAGTACCCTTGAAAACTAATGTTTATCATGCTCCATGACCTTTTCATATGATCATGATCAGTTATTGGACTACTTGTTATATATCTATGAAATTTACTTTTAAGATTATGAATTTGTTACCCGTAGTTACTATGAGATCAGGCATGTTGAACTGTGGTCAGGAAGAGTTGTGATATATGAATCTCAATGCCCTGGCTATGATTATGCAGGTGTTGTAACCACTTAAATAATTATAATTGCACGTCTTATATGAGGGGACTGATTTGGTGTTAAGAGGGGCAATCTCGATGATCGGGCTTAAATAGTGTTAGCTTGCCTTCTTCCTACCTCGTATAAAAGTGTGTGAATGTATCGTAAATGCACCCTAACTTTGGTTCCTTTGATCATTCATATTGATAGGATTACTTGCAAGTACTAATAAAAAAAGGCTCCTTATACCCTGAGCTTCGAGATTTTTTGCCACTGACAATAACTTGCGTGCTAGCGAGATATTCTGGCGAGGTCTTTATTTCTCGCGAAGGGAGCTGTTGGATGCCCTAAATATGGCGCTCATGGTATGTTGGTTGAGTCTCTAGAAGCTCTTGAGCGGCTGAGATCAAACCACATCCCCAACTAGTAAGATTCTCCCTGCCTTTTGCTTCTCGTGGGAACCCTAAAATGGAGGTAAAAATGGAGGGTTGTGATCTGAGGGGATAGAGGGCTAGGATGGAGGGATGAGATGCGCGCGGATTGCTGGCTTGGCAGACATGGAGCCGCAATTTCCGATTTGGAAGATGCAGCACCTACAACTAGATGGAGGCGGATTGCGTACTGAGTAACTCAGTACACTATGCGTGCGGAGTAAACTCTGTGGGGTCCACTATGATTTATGTATTTTATCTGATCCATCCATACATTTTACTTGATGATTTTAGGGCCTTATCCCAAAACTGAAGCATATAAAAAGCTAAAATGGACCACACCACAGGAAACCCTGTGAATTGAATGTCTACAGTTGAAAATTTCTTGGGGCCATAGAAGTTTTGGATCAAACTTATATTTGTATTTTCCATTCATCCATATTTGTGTGATCTTATGAGAAGGTTGGATGACAAATAAACATCACTGTGGAGCCTGGCAAGGTTTCAACGGTGGAAATCATTATTTCCACTTTTTCCTGTGGTATGGTCCACTTGAGCTTTGGATAAGCTTCAATTTTGGGCTCAACCCCTAGAATGAGCTGAAAATACAGATGGAAAGTGTGGATAAACTACATACATTCACTGTGGGCCCAACAGAGTTTACTCAGTTCGATAAGAACGTACTGAGTAACTCAGTACGCAATCCGATTTCCAACTAGATCCGCTTGATTTCGCATGCACGTACGTGCGTACCAGCGTGAAATAAGACCTAGATTTTGGTCGGTTCTGAGAGCTGCACTTGATGGACGGTTCAGATTACCCATTCGCTTCGTGATGGTGGCCCCAGCTCGTGCAAACGAACGCCATATGTTCAACAGAGAAGTTTTCGGGAACAGGAGGAAACCTTCCTCTCTTGCTTTCTTTTATCGGGTCAAGACAGTCAAACAGTGTTGATAGGTTCGGTGGGCTGCTATTGCGTGCACACTTTGTGCACACGCCGATGAGGCGGGGTCCACATTGGTGTACGTGAATGACATCCACTCAATTCATTAGTTTTGTCTGGTCCCAATTATTAGGGCATGAAAGGTGGAGCAGATCAAGTGATCAGGTGGGCCACACTAAGTGAATTTTAAGTTTTGTGTCAATACTTAACAATTCATTAGTCTAGTTGGTTTTTAATTAGTCCCTAATGATATTATGATTTCTAGTAATTGATTCAAGTGTTTTAAGTATTGCTACCTTGCATCTAAATTATCCGAATTAAGGTGTCATATGGTTGAATCGCATAAATGTATGTTGTAGCCCGATGAACAGTGGATCTGATTATTCACCGTCATAAAAGATGAACAGTTTGATTTACCTTTTTTAGGGTAATGATGGTGTCTGTTGTCGATTCGAACCAAATTCATCAGTCAGATCATTCCATATCTGACTCACGTGGGTTCTTACGTCTTTAAGAATTGAAAATTTGGAATCTCATTGCTGATTTAATGATCCAGTGTTGTATTTGCAATTTGAGTGTTATGAACTCAATCTATAAATGCATAATAGATTCAAGCTAAAACGTGGGTAATCAGTCCTAGCTAAGGGCTTAGATTGCATCCAAGGTTGGTCTCCATGGTAACACTCAGTTATGAAAAAGTACAGGGTATTACATAGCATGTGCCAAAGATTGGTCTATTAAAACTAGGAGGTATATTGCTTAGAGAACCTTTCAAAGTTGAGAACCCATGAATGCATGTGTCACTAGCATGCTCTCAATTACAAAAAGGTAAAAAATAAATTAAAGAAATAAAGAATTAAAAGCAAAAATGAGGCAATGTACAACACTAGGGGCAGAATTTGCATTAATTCCACCATCATAGCGATAGTTAGTGCACCTAGCACTCCTAGAGAATCCTAGCAATGCATCTAGTGGCCCAATTGCACTCGTTCTCAAGCAGTCATGACACTTACGAGGACATGTTTGATGCCCTTTCGGTCCTTAAAATTTAGAGCTTACAGTCGAAAGTTAGAAGATACTCCCATGGTTAACTAGCCCTCGATATTCATCAATCAGAAGGCATGATTTGCAAAATCCTCCGTGAAAGAATTATAACTCTAAGCTAAAATATCCTGGCATTGGAATCCAATCCACCTATGTAATGAAATCCTCCTGCTCCTCCCTCTATTTACTACAATAAAAACGGGTATACACGGCATTTGCGCTTCTCTTTCATCGGCGCTATGTAAGACCTACCCGACGGATATCTTAGCATATAAAAATTAAAAAAAAAACTCTACCAGCCCCAGCGCGACTCTCTCTCTCTCTCTCTCTCTCTCTCTCTCTCTCTCTCTTCAAACCTAGCTCGAATCATTTAGCTCCCGGACCCCGCGCCTCTCTCTCTCCCTCTCCCGATCTCTTTCCCCCTCTCTCGATCTCTCTCCCTCACTTGCATCATCTCGAGATCTCGCGCCTCTCTCTCTCTCTCTCTCTCTCTCTCTCTCTCTCTCTCTTGCATCATCTCCAGATTTGGTGCGGCCAGCAATCCCTGCCCTTCATCTCTTCCTCGGCCAGGTACTCTCTTGTTTCCTAGGGTTTTGGATCTATTTTCTGCACTTTGCAAGGTATTTTGACTGGTTATGGTGAGGATTTACTAGATCTAGAACTAGGGTTTAGATTTCAGAAAATTATTTTTTTAATTATTCATTTGATTGAGATTTTCCTAAATTCTGTTAATTGAATTCATGTGATTGTTTCTTACATTTGTTGGGACCAAACGATCAATCTCTCCTCTTGATTTTCTTTCCTATGTTGCCGATGGCAATTGATTGACTCTGATTTGAATTTTGCGTGTTCCGCCCATTCATGCTAATAGGTCGAGGGTTTATTAATGGATTCTTTAGGTGACTTTTTATGATAACATAATTTTGCAATTTTTCCTATTTGTAGGAAATTGTAAATGTGGACACCTGTTGCTTTTGTCATGTGTTTGTCGTGTGTTACTGTCATTTTTGCTTCATAGCTCCATGCCAGTGTATTTCCAAGAGCAGGGGTTTCATACTTTCCTTATGCTTGCCCTGTTCTTTTGTTGGAGACCCTGGTTTTTTCGTTGTATCCTTACATTACATTGTATAGAGCATGTTCTACTATAAGTTCCTGTGCTCCCTAGCTTAAGTGTTTATTTCAGCTTTATAGATACAATGACAGGTGGTGTGTGCTCCCACTTTCTTTGAAAAAGCAAAAGCATGAAGGAATTGTTAATGTGAAGCTCTCATCAGATATTTGGGTTCAAGCCTAACTAATCCTTCTGGAGTGCCATCGTTCTAACACAGAATCCATTTTCACCTCCATTTGTACAACTTTTCTCATCTTTTCTTTTTTCCTTTTTTATTTTCTTTTTCTTTGGTAATTTACCTTGACTGTTTTTTCTGATAATCTTGTAATTTGAGAATTTAAAATAGCTAGAAGCCTTTCAAAAGTTAAAATCAGAAAAGACTTTGGAGGGAAAGGAAGTGTAAGTAATAGAAGCATTGATTAGACATTGTGTTTTTGTCATTCTCTGTTTGCACTGTCTAGATAAGTAGAGCCTCTGAAATCTAGCAGAGCTTCTGATGAAAACATACAACCAAGGGTGCCCCTAGAATCTTGCTTGGCAAACTTTTCACTACAGAGGAAGTTCATGGTTTTTACAGTTGTGCCTTGTAGTCCAAGACTACAGCAATCAAGTAAGCTTGGCGATATTCCTCACCTGTTCTATGTTTGTACATGCATTTATACGTCAGAATACTTATAAGATGGTAACTTCGATAGTTACATCACAACAAGTATTTGCATATCTATGTTTAGTTGTATTTGCATAAGAAAATTTGCTTGTCTATTTATTCTTGTACTTTTATATCATGGTATTGTGAATGATCTCACATTCCATAAATTTTTAATGGTCTTCTAACCAATTCCTTTGAATTGAACTTCAACTCTACACTGTTATCAGACTATATTTTCATATTTTGTCAAATCCTTCCAATTGATAGAAGGCGTTTGAGGCAACACATACATAGTCGTTATAGGTATTCTTTTAAACCGTCCATTTATAACCCAATGGTTCAATCAGTAAGAACGGACCTGATCTTGGACCACCATATCACCTTTCCAACACAACAAAAGCATTGTCATTCATAAAAATGTGTTTTTAGAACCTTTGATTTTGCCTGCAGGTTACTTTTCTCAACTTCCTTTGCATGAATCTTCTCTTCTAGCTTTGAGAAGAACTGGAACAAAAGAATGCCTCTAATTATCGTTCAAATTGAAACTAGTCCATTAATAAAATAATAAAATCTGAAAATTCATATTTAATAAATAACGTCGAACTCACCTCTTTCCTTTTTTCAGACATAATCATTATCCTGTAAAATTGGAGTTAATTCCACCAACTGCAATGGTATATAAACGGTAACATTTGTATTATACCACTACATTTTAATCTTGTATAGGAGTTATTTGATACTCTAACATGATGTGATGGTTGATATGTGGGTTTGTAGAATTTCTGTAAGTGGCATAAACTACTCAAACTGAACCGTCCAAATTGCAGGACCAGCCAAAATAATTATGATGGAACAATCCTAACATCTGCTTAATAGGAATTTATTTTTAGAATTCACTGCATTGACTATTCCAATTTGGACGTTCAATAAACGTTCGCCAATAATCTATTTTGAAAATCAAACCGGTGCAATTAATTTAAGAAGCAATCTATGTGGGACCCACTATTTGGATGATTTATTAATTTTAAGTTGACTATTATGCCTCCGTATCAACCATCATGCTCTGCCAGAGCATTAAATCTCTCTCAATGTGTGTACGCATGAGATTTCGTGCATGCACGTGTTTCCTAGGCTAGTCTCTCTCAATCCAATTAATTAATCAGTAAATTGCACAAATGAGATGATATCTTTTGACAGATTTTCTCTTGGATTAGTATGTCTTGGTAAAAATAAAAAATAAAAATAAAAAAAAAACGCATAGAAGCCAGAGAATTTCTTTCTTCTTCGCAGCAAGTTCCATAGCCAATCACCCATTTAGAAGTTAGTTAACTGAAAGTTGATACATATTGTTTACTTCAAATAGAATCTAATTTAACTACATATAGTCCCAGACCATATTTCTGTGAGTAGAATATGGATTATGAAATGTTCAGTGGCTGGGGCTCTTATCTCATGCACTGTTAAAGTTTGATGTGTATGGAATTAACACACCTCGTGATATCATATGCCCTTGTTACGTTTCAAATGGAAAAAGGGTATTCATAAAACTAAAACAATACTAAATCAAAGACTGCTTTAAAGAAAAGCAGCTTTAGATTGGAGGGACCCTACAAAACACTGTAGGAAGTTCTTTAAATCAGAATCTTGTTGTTGTTAGTCAAAGGGCTGTTGTTGTCAATCCAATTTCTCCAGATTGGGGGTATTAACTGGATAATTAAAAGTGAATTGTCAGCTGTCCATATTCCACTGAACACCACATGCTTGTGATAGTCTATTTGGAGCCAGTTATTTTTCAGCTATGCTCCATCCATTGTGGTGCCCATGGTGCCAATCTGACGATCCTAAACATCTGATTAATAGCAAGAAAAATCAACAATTAAGATTGGTCGGAGAAACAAAATAGATTCAATCATCATTTTGAAAGATCTACTTGATAAATCCCACTTTGTATTGCTTATGATTCCAAGATGCAATTTGATTTGATGATGCAAACTATCCAATCTATAATTTGTAAAGAGCAAATGGTTTTTTTTTTTTTTTTTTTTTTAAATCCACCATGGCTTGTCCCAAAGGGCATGAACAAAGAATAGCCCATATCAATGATTGGTGAAGCCATGTGCCACTTAAAAATATTGGGAACCTTACTACCGTCCCTATGAAGGTGAGGACATTAGCATTTCTCTGTACATACACAAATCTCTGTACATACTTGCATTCCCGGATTGGCTGAGCATTGGCTGATTAGCTAATTTGTTACATTAAGTTCTTCCTGTCTGTTGGACTTACAAACTGAAAGCCAAACATATTTTACAAGTTCTCCGGATGAGCATTGTATAAGTCTTTTTATTTTGTTTTACTTGCTAGATGCTAGAAATTAATAATTGGGGATGTAACTATGGCCCAGCCAGCCCATCAGTGGGTCCCACATTTAGATGAACTATACTGTTCCTCAATTGGCAGTTACACGACTTCAAAATCTCCTCAATGTCTTCTTTGGGCATGGCAGGGAGGAGGTGTAGGGAACATTGGAAAGGCTAGGTTTTGGTTTCTTTATTAACTCGGTTTTGGTTTTTCATCAATGCTTCGTGATTTTGGAAGCCCAAACTGCTGAATTTCATCTGAGAGCTAGTAACTTATTAACTGTCAATTAATTGGCATCCATTTGAAAGGTTTGGAATCTTCTGTTGTAGGAGATTTTTAGGCATCACAGATCTTTCATGCATCTGTTAGATCACTGGCCGTGATCGCCTGTACATGCATGAACTGGTGCATCATGAAACTATTCACTTTCTAATGCATGAGGACCTTATCATACACTTCTGGTATTAGATCTGGAAATTGTACTCATGATGGTGATGGTGACATGTCTATGCATATGATATATTGACGCAGGGATGAACGTGATGAGGATAACTACTCCGAATCCACGAAGCTTCTCTGGACTCCTCACAGAGACAAAAAGAAAGTAGAAAATAGAAATAAATTCTAAGAAATTCGAAATTGATCCCTAAAAACAAGTTCACAACCCTTTAAATAGGGGTACCAAGCAATGGGAAAGAAATCAGAAACAAACTACAACTAAAACTCCTAGAAATTGTGACTTACTATTTATAGAAGGTCGTGATGTCTACTAGTGCGCAAGGTTTTCGGCCAAAAATAGTAAGTGTCCTATTTGGCTTCACCAAACCGTTCTCCTAATTATTCTAAGCTCTTTTCACGTTGGGCGCAACTCCTAAAGCCTGACGGATGAAGAGTTATAATCAAACTAAAACTTATTATTTATAGTAAAAACGAAATTAAAACAGGGAAACAACCGTCGATCCAGGGGTTTCTCGCAATTCTGGGGGTCACAACCCGACGTTTCAGGGTTGGTTGGCTAAAGTAGCTCGTTCTACCCCAAAATCATATATTTTACGTCAGGTAACTCATTCTGGATTGCGAAATACGGCCGATCTAAGGTCCGACGGTTCGGATCACTTATGTCGTCGACCGGGCCTTTTCTGATCCATCTTGGCCATGAAACTGTCCGCGACCCGCTCTACATCAGTCCCCTCCACTTCAAAAGAACTCGTCCTTGAGTTCTCATCCTGCGCTGGTTCATGATACTTGGTCAGGTCCGCGACGTTAAAAGTCCGTGAGATCGTCATGTCATCTGAAAGATCAACAACATAAGCGTTGTCATTGATCTTTCGAATGATTAGGACGGGTCCAATCTTCTTATTTTTCAACTTATTGTACGTCTCGGTCAGAAATCTCTCTTTGCGCAAATGGACCATAACGTGATCACCCACTTCGAACACCTTTTGTCGCCGGTGTTTGTCCGCTTGTTTCTTATACTTCTCGTTCGAGGCATGCAGCTTGGTCTGCACTTCCGCATTGATGCCCATGATTTTGTCTGCCATATGTTGTGCTGCAATGCTCATGCCTGAGTGCTTGGGCAGAGGGACCAAGTCAAGCGTGTGACAAGGCATTCGTCCATAGATAATTTGGAACGGTGATTTCCCTGTCGAACGGTTCATCATATTGTTGAATGCAAACTCTGCTTGAGACAAAGCCAAATCTCACTGCTTCGGTTTTTCTCCTGAAATACAGTGAAGGAGGTTTCCCAGCGTGCGATTCACAACTTCGGTCTGCCCATCAGTCAGTGGGTGGTAAGCACTGCTGAATTGAAGTCGTGTATCGAATCGAGTCCACAAAGTCCGCCAAAAGTGGCTAATGAACTTCATGTCACGATCAGAAGTAATGGTCTTGGGGACCCCGTGTAGCCGTACGACCTTCCTGAAGAATAGATTCTCCACGTATGTTGCATCGAGGGTCTTTTTGCATGGGATAAAGTGTGTCATCTTGGAGAAACGATCTATCACCACGAACACCGAATCCATATCGCGTTGTGTTCGTGAGATACCAAACATGAAGTCCATTGATAAATCCTCCTAAGGACCACCAGGCACAGGAAACGGGGTGTAGAGGCCCGTATTCTGAGATTGCCCCTTGGAGGTCTGACAAACATGACAACATTGTACGACTTTTCGCACATCACATACTAATTGCCCAAGATATCTAAGGTGTCCACCGAGGCCACCTCCATATAGCTCTTGAATGATCTACTCCCTCAAAGAACTTTGAGGGATGCACAATCGATTCCCTTTGAAGAGAAAACCGTCATGTATATGAAGGTCATTGGGGTGACCTTCTTGGCACTTCACCCAAGAATCTTTGAAGTCCTCATCCTCGGCATACAGCTCCTTGAGACAGTCGAAGCCGACCACCTTATTGCTCATCGTAACGAGTAGTGATGTATGACGGCTAAGTGCATCTGCCACCTTGTTCTGCTGCCCTGACTTGTGCTTCAGAACGAACGTGAATTCCTATAAAAACGCAACCCATCTAGCATGTACACGATTTACGTTAGTCTGACTATTAATAAACTTCAATGCTTGATGGTCAATGTACAGAACAAACTCTCTTTGAATCAGATAATACCGCTAATGTCGCGGCGCCTAAACAACTGCGCACAACTCAAGTTCATAAGTCGACCACTACTTTCGGGCTTCACTGAGCTTCTCGCTGTAGAAGGCCACCGGCCTGCCTTCCTGTGATAATACTCCCCCAATTTCGACGTATGAAGCGTCACACTCAACCTTAAACAATTTGTCGAAATTAGGAAGCACCAAGACTAGTGTTGCAGACAAACGATGCTTGATCTCATGAAAGCTCTTGTCAGCTTTATCGATCCACTGGAACAGTCCTTTTTTCATGCAATCTGTTATAGGCGCGACTATGGTGCTAAAATCTCACACAAATCGACGATACAAAGTCGTCAACCCGTGAAAACTCCTCACCTCATGAATGTTTGTCGGAATCGACCATTCCCCAATAGCTCGCACTTTTTCATCGTCCGCAAGAATGCCTGTAGACGTTACAACAAATCCTAGAAACAATAGGCTGTCAGTTAAAAAACTATACTTCTTCAAGTTGAGGTACAACCTGTTAATTTGTAGGACTTACAATACATGCTTGAAATGTTTCCTGTGCTCCGCCTCATCCTGGCTATATATCAATATGTCATCAAAATATACTACCACAAATCGGCCAGTGAATGGTTTTAGAACTTGATTCATCAAATGCATAAAAGTACTTGGTACGTTCGATAGGCCGAAGGGCATGACCAGCCACTCATACAACCCTTCCTTGGTCTTGAATGTCGTTTTCCACTCATCACTGGGTCGGATACGAATCTGATGGTACCCGCTTCTTAGGTCTAGTTTAGAGAACACCTTTGCCCCTTCTAACATATCGAGCATGTCGTTCAACCGTGATATTGGGAACCAATATTTGATGATAATTTTGTTAATTGCCCGGCTGTCGATAAACATGCGCCAGCTTTCATCTTTTTTTAACATTCATAATGCTGGTACGACACATGGGCTCATGCTCTCTCTCAAGAAACCCTTACGGATCAATTCCTCCACTTGCTCCTGAAGTATCTCGCACTTCTTCAGACTCATCCGATAATGAGGGCGGTTGGGAAGGCTAGCCCCATGGACGAGATCTATGTGATGTTGGATGTCCCTCATGAGGGGCAATCCATCAGGTAAATCCTCAGGCCAGACTTCTTTGAATTCGTTTAGCAACAATTTTAAACTTGGAGGGATGTTTAAGGGTTCCTCTTCCTCGCCCTTCACTACTACGGTGTACACCTCGCCGGTTTCCTTGGATTCTTCCATGAAATTCCGAATGGTCAAGAGGAAACTCTCCTCCACTTTAGAGGCTTCAGGGTGGTTCTCGGTGCCATAGGGGCAAGGATTATTTTTCGACTATCCTTGACGAATAAATAGACATTGTCTCGTCCCCGATAGGTTGCATCACGGTCCGACTGTCGGGGTCGACCGAGTAGTATGTGGCAAGCTTCCATGTCGACCACGTCACAAAGTATCTGATCCTTATAATTTTTACCAATTGTAAACGAGATAGTGCATTGTTCAGTTACCTTGGTTTCTTTCACCTTTTTTATCCAGCCAATTGAGTACGGAGAAGGATGTTTCGTTGTTGGTAGCCGCAACTTGTCCACTATCATTCTTGAGACGATGTTCTCGCTACTACCACTGTTTATGATCACATCACAGACTTTTCCGTTGACAATGCACCGAGTACGAAATATATTATGTCATTGTGGATGTAATTCCTTTCATGGGGTATACAGTAATCGCCTCACAACTAGAAATTCGCCACGATCCTCGCCCGTCACTTCATCGCCACCTGCTATTTCTTCAGTAGTTTGTTCATGTTCATCATAGCCATGGTCTTCTTCTATGGCCTCATCTTCAGTGCCCCCTTCGTTTATGATCAAGTGTGTTGCGGGACGTTGAGAACAAATGTTTGATAAGTGGCCTGGCTGGCCATAGTGGTAACAATTGTTTGACCTTAGTCAAGCATAAGGATTTGAAATCCTACTCGGGCCCGCTGTTGTAGGTGCTGCACATTGAGGTCTGAATGAGCCGCTCCCCATATCACGGTTTGCGGTTGTAGGAGGTTGAGGACGTTCTCCTACTGGATCTTTTCCTCGTGCCAGCACTAGATCCTGCGTGGGACCCGTCAGGGGGGAGGGTTGAGTTGAAGATAGGGACGAGCAGGAACTCTTGCAAGTTGTGTTTCTGCTCTACCCGCTAATTGAACTGCTTCATCCACGGTCTCGATTGGGTACATTTGAACTCGATCCTGAATTGTCGGTCTCAACTCATCTATAAATCGTGCCGCCTTCTGTGACTCAGATTCTGACAGATCGTTTCGTGTAGCCAATCGCTGAAATCTTCAGTGTAATCTGTGATGGTTCGATTTCCTTGTCAGCAATTTTGGTATTGCTGGAAAAATATCTGCTCATAATCACTGGGGAGAAATCGTGATCGAAGAAGACGTCTCATCCGTGGCCATGATGAGATGGGAGCCTTGTTCTGGCGGGCTCGTGAGAGTTGTAATTGTTCCCACCATGCAGAAGCACCAAATTTTAACTTAAACGCTACCAATTTTACCCTTTTATGATCTGACACGTCCATATAATCAAAATATCTCTCTACTTTGGCTAGCTAATCAAGGAAATCTTCTATACGTAATAAACCACTAAAATTAGAAAGTTCAGCCTTACCTCGATAGTCTCTTTCAGCACGATCTAGATGATCGCCTACATGGATTAGTCGTCGGGCAAAACCCTCATTAAGGTCCTCGTCACTAGAACTTGAATCATCTGGTGTAGCCCTACGGTTTGCCACTGGTAGTGCTCTATGAAAATCGGGGTTGTGTCGTACAACAACCACAGGTAGTGGAGCCACCCGGGGTGGTGGAGCAACTATAGGTGGTGGAGCACCGCCTAGGGCTCGGTGCGGAAGTAGCATATCCGCAAGACGGTTGAGGGTTACCTGCAGCCCTTGCATGGTCAACTGACTCTCCCGGTGGAAAGCTTCCATTCTTTTCGAAAGATAATGTATCGTCTCGAAAAATTCCTTACAAAGATCCGAGTACCACCTCAGGCAGAAATCGCTCAGGATCAAATCCTTTAGGAATTAGACAAAAGTAACTAAGTGCTAAACTAGTTTAGCTACGAAATCCGCTTAATTCACTTTAAATATGATCCGCAAGACCCAAAACTTGTGGAATCATTGATGCTAGGTTACCCTAAAATCTAGGATCAATCTCATTACCCAGTTGCTCTCAGGAGCGCATTGAAACTCCGTATCGGATCTGGACCGCACGTCGAAAGTCCGATTACTACGAAGTTATATATTTAGGACCGCCTTGCTAGGCTTGACAACCATCTCGGAAATCAAATCCAGATAGTGTCCCATGGCTATTTTCTTGAGCCCGGAGTGAAGTGTGTGAGAAAACGTAGATTTCTTTAGAAATGAAATCTAATTTAAGTAATCTTAGACCTGTCGCTTGCGGGCCTGATATAAGTAATCAGACCATCAGAATCTGACCCAAATACACCCTCGGATCAGGGAAAATTTCATACACATGTCCGTGTACTTGTAACCCTGATCGAGTTTTGGTGACCATTGAACTGAAACTAGTCTGCTACGTGTGATCTGGGAACCCGACTGGAATGAAAACTTAACTCGACCTAGATCCAAGTCTGTGAGCTTAAGTCCGACCTTTGGCTCAAGGTGAGGCTCCTGAAGTGCTCCGTTAAGACGGAACAGTCTCCCTTTGGACATAACCTAAGTATACCTTGGCCCTGGGCCTATTTCGAGCAAGTCTGAGCCTATATAAGAACCTTAAACCCTCTCTCATTCACTCCATACGAATTTGAGAAAACCCTAGGAGAG
The DNA here is from genome assembly GCA_021015155.1 of Magnolia officinalis. Taxonomy (NCBI): domain Eukaryota; kingdom Viridiplantae; phylum Streptophyta; class Magnoliopsida; order Magnoliales; family Magnoliaceae; genus Magnolia; species Magnolia officinalis. The sequence goes on from JAJHSJ010000015.1 coordinate 53,840,256, forward strand.
AGAAGAGAGTAAAGAGAGAGAAAGTGTGAGAGTAGTGGGAGGAGATTCCAGTTGTCCTATCCTACCATTCCACGTGCCTGATCATCACTACTGTATCGCTTTTACGGCGATTCTGATTCCATTTTCTGGTAAGAAAACCTAACCCTAATCAGTTCTAGAGATCCAACTAGTGTAAGTGATGAAATACCTAACCTATTTCATGTCATAGGTTGCCGTTCTACCGTTGATAAAGACTTGGTGCTTAAACTGAGTCTGTCACTCATTTCTACGGCATAAGGTGCGAACTATAGATGCTTAGGTTATGGTTTTCAATGCTTTCAATGTTAGTTAATGATAGATTCATGATCTGGGTGTTATTTCACATGCAAAATGCGGTGTTCGTTTTGCGATTCATTTACGTATGCAAATTATGGCGTTCAGTGTATTCTGTATATTTATAGAAAATACCGTATACGTATAAAATATGGAAGTGTGTTTGCCATGATTAATTACTGTGTGTATATGCTATATATATGTGTAATACTTACTCGGCGAAAGGATTCGCCCTAATACATGTTTTGGCTAATATACGTTATGTATGTTAAATAAGTGTAGTCTAAGTGTTTGTGAAAATGCTTGTATGAGTAAGTACTTAGATGATAGTGTTTTAGGTAGGTGTTGAGATAGGATTCTCAACTACCTTAGAGATGTATATGATTTTCTCCATGCAAGTTGTTTAGTTTAGTCGCTTACTTATGAAATGTATGTGTTTGTATTTCCTATTTATATTGTGCTTTATACATGCTATTAACATATTCGAATTACTTTGTTAATTCTGCTTTGACTACTATACATGCTTTCTGGTTAATTAGGATTGAATGTGATTGGGGCTATGTTATAGCCCAGGTAATCGGTAACAGGCTTGAAGTCGTGGTTGAGATTCATTCGCCATGTAGGACGTGTTTGACAAACTCGAGTCATGTGTTGGTCGTCGGCAGTGGTTAGGCCACACGAAGTGCTTATGCACTTCATGTCGATCTATACGATATGCGCTCGTGCTAGTCGAGCCCGTCATATAACCCGATGTGCCGATGTATATTCACCATATATGGACGCCACTGCTTGAACCTAAGGTACCAAACTCACCAGTGGAATCCCGTTAACCTTGGTACCTCGATCCGCTAAGACTCATGAGCCGGACATGGTGGTATGGGATACCGTGGTCGAGCTGTCGGCCTACGCTGGGGTGACGAGCCTCCCCGTAGTGACCAGTGAGCAATCCAGACTCGTGAGCTGAATACGGTGGTATGGGACACTGTATTCGAGCTATCGACCTACACTGATTGGTGACGAGCCATTTGTAGTGACCTCGAGCATACTCTGATTTTACGTGGAGGCGACAACCCTTCCGTAGCATCTAAAGTATACACTAGGCCTGTACTGATTTGGTGACAAGCCCTTTGCAGCGACCTAGAACCGCAACGTATGAGATTTACTAGGACTGACGACCCTAGAATGGATCCTTGTTTGGGAATGATATAAGGGAGGTACCTTAGTTTCCCAATCCGACTATATGAAAAGGACTAATAAGAACTTGGTAATCATACGCATGCACTGCATTACGCGTGCGTTCAGGCGTTGCAGGTCAAGCACTGAGGCAGTCTTGTCATGCGTGAACGTGAGATGAAGTTGCTGAGTGAGCGTAGGCGAGGGCATGCATCATACATCCATACCATTCTTGCATTAACAACATTACTTAGGAATGTGTGATTTACGGGTTTATTATTACTGCTTGATTGAATTGATAATATGTTAACCTATGCTTTATTATTCCACTGAGTTGATCACTCACTCTCACGTTACGGGACGGTGTTTTAAACACCAACCAGACTCTGTCTTGATTTCAGGCGACGACATGACCCCTGAAGCGGAGCCTGATTACTACGACGATCAGGATGAGTATTCTTACATGCAGTTCTCCGATGGGTTTGCTTAGACTATTCGGATTGGCGGGCTACAGGGATTATCGCTATAGTTGTATCATTTTGACATTTTGATTTTTGAGACTATGACATGTATATGGTGACTCAGTGATGTATTCATACTCTGGAGACCGATCGTGCCCTTTTTTACTTATAGATGTGCATTTATGTCTTTCAGTCTTCCGCTTGCGTTTTACAACTTGATCTAGAGTATGAATTACTGTTTTGGTATAATCCTATTTATGATTAATGTATTAACACAGACAACATTGAATCATAAGCATATATGTTGCATAAGTGATGTTTTGGAACTCGAGAGTTGAGTTGCTACTCGACCCCCGATTTTCAGGGCGTTAAAGATAATGAATCTCTGGATCATCGTCCACAGCATTTTGATTCATACCTTCATCGTTTGTCATCGGCCCGAGGGGAATCCTCACTTTGATACCAATTGACGCAGGGATGAACGTGATGAGGATAACTACTCCGAATCCACGGAGCTTCTCTGGACTCCTCACAGAGACTTCTCGAATCCACGAGGAAAGAAAGCAGAAAATAGAAATAAATTCTAAGAAATTTGAAATTGATTAATTGATCCCTAAAAACAAGTTCACAACCCTTTAAATAGGGGTACCAAGCAATGGGAAAGAAATCAGAATCAAACTACAACTAAAACTCCTAGCAATCACGACTTACTATAAATAGTAAACTTACTATTTATAGATGGTCGTGATGTCTACTAGTGCGCAAGGTTTTCGGCTAAAAATAGTAAGTGTCCTATTTGGCTTCACCAAACTGTTCTCCTAATTATTTTAAGCTCTTTTCACGTTGGGCGCAACTCCTAAAGCCCAATGGATGAAGAGTTATAATCAAACTAAAACTTACTATTTATAGTAAAAACGAAATTAAAACAGGGAAACGACCGTCGATCCAGGGGTTTCTCGCAATTCCGGGCATCGCAACCCAACGTAGCGGGGTTGGTTGGCTAAAGTAGCTCATTCTACCCCAAAAACATATATTTTACGTCAGGTAACTCATTCTGGATTGCGAGATACGCCCGATCTAAGGTCCAACGGTCCGGATCACTTCTGTCGTCGACCGGGCCTTTTCTGATCCATCTTGGCCATGAAACTGTCCGCGACCTGCTCTGCATCATATATTTTCTCTCTTCTGTTTCCTTTTATACCGAAATTACTCTTATGGTTGGTCGACTCATTTCTGTCTGTAGAGCGGGATACGTGCAAAGACCTTTCAGTCATTATCTCTAGTCTCTGGTTAGTCATATTCATTCTTAAAGCACAAAGATATCTGTTTCTATCAGCAAATCGTATCTTTCCTCCAGACTATTGCATAGGTTGATTACAATTAAGCACTATCTAATAGCCTATTACATTCGTTAATTGATTGCAATCAACAAGTTGCCTACTAGATGTGCAGGTTGTTTAGAAATCAATTCCAGCAACTTCTTAGCTTTTGAATGTCTTTCTCAGAAGTCAAAAGAAAACATGCAGCTGGTTGAAGACTGTAATGAAGGCAACTTAGGTTCTGTGTTTGTGTAAATTATTGTTACATGTTTGGGGAAATGCCATGTTATATATACATGTGCCTCAAAGGTATTGCAGATATGTCCTTGGGCTTGAATATTGCACTCCTTGGGCTCTGAATTGTTTGAACATGCTTTGTTATCGACCAATTCCATTGGACTAAACTGCAGTCATTATTTCTCCATACTTGTGTCATAGATGGTCCAACAATATCATAATCACCCGTTATTCATTTCAACATGTGGAGCTGTGAACTTAACTGTTAAAACTTAATGTGATCATCTAAAACATATTTGGTAACTAAGATGCCTTTGCACATGAATTCTTTCAGTTGCATTTTGATCAACGCCACTTTACTGTGTTTACTCCTCAACAAAAGTCATTCAGGATGCTCTAAATACAACTTTATTCAATAGGGAAAATTTGTTTGCTACCATTCACACACAAGAGCATGTCTAATTTTTTTTTTTTGGTAAATCAATGAAATAATTCCTAATTCTTATTAGACACGAGTTACTAAAACTAGATTCTATCTTTCAGAAGAAACCTTTCATACTCGGAAGGTAGATAGCTTAGAGAAACAACTCTGTAAAGTTGGAAAAATCCCTTTCAATATCAAATTCCAACAATATGCATGTGGATAGATACATAGTGCATAGAAAATCTACTGGGAGTGACCTAATCCCACAAATTTGAACTAGTTGGGCTTCTTCTGTTGCTTGAGTTTGTAGGACCACTGCTTGAAGCCACCGTTTTATGTTGTAGCAGAAATTGGTTGTTCTGAAACAGAACCAGTTTTAAACCTTTGAAAGATGGTTTTTGCAGTCTTAGAAGATGTAGCAGAAAATCTGTAATTTTGAGAAACATAAAAGCATAATTCATTTTTTGTTAACTCTTTTTTTTTTTTTTTTCCAAATGAAGAGCGTAAATGGAGTTTGAGGTTTGATAGAAGGGCATGCATGACTTGACCGGATTAGTAATCTCCAAACCCTATCATGTGTTGGGGGCCTTGCACAAAACCTTAGGATCTAGCCTCCCGAAACAAACCAGAATTATGGATAATAAAGCAATGAAAATAATAAATGCATCAATCACACACTACACAAGAGATTTTATGTGGAAAACCCTCAAAGAGGTAAAACCACGGGACCTCGTCCAGATCAACAATCCACTATGAAGTAGAACGTTACAACCTTCTTCACTCACGTAGGAGTGGATAAACAATAAGAGAAACAAAGAAAACGGAGAGATCTCACCGATTAAGAGGATATAAAAGCGCTGAGATATATATTGCACAGCAGATAACTTCCACGAGCAGAACCTCCCTTCTATAAGCTTCCTCTCTCTCTCTTTCTTACCTTTGATAGCCCTAAACCCTTTAGCAAATCCCTTGTAAAGTTTTAGGAAACCCTCTTGTCGTACCTAAAAAGCCCTAGGAACTCCTATTTAAAGTTTTAGGAAACTCCTTTCCGCATCCCAGTTGCGAAAGGACTTGCGACATGAAATCCGTGCAAAATTGCGGAACGAATCTGCGTAACTTCGACTGGTCGAACCAAGTTTATGACCGGTCGAGAGCTACCTACGACCGGTCGAGCACTTCCTTCGACTGGTCGAGCACCCCGGAGAAAAATAATCCACAGTCGCTAGACTTTAAGTCATGTCACGACTCGACTCTACAACTGGTCGACCTCCAGCCTTCGACCGGTCGAGCATGGGACAAAAAATCACATCAAATCTCTCCCTTTTGTCTCAGGAGGGATCCACCTTTTTCAAGCCAGTCAGGTTTCTACAAACCTCAAACTTGCCCTTAAGCAAAGCCTTGGTCATCATGTCTGACCCATTATCGTCCGTATAGACCTTCTCAAGCTGTAACACCTTTTGTTCTAAAGTATCCCTGATCCGGTGATACTAAATCTCTATGTGCTTCGACTTGGAATGCTAACTTGGATTCTTGCTCAAGTATATAGCACTTTGACTATCGCAATAGACCACGTGCTCCTCCTGCTTCAGGCTAAGTTCCTGTAGGAACCTCTTCATCCAAAACATCTATTTACATGCCTCTGTGACTGCAATGTACTCGGCCCCTGTCGTCGACAATGCTACAACCTTTTGTAGCTTACTTTGCCAAGAAACCGCTTCCCCTGCAAACATGAACATGAATCCCGATGTAGACTTCCTAGAGTCTATGTCACCTGCCATATCTGCATCTATGTAACCCTCTAACACAGGTCTTCCGTCACCATAGCATAGGTTCAACCTGGATGAGCCTCTTAGATACCGTAGTGTTGAGGCATAAAAAATATATATTCCATGCCCGGGGGTATTTCGGTAATTTCAATGTCTGGGGGTATTTGGGTAATTTCTATGTTCGAGGGTAGTTTGGTAATTTCCATGTCCGGTGGTATTTCGGTACTTTTCATGTCCGGGGTAGTTCGGTAATTTCCATGTCCGGGGGTATTTCGGTAAAAATCCATATCAAGGGTAGTTTAGGTATTTTGGTAAAAATCCATATCAAGGGGTAGTTTAGGTATTTTGGTAAAAAAAAATATTGAAAAGGGTAGTTTGGTAAAAAGAGTGCAAGAGATGTCATTTTAAGGGAAATAAGGTGGTACACCACCATTTAAGAAGAAGCTTGGTGGTCACCATAGTTTAAGGAGAGAGGTTGTTCATATGTGAAGTGATAGGTGGTGGTGATCACCACTCTATAAGAGTGGTGGGACCTATAAATATCTCACTCCTACTTCATTTGAGGGGTTGGATCGGATTAGATCAGTTGGTGGGCCAAAGAAAGGAAAGAGAAAAGGAAGAGAAGAAGTCTTTGCGCGGTCCCGCACAAGCGAAGTTGCTTGCGCGCAGCCGCGCAACTGAAGTTGCTCGCGCACAGCCGCGCAATCGAAGTGAAGATGCATTCACGCCACTTTTCAAGGGATTTGGAAAAGATCCTTTGCGCTGGAATGGAGGAAATTCTATTGCGCCGTCCGCACAAAGCTCTGCATGAGGGAAGATTTACCTTGCGCGCAACCGGCCCGACGATCAGTTGGACGTAAACAGATAAGAAAAGTTTACTATTTTGTTGGTAATGCCCAGTACGGACATCTTTTGAGGAATCCACACCATCCACCATTTTCCTCTCGAGCTTTTAACCATGAATGGTGAACTTCAATCATCTGATGATGTGGTCCACTGAGACAATCATGCTGAAACAGTAGCAGAACGTTCTTCTTTTGATCGTTATAGCGATCATGAGGAAGAACATGACCATGAAATATCAACATGGTTTTCATGGGTTTTTATCCCTCTACCTGATGAACGGTTCAGATTCACTTTTCCCTGCATCATGGTGGCCCACAACAAAAAGACGGAATCTCTGTTTTCCACAGAGTCGACGTACGTCTACTCTGTAAAGTTGGTGGCCCACTTACTGGAGATTTTTGGAAAATCCACTCCGTCCATTGGTTTTAGGACCGAAAACAATTCAATAAGGACCCATTTTTGAGTGGAATCGATGTGGCCCGAAGATTATCTACTCCGCCGTTCATCCTTTGATTAACGGCTAATATATTTTTCTTTCTTGCATGGAGACAAAAGGACACCTAGGTAAGGGTAATGTATATCCTCTAAAGTGAATGGACAGGTTGGATCATGTAAAGGAGTATTAGGTAGGCCCCACTACACAAAAACGGTGCAACGGCGTCCGCACGCTGTTGCCTTGAAGAATTTGAAGAAGAAGCTCGAGTCAGCCTTCTTTGACCGACTGGGAGGAATCCGGTGCGCGGCGAGCGTATGTGTACATGATGTACATGCAATGTACATGCAGGGTCCGTGATGATATTCATGGGAAATCTGCTCCGTCCATTCGCTTTGCCATTGTATTTAATACGTCAAGACCGAATTTGAAGCATATCCAGATATTAGGCGGGCCCTATATCATGATTTCAGAGGCTGATCTATCATTTTGGTCATTTTCACAAGGATCCAGGAGCTGAAATTTGACGTGTACGGCTAATTTGTGGTCTCAGGGTTACACGTCAGGTTTCAAGCTAATCGGATGGTGACAACCCTGTAATCTTGCATTCTGGGTGATAAATCAGGCCCGTTTAATGTGAGTGGTCTGATTTCCTTGGATCCTGGCCATATTTCAAGCAAGGAGGACTGGAACGATGACTAGAATGATACTCAAAACTGATCTCAGAGATCAGATTGAAGGCTTCAAGCTCATGCAAACCCCGTCTCTTTGGAGATTGGTTGATCAGATTCCTCCTAAGTCCTAGGAGATGATCAAAATAGCGTCGGAATGCTGCCAAAATTTCTATTAGATTGTCTTGTCTACTTTGATTAATTATACTTTGTTTTCAGAATCAAGGGAATTAGAGGATGTAAATGAACTCAGATAAATGTGATCAATGTTCTCTCATTATTTCTTTGTTATCATTGAATAAATCCCCCAAATCAAATACATTTGTTTACTTGTCGAAACAAGTAGTATCCATTTCATCGCTGCCCAATGTTCTTTGTCAGAATTAGCAAGATACCGGCTGACAACACCAACCACATATGTTATGTCTGGGCGTGTATACACTATAACATACATCAAACTCCTACCGCTGACGCGTAGGGTATCTTCTGCATCTCTTCCACCTCTGCCTTCTTCTTGGGACACTGCCTGTCGCTCAATTTGAAGTGACCATCTAGTGGAGTACTGACCGGCTTCGATGCATTCATATTGAACCACTATAGGACTTTCACAATATACCGCTCTTGTGACAGTCAGAGCTTCCTGTTGCTTCTGTTACAGGTTATCTCCATTCCGAGGATCTGTTTAGCCGGGCCCAAGTATTTCATCGCAAAAGACTTGCCCAACTCCTGTTTCAGCCTGTCGATCTTCTTGATATCTTTTCCCATGATGAGCATGTCATCAACGTATAATAGCAGAACTAAGAAATCACCATCTGAGAATTTGCGCGTGAACACACAGTGGTCCGACTCCGTTCTATCATACCCACGTTTCAACATAAACGAGTCAAACTTCTTGTACCATTGTCGTGGAGCTTATTTCAGCCCATATAAGATCTTCATCAACCTAAAGACCATATGCTCCTTGTCCTTGACTTCAAACCCCTCTGGTTTGTGCATGTATATCTCTTTTTCCAGGTCACCATGGAGAAAGATAGTTTTAACATCTAACTACTCTATCTCCAGATCCATGCTAGCGGCCAACCCAAGCAATACCCGTATGGATGTCATCTTCACCACTGATGAGAATATCTTCTCAAAGTCTATGCCTTTCCTCTGACCAAACCCTTTCACCATACGTCTGGCCTTGAACCTCGTCTGTGAATTCTTCTACTCAATCTTCTTTCTGAACACCCACTTGTTGCTCATAGCTTTCTTGTCCTTAGGCAATTTCACCATATCATAGGTGTGGTTCTTATGCAAGGATTTCATCTCCTCTTGCATAGCTTTCAACCACTCCCCCTTATGCTCGTCGACTAGGGCCTCAGAATAATCTTCTGGCTCTCCCCCATCAGTCAGTATAATGTACTTATGTGCCGAGTACCTCTTGGACTGTTGTCTGTCCCTAGATGACTTCCTCACCTGTGGCTTAACAGGTGGATAAAGTGGGGGCTGCTCCCTTGGTCCATCTTCTAAAGAAACTCCCTCGTCCTTTATACCTTGCTGTACTCCCCTGTCATCAGGCACCACGGGAGGAATAATCGAATTCATGTCCTCTAGCTCACCTGAACTAGGTTGATTCTTCTCTGGCTTACCAATGTCTTCTATACACTGATCTTTAAAGAAAACCACATCTCTGCTCCTGATGAGCTTCCTCTTGGTCGGATCCTATAACATGTACCGAACTTTTCATCACCGTGCCCTAAGAACACACACTGCCTGATCTTCATATCGATCTTGGACCTCTCGTCCCTTGGTACGTGAACGGATGCCTTGTATTCAAACACCCTGAGATGACTGTACGATAGATCATGTCAGTCCACACCTTCTTAAGCACTTCTCCATTGAACGGGGCTGATGGAAACCTGTTTATCAAATACACCGTCGTGTGCATTGCTTCTCCCCAGAACGTCTTGGACAATTTCGCATAGGATAACATGCATATGATTCTCTCTACAATTGTGCGATTCATTCACTCAACTACACCATTATGCTAGGGGGTCTTGGGAACCGTCTGTTCATGCTGTATACTTAGGGACTTACAATACTCATGAAAGTCGCCAATGTATTCACCACCATTGTCAGTGCGGATGCACTTCAATGATCTACCTGTCTCTCTCTCGACCATAGCATGAAACAATTTAAATACACCAAAGACCTCGTCCTTGGATTTCAAAGCATAAACCCAAACCCTCCTAGATGCATCATCTATAAAAGTAACAAAATACAATGCCCCACCCAAGGTTTTTTTCCTCATAGGACCACAAACATCAGAATAAACTAAATCTAATGCATGCAATTTATTAACATGAGAAGCAGTTTTAATAAATGAACTCTATACTGTTTCCCTGATAAACAATCAAGACAGGTTTTGAGAGGTGTACCTGTCATGTCTGGAAGGAGCCGCTTCTTTGCTAATGCCTGAAGCCCTTTTTCACTTATGTGGCATAGACACCTATGCCACATGTTAATAGCCGAATCTTCCGCTGCATTCAACCTACCCTTGCACATACTAACACTTGCCTTGTAAAGGGTGCAACACTTCTTTCCTCTAGCCATAATCAACGAACCCTTGATGAGCTTCCATCGCCCACCAGTAAACCGGCTTTCATAGCCATCATCATCCAACCTTCCCGTCGACATCAAGTTAAGGCGAAGGTCTGTGATATGCCTCACATCCCTGAGAACCAATGTGCAGCCCACATCAGTCTTCACACAAATATCACCGACTCCTACGATTTCTTATTCGCCAGAATTTTTCATCTTCACAGTCCTATAGTCACCTGACTTCTAGCTTGTGAAGAAGTCTCTGCGTGGAGTCGTATGAAAAGAAGCTCCCGAGTCTATCACTCAGTCGGCGTCCTGACTCGTAGCCGTGAGACATACATCATGATCTGCAGAAAGAATAACTACAACGTCACCATCTGAAGTGACCGCAGTGGAATCTGATTCATCTTCATTCCCTTTTCCTTTCTTGTCGTTCTTCTTACCATGACATTCATGTTATAGTGGCCCTTCTTGTCCAATTCCAGCAATCAACATCATTTCTGTTACTCGACTTGCCTCTTGATTTATCTTGGGCCTTTCCGCCCTTCCTGTTCTTTCCTCTTCCCCGTTCCTGTGTCACAAGGGCCTCTTGCTGAGTAGACCCTTGAGACTTCCTCATTTTCTTTTCATTGAAGAGACAACTAGTTACCTGTTCCATGGATATCTTTCCGTCTGGTGCAGAGTTACTTAGAGACACCGCCAATGTCTCTCAACTGTCAGGTAATGAACTAAGCAAAAGTAAAGCCTGCAATTTATCATCCAGGACCATCTTCATAGAGGAGAGTTGGTTCACTATATTTCTGACCTCATTCATGTACTCGACCATAGAACCACCATCTTTGAACTTGAGATTCACAAGTCGTTTTATCAGAAAAATCTTATTACTAGCTGTCTTCCTCTCATACAGCCCTTGTAATTTCAGTCATAGGCTAGCGACTGAGGTTTCCGTAGACACATGATGAAACACTAAATCATCCAACTATTGTCTAACAAACCCCACCGCCTTCCGGTCCATCTTCTTCCAATCATCATCAGACATATCCTTGGATTTTGCTGATATGCATAAAATTGGAGAATATAGGTCCTTGCAATAAAGCAAGTCCTCCATCTTAGCCTTCCATATGGTCCACTTAGAACCATTGAGGTTGATCATCCTTGATGAGCCACATTCCATAATTCAAAACCGATCCTACCCGTTCAATGAACTTAGCTCTGATACTACTTTGTTGGGGGCCTTGCACAAAACCTTAAGATCTAGCCTCCCGAAACAAACCAGAATTATGGATAATAAAGTAATGAAAATAATCAATGCATCAATCACACACTACACAAGAGATTTTACATGGAAAACCCTCAAAGAGGTAAAAACCATGGGACCTCGTCCAGATCAACAATCCACTATGAAGTAGAACGTTACAACCTTCTTCACTCATGCGGGAGTAGATAAACAATAAGAGAAACAAAGAAACTGGAGAGATCTCACCAATTACGAGGACATAAAAGCACTGAGATATAGATTGCACAGTAGATAACCTCCACGAGCAGAACCTCCCTTCTATAAGCTTCCACTCTCTATTTCTCTCTCTCTCTCTCACCTTTGATAGCCCTAAACCCTTTAGCAAATCCTTAGTAAAGATTTAGGAAACCCTCTTGTCGTACCTAGAAAGCCCTAGGAACTCCTATTTAAAGTTTTAGGAAACTCCTTTCCGCATCCCAGTTGCGAAAGGACTTGCGACACGAAATCCGCGCAAAATTGAGGAACGAATATGCATAACCTCGACTGGTCGAACCGAGTCCACGACCGGTCGAGAGCCACCTACGACCGGTCGAGCACCTCCTTCGACTGGTCGAGCACCCTGGAGAAAAATAATCCACAGTCGTTGGACTTTGAGTCGTACCACGACTCGACTACACGATTGGTCAACCTCCAGCCTTCGACCGGTCGAGCGAGGCTCACGACCGGTCGAGCACGGGACAAAAAATCTCATCAATATGTAACGGTCGTGAATGGATGCATGATTGCTTGGAAAAGCTCTCCAATCTTAGAAAACCAACAATATGTTTAGATGTTGGAGTGTCTGATGAGCTATTGTTTGTATCCATTGTCAAATTGGACTGCCTCCGGTCCTTGTTTGTGATGGGATACCCAGTCCCGTCCTTGTTAGTGATGGGATACCCAGTCCCATTGAATATTTCTTTTCCACATCTTTACAAAAAACCTTTACATTCTCAGATTGCTGGACTGTTTGTACATGAAACTAGAGAATGGCTTGCTTTGCACAAGGGTTTCCTCGACTCGAATTCTTACATCTTCAATAGGGGTTGCAACAAATGCCTTTTTTTTTTTTTACACACTCATGCGGTAGTCGAATTTCACCACCTATGGGTACTCGAACCCTTGACCAGGTGTTGAAACTCATAAGAGTCTACCACCGGAGCAAGAGTAAGGACCAAGCAGATGCCCGTTGAATTCAGAGAAATGCATCAAGAAGACGAGGGAGAGGATTGGCACAAGATTCATCACATACCTTCCATCGGCATATGCTAGCTGCATTGGTGAGACTTCCTTTCCCTCTTCATTTCTATTTACTTGTGTAATCGATACATGAAATTAGTATGCTGGTCAGTTTATCTAGACTGTCTGGTTGACCCTCATTTCTAAATTTCTGCAGATAGAATGCTTTTGTTCATTTTATCACTGCTGCTGGTTGAAGACTGTAATGAAGCTGCATCTACATTTGTTTGTGTGGGCATTCATATGACCAGTTGTCTGTTGGCGCAGAATTGAATGGCCGGAAATATGTATGTTTAGTGGGTCAATTGTTATGAATGGTTGGATGCAGGGAAGTCATGCAGTCGACTGGGAGTGTTTGCAGGATTGTTGCTATGCAGATTTTCAGTTGGCCGATCTCTGGAGGTTTGGGCTATCAAGGTGTTGTACTCTGTCTTCATTGAGGTTTAAGTAACATGTGTGATACTTTGTTATGGGAGCTGATTTCTCTGTTGGGCGTTAAGGCTGAAAGAGGCTAGTCTGAAGACGCAGAAGAGGTTTCATCTGTGCTATGTTGTTTGGATGCCATCCAGTGTCGTTCGTGTAGATTTTTTGCTGCTTTGCTCTGCTCTGCTGGATATGGCCCTGTGCATTGGATGGATGCAGAGTATGTCTTCTCTGTTTTTTATTGTCTTTATTTACCACTGTACAGGGTCAATATACAATATGTGAAGTCTGGCTTCTTTTGTGGTGTCCACCGTAAGGATTTACCGCCAATTTTCATATTATATGTGGTGTGCTCTCACATTTCTTAATAAATAAATAAATAAATAAATAATAACTCTTAAAGTTAATATAATCATGTCAAATTACTATTATTATTATTTTGATCTTAAAATCTCATGAATTTATCAACAACTAAGAAAAATTATATAATCTCATGAATGTTCAATTCTAGTTATATTTTTGAAGTAATTTACTCATGTCCAGCATGTGTGTTATTGTGATGGTTGTCTTGTTTTATTCTTTACCACTTTGGCTGATGAAGCTTTTTTTTTTTTTTTTTAAATGTTTCAAATTTAAAAAAAATTCAGGTTTCGATTGAATTACTAGCATGCCAGGGCCTCTCAAATCCATATAAAGACCTTCACCGGCGCTTGTTAGAAATCTTATGGCACTTTTCCATAAGAAAAAAGTGTTCAGAAATTACTTTTTCCGGTGCTCGGAACGTCCTTTGCCGGTGCTTATTTGCGTCAAAAAAAGGCAGAGCGCCGCTATACCCTTTACCGACATACCCATTTCTCTAGCGTCGATAACTCATGGCGGCACTTTTATGTACTTTTAGCGGTGCTTGTGAGCGCCGGTAAAAGTCTCACTTGTTGTAATAACCATCCATGAGGTACTATGCGTTGATGATAACCTTCCATGAGGTTGAGTTGTATGGGCCCCACCGTAATGCGTGTCGACCATCAACACTGTGCATTTGATGGGTCCCCTTTAAATTATGGGATATCCCAAAAATCAACCATATACGAAACTCAGGTGGGCCATACCATCTACAAACATGTGAAGACATGCCAAAAACATATAAAAGCACTTGGAGGGGCCCACCTGAGTTTTGAATGCTGCTGAAACTTGGTTTGAACCCTCATCCAAGTGGGACACATAATGAATGGGCTATATTTGCAAACCACATCTCGGTGGGCCCAAAAAATGATTATGAATGTTTTAATGGTGCACAGCCCCTCTCAACTTCTGTATGTGGTGTGGCCCACACAAGTCACGGATTGACTTGATTTTTGAGACCTAGGCCCACAATGGAATGGTGCATCTGACTGATGAGGTAGATGTTCGAAACGCATCATGGTGGGGCCCACACAGATCGCCCTCATGGGACATTCCCATCAGCTGGAGTCGCATAGTACCTTTTCCCATATCATCATAGGGAAAAGGTACTATGCGCTCTAGCTGATGATATCCTCCCATGAGGTCGAGCTGTGTGGGCCCCACCGTGATGTGTGTCGACCATCAACATCGTGCATTTGATGGGTCCACTTTAAATTATGGGATATCCCAAAAATCACCCGTATACGGAACTCAGGTGAGCCATACCATCTAAAAACATGTGAAGACATGCCAAAAACATATAAAAGCACTTGGTGGGGCCCACCTGAGTTTTGAATGCTGCTGAAACTTGGTTTGAACCCTCATCCAAGTGGGACACACATAATGGATGGGCTGGATTTGCAAACCACATCTCGGTGGGCCCAAAAAATGATTATGAATGTTTTAATGGTGCACGGCCCCTCTCAACTTCTGTATGTGGTGTGGCCCACACAAGTCACAGATTGACTTGATTTTTGAGATCTAAGCCCACGATGGAATGATGCATCTGACTGATGGGGTAGATGTTGAAATGCATCACGGTGGGGCCCACACAGCTCGACCTCATGGGACGTTCCCATCAGCTTGAGCGCATAGTACCTTTTCCATATATATATATATATATATATATATATATGATCTTGGTCAATAGAATGTCAATCAGGTATATTTAATAGTTGATCGAGGACTTAATCAATTAATTAAGGGATAAGATCAAAAGAACTTAAAATCCATTCGACCAAGAACTAGATCGAAACCTCCAATGAAGAGCTGATTGGTGCCATAAATTAAAACCAAAAAAATCAAGGAAATGGACGGTCAGATTGGATGTATCTTAATATATCCAACTATTCTAAGCTAAGTTTTTCCCTAAGATACGAACTACCAATGATTAGGACCCTTGATCTATGGTCAGAAATGAGTGTAACCAAGATTTTGATTTAAAAGACGATTCGTGGCCCAAATTCAAGGATCAAAGATCCGATTGGACGATCAAGGTTCCGATGTCGTGATATTGAGTTTTAACTGAATAATTTAGTGAATCTTACAAGTGTTCCAAATTGGAAATGTTCCCAGTTATTAAAGGTTTTTAACTTAATCTTGGGATATTAGATATGACTAGAAAGAGGGAACTCTTTAAAGACCCTAGACCCGATACAAGCTGACAAGTTATCGTTGAAATGATCAAGAAATCAAAACTCTCTCAGAAAAAATGGGCTTTATGGGTAAGTGGTAACTTACACATGCATATGGACTTACATGCATACATTGCTAACATTACGTAACATTGCATTGGTTTACAAAGGAATATTTTGATAGTTTGCTGATATAGTGTTAATATATGAAGTATGCAAATGCCACGTATTGAAATGAATGTGTAATGATAAGAAATCATCTTGAGATGTCCAGAAAACTAGGAAATTGAGATCTCTTAAATCTTGAAGAAAAGTTTCCAATGAAATCCGAGTTGGTACCAATAAAGTTTTTTTCCTTAGACTTTCGTACACAAGAATCCCTTGCTCACATGGGATCTCGTTGAAAGAATTCTTCTGATACCAACAGGTCCATACATGTGAATAAGAGATTCTTGTGTAGGCCTCCGCGTTGGGATAAATCACATATCTGAATTCATTTTAAATTTAAAACCTCCATTGTTATCTTGCTAATTAACCTCTGAATTCATTTTAAATTTAAAACCTCCATCGTTATCTTGCTAATTAACCATTGGGAGGTTGGAGTAGATCGAAGATGTAGATATGTTGCTAACATAACGCTACACCAAAAACGTCATTTAGGAACGGTTTTAAACCGTTCCTAAATCCCTTAGGAACGGTTAAAAACTGTTCCTAAAAGAGGCGTCGCATATAATCTGGAACGGTTCAATACCATATCAAGTACCATCTCAAAATTTAAGAACAGACTCTTGGGAACGGTTTTAAACCGTTCGTAAGTTTGCAAACGGTCAATTTCAAATTTTAGGAACAAAATTTTAGGAACGGTTTTAAACCGTTCTCAACAGGCAAATTTTAAATTTTTGGACAGGTATTTTTCATTATTTCGAATGGCTAATAAAAGCTGTACATTTGTTTTTATATTTAAAAATCAAAGAATATTATATACAATTAAAAATTAAATATTGAACAAATTGTTTACAACTTTATAATAAAAAATTATATATATTTGCAACAATAAGTTTACATTTGCATGAATACAATAAAAATAAATAAAAAAATCCTCCAAGATGTGCTCCAAGAAAACACATGGTCCTTTGTGGTTGCACCATGACTTGCAATGACACTCTGAAAGAGGAACTGTTTGTAAGTTTTGGAAGCAGGGCTTTCCAGTATATAAAGAAATGGCCCGACCAAACAAAAGTATCTACGCTGTCATACAGCTTCCCTATTTCCCATACCCTATAGAATAGTGGAAGATGGTTAGAGAACTCAATCCAACAATATATTTCTTTTAAGCAAATGTGAAAAACGTACCTTCCATGCAAGAGCAAACAACCATCCCTCAAAATCAGCTTCATTCCAAGGTTTAGGAAAATCCAAGGTCTCATTGTCATCATTCTGAAAGATCTTTGCAACTTGCAATAGTCGATGGTAACAAATAGGAGAAATGAAATCCTAGAGAAGGCAGATGAACAACAAGTCTTGTTGATGGATAGAGAGGATATTCTGATCGAATCTATATGATAATGTTAAACACACAAGATTAGAGCAGAGATTAAGATGTTGTCACTCTCTCTCTCCTCCAAATAATCTAGTGGTGTGATGCTCCATAAGATTTTCTTTGTGGTGTGATTCCACATATTTATCAATCTTCCTTTTATTTTATTTTATGCTGCAAGTGACGTTATCTGTTTTGTGGGATAACCTTAGAGGATTTAATCATTGAATTGATACGCGTATTCTTCTAATTGATTCTTTCAAGTAGTGTTACATCATTTACTCACTGTTGGTAAATGGAAATTGAAATATACTGAGGAAATATATGGTTGGTTAATCTGCAGGTAATCTCAGAGTTTAGTTGGCTGTAGATTCTGATGAGAATGAACATCTCTCTCAGATGCTGTTGTTTCTCTTATCGCACCATCAGTTTTGAGTAGCATTAGTTTCCTGCAATTCTTAGATCTGTTGGGGCTATTAACTTCAATTGCCCATCAATTTTCTACATGATTCAAGTGGTAGGTTTATATATCATAGTTTTGAAAAATATATAAGGTTTTAAGACTTGTGTTAGTGCCAAACTGCCAACTTGGTTGAGCCATATAAATCCTTTGGAGCTTTTCCATGTGTAAGCATGATTCAAGTTCACCTGCTGTTAGATCTTTTGGCAAAGCAACATTTTAAGAATTTGTACCGCTGCTAACTCATCCAAGTTGTGTTAAGCCATTTCATATTTTGGAGAATAAAATAGATAGAATATGAAAGTAGGGAAAAATATCGTAATTTGAGATATCAACCCTATAATGGTCCATCTGCACATCCAATTCAGCTATAAAGACTTCGTATTGGACGATTCAGCGAGTTTGATTATGCTGAATCATGATGGTTGCCTGTAGCATAGCGACTCATAGTAATCACAGATACAGAGTCAGGTTGACAGAGTTGTTTCCTATAGATCTTGTCTTTGAACCACATGTGCACTCATGATAAAAGAAATGTTTAAGAAGTATATAAAGAAACAACTTAATCATCAACTTGGGAGATTGCAATCGCGATACATATTCCTACCTGAAACATTTTTGAAGAGATTAACGTTATTCGTAGAAAAGTGCAATTGCTAGGGAAATTAACAAATTTCCCTTCACTAGCAGCTCCTTGAATGCTAAAGTTAATCAGCAGAGAAACTATTTTGTCCTTTCTACAGGCTCAATGGGTCATGTTGATTCTGAATTTATTGGTTTTTTTGTGTAGATATTATACAAATCAAAGCACACTACAAGAGCCAAAAGTTTTTTTTTTTTTTTTTAAATAAAATTGGATGGAATGTGTTATGTACTTGCCTTCAACCTATCATGTAGTGTCTCAGGATTCTCAATGTCACTAGCTAATTCAGAAGAAGCCATTGATGCCACAGCAAGATGTCCTACATAATCCTCGAACAGTTCACTACCGAAAAGAAGGGCAAAGACAGTAGTGGCGTCTAGCATGGTCTCCCTGCGAAGTATAGAAATTTAGCTATTAGAAACAAAAGACATTCTTGTAAAAATAAAAATAAAAATCAACATATAATTTTTTTATCACAAGGACGATATTTGATAGATAACATATATTTAAGCTGCAGATGAAGAGAAGAATTCATTTTGCTGATATAGTGACCATTCCAGTTACATGTCCATGCACCCACTGCAGCTGCTACTAACCATCTTCCAGTTAAACAGCTTAACACAAACTAATGCAATGTTCAATAGCTCAACTTAGGAGTTAGGACCCATTTCTTATTTAAAAGAAATACTGCAATGGAGAACCTTATCTAAAAGAAATCCTGCAATGGAGAAAATTACCACAGACTGATGCAATGTGCTTAATATGTTGCTGTTCACTGCTTACCTAGAGATGCAATACTTTCCATTCCCATCATATGCCTGCCTTTGCACCAGGTCACTTAAAACCTGATAAGCTTCTCTAATACTTGCTAAAGCAGTTCAGGTTTAATCATTCAAGAGTCAGGAGCACCCAATAGTGATCCAACTACATCACAAATATGACATAAAAAATGGCCTCTTCAAATGTGTTGAAATAAAAAGAGACCTTTCAAAGAGATTTCAATTTTTAAATAATTACATTTAAGTGCATCTACGTACATTTAAGTGCATCTACATAAATTACACTTGGATGGACTAAGATGGTCTTACAAGTCAAAATTCGTTACAAAAAAAAAAAAAAAAACAAAACATAAATCATTCAGAGACAGATGACAAATGAAAAATAAATATTACTCTTCAAATAAGGGATAAACATGCCATCCTCCCTTCTTTCAGATTACAACTTTGATTACAGCCCTGTAGACGATGTACCATTCATTATACAAAAACTGCAAACCTTGCACTCTAGCTGCTTTCCTTTTCATTTTCCTTGTCCTTACCAAACTATGGAAGAAATATAGAACACCCAAAAGATGAACTATCAAGCACAGACATAAGTACTAACAACTCAAAGCAGTTAGTTCAAAAGGAAAAAAAAATATATAAAGTGAAAGGAAGTCCAAAGAACAGTTTTAGGGTGGATTTTCTATATTGCATACATCGAACTCCAAAAGAAAAAAAAAAAAAAAAAAAAAAAAAAAAAAAAAAAAAAAAGAAAAGCTACAGAGCCAAGAGGTGCAATGGGATCATGGAGATCAGTTTCAACACTCACTACAATTGTGGTCATTAAGAGAATCTTAAAAAAAAAAAAACATATTATACCTGTAAACTAGTACTCGAAGCTTAGGTACATGATTTTACCTACTTCCATGCTATGCAATGGCTAGGCACATTCCATAGGTACTCCAGAACTTTGAAGTCAGCTACAGAGCCAAGAGTTGCCCCAATTGCTTGTTGTGGAATCTTCACAGAAGAAATAAAGGTAGTATATGAGCCAAGTGTTTTTTATGCATAGCATATCCAACCTGGATGCATAGAAAGATTATTAAATTGAACAACAGTTCATGAAACGACTATAGTATAACCACAATGAAATGATAATCATGAAGCAAGTAACAATATGTAGAACTTTTTTTTTCAGAAAACCCATCTCAAATCCAAACTTTTTTCCCTTCCATGCAACAAACCAATCCATCCCTAACCCACATAAAAAATCTATGAACAGTTTATGCCTCTGTAGCTGCTAAAAAATGAGAGTAGCAACCTTTGGCGGAAGTCGTTTGATGAGGAGCAGCAATGTCTGTAAAACTGATCCAATGTACCTACAAAATTCATAGGCCATAAGCAAATTAGGACTACACAGTTTATGGAGAATGGTGAGTATATTTACACTACCAAAAAAAGGAGCAAAATCCATAGCTATAGATCTTCCATCCACCATGGGCCCACCACAAAATCATCTGGATCACCAAAAGTGCTCCCCATACATACAGTTTGTCCGACCAAGCAAATGTTCATGAAACATTGTATATTTCTTCAAGAAGAATGTGCAACCTACCGTGGAAAGTACCACAGGATCTGAAAAATCAGGTTGCTGCCCCTGTGGCTTTGTGTAATCTCTTACCAGACCACTCATCGCATGCGCCGTGAGTGTATACTGAACCTGGACCAGTGACAACTTGTAGCCCATCTAACAGGTGGAGCCCACTTGAGAGTTTGAAAGGCCTGATTTTTGGTGTAGCACAACTACCCTACATACATGAACACCACTTCCATCAAATAAACACAGTTGGCAAAAAGAAACAAGCAAACAGCCAGACATGCGAGCAGCTCCCTTGGATATGATCATAACAGAAAAGATTTGCATATTGTATCCTTCCAAATATTTGCAGGATCATTTTCCAATATGATCATAACAGAAAAGATTTGCATGAATTAGATCCTACCATTTTCCAAGACAGCCAGACAATTAGATCCTCAGCAGACAAGCCAGCCAGACAAATTCCACCCTGATTTGCATCAACAGAAAAGATAGAGATTTGGTTGGGTACTTCATCAAAGCATACAAGTATTGCAAAAAAATAAAAAATTTGTAAGCACATACATGCTCCACATTAATGAAAGTAAGGTATAACAATAGATCTGCATTCAAATCAAAATAATGGATCTAAAATAATTCAACTTCCACATGTTAGAGTGCAATAGAATCCAAAATCTGCAAATTTCAATATAGAATCTTGAATGTACTAAAAAAAATTCACTTAAACATCAAAAGTTTGGCAAAATTCATAGATCTGAAGTTCCAATGTTCAAAATCCCAGAATTTCAACAAAAATTAATAGATCAGAAGATCCAATGGTCAAAGTCAAGATCAAGATCCATACCTTGCAGTTGGTAATTCCAAACAATACTTTAAAAATTAATAGATAAAAAGAAAACCCTGCAGATCTCACATTTCCATCAAAATCACAGATCCAAACAAATTCATCTCTAAAAATATCCAAAACCCTGCACAATTCAACGTACATTCCAAAATAACAAAAGCAAATACCACTCCCTGCATTTCAATAAAATCCACATATCAGAAGATCCAACAATCAACATCAACATCAAGATCTATATGTCTACAATGCAGTAAAAAATTCGTAGATAAAAAACTAGACAGAGAAAGATGAAAGATCAGATCTCACATTTCAATCAACACAGATCCAAAAGGATTCATTCTTTGAAAGCATAATATTCCATATCAGGAATAAGCCACTAATTTGTAATGTTAAATTAGTAGATGCTTGACCAACAGCATTCATCAAGCTTGATAGATATTCAACTCTTAGACCATACTTCTTTTATTCAGGAATTTTTTTGAACAACTTGTGCTTTCCCCACAATGTAACCAACAACTTTAACCAAATATTTATTTTACCATTTTATGGACATTGACAATAGTAGATTAATACTTGAAATCGTGAAGCTATCAAATTGATTACATAATAAGATAGACCCTCACTGGAGATAGTCCATTTCTTGGCTTCTTTATGCCCATGATCGATCCTTGGAATTAGAAAAGAAAGGTGAATACCAGTTTTTGGGCCATAGCTTGTAGATCGATCCTTGGAATTAGCTTTATGGTGAGGCCGCAGCAGTGTAATTCGGTTGTGCTAGTTTCTACAAGCAATGTGGTGGATCCCAGTAAGACTATTTAAATTTGAACATACAAAATAGTACTCTCCCTTGTTTCAAAAAAAAAAAACATAAATCATTCAAAGACAGATGACAAATGAAAAATAAATATTACTCTTCAAATAAGGGATAAACATGCCATCCTCCCTTGTTTCAGATTACAACTCTGATTATAGCCCTGTAGACAATGTACCATTCATTATACAAAAACTGCAAACCTTGCACTCTAGCTGCTTTCCTTTTCATTTTCCTTGTCCTTACCAAACTATGGAAGAAATATAGAACACCCAAAAGATGAACTATCAAGCACAGACATAAAGCACTAACAAATCAAAGCAGTTAGTTCAAAAGAAAAAAAAAAAATGAGTGAAAGGAAGTCCAAAGAACAGTTTTAGGGTGCATTTTCTATATTGCATACATCGAACTGCAATAGGAAAAAAAAGCTACGGAGCCTTAGCAGTCTGCCAAGTACGAATTTTAATGCTTAGGCCTCTTTGGACCATAAATCTAAAATCTAAAATCTGAAACACTTGTCCAGTACCAGTTAGTAACATGAACGAATAAAATCTTCACTATATGTTGAACGCTGCATGTTACAAGATGGATACAAATATAAAAATGCTTACCTTCCTACAGGAACAATGATGATTCTGTTGCATAAATATTTCCGATCTAGCTTGTGCTCACATAAAATGGTTTGGATCATTGAAATGTGACACGAGATCCAGCTGCTGCAGTCCCTACTTATAAAACCCCAATAACAAATGCCTGCTGAAATTCGAGGTAGAACTCTTCGCTATAAATATTGGGAAATTTCATCAGTTTCTGTCATTTCCTGTAAATTAAACAGAATGATTGTAAATCAAACATTTATGTAATTTGTTAACACTGGAATGTTAGCTTCATAAAGAAGACAAAGATAGATCAAAAATAGAGGCCCATACCCCATAGATGGTGGGATGGTTAGTCTTCTTGTAGAATTAGATAGAATCAAATATCGCTGGTAGTTACATACCCCATAGATGGTGGGATGGTTAGTCTTCTTTTGTCACCAATGCACATACCTGAGGATTTACACAGATAAAAGACTAAATCACAAGAGGTTAATGAAAATATTGCTCGTATAAAATAGGATGCCATTTACTCCACTTAGCTGCTGCAATATTAGTAACCCAATTCCTACCTGCAGGATACTATGAAAATTACGTTATGACATTTACTCATTTATGTGAAAATAACAGCATGTATAAAAAATAAATTATAAATAAATAAAAAATTGGGCAAGCTAGAATACCATTAGAGGAAACCAATATCTTCTTTGCTTGAGATGAAAAAATTATAGTGCAGTATGCACAATAGGAATCAGTGTTTTAGCTGCCCAAAAGACATGCCTGTAGAAATGGCATGCCTGTGGGGCATAGCTTTGAACAAGCAACAGATGTGATACAAACAACAGTACTTATTCAATAGACAATTGAGGTGAAAGAAAGGCAACAATTTCTATTCTAAGTTGGAACTATGGGAAGGTGGGACAATCAGACACCTTTCACATCTGTACTGATAGAAAGCAGAGGCTTAAATGGTATCAATAAGGTGCATATAATGATCCATGTAACACATTGACTGAAAAAGAGTAATCAACTCACCTTGATACAGTCATCAATGTGTTCATCAACTATGAAATTGATTCTCTTTGTTGTAATCTGAAAGAAGGCATTCCTTAATGCAGTTAGGAAGAGGAAGTGGAGTTGGAAACTGTACTGTATGTGTCAAGAACTATATGATAGCCTCCTTAAGCAAGTAGATAAAGTTGAGAATCCTTAAGCATCAAGCATGAGAAACACACAAAAGATACAACTCATTAAAAATTTGAATCCGCTCATCAAGCGTGGCCCACCATTTTGAAGCCTTATTAAAACATCAGGACCGTTTATTCATCTTGTTTACCGCACATGTACGCCACGTGTGGACAGTCAACTTTTGTTGTACACGCGCGGTCTGCATTATCAAACCAAAGTCCTTTTGGGCCATGGATCTAACAAGTGTAGCCCACCTAATGAGTGGATATGATGTTTCACACGTGTGCCACACGTGCCATAAAAGTTCTACTCACGCATGTGCGCACTAGGCATTGCTGAACAACAAAAGACCAGCAACCACTAATGCAGTAGAAATGAAATAAAGAAATGTCATTTTTTAAAAAAAAAAAAAAAAAAAAAAAAAACATGAAAAAAAAATTTTTGGTACTCTGGCAGGATCTGATGGATGATACGCAGCCACTTAAAAATTGCATACATATCATACACAAAATTCAAATTACATTATCTAAATTATGGGTCCTAAGGTAGATATATCAGCAAATAAAAAGTTATGCTTATTTAATTACTTGATCATGGGACATTCATTGAACGGTTAAAAATAAAAAACCAAATCCAGTGGTCTAATTTAGACAAACCTGCAGTGTCCACAAATCAAAGGTTAGGATTTCTCAATCAATCTTATTTTGGAACTGTGACATAGAGACCATTGGTTTAATTTTAGTTAATTCTTGTGTTGCGTACACAATATCTAAGTGCCTGAGTATAAAGAATCATATTCAGCCAGAGTATTAAATAACTTCCCCCAAAACAAGCCAAAGTATCTGAACCACAAAACACACAACATGCACCATCCAACCATTCTGTTTGAGGTCTTATCCCAACCTCCAATCAATGCATTGATGCAATCTGGACACTTCCATCCTCTCTCTATCTCATGTAAGGACCACCGTCATGTAGTGGGCCAACCAACATTATTTCAGGACCTTTATTCCTCATTCCTTCATTCCACTAGTAGCTGAGAAGTTCAAGAACTCTGTAAGAAAATTAAGAAATGAAATATCACTACTGATGTCTGCACTATACCATGACTCGGATTGTGGAGGTGTGCCAAAGACGAAGAGCTTAGAGGAGTCAGTACTCGAACGAGACGGGTTCCTTGAATCAGACTCTGCTAGTAATTTCAGGATGAAGAGCTCCAAGCAGGGCTAGCGCAAGCCGGTCCTCAAGCGAGACGATGAGAACTCGGCCTCGCTTAATCTGCGTAACCTGTCGAAGCTTATCTTGCTGCCGTTGGGTGCTTCGAGCTACAACCAGACCGAGAGAGGGAGATCAAGAGAGGGAGGGAGAGTGAGAGGAAGATCGAGAGAGAGAGTTGAGATCGGGAGAGGGAGATCGAAAGAGAGCGAGATGGAGGGAGAGGGAGATTGAGAGAGAGGGCTGAGATCGAAAGAGGGAGAGGGAGATCGAGAGAGGGAGCGCGTTTTGGGCGTTTTGGAGGAATTAGGGCGTTGTTGGCGACCGAAATAATCCAGTAGTCTGCGGCATCTTTATACAAATGTGACTCTCGGGACATGTGGGGTCCACTTAGTGGGTTCTAACAGAATCCATTCCGTCCATTTGTTTCTATTCGAGTACGGTTCACTACCGTCTCAAATCAAAAACGGTTTAGAGCCGTTTCTGAACCAAAATACTGACCGTACCGGTATGGCGATTTTGGTGGTGTAATCACTGCCCATTTGGTTGAATTTGACCATTTCTGCATCTTTCTTTATTTTTATGTAATTTCAAAAGCATGAATTGAACCTTGAGCAGGTGAGTCGTAGCACACTCAATGTTGTAGGTCTGTGCGAAATCTTGGCCATATGTTCAGGTGGGTCTCTGTGGACATATATGCACTGTATGAAAAGAAAGGTCGGTCCATCGTCAGATGGGCCACGTGTATGGTGAATAAAAGACCTTGGTTTACAATCACCCAACTAAATGACCCATCTTTGGTGGCCACCAGAGGCTTTGCAAAGTTTTACTCAGGTTTTTAGTTCAAATGAGTAGGTCCCATAGTTCAGTAATCCAGACAAGTGGTGTATATATGGCCCACATTGGATGGGCCATGCATTAAAAATATCTCAAGATTTGAAGATCCTAGCCTCCAATCTGGAGCTTTTTTTTCATTGAAATGAGACAGTTGTATTTTTCTTCTAAACTATCTATTAGTGTGTCAGGAAGGCAAAAGGTTACGATGGTCCTATCTTGAAGAAATTGGAGATGAATTCTATCGACAACAGGTCCCAATAACTCAATGGCCTGAATACTTAACCATGATCCCTATTTATCTGAACTGCACAGCAAGAAGCCCACCACCTTAGCATGCAACTGCAACGTACCCCAGCTCTCCGGCCAATGCCTCACATGTGAAGGCAATCAGGCACATTCAAAATGTATACCCCCACCATGACATCTCCCACCCAAAAATCAGGCATCCTATTCTGTCAAAATCAATTGATGGTCCATGATCTGACTAAATGTACACTTGTTGCCCCTTTAATGAGTGGATCATCCCACTTTCAGAGTGAGGCAATCCTCATCATGGAGTCGACCACTTGGTTGGGTCAGATGTCCTACACATGTGACACGTTAGCTATAAGTGATCATTTCTCATTCCTAACAAACATCACTCCCAAAACTTGTTAATCCATGGTAGAACGACTACAAACCATTTTAGTAAAATAATTTTCTTCACTCCTCAATTACATGTATAATATAACTAATGATACTAATCAGAAGAAGGAAATCAAACCAAGTAGCAACGCAATGCTGACTTGCACTAATGTATTGGAGATGGGGAGAAATTTATATGCTTGTATAGTGGATGCACCATTACGGCCTCTGCCATGTGGGCGACGGAGAATTTCGGGTGGGCGTCAGAGAGTGTCGCCCCCACTTCCTGGGATCACCCTTGCATTGCCAGTTTGTTGTTGCTTGATCGAGAACCCTTCACGCATGCCATTCAATCCAACCGTCGCATTTAAACCTGTGATCGTCATGTAAAAAGACGGAAAAAAATAATAATAATCACCTCCATTGGTTTTTCCATATAATCCTTGTTACTTTCCATATTTGGTCAAAAACTATCCAATGGTGAATGACAATCAATAATAAAAAATTTAAAAAACATAAAATAAAAGATAATAAACACGATAGAACTATGTTAGAGCAATTATAGTTAATTGGTAACAATGGGAAAAGGCTTTTTCACCTACAATGGTAGATATGAGTGCAATTCAGGTGGATTAGGTTAGGTTGAGGTTGAACTCAAGCCTAACCTAACCTCAAGAAGAACCAACCCAAGGTACTCAACTGGAATTCCTTTATATTCAACACAACCCAGTCCAAATAAATGTAATTATTCCCAACATATCTTGAATTTGCTTAATCCAAACCCAATTGGCATTTCCAACCCAATCAGTTGGTTCAAGTTGACCTGAACCCAAGGGTTATGGTTTGAGTTTTGGAGAAGAGCAAGAATAGAGGTTATAATAAAGGTTTAGATTTTAGGGATTTCGGAGAAGGGTGATTTATCGTTATTTCAAGAGATTTGTTCACCTTACCATGGTTAGATTTTCCTTCAAAAAAATAAACCGAAAAGTGGTTTTTTTACTATATTTGAAAAGTATGAGTTTTTTAGGAAAAGAAAGAAAAGCATATAGGGTATATATTGTTATTGGTCTTTTGATGAAAAAGGTGGTGTTATGTGTCCAAATCTCCTATCGATCTGTTACTGTCCAAATTCTCGACCCAACCATGACTATAGGTGTATAACCTAAATGTCACATTAAGAATGTAATATTAATCATCTAACTTTTCTCATTGATTTTGGACCTATCACTAATTTACTTTTACAATCCATTTTGTGCCCATTAATTGAATGGTTAGGATTGCTTGATCACTATGATTTTAGTATGTACTCCATCCACAATAAGACCCATAATTTGAATGGTCCAAGAGATCGATGTACATTGGTGTCACATGCTAAGAGGATTAGTTTCCTAATTGGTGCAAAACTAACATAGGAGTTTAGGCCATTGCTTAGCAATAAGCAAGCTATACTGCTACAGGTTCTTATCAGCTCTATAGAGTGTAGATCTTTTATTTATGTGCTTTGGCGATGGATTTGAACCGTCCATTTAGTGGGTGTTTACTCCCGATTTGACCATGTCGGATCCAATGCATGGCAAGTAAGCCGACATGTGGTGGCAGTATAGCTTGATGCGATTGACAAGAGGAGATCACGAAGTACAAGGGAAGCTGCCACCACGAGACACATGGCCAAAAAAAAAAGTCATATTCTTTGTAATGGCCTAAAGAGGACATTCACGACGGCTTCTTTAACTGACAGTGATTCTTCCTCACAACACAACAGAAATCAAGTGGTTGAACATACATAAGAGTTATATGTAGAATACTTTAAAAAGTACAATTAGCTAAGGTGTTTATTAACAATGACACATGCATGGTGAACATGATTGGCCACGACCGTTTGGAAGCAAGCTGATTATGCTGAGATCATGAAGATATCTCTTAGGTTAAAAATACAATATGCTATGCATGTTAACGATTAACTAAATAGAGAAATGAAGATCATGAGAACTCATCTTAAGTTAAAAGCATAATTGGCCACATATGCTAATTGGCCAGTTAACCCAGAGAATATTGTAAAAACTGATTCTGATAAATTCAATAGAGAATGAGAAGTTTGGGGCCCACACCGCTCCAATATAATACAACACTACTTTTTTCAACACTATGATGCCTATCTAATGTCTACCATGAACACCTATTATTATTATTATATTATTATTATTATTATTCAATCTAACTCTTGCATTGTTAGCTATCGTTATGCTATATAAACTAGGTTAGATCAATTAGATTAGAATTTAGCTAGCTTACTACCCTATGTACGTGATTACGTCATAGGACCTAGAAAAATCTCTAAGTCTCAAACAAATGGCCAGTAGGGCTGTCTTGCCATGTGCCTAGAAATTTCACTCAACCATCTCATGGAGTTCAATCAAAGAAATAAACAAGTTACTGTTTAACTACAACTGCCTCGTCATAAAACCCAATCAAGCAATGAATAAGTGGTCATTCAATGACATGATGGGTTTTTTAGACCCGTTGTCGACCGGTCGAAGGCTGTGGTCGACCAGTCATGGAAGACGAGTCGTGGCACGACTCAAAGTTCAGCAATTGTGGACTATTTTTCTCCGGGTTACTCGACCAGTCGACCAAGGTGCTCGACCGGCGAAGGTGGCTCTCAACCGGTCGTGGACTCGGTTCGACTAGTCAAAGTTACGCAGATTCGTTCCGCGATTTTGCACGAATTTTGTGTCGCAAGTCCTTTCGCAACTGGGATGCGGAAAGGAGTTTCCTAAAACTTTAAATAGGAGTTCCTAGGGCTTTCTAGGTACGGTAAGAGGGTTTCCTAAAGCTTTACAACGGATTTGTTAAAGAGTTTAGGGCTATCAAAGGTGAGAGAGAGGGAGAGAGGAAAAGAGAGAGAGGAAGCTTATAGAAGGGAGATTATGCTCGTTGAGGTTATCTACTGTGCAATCTATATCTCAGCGATTCTATGTCCTCATAATCGGTGAGATCTCTCCATTTTTCTTTGTTTCTCTCATTGTTTATCCACTCTTGTGTGAGTGAAGAAGTTTATAACGTTCTACTTCATAGTGGATTGTTGATCTAGACGAGGTCCCGTGGTTTTTACCTCTTTGAGGGTTTTTCACGTAAAAATCTCTTATGTGGTGTGTGATTGATACATCGATTGTATCATTGCTTTATTATCCATAATTCTGGTTTGTTCTGGAGGGCTAGATCTTAAGGTTTTGTGCAAGGCCCCCCCAACAAAGTGGTATCAGAGCTAAGTTCATTGAACGGGTAAGATCGGTTTTGAATTATGGAAGGTGGCTCATCAAGGATGATCAGTCTCAATAGTTCTAACTGGACTATATGGAAGGCTAAGATGGAGGACTTGCTTTATTGCAAGGACCTATATTCTCCAATTTTAAGCATATTAGCAAAAACCAAGGATATGACTGATGATGATTGGAAGAAGATGGACCGAAAGGTGGTGGGGTTTGTTAGACAATGGTTGGATGATTCAGTATTCCACCATGTGTCTACGGAAACCTCAGCAGCTAGCCTATGGCTGAAATTACAAGGGTTATATGAGAGGAAGACAGCCGGTAATAAATTTTTTCTGATAAGGCGACTTGTAAATCTCAAGTTCAAGGATGGTGGCTCTATGGCCGAGCACATGAATGAGGTCAGCAATATAGTGAACCAACTCACCTCTATGAAGATGATCCTAGATGATGAATTGTAGGCTTTACTATTGCTTAGTTCATTGCCTGACAGTTGGGAGACATTGGTGGTGTCTCTAAGTAACTCCACGCCAGACGGAAAGATATCCATGGAACAGGTAACTAGTTGTCTCTTCAATGAGGAGACAAGGAGGAATTCTCAGGGGTCTACTCAACAAGAGGCCCTTGTGACACAGGAACGGGGGAGAGGAAAGAACAGGAAGGACGGGAAGGCCCGAGATAAATCAAGAGGCAAGTCGAGTAACAAAAAAGATGTTGTAACAGAAAAGATATTGATTATTGGAATTGTGGCAAGAAGGGCCACTACAAGCATGAATGTCGTGGTAAGAAGAACGACAAGAAAGAAAAAGGGAAGGAAGATTAATCAAATTCTACTGCGGTCACTTCAGATGGCAACGTTGTAGTTATTCTTTCTGCAGATCATGATGTATGTCTCATAGCTATGAGTCAGGACACTGACTGGGTAATAGACTCAGGAGCTTCTTTTCATGCGACTCCACACAGGGACTTCTTCACAAGCTACAAGTCTGATGACTATGGGACTGTGAAGATGGAAAATTCTGGCGTATCAAAAATCGTGGGAGTCGGTGATATTTGTGTGAAGACCGATGTGGGCTGCACATTGGTTCTCAGGGATGTGAGACATATCTCAGACCTTCGCCTCAACTTAATATCGACGAGAAGGTTGGATGATGATGACTATGAAAGTCGGTTTACTGATGGGCGATGGAAGCTCATCAAGGGTTCATTGATCGTGGCCAGAGGAAAGAAGTGTTGCACCCTTTACACGGCAAGTTTCAGTATGTGCAAGGGTGGGTTGAACACAGTGGAAGATTCAGCTATTGACATGTGGCACAGGCGTCTAGGCCACATGAGTGAAAAAGGGCTTCGCTACTAGCAAGGAAGGGGCTCCTTCTAGACGTGACAGGTACACCTCTCAAAACTTGTCTTGATTGTTTATCAGGGAAACAACATAGAGTTTCATTTGTTAAATCTGTTTCTCATGTTAATAAACAACATGCATTAGATTTGATTTATTCTAATGTTTGTGGTCCTATAAGGACAAAAGCCTTGGGTGGGGCATTGTATTTTGTTACTTTTATAGATGATGCATCTAGGTGGGTTTGGGTTTATGCTTTGAAATTCAAGGACGAGGTCTTTGGTGTGTTTAAATTATTTCATGCTATGGTCGAGAGAGAGACAGGTAGATCATTGAAGTGCATCCGCACTGACAGTGGTGGTGAATACATTGGCGACTTTCATGAGTATCGCAAGTCCCTAGGTATACGGCATGAATAGACGGTTCCCAAGACCCCCCAGCATAATGGTGTAGCTGAGCGAATGAATTGCACCATTGTTGAGAAAATCAGATGCATGTTATCCCATGCGAAATTGCCCAAGACGTTCTGGGGAGAAGCAATGCACACGGCAGTGTATTTGATAAACAGGTCTCCATCAGCCCCCCTTGAATGGAGAAGTGCCTGAGAAGGTGTGGACTGGACATGATCCATCGTACAATCATCTCAAGGTGTTTGGATGCAGGGCATCCATTCACGTACCAAAGGACGAGAGGTCCAAGCTCGATATAAAGATCAGGCAGTGTGTTTTCTTAGGGTACAGTGATGAAAAGTTCGATTACAGATTGTGGGATCTGACCGAGAGGAAACTTGTCAGGAGTATAGATGTGGTTTTCTTTGAAGATTAGTGTATAGAAGACATTGGTAAGCCAGAGAAGAACCAGCCTAGTTCAGGTGAGCTAAAGGACATGGATCTGGTTATTCCTCCCGTGGTACCTGATGACGGGGGAGTACAGTAAGGTGCAGAGGATGAGGGAGTTCCTTCAGAAGATGGAACAGGGGAGCAAACCCCACTTGATCCACCTGTTAAGCCACAGGTAAACAGGTCATCTAGGGACAGACGGTCGTCCAAGAGGTACTCGCCGCATGAGTACATTATGCTGACTGATGGGGGAGAGATAGAAGATTATTCTGAGGCCCTAGCCGATGAGCATAAAGGGGAGTGGTTGAAAGCTATGCAAGAGGAGATGGAATCCTTGCATAAGAACCACACCTATGATATGGTGAAATTGCCTAAGGGCAAGAAAGCTTTGAGCAACAAGTGAGTGTTCAGAAAGAAGATTGAGCAGAAGAATTTACAGACGAGGTTCAAGGCCAAACTTGTAGTGAAAGGGTTCGGTCAGAGGAAAGGTATTGACTTTGAGGAGAGATTCTCACCAGTGGTGAAGATGACACTTATACGGGTGTTGCTTGGGTTGGTAGCTAGCATGGATCTGGAGATAGAACAGTTAGATGTTAAAACTGCCTTTCTCCATGGTGACCTGAAAAAAGAGATCTACATGCACTAATCAGAGGGGTTCAAAGTCAAGCGCAAAGAACATATTGTGTGTAGGATAAGGAAGAGCTTGTATGGGCTGAAACAAGCTCCACGGCAATGGTACAAGAAGTTTGACTCGTTTATGTTGAAACATGGTTATAACAGAACGAAGTCGGACCACTGTGTGTTCACGCGCAAGTTCTTAGATGGTGATTTCTTAGTTCTCAGTTGTTAAAACAAGCTATTATACGTTGATGACATGCTCATCATGGGAAAAGACATCAAGAAGATCGACAAGCTGAAACAGGAGTTGGGCAAGTCTTTTGCGATGAAAGACTTGGGCCCGGCTAGACAGATCCTAGGAATAGAGATAACCCATGACAGAAGCAGCAGGAAGCTTTGGCTGTCACAAGAGTGGTATATTGAGAAAGTCCTAGAGCGGTTCAATATGAATGCAGCGAAGCCGGTCAGTACTCCACTAGATGGTCACTTCAGATTAAGCGACAGGCAGTGTCCCAAGACGAAGGCAGAGGTGGAAGAGATGCAGAAGATACCCTACGCGTCAGCTGTAGGAAGTTTGATGTATGCTATGGTGTGTACACGCCCAGACATAACATATGCAGTTGGTGTTGTTAGCCAGTATCTTGCCAATCCTGGCAAAGAACATTGGGCAGTAGTGAAGTGGATACTGCGATATCTAAGAGGCTCATCCAGGTTGAGTCTATGCTATGGTGATGGTAAATCTGTGTTAGAGGGCTACATAGATGCAGATATGGCAGGTGACATAGATTCCAGGAAGTCTACATCGGGGTTCATGTTCACATTTGCAGGGAGAGCGGTTTCTTGGCAGAACAAGCTACAAAAGATCGTAGCATTGTCGACGACAGAGACCGAGTACATTACAGTCACGGAAGCATGTAAAGAGATGTTTTGGATGAAGAGGTTCCTACAGGAACTTAGCTTGAAGTAGGAGGAGCACGTGGTCTATTGCGATAGTCAGAGTGCTATACACTTGAGCAAGAATCCAAGTCAGCATTCCAAGTCGAAGCACATATAGATTCGGTATCACTGGATCAAGGATACTTTGGAACAGAAGGTGTTACAGCTTGAGAAGGTCCACACGGACGATAATGGGTCAGACATAATGATCAAGGCTTTGCTCAAGGGCGAGTTTGAGGTTTATAGAAACCTGGTTGGCTTGAAGAAGGTGGATCCCTCCTGGGTCAAAAAGGGAGAGATTTGATGGATTTTTTTTACCCGTCGTCGACCGGTCGAAGGTTATGGTCGACCAATCGTGGAAGACGAGTCGTGGCACGACTCAAAGTCCAGCGACTGTGGACTATTTTTCTCCGGGGTGCTCGACCAGTCGACCGAGGTGCTCGACCTGTCGAAGGTGGCTCTCGACCGGTCGTGGACTCGGTTCGACCAGTCGAGGTTACGTAGATTCGTTCCGCGATTTTGCACGGATTTTGTGTCGCAAGTCCTTTCGCAACTGGGATGCGGAAAGGAGTTTCCTAAAACTTTAAATAGGAGTTCCTAGGGCTTTCTAGGTACGACAAGAGGGTTTCCTAAAACTTTACAAGGGATTTGCTAAAGGGTTTAGGGCTATCAAAGGTGAGAGAGAGAGAGAGGAAAAGAGAGAGAGAGAGAGAGAGAGAGAGAGAGAGAGGAAGCTTATAGAAGGGAGATTATGCTTGTGGAGGTTATCTACTTTGCAATCTATATCTCAGCGCTTCTATGTCCTCGTAATCGGTGAGATCTCTCCGTTTTTCTTTGTTTCTCTCATTGTTTATTCACTCCTGCGTGAGTGAAGAAGTTTGTAATGTTCTACTTCATAGTGGATTGTTGATCTGGACGAGGTCCCGTAGTTTTTACCTCTTTGAGGGTTTTCCATGTAAAAATCTCTTGTGTGGTGTATGATTAATGCATTGATTGTTTTCATTGCTTTATTATCCATAATTCTCGTTTGTTCTGGAGGGCTAGATCCTAAGGTTTTGTGCAAGGCCCCCCAACATGACAGTCTTGCCCATAAAATGAGGTTTTAAGCAACAGCAAATGGATAGTCGTCCCACAACTATATTGCTATGAAGTGAGCACCCAAAGCAACGAACAGTTTGTCACCTCTCCAACCTTCTCACCACGAGGTATATGGTTGAGTACCGAACGGTTGATTATTCAAACCATGACCAACTTACCCACAAAGCTCGGCCGAGCAGGGTAACGACAAGTTGTCGCTTTCAACAACCGTCTCATCACGAAGCTAAGTCATGTAATGAACGAATCGTCAAAGGTCCGCCGCCATCAACCATCTTACCATGGAACCCAAACTTGTGTAATGAACAGACAATTGTTTTCATCGACTACCTTGTTATGAAACTACTTGAGAGACGAACATATGTCCATGCCATCTCTCCCACGAATTAGGATTTGTCATATAATGAATCCTTGTCATACAATGAAGAAACTGTCATTTCCGACAATCGTCTTGCCATGAAGCAGCTAAGCAAGCAATCCATGTTTCATGCTAGACAACTTTCTTGCCTAAGAAGTCTAGTACTTTACCAATTGACGAAAATATTGTTGTTAGTTATCCCTTTTATTATCTTTTCTTCCTTCTTCAACCGGCCGGTACATATATTTATATTATTTTCATTACCTTCGGCCCAATTTGTTTCTTTTAAGTTATATTGTCTTAATTTTGAATAATATAAGTTATCACATTCTTAATTAAAAGTCTTTTCTCCGTATTTTAAAAAACTCATTAAGAGAACAAACGCTCTCATTTGGCAATCATCTAATTTTAGGCAATTGGTGGTTGGATAGACGACCGATTTTCACATATCTGATCTTAATTAGTCTATTTTGGTGCTTAGGGTTACAAGGTATTTGGTTCAATTTAAGTTACATTTGGCTTTGATACGCCTAACACATACACATTACTTGAACCATCAAATTTAAGCCAAACAAGGGGCTACTTAATTTCTTACTATTGGCCAACCAATGATGTTTCCTATCAATCCATTAGTTTTGGATTGATTGACACGATCACCATCCTTGCAAACTATAGAATTGATTAGCAAAGCACGTGGCATATGCACGGATCCGGCTTCCTTTTTGTATTAGTAGATGATGTGGCCCCCTGCTTGTGAAGAACGATACTCAGGGAGAGTGTGATGGATGATACTCACACACTCTGAAATTCTACACGTGGCATAGTGGGCCCCACCTTTACATGATTTATAGAACAATAATTGTACTGAAAATATGCCTTAACTGACCAGCTAGTTGATATCTTATGCCCAATGGATGGACAATAAAAAATAATCAATAGTTCCAATTCAACAAACAAAATTTCCATAAATCACAATCACAACCATCCAATAAATATTAATTTAGGTTCGTCAGCTACGTAGAGTGGGTCCCATGATTTGAACGGTTTAATTTATCTATATATATGACACATGTAGACATCACGTGCTCACCTATCATTCGTTGCATACACGATACAACATATACTCAATAGCTAAAATCATTTAAATCCATGTGTAGTATGGTAATCTATATGGCTGTCAATGGGCCGGTTTGAGCCGGGCAAAGGTCTCTTCAAGCCCATCCCACAAAGTAAAAGTAGGCATGAGACCACCCCGAGCCAGTCACCAGCCAAAATTAACAGGCGCGACCACAGACCATGATGATTACTGTTGGGGACAAAATGTACGAAGTTCGGAGACTCGGATTCAGTGCCTCGGGTCGCCAAGGGACACATTGATCCGAAGGAAGATTACGCGCCGACGAAATCGAGGCAATAGTCAAGTCGGTTCGGAAGACGAGACTGAGACAACAGCTAAGTCGGCTCGGACGACTTACTAGCGTCTATGGTATGCCTCGGCCGATCCACTTCAGATTAACCGAACGAAGAAAGGACGGCGCAAAAACGGGATGTCATCCCGAGTATCTCGGGATGAGATCTTGTTTCCCGGAGATCACGAGATCGGATAAACGGCCAAAATCTAATCTCCGTGATATTGGGAGAAGGTTTCGTATTCGACATCGAGAGAAGAATCCTCGTACGGTAGGAGGCCCTCACATCTATAAATGGAGGGGCCCAATCACATTGAGAGGTACGCAAAAACTCTCTCCCTTAACCTATCAATATTATAAGATCCAGATTCCTAGCCTGACTTTGGCATCAGAGGGTCCCCTGCTCTAGTCAGGGTCTCCTTTGCTGGTTTCCTGTGCAGGTGTTCGAGGGTCTCAAGAGGGCAAACCAGATTTTTGCATAACAGATTGGCGCCGTCTGTGGGAAAACACTTATGAAAAGTCATCTTACGCTCTCCCCATGGTGATGACTCGTAGGACGGTCCCAGAAGATCAGAATGAGGTCGCGATTACAGGGTCATCGGGTCCTGTAGCAAATCCGGCGGCCCGGAACCTACCCAACAACCGCCAACGGACCACGGCCGGAGCAACTAATGATCAAGAGGGTCGTAATAACGGAGGCCTGGACCAAGAGGTTCAGCAAATCCGGTCTGACGTAAATACGATGAAGCTGATGTTGGAGCGGATGTATCAGCAAATGCAGCCACCTTTGCCCCCCCAAGGGGAAACAACGCACATCCCGACTGCGGTAGACCCTCAGCCGTCCGCACCGCAGTCGCTCCGCCCGAGTCAACCCCGAGGTGTTCCCGAGCCGCCTCCAGCCCAGTCAGCTAACGCCGCATTGCCCCCGACTGATCTTCAGCATGAAATAGATAGAAGAAGACGTAATCGACCTCCGATAGAGGACACGGCAGAAAGCGGCGAACCTTGGAAAGCCGATATTCAAGACTTTAAAAGAGAAGTGCGAGAAGAAATGGCGAAAGAAATGGCAGATATGAGGCAAGGACGGAGCGCATACCCGGCCAGGTCAGAGGCAAGAGCGTCCCCTTTTGTTGACGAGATAATGCAAGCTCGGTTGCCTGAGAGGTTTCGATTACCTCAAATCACTCCTTTCACCGGCAAAACCGACCCGACAGAGCATATTGAATGCTTCAAAACCTATATGGAGCTCCATGATGCCTCGGACGCGGTGATATGTCGAGCCTTTTCCCTTACGCTGACCGACGTAGCTCGGATGTGGTTTAAACAGCTGAAACAGAAGTCCATCAGCTCGTTCACCGAGCTGAGTGACGCCTTTCTCACCAACTTTATCGGCGGAAAAAAGAAATTAAAGCCCCATGCTCATTTGAATAATATAGTCCAGAAGCAGGGAGAGCTATTGAAAGATTACATCAAGCGTTTCAATTTCGAATCTCTTCAGGTTCGAAAGCATTCAGAAGAAATAGCGCTCAACGCTCTCATGCAAGGAGTTAGAGATAAGCCGTTTCTGGCGTCTCTAGACAAAAATCCGCCCGACACGTTGGCAGAATTTATGACACGGTCGGATAAATATGCAAATGCCGAAGAAGCGCAGATCATGCGTGAAACCAAATCTTTGGTCAAAGAGCCGGCCAAAAAAGAAGCCGACTCGACCGAAGGAAAGAAATGCAAAGATGATCAAACGCGTGACGAGCGACGATTGGGCAAACGACCAGATCGGAGATTTTCCATATATACCACCCTGAACAAAACTCAGGAGCAGGCATTGATGGAAATCAAAAGTGAAGACTTTATCAACTGGCCCAATAAGCTCAGAAGTAATCCTAATCGGCGGGACAAGGACAAATACTGCCATTATCATCGTGATCACGAGCATAACACTAGCGACTGCCATCACTTAAAGGAAGAGATCGAACGACTCATAAAAGAAGGCCGACTCAAAGAACATGTGGTCAAGACGGGATAGCCGGGATAGCGAGGGACGTCAGACCGAAAGACAACCCATGGAAGAAATTCGGACAATTATCGGCGGTCCGCGAGGCGGGGGCGATTCAAACAATGCTCGGAGGAATCATGCGAGGAAGCTCAATCAGCCTGAGTCCGAGCTCTTGATTATAGATCGACCTGCAAAGAAAAAAAGAAGGGTGAAATATTGCGTTACATTCACTGAGGAAGATGCCCGAGGGATCCATCACCCTCACGACGACGCGTTAATTGTCACCTTGACTATCGCCAACCGGAGAGTATTCCGAATACTCGTCGATACGGGATCATCTGCAGATGTGCTATTCACTCAGGCGTTCGATAAGATGGGAGTGGAACGATCCACGCTACGTCCCGTTCGGACCCCGTTAATCGGTTTTTTCGGAGGACAAGTACTGCCCGAAGGGATTGTCTCGCTACCGCTCACCGCTGGAAGTGCCCCGTATCAGAAGACGATGATGATCGATTTCTGGTAGTCAATCAACCTTCAGTATACAACGCCATACTTGGCCGACCTTCTTTAAGTCTTCTGTAGGCCGTGGTATCCACATACCATCTTTCACTGAAATTTCCGACTGACTCGGAGTAGGAGTGTGTGTTGTCAAGGAGACCAGCAAGATGCGAGGCGTTGTTACATGATAGTTGTAAAAGGATCTGCCGACGGAAAGCCGGTCAACGTATTAACGATTGAATCGTTGGACCCACGGGGTGAAGGTCATGAACGAGGGCAGCGGTTGAAGATCTTATCTCAATCCCCTGCTCGAGACGGATGGCTCCAAGACAGTACAAATTGGCTCGTCCTTACGATCCCCCTTGAAGGAAAAGTTGATAGCCCTGCTGCGCGGGTATGCCGACGTATTTGCTGGAGTCATGCAGATATGCCCGGAATCGATCCGTCTATAATTTCTCTGAGTGACTCAGCGACGATCCGGACATCTGTCTATTGATACAAGATAACACGATCAGTCGACGATGAAACGACGCTCGCCGTAACGTCTTAAAGAAGAAGTCAGCAAGCTCCTCCAGGCTGGCTTTATAGAGGAGATACATATCCGGAATGGGTCGCGAATGTTGTGCTCGTAAAGAAGCCCAACGGGAAGTGGCGAGTCTGTATTGATTATACTGACGTAAATAAAGCCTGCCCGAAGGATAGCTTTCCGCTCCCAAGGATAGATCAGTTAGTAGATAGTACCACTGGACATGAACTTCTCAGTTTCATGGACGCGTATTCAGGGTATAATCAAATTGTAATGCATCAAGCAGATAAATCAAAAACTACCTTTGTCACTGACAAAGGTCTTTAGTGCTACCGAGTGATGCCATTTGATTTGAAGAATGCCGGCGCAACTTACCAAAGATTAGTTAACAAAATCTTTGCTCGGCTGATAGGTCGCACCATGGAAGTATACATCGACGACATACTCGTCAAAAGTGTACACGCGGCAGACCATGTAGATGATTTGGAAGAAATGTTTCTTATCTTACGGAAATTTCGGATGAAGTTAAATCCGAGTAAATGTGCCTTTGGGGTAAGTTCTCGAAAGTTCCTCGGTTCCTGGTTAGCCAACGAGGGATAGAGGCAAACCCAGAGAAAATAAAAGCTTTGCTCGATATGGAATCTCCTAAAACCATCAAAGATGTCCAAAGGTTAACCAGACGAGTTGCAGCACTTAATCGGTTCCTATCCAAAGCCACGGATAAATGTCTCCCTTTCTTCAAACAGTTGAAGGGTCGACAGACAATGGACTGGACTGAAGAATGTGAAGCGGCATTTCAGCAATTGAAATTGTGCCTCGGTTCTCCACCTCTCTTATCAAAGCCCGAATCGGGGGAGTCTCTGCTCCTCTACTTAGCAGTATCCGAGGCGGCAGTTAGCTCGGCCCTGATTCGAGAGTCCGAAGGAAAGCAACTGCTGGTTTATTATGTTAGCAAAGCATTATTGCCAACAGAAACCAGATACCCACATTTGGAAAAAGTAGCACTGGCTCTAATAACTTCTTCTCGCCGACTTAGGCCGTATTTCCATGCCCATACAATTATCGTTATAACCGATCTTCCACTCCGCCAGGTTCTGTAGAAACCAGAGGCATCTGGCCGACTCATGAAGTGGGCGATCGAACTAAGTGAATTCGACATTCAATACAGACCGAAAGCGGCAATCAAAGGACAAGTCGTAGCAGATTTCATTACAGAAGTAACGCCATCAAACGACCTCTCGGTCAACACTAGGCCCCGAGAAGAATGCTGCAGTTCGATATCGGCTACGCCCTCCCATCCAGTCTGCCTGTTACCTGAAAATTGTTTGTCGACGGCTCTTCCAACTCTAAGGCAAGTGGGGCCGGAATAGTGTTGGAAACCCCCGATCATACCTATATGCAGTATGCTTTACGACTTGGATTCTAAGCGACGAACAATACAGCGGAATATGAAGCGTTGTTGCTCGGCCTCCGACTCGCAGCTAGCATGGGAGTTACGCACCTAAACGTGTTCAGCGATTCTCAGTTGGTCGTTAATCAAGTTACCGGT
Organism: Magnolia officinalis; assembly: GCA_021015155.1. Lineage (NCBI taxonomy): Eukaryota > Viridiplantae > Streptophyta > Magnoliopsida > Magnoliales > Magnoliaceae > Magnolia > Magnolia officinalis. Next base: position 53,881,534 of record JAJHSJ010000015.1, read on the forward strand.
GTATATCAGACACGGAAAGATCAATTAAAGGCGTATATGGAAAAAGTGAAAGAAATAATCAGCGGATTTCAGCTCTGCCTTGTTACTCGGATCCCTCGTACAGAAAACAGTAAAGCCGATTTATTAGCGAAGCTCGCCTCCGCCGATGAAGATGATATCCCCCGGTCTGTTCCTATCGAATATGTTGCTAAACTAAGTATAAACAAACCAGTTAGCTCGGTCGTCAATACAATCGATTCAGAACCTTCCTAGGCCGATCCAATCATCCAGTATCTCGATAAGAGTAAGTTGCCTGAAGATCGCGTCGAGGCTCGACGAATTAAGATCCGGGCCTCCCGTTATACCATACTCAACGGAACCCTATACAAAAAAGGTTTCTACGCTCCGTTGTTGCGGTGTCTCAAACCCAGCGAAGCAAACTATGTGTTATGCGAAACCATGAGGGAATCTGCGGAAATCACTCTGGAGGGCGATCTCTCGCCCATAAGGCTTTACGACAGGGATATTATTGGCCCACTATCCAACACGACGCTCGTAAGCTCGTCCAAAGATGCGACAAATGTCAGAGGTTCGCGGTAATTCCGAGACAAGCTCCCGAGACATTAACACCAATGACTGGTCCTTGGCCCTTTGCACAGTGGGGTATCGACATTATAGGCCCACTCCCTATGGGAAAAGGTCAGACCAAGTTTGCTGTGGTGGCAGTGGATTATTTCACAAAGTGGGCCGAGGCAGAGCCGTTGGCAAAAATAACTGAGCAGAAGATCACAGATTTTGTATGGAAGAAATAATATGCCGGTTCGGAGTACCCCCCCGCACCATCACTACCGACAATGGAAGGCAGTTTGATAATAGAAGCTTTCGTAAAATGTGCGACAACCTCGAAATCAGAAACGCATATTCTTCCCCTCATCATCCCAGACTAATGGACAGGTTGAGGCAGTCAACAAAATCATCAAGCAACATCTCCGGACCAAGCTTGACCGGGCCAAAGGAACATGGGCCGAAGAATCCCGAAAATTCTTTGGGCCTATCGGACTACAGCTCGGACCGCAACAGGAGAAACTCCCTTCTCACTCGCCTACGGCTCGGAAGCCGTCACTCCCGTTGAAATCGGATTACCTTTGGCCCGAGTCACTTCGTTCAACGCGGAAGAAAATGAAGAACTTTTAGCACTCGGGCTCGACCTCCTAGACGAGCAAAGAGAAGTGGCACGATTGCGTACGGAAGCCCGGCAACGACAAGTGGTACGATTTTTCAATGCCCGAGTCAAGATTAGGACGTTCCGGATGGGAGATATGGTTCTCCGAAAAGTGTTCTCCAACACAAAGGAACTTGGGTCAGGCATATTGGGTCCCAATTCGGAAGGACCCTACATCGTCTCGGAAACCATCCGACCAGGGACGTATCGGCTAAAAGATCTAAATGGACAGTCATTGCCTCATCCTTGGAACGCTGAGCATCTCAGGGTTTATTATCCTTAACTCGGCACTCAAAGCTCGAGAGATCAAGAAAGATTGGAACCAAGTTAGATGAATAAAACCAAGTGTTTCCTTTCATAAACCAAGTGTTTTCTTTCATTCACATTCTATATGGGCTTACAAAAAAATATGGGTTTACAAAAATAAAATAAAAACGAAACTGGGCCTGATCATTACCCTGAGGCGTCCCCAGATGGACCGGCCTCGTCCCCATTTGTGATATCGGCAGCTTCCGGATTCTCGGACTCTGAGGCTCCTGCCCCCTCGAGTTCAGACAGGTCGAGATCAGGGAAAGCTTTTTTCATGTCCTTGACGCATTCTAAATATCCGCCTTGGAATAGGCGGTCCCTCTCGTCTTCGAACTCTGCAGACTCGAGGAAAGCTTGGACTGCCTGGTCTCTGGCCTTCTCGGCCTCCTGAGTCTTCTCATTGGCTTGTTGGATGAGCCCCGCCGCCTCAAGTTTAGCCCGAGCCAAATTGTCCGCACAGGAAGCATGAACTGCCAGAATTCGTCGGTTTTCCTCTTCAGCCTGGGAAAGGAGAGCCGACACTCGAGCTGTCTCGGCTTGCGCTTCATCGAGAGCTTTCCTGGAAAAAACCGCCTCTGCTTTTGCGTCTTCAGCAGCTTTTCGAGCAAGGGCCGCCTCGCCCATTAGGACACCAACTTGTATCTCGGCATTCTCGCGCCTCCCCTCGGCCTCCGCTAAGAGGGTCTGTAACCGGTGGGCTGAAGATAGTTCCTTGCTGGCCTTAACCAAGCAGGGAGCAAGTTCAAAAAGCACCCTCGCTGCATGGCCAACGGTTTGTGTCGCAGGAGCATTGTAGAGGCTGATGAACTCTTTTTCGCTCCCGTGGGCTAAGGCCCAAGGAACCATCCCCGACACCACCGTCCGCAAGACGGACGACTCCTCTTGGCTCGGCTCCTCCCTTCTGGAGGATGTAGCTCTCGTCTCCTCCCCTCTGGAGGATGTAGTCCTCACCTCCTCTCCCGGAACATCTACCACGACATGTCCTGAGTCTGGTGCCGCGGCTTGAGACTCCGTAGCCGTGGCCTCCGTTGCCTCCGGTCTCTCCTCCGGATCAGAAATCACGACGACGGGGGGGGGGGGGAAGAACTGACGGGTTCCTTCTCTTTCCGCACTACTTTCGGCCTCTTCTGCGGTCGCGGTTCCGACAGAAGAACCGAGCGCGGGGGAGCTTTAATCTTCGAGACTATCCTAAGCGAAGGCCGAGCTCCAGTCATCTCTGAGGGGGCTGAGTCAGGGACAACCCTAAGATGAGGCCGAGCTTCAGCCAAATCTGAAACGAAAGACGAAGCAAGTCAAAAAATATTCAAAAAACACATAAAGATACATCTTCAATTACCTGTGACGGCCGAGTCTAGACTTGCGAGATGAAGGCGCTCGGGCTGCAGAAGCACCTTCCAGGACCTATCCGTAGAGTCCAAAGCTTTCAACTCCTTGATCCGAGCTAAGGCACTGGATCCGAGCTTTTGTCGTTTCTTCGAGATATCTGCCAGACACAAATTCATCAGATTCAAGACAGTGTGAGAATGAAAAGGGGAAAGGCCGAGTCAAAAGAGACGCCGAATCACCTGCTTTTTGGAACGCCCGAGGAACACGAGCCTCGTACGGCCCGGACTCAGCCGTCTCCCATCGACCGCAAGCCCAAAACCAACGTTCTCTCCAATGTTTGTTGGAAGTGGGAGGGTCGGTTATTAAGGATCCGCCTCCGCCCCGCCAGGCAGCAAAGACATAAAAGCCAGGGTAGTTCGGATTTACGCGAACTTGGTATAAGTGGAGGAATTCGTCGACAGATAGAGGCGGCTGCTCCAATTCGGCCCACAGCACCGCACATCCAAATAAGTTCCTCCACCCGTTCGGGACTATCTGCCCGGGGCGGGCTATCCGAATCCGAGACAAAACGCCTCGGACAATGGGCTGGAGGGGCAAACGCAAGCCGCATTGCATCGCAACTTGATAGATCGCGACTGCCCCAGCAGGAGGGTGGTCTGGCAAATCATTCGGACGAGGGAGATAAGTAATAACCGATTCGGGGATGTGATACCCGATTCGGATTCGATCCAAATCAGCCTTGGTCAGAACCGAGGGAACTGGACCACTTAGATCATCCCCCGATCCGTCTCCTTCGGACTCGGCCTGCACCGAACTCTCGACAGGCACCGATCCACTGGTTCCCTGTGTCGGCTTATCAGAGGGAACTGACCCAAACGTTCCCCCGACAATCAGCGTTTCTTCTTCCTCCTCTTCCTCCTCTTCTTTCAAATCCATTGGAAGGTTAGGCCTTCCCGGACGAGTTATCAGAGACGACCCACCACGAGAGGAACCAACAGAAGCAGGGCGTTCCGCCGGAGCTTCAGTAACCCTCTCGGAGAGAAAAGCAGCATTTGCGTCGACTACTATCTCTGTCAGTAAAGAAGGCGAAGGCGATTCCGCAACGTTCCAAAAACGTTGCGCTTCGCCTTCGTCTCCGAAAATTCCCTCCTGGGGACTCTGAGAACCTCTAGCCGCCATTATCGATAATTAAAGAAGAAGGAAGGACTCACCGGAGAGAGAAAGGAAAGTGGAAATGGCGTCGCGGACAGTTAAGAAGGAAGAAGAGGAGGAACTGAAAAGCTTCAAAGGGAAGGAAGAGCGGGTATGGCAGTAGAAATTCGAAATGCGGGACCTCCCCCCTTTTTTATAAGGTTACCAGATAGCGAAGCAATTAATGAGGGAATGATTCGACTTCTGTCTCGACTCCCCCGTTCGACACGTGGAGCGCGCCGACCAACGACGTTAATAACCTTGCTACGTGTCCTATCCTCATTGGTAGACTGAACAGTTTGACGGCTGTCAGCGCACGCGACGTCAGGAAATGAATCGTCTCCATCAAAGGCGTCACAGAACGCATTAAATGCTTATTTATTGTCTCGGACTAAGCTGCAAACTGACTCGAAAGCTTGCTACTCCTTAGTGTCATATGAAACACACGGAGTAAGGGGGCTTACTGTTGGGGACAAAATGTGCGAAGTTTGGAGACTCGGATTCAGTGCCTCGGGTCGCCAAGGGACACATTGATCCAAAGGAAGATTACGCGCCGACGAAACCGAGGCAACAGTCAAGTCAGTTCGGAAGACTAGACTGAGACAACAGCTAAGTCGGCTCGGACGACTTACTAGCGTCTATGGTATGCCTCGGCCGATCCACTTCGGATTAACCGAACGAAGAAAGGACGGCGCAAAAACGGGATGTCATCCCGAGTATCTCGGGATGAGATCTTGTTTCCCGGAGATCACGAGATCGGATAAATGGCCAAAATCTAATCTCCGTGATATTGGGAGAAGGTTTCGTATTCGACATCGAGAGAAGAATCCTCGTACGGTAGGAGGCCCTTACATCTATAAATGGAGGGGCCCAATCACATTGAGAAGGTACGCAAAACTCTCTCCTTAACCTATCAATATATAAGATCCAGATTCCTAGCCTGACTTTGGCATCGGAGGGTCCCCTACTCTAGTCAGGGTCTCCTTTGCTGGTTTCCTGTGCAGGTGTTCGAGGTCTCAAGAGGGCAGACCAGATTTTTGCATCAACAATTACACAAACCCGATCCCAACCCTGACTCTCCACTATTGCAAGATCTGGGTTGTTCCTTAAGTATGCCACACATTAGAGTTGTACACAACCAAGTTAGCTCGGTTAACTCGCTCAACTCAACTTGACTCGGCTCACGAGCTGATTTTTTTGTGTTAGAAAAAATTTTGAGCCGAGTGCTAGCTAGATTGAACTCGACTCAAAACTTGACTCGGTTCGAATCGATTCAACTCGGATCAGGTTCACTTAGTATAAATATTTTGTATATATTTATATATTTGAAAACTTATCTATGATATTATATATTATTTATATTATAATATATATTATATATCAAGCTCAGCTTGTAGGTTCAAACTCGAACTCGACTCGGAACTTGACTCGGTTCAAATCGATTCAACTCAGAGCAAGTTCACTAAGTATAATATTTTTGTATATATTTATATTTTAAATTAATTATATATGATATTATGTATTATTTATATTATAATATATATTATATGTTATATATATTAAAATTATAAAACTTAAATAAAATAAAAAGTCCAACCAGGAAATGATTGTCGTGGTTGAATGACGACCGCAGATGACGCACCGTTCGTAGTCAAACCGCTAAGATGGACCGAAATGGGAAGAGCTAGAAAGCATGAGATGAGGATGAGCAATGGTAGCAAGCTTTCCTTCATTGGTGTAGTAGAAGGTGGATTAGACGAGGTTTACGCTGGTAAGACGAGTATGGATTGTGGGTTTACACTGAATTTTCGGTGTATAAAAGATGAATAAATGAAAGGATTTGAGTGATGAAATAGCTGAAAATACTGACTCTTTTATAGCTTAGCAATGAAAGAAAAAAAGCTCACATACAAGGTTGCATGGGAATTCAGCATAAGATGTTATTTTTCCCGCCAACTTGTCACATTTTTGTAACATCCTAACCGTAGAATAGTGGGACACGTAATAAAGATCATACAAAGGGTGAAAACCAGCATGGTTCGTTCAACAGGTGGACTATACAGTTAAAATCAGCGGACAGATGATAATCAGACTCAATGTAGGTGTGTGGTCCATCTAATGAGTGGATTGATCCAATTTTTTATCCAGATCATTATCAAGGTATGTCCGACCATTTAAACAGTTCGGATGTTCCACTAAAATGACACATTATCAGAAAATTGAAAGACGTTAATACATTGTAGGATGACATTTCTCAAGTGGGAGTGCTTTAAAAAAAGGCGGGGAGTGTGAAAAATATTATGTTCGAAGTGCGTGTCAGCCCAGATATATATATTTCGCACCGCCCTAGGCTGCCCGCGACACATGTTCGGGTCGAGTTGGTGCTCAACCCTAGCCTAACCCGAGGTTCCTGTACCTGATCAATTCTATCCCAATCCAACCCAACCTCAGGTTGAAAATTCTCAACCCAAGCCCAACCCAAGCAGGTTCGGTCGGGTTGGACAGGTTGACCAAGTGAATACATGCTAATATTTTCATGATTGCATTAATTTATTATATTTCAATACACACGTACATTTTATTTTTATATCTATGATTTTATTAATTATATATGTAGTTATTTATCATAGAGAACTTCATTTTTTCTAAACAAAGAAGCTAAAATATAAGACAACTACTCATTTAAAAGTCGTGTTGTGTAGCACGTAATTTAATTGGGAGAGAGAAATCCAGCATATCTTATTACTTGAGTCATCGAAAACTATGGGGACCAATGAGACCCGATAATATCGGAATTTCCTACATCTTCAACACATATGATCCACACTCAATTATAATTTATAAGTAACTTATATATTGATCGTGTTCGAATTGGGTCGGCAAACCCAAGCTTGGCCCAAGTTTTATCGGGTTGGTGTTTGTATAGCTCAAGCCTTAAATAAGACTCGATATATCTTGCCCAAGCCCAATCCAATGTCGGGTCGATGACGGGTCGGTCGGGTTGAACCCACCCAACTTTCAGCCCTATCATATTTTGAAATATGCCTTCGATTACTGACTTGCCCGACTCGACTCAATCTGTTATAGTTCAGCAGCACGAGTCATATTTGAAATATTTCCCACTCGGTCCGTTGAGGTACACCCAACTCAGTATGAGTTGTTGGGATGCCTTGCACAAACCTTAGGATCTAGCCTCCCGAACACACCAGAATTATGGATAATAAAAGCAATGAAATAAATCAAAGCATCAATCACACACCACACAAGAGATTTTTACGTGGAAACCCTTAAAGAGGTAAAAACCACGGACCTCGTCCAGATCAACAATCCACTATGAAGTAGAACGTTTACAACCTTCTTCACTCACGCAGGAGTGGATAAACAATAAGAAAATAGAGAAAACGGAGAGATCTAACCAATTACGAGGACATAGAAGCGCTGAGATGTAGATGCAAAATAGAGAACCTCCACGAGCAGAACCTCCCTTCTATAAGCTTCCTCTCTCTCTTTCTCCCTCTCTCTCACCTTTGATAGCCCTAAACCCTTTAGCAAATCCCTTGCAAAGCTTTAGGAAACCCTCTTGCGTTACCTAGAAAAGCCTAGGCACCCCTTTTTATAGTTTAGGAAACTTCCTTCCGCATCCTTGTTGCGAAAGGACTCAAATCCGCAGTTTCACGCAAAATCGCGGAACAAACTGGCATAACCTACGACTAGTCGTAGCACACCTACGACTGGTCGTAGACCACCTACGACCGTCGTGGGTCACCTACGACCGGTCGAGAACCCCGGAGAAAAATAGTCCGAACTCGCTGGACTTTGAGTCGAGCTACGACTCGACTCCCACGACTGGTCGTACCAGCCCTCGACCGGTCGAGCAGGGCTCACGACTGGTCGAGCACGGGGCAAAAAAACCCATCAAATCTCCCCCTTTTGACCCGGGAGGGATCCACCTTCTTCAAGCCAGCCAGGTTTCTACAAACCCAAACTTGCCCTTGAGCAAAGCCTTGGTCATCATGTCTGACCCATTATCGTCCGTGTGGACTTTCTCAAGCTGTAACACCTTCTGTTCCAAAGTATCCCTGATCCAGTGATATCGAATCTCTATGTGCTTCGACTTGGAATGCTGACTTGGATTCTTGCTCAAGTGTATAGCACTTTGACTATCGTAATAGACTACGTGCTCCTCCTGCTTTAGGCTAAGTTCCTGTAGGAACCTTTTCATCCAAAGCATCTCTTTACATGCTTCTGTGACTGCAATGTATTCCGCCTCTGTCGTCGACAATGCTACGACCTTCTGTAGCTTGCTCTGCCAAGAAACCGCTCCCCTGCAAACGTGAACATGAACCCCCCGATGTAGACTTCCTGCAGTCTATGTCACCTGCCATATTTGCATCTGTGTAGCCCTCTAACACAGGTTTACTGTCACCATAGCATAGGCTCAACCTGGATGAGCCTCTTAGATACCTCAGTATCCACTTTACCGCTGCCCAATGCTCTTTGCCAGGATTGGCAAGATACCGCTGACAACACCAACCGCATATGCTATGTCTGGGCGTGTACACACCATAGCATACATCAAACTTCCTACACTGACGCGTAGGGTATCTTCTGCATCTTTTCCACCTCTGTCTTCGTCTTGGGACACTGTCTGTCGCTCAATCTGAAGTGACCATCCAGTGGAGTACTGACCGGTTTCGCTGCATTCATATTGAACCGCTCTAGGACTTTCTCAATATACCGCTCTTGTGACAGCCAAAGCTTCTTGCTGCTTCTGTCACGGGTTATCTCTATTCCTACGATCTGTCTAGCCGGGCCCAAGTCTTTCATCGCAAAAGACTTGCCCAACTCCTGTTTCAGCCTGTCAATCTTCTTGATGTCTTTTTCCATGATGAGCATGTCATCAACATATAACAGCAGAACTAAGAAATCATCGTCTGAGAACTTACGCGTGAACACACAGTGGTCTGACTCCGTTCTGTCATACCCATGCTGTAACATGAACGAATCGAACTTCTTGTACCATTGCCGTGGAGCTTGTTTCAGCCCATACAAGCTCTCCTCAGCCTACACACCATAGCTCATTGCCCTTGACTTCGAACCCCTCTGGTTGGTGCATGTAGATCTCTTCTTCCAGGTCACCATGGAGAAAGGCAGTTTTAACATCTAACTGCTCTATCTCCAGATCCATGCTAGCCGCCAACCCAAGCAACACCCGTATGGATGTCATCTTCACCACTGGTGAGAATATCTCCTCGAAGTCTATACCTTTCCTCTGACCAAACCCTTTCACCACAAGTCTGGCCTTAAACCTCGTCTGTGAATTCTTCTGCTCAACCTTCTTCTGAACACCCACTTGTTGCTCAAAGCTTTCTTCTTGCCCTTAGGCAATTTCACCATGTCATAGGTGTGGTCTTATGCAAGGATTTCATCTCCTCTCCTCTTGCATAGCTTTCAAACACCACTCCTTATGCCTTTGGGTCGCTAATGGCCTCTAGATCTTCTCTCCCTCTAGTAATGTCATGCGACATCGTTGATAATGTAGTCCCTCGATGACCTCTGCCTCCAGTCCGGCTCTCCATGGTCCTCATGGCGAGTGACGGCTGTCTGTCCCTAGCTGACCTCCTCACCTGTGGCTCAACAGGTGGATCAGTGGGGGCTGCTCCCCTGGTCATCTTCTAAGGAACTCCCTCTCCTCTGCACTTGCTGTACTCCCCTCCCCCGTCATCAGGCACCACGGGAGGAGTAATCGGATCCATGTCCTCTAGCTCACCTGAACTAGCTGGTTCTTCTCTGGCTTACCAATGTCTTCGATACACTGATCTTCAAAGAAAACCACATCTCTGCTCCTGACGAGCTTCTTCTCGGTCGGATCCCATAACTTGTACCGAATTTTTCATCACCGTACCCCAAGAACACACACTGCCTGATCTTCATATCGAGCTTGGACCTTTCGTCCTTTGGTACGTGAACGGATGTCCTACATCCAAACACCCTGAGATGACTGTACGATGGATCCTGTCCAGTCCACACCTTCTCAGGTACTTCTCCATTCAACGGGGCTGATGGAGACCTGTTTATCAAATACAACCGCCGTGCGCATTGCTTCTCCCCAGAACGTCTTGGGCAACTTCGCATGGGATAACATGTATCTGATTCTCTCAACAATGGTGCGATTCGTTCGCTCAGCTACACCATTATGCTGGGGGGTCTTTGGAACCGTCTGTTCATGGCCGTATACCCTGGGACTTGCAGTACTCGTGAAAGTCGCCAATGTATTCACCACCATTGTCAGTGCGGATGCACTTCAATGGTCTACCTGTCTCTCTCTCACCATAGCATGAAACAATTTAAAACACACCAAAGACCTCGTCCTTGGATTTCAAAGCATAACCCAAACCCTCTTAGATGCATCATCTATAAAAGTAACAAAATACAATGCCCCACCCAAGGTTTTTGTCCTCATAGGACCACAACATCAGAATAACCAAATCTAATGCATGCACTTTATTAACATGAGAAGCAGTTTTAACGAATGAAACTCTATGTTGTTTCCCTGATACAATCAAGACGGGTTTTAAGAGGCATACCTGTCACGTCTGAAGGAGCTGCTTCTTTGCTAGTACCTGAAGCCCTTTTTTCACTCATGTGGCCTGGACGCCTGTGCCACATGTCAATAGCTGAATCTTCCGCTGCGTTCAACCCACCCTTGCACATACTGACACTTGCCTTGTACAGGGTGCAACACTTCTTTCCTCTAGCCACGATCAATGAACCCTTGATGAGCTTCCATCGCCCACCAGCAAACCGGCTTTCATAGCCATCATCATCCAACCTTCCCGTCGACATCAAGTTGAGGCGAAGGTCTGGGATATGCCTCACATCCCTGAGAACCAATGTGCAGCCCACATCATTTTCACACAAATATCACCACCTCCCACGATCTTTGATACGCCAGAATTTCCCATCTTCACATTCACAGTCCCATAGTCACCTAACTTATAGCTTGTGAAGGAGTCCCTGTGTGGAGTTGCATGAAAAGAAGCTCCCAAGTCTATCACCCAGTCGGTGCCCTGACTCGTAGCCGTGAGACATACATTGTGATCTGTAGAAAGAATAACTACCATGTCGCCATCTGAGGCGACCGCAGTGGAATCTGATTCATCTTCCTTCCATTTTCCTTTCTTGTCGTTCTTACGACATTCATGCTTATATTGGCCCTTCTTGCCACAATTCCAGCATTCAACATCTTTTCTGTTACTCGACTTGCCTCTTGATTTATCTCGGGCCTTCCCGTCCTTCCTGTTCTTTCCTCTCCCCCGTTCTTGCGTCACAAGAGCCTCTTGCTGAGTAGACCCCTGAGACTTCCTCCTTGTCTCCTCATTGAAGAGACAACTGGTTACCTGTTCCATGGATATCTTTCCGTCTGGCGCGGAGTTACTTAGAGACACCACCAATGTCCCCAACTGTCAGGCAATGAACTAAGCAATAGTAAAGCCTGCAATTCATCATCCAGGACCATCTTCATAGAGGTGAGTTGGTTCACTATATTGCTGACCTCATTCATGTGCTCGGCCACAGAACCACCATCCTTGAACTTGAGATTCACAAGTCGCCTTATCAGAAATATCTTATTACCGCTGTCTTTCTCTCATACAGCCCTTGTAATTTTAGCCATAGGCTAGCGGCTGAGGTTTCCGTAGACACATGGTGGAACACAGAATCATCCAGCCATTGTCTAATAAACCCCACCGTCTTTCGGTCCATCTTTTTCCAATCATCATCAGTCATATCCTTGGATTTTGCTGATATGCCTGAGATTGGAGAATATAGGTCCTTGCAATAAAGCAAGTCCTCCATCTTAGCCTTCCATATGGTCCAGTTAGAACCATTGAGGCTGATCATCCTTGAGCCACCTTCCATAATTCAAAACCGATCCTAACCCTACCGTTCAATGAACTTAGCTCTGATACCACTTTGATGAGATGCCTTGCACAAACCTTAGGATCTAGCCTCCCGAAACAAACCAGAATTATAGATAATAAAGCAATGAAATAAATCAAAGCATCAATCACACACCACACAAGAGATTTTTACGTGGAAAACCCTCAAAGAGGTAAAAACCACGGACCTCGTCCAGATCAACAATCCACTATGAAGTAAACGTTTACACCTTCTTCACTCACGCAGGAGTGGATAAACAATAAGAAAATTAGAGAAAACGGAGAGATCTAACCATTACGAGGACATAGAAGTGCTGAGATGTAGATTGCAAAGTAGAGAACCTCCACGAGCAGAACCTCCCTTCTATAAGCTTCCTCTCTCTCTTTCTCCCTCTCTCTCACCTTTGATAGCCCTAAACCCTTTAGCAAATCCCTTGCAAAGCTTTAGGAAACCCTCTTGCATTACCTAGAAAAGCCCTAGGCACCCCTTTTTATAGTTTAGGAAACTTCCTTCCGCATCCTTGTTGCGAAAGGACTCAAATCCGCAGTTTCGCGCAAAATCACGGAACAAACTGCATAACCTATGACTAGTCGTAGCACACCTACGACTGGTCGTAGACCACCTACGACCGTCGTGGTCACCTACGACCGGTCGAGAACCCCGGAGAAAAATAGTCCGAACTCGCTGGACTTTGAGTCGAGCTACGACTCGACTCCCACGACTGGTCGTACCAGCCCTCGACCGGTCGAGCAGGGCTAACGACTGGTCGAGCACGGGGCAAAAACCCATCATGAGTCACAGAACCTTTGCGTCCATCGATCTTGATAGTCTTAGTGCATTCCTTGGATCACTGCGTTCCTTAGGCAACGTGGCACGTTTAGGCACACAGGCGGTGATTATGGCCAACCAGGTAGGCCCCACCAAGACGCTAGAAAAATCTTTTGTTCTGATTAGCTGTTTGGGAATGAAAGGATAAATAATCACTTTCGGTTTGGTCGGCAAGAAAAAGAGAAATAGACTTTTGAAATTTACATAGAAAAGTGATATTCTTCTTTTACAACTAGGGTGAAGTGGGAAGCACATTGCATACCGAATAAACGTTGTGGGGCCTATTGTGATATTGTATGCGGCTTATCCACACCGTCCATCCGTTTTAGTAACTAATTTTAGGGCAAAAGCCTAAATTTAAATCATATTCAATGCTCAAGTGGACCACACCAATGGAAACAGTGTGAATTGAACTCCTAAAAGCTTATTGGGGCACAACAATTTTGAATCAATCTGATACATGTGTTTTCCCTTCATCCATGCACATGTGACTTTATGAAAAGGTTGGATGACAAATAAATATCATCGTGACCATAGAAAGGTTTCAATAGATCTAGAGGACATCATTATTTGCACTTTTTATTTTGGTGTGGTCCACTCGAGCTTTGGATGTACTTCAATTTTGTGCACATGGCTTAAAATGATTTGAAAAAAAATGAATGGACAGCATAGATAAAACACATACATATATTGTGGGCCCCGTGGAGTTTAATAGATATGAGTAACTCAGTTGTAAGCAATCCGCTTCGGCTGAAGTGGTAGACAACAGCTGATATTGCTGCAATAGGATTTCAATGCTGCGCATTGAACCCCACTGTTTCGGATGCGGATTGCGTACTGCCTCGTTAATTGTTTTTCTCAAGGTATCATCCGAAACATTAGGCAGAAACAAAGCTTAAGTGGACCACAAATTGAGCATTGCACTTCCACTGTTAAAAACTTATAGGGAGCTAGAGAAGTTTAGGATAAGCTGATATTTATTTTTTCGCTTCATCAACGTCTAAATGACCTTATTAATAGGTTGGATGGTAAAAAAAACATCACGGTGGCCCTTAGAAAGGTTTCAATGGTGGGTGACATTATCACTGCAGCTTCCTTTGGTGTAGTCCACTGGAGCTGTGAACCTATTTCATTTTTTTCTCATATCTTAAAATGATCTGGGAGAAAATATGAACGGCTTGAATAAAACACTTACATCACGGTGGGCCCACATAGCCCTGCCTGGATGGATTACCGTCCGGGCGGGGTAGGACGCAATCCGCGTCCCGCTGTTTCCTGTGGTGTGGCCCACTTGAGCATTATATATGCCTCATCTTAGACTCGCATCTTAGAATAATCTATCAGAACTGTTGGACAGAAGGATGTCACACCCATGTTACGGTGGGCCCCACATAGCTTTGGTTGCACTGACTCGGAGCATAGGAGGTAAGACGCCATTGGACGCGGATTTCCTTGCAAAAGGCTTTCGCAGCGAGTCCCTGCACTGGAAACACAGGTGGGGCCCCACTGTAATGTTTGCTAGAAATCCACCTCATCTATCCTTTTAGTGAGCTCATTTTAGGATTTAAGACCAAAGCAAGCAGCATCCTAGACTCAAGTGGGCCACACTAAAGGAAAGGTGAGTAGGAAAATTCTTATGGTTGAAACCACCCTGGGGTCGACAGTGATGTTCACATGCCATCCATTCAATTCATAACGTGATTCCTACTTAGGATGAACTGAAAAAATAAATATTAGACTGATTTAAAGCTTCTGCGCGCCCCACAAATATTTCAATTGTGGACATTTAATCCTCAAGTTTTCAACCATTTGAGTATTTGATCCAGCTCATTTTTTTACCTCAAATTCTAAACTAATCTCAAAATATGAATGGACCGAGTGGATTTCTCACAAACATAACAGTGGGCTTCATCTATGTTACTAGCGTAGGAACTTCCTGCAAACGCTTTAGCAGGAAATCTGCGTCCGACGCAAGCGGAAACGGATTGGACGTGGATTTCCTGCGAAAGCTTTCTTGAGAGATGTTTGCGGGAAATCTACCCCATCCATCCTTTTTGAGAGATAATTTTAGGATGTGCAACCAAAAAATACATGTATTAAGCACTCAACTAAGCCACACGAAAGGGAATAGTTGTTATTCAGTGAGCACCACTGAAACATTTTTACAGTCATAAAATGTTTGTATCAGGCTATATATTTACTGTTTTCATTTCAACCAATTTGAAATGACCTTATAAACGGTTTGGATTGCATATAAACATCAAGATGGAGTCCAGAAAGGTTTTAACATTGGGAATTTCTTTTCCCAATTTCCCCTCTCGTGTGACCCCTTTGAGTCTTGTGCTCGCAAAATAGATAGACGAAATAAATTTCTCACATTGCGCTGCCCCACCGGCGTCTTTGCACAGGAACTTCCTGCTAAAGGCTTTCGCAGGAAATCCACTTCCAAACGGATTGGCTACTCCTGCCATGGTCAGTGCTCTATGGGCCCCACCATGATGTATGTGTTTCATCCATGCTGTCCATCTAGATTTTTAGATCATTTAATGGTACGAGACCAAAATTAGTTATACCCCAGTCTCAAGTTGACCACGTTACAGGAAACAGTGTTGAATGAGCGTCAGCCATTAAAAACCTTATAGGGGCACAAAAGTTTGCATCAAGCGAATATTTATTTTTTACCTTCATCTAGCCTATACGACCTAACAAACATATTGGATGTCAAATAAATAGTACAATGGGCTTTAGGAGGTTATTAATGGTGGATATCCAATCAATATTGTTTTCCTGTAGTGCAGTCCACGTAAGAATTATACCCCTCTCATTTTAGTTTAAAACCCTAAAATGATTTATAAAAATGAATGAACAGAATGGATGCAACACATACATCATGATGGGGCCCACAAAGTACCAACCACCCGGATGGGGCTCGTGGCAGGCGAGTAACTAATCCGTTTCCGACGCAAGTGGCGTCTTCCGTAAGCGTAAACATGCAATGGAAACGGATTGGCTACTCCACTTGCCACTAGCCCGGTGGCTGGTGTTCTGTGTGTACCCCACCATGATGTATGTGTCTCATCCATGCCGTTCATCTATTTTTACAAATCATTTTAACGCTTGATCTAAAAAATGAGAGGGATATAAATCGTAGGGGGACCACACCATAGGAAAACAATAGTGATTGGATATCCATCATTAAAATCTTTCTAAGGCCCACTATACTGTTTATTTGAAATTCAATCTGTTAACTACGTCATACAGACTTAGATGAAGGGAAAAAAAAAAAAAACAAAGATCATCTTGATATAAAACTTGTGTTTTGTTGCTTTAATGATCAAACCAACATGGGACAAGACGTGGGCCCCGCATATGACATAATGCACTCAAAGAGGGCCCCACCACATGGCCATGGTAAGATCATGGCCTATGTATTAGATTTGATTTCTATTTAAGATGTCATGCGTTCTAAATGTTCTTAATATGTTATGTACGTGTGTCTATATATATATATATATATTATATATATATATATATATATATATATATATATATATGGGAAAAGGTACTATGCGATCGAGCTGATGGGGACATCCCATGAGTTGAGCTATATGGGCCCCACCGTGATGCGTTTTGATCATCTACCCCATCAGTCAGATGCACCATTCTATCATGGGCCTAGGTCTCAAAATCAAGTCAATCCGTGACTTGTGTGGGCCACACCACATACAGAAGTTGAGAGGGGCCGTGCACCATTAAAACATTCATAATCATTTTTTGGGCCCCCCCAGATTTGGTTTGCAAATCCACCAGCCCATCCATTATGTGTGTCCCACTTGGATGAGATTTCAGACCAAGTTTCAGCAGCATTCAAAACTCAGGTGGGCCCCACCAAGTGCTTTTTATATTTTTTGGCACGTCTTCACATGATTTTAGATGGTATGGCCCACCTGAGTTTCATATATGGCTGATTTTTGGGATATCCCATAATTTAAAGGGGACCCATCAAATGCACGGTGTTGATGGTCAACACGCATCACAGTAGGCCCACACAGCTCGACCTCATGGGACGTTATCATGAGGTCGAGCGCATAGTACCTAAACCATATATATATATATATATATATATATATATATATATATATATATATATATATATATATATAAAATCTTGGTCAATAGAATGTCAATCCGGTATATTTAACTGTTGATTGAGGACATATGATCTTGGTTAATACAATTTCAATCAGGTATATTTAACAGTTCATCGAGGACTTAATCAATTAATTAAGGATAAGATCAAAGGAACTTAAAATCCATTCAACCAAGATCTATATGGAAACCTCCAATGAAGAGCTGGTTGGCGCCATAAATTAAAACCATAAAAATCAAGGAAATGGACGGTCAGATTGGATGTATCTTAATATATCCAACTATTCTAAGCTAAGTTTTTCCCTAAGATACGAACTACCAATGATTAGGACCCTGATCTATGGTCAGAAATGAGTGTAACCAAGATTTTGATTTAAAAAAGACGATTCGTGGCCCAAATTCAAGGATCAAAGATCCGATTGGACGATCAAGGTTCCGATGTCGTGATATTGAGTTTAACTGAATAATTTAGTGAATCTTACAAGTGTTCCAAATTGGAAATGTTCCCAGTTATTAAGGTTTTTAACTTAATCTTGGGATATTAGATATGACTAGAAAGAGAGAACTCTTTAAAGACCCTAGACCCGATACAAGCTGACAAGTTATCGTTGAAAATGATCAAGAAATCAAAACTCTCTCAGAAAAAATGGGCTTTATGGGTAAGTGGTAACTTACACATGCATATGGACTTACATGCATACATTGCTAACATTACGTAACATTGCATTGGTTTACAAGGAATATTTTGATAGTTTGCTGATATAGTGTTAATATATGAAGTATGCAAATGCCACGTATTGAAATGAATGTGTAATGATAAGAAATCATCTTGAGATTGTCAGATAACTCGGAGATTGAGATATCTCTTAAATCTTGAAGAAAAGTTTCCAGTGAACTCCGAGTTGATACCAATAATGTGCTTTTTCCTTGGACTTTCGTGCACAAGAATCCCTTGCTCACATGGGATCTCGTTGAAAGAATTCTTCTGATACCAACAGGTCCATACATGTGAATAAGAGATTCTTGTGTAGGCCTTCGCCTTGGGATAAATCACATATTTGAATTCATTTTAAATTTAAAACCACCATTGTTATCTTGCTAATTAATTGTTGGGAGATTGGTGTAGAGAAGGTGTGGATATGTTGCTAACATAATCACTACCTATTTGGTTGAATTTGACCATTTCTGTATCTTTCTTTATTTTTATGTAATTTCTAAAGCATGAATTAAACCTTGAGCAAATGACCCATCTTTGGTGGCCACCAGAGACTTTGCAAAGTTTTACTGCTGTCAGAGTGTGGTGCATCAATGTCTATTGAGGGACTTTTATCACTTTAACACCCCCGCACGAGAACATATTGACGAAGGTGGAGGGACACTCACACCATAAATAGGCCGGGCTTAATTTCCGGGTCCCTGGGCCAGACCTGATTTTTCCTGACCCCCCGTAGGAGAATAATATATTAGCGAGGCATATTTGCAGTTCTCGAGATTTGAACATATGACCTTCCGCTTTGATACCATGTCAAACAACCATTCACTCTAAAAGCTCAAGCTGTCAGAGTGTGGTGCATCAATGTATATCAAGGGACTTTTATCACTTCAACATTTAGTTCCAATGAGTAGGTCCCATAGTTCAGTAATCCAGACAAGTGGTGTATATATGGCCCACATTGGATGGGCCATGCCCTAAAAATATCCCAAGATTTGAAGATCCTAGCCTCCAATTTGGAGTCTTTTTTCATTGAAATGAGACGGTGGTATTTTTCCTACTAACTATCTATTAGTGTGTCAGGAAGGCAAAAGGTTAGGATGGTCCTATCTTGAAGAGTTGGAAGCTGAATGCTTTCGTCAACAGGTCCCAAAACTCAATGGCCTGACCATGATCCCTATTTATCTGAACTGCACAGTAAGAAGCCCACCACCTTAGCATGCAACTGCAACGTACCCCAGCTTCTCCCGGCCAATGCCTCACGTGTGAAGCAATCAGGCACATTCAAAATGTATCCCCACCATGACATCTCCCACCCAAAAATCGGCATCCTATTCTGTCAAAATCAATTGATGGTCCATGATCTAACTAATGTACACTTGTGGCCCATTTAATGAATGGATCATCCCACTTTCAGAGTGAGGCGCAATCCTCATCATGGAGTCGACCACTTGGTTGGGTCAGATGTCCTACACACTGTGACACGTTAGCTATAAGTGATCATTTTCTCATTCCTAACAAACATCACTCCCAAATTGTTAATCCATGGTAGAAACGACTACAAACCATTTTAGTAAAATAATTTTCTTCACTCCTCAATTACATGTATAATATAACTATGATACTAATCAAAAGAAGGAATCAAACACGTAGCATGCAATGCTGACTTGCACTATGTATTGAGATGGGGAAAAATTTATATGCTTGTATAGTGGATGCACCATTACGGGCCTCTGCCATGTGGGCGACGGAGAATTTCGGGTGGGCGTCGGATAGTGTCGCCCCCCACTTCTTGGGATCACCCTTGCATTGCCAGTTTGTTGTTGCTTGATCGAGAACCCTTCACGCATGCCATTCAATCCAACCGTTGCATTTAAACCTGTGATTGTCATGTAAAAAGATGAAAAAAATAATAATAATCACCTCCATTGGTTTTCCCATATAATCCTTGTTACTTTCCATATTTGGTCAAAAACTATCCAATGGTGAATGACAATCAATAATAAAAAAATTTAAAAACATAAAATAAAAGATATAATAAACATGATAGAACTATATATGTTAGAGCAATTATAATTAATTGGTAACAATGGGAAAAGGCTTTTTCACCTACAATGGTAGATATGAGTGCAATTCAGGTCGATTAGGTTAGGTTGAGGTTGAACTCAAGCCTAACCTAACCTCAAAAAGAACCAACCCAAGGTACTCAACTGAATTCCTTTATATTCAACACAACCCAGTCCAAATAAATGTAATTATTCCCAACATATCTTGAATTTGCTTAATCCAAACCCAATTGGCATTTTCCAACCCAATCAGTTGGTTCAAGTTGACCTGAACCCAAGGGTTATGGTTTGAGTTTTGGAGGAGAGCAAGAATAGAGATTATAATAAAGGTTTACATTTTAGGGATTTCAGAGAAGGGTGATTTATTAAAGACATTTGTTCACCTTACCATGGTTAGTTTTTCCTTTAAAAAATAAACCGAAAAGTGGTTTTTTACCATATTTGAAAAGTATGAGTTTTTTAGGGAAAAAAAAAAAAGCATAAAGGGTAATTGTTATTGGTCTTTTGATGAAAAAGTGGGTGTTATGTGTCCAAATCTCCTATCGATTTGTTACTGTCCAAATTCTCGACCCAACCATGACTAGAGGTGTATAACCTAAATGTCATATTAGGAATGTAATATTAATCATCTAACTTTTCTCATTGATTTTGGACCTATCACTAATTTACTTTTACAATCCATTTTGTGCCCATTAATTGAATGGTTAGCACTGCTTGATCACTATGATTTTAGTATGTAATCCATCCACAATAAGACCCATAATTTGAATGGTCCAAGAGATATACATAGGTGTCACATGCTAAGAGGATTAGTTAAACCAGTTAAACCAGAGAATATTGGCCAGTTAAACCATGAGAACTCATCTTAAGTTAAAAGTATAATCCGCCACATATGCTAATTGGCCAGTTAAACCAGAGAATATTGTAAAAACTGATTCCGATAAATTCAGTAGAGAATGAGGGGTTTAGGGCCCACACCGCTCCAATACAATACAACACTACTTTCGACACTATGTTGCCTATCTAATGTCTACCATGAACACCTATTATTATTATTATTATTATTATTATTATTATTCAATCTAACTCTTGCATTGTTAGCTATCGTTATGCTATAAACCAGGCTAGATCAATTAGATTAGAATTTAGCAAGCTTACTACACTATGTATGTGATTACATCATAGGACCTAAAAAGATCTCAAAGTCTCAAACAAATGGCCAGTAGGGCCGTCTTGCCATGTGCCTAGAAATTTCACTCAACCATCTCATGGAGTTCGATCAAAGAAATAAACAAATTACTGTTTAACTACAACTGCCTCGTCATAAAACCCAATCAAGCAATGAATCAGTGGTCATTCAATGACAGTCTTGCCCATAAAACGAGGTTTTAAGCAGCAAATGGATAGTCATCCCACGACTATATTGCTATGAAGTGAGGACCCAAAGCAACGAACACGTTGTCACGTCTCCAACCTTCTCACCATGAGGTATATGGCTGAGTACCGAACGGTTGATTATTCAAACCATGACCAACTTACCCACAAAGCCCTGCGAAGCATGGTAACAACAAGCTGTCACTTTCAACGACCGTCTCATCACGAAGCTAGGTCATGTAATGAACGAACCGTCAAAGGTCCGCCGCCATCAACCATTACCATGGAACCCAAACTTGTGTAATGAACAGACAATTGTTTTCATCGACTACCTTGTTATGAAACTACTCGAGAGACGAACATATGTCCATGCCATCTCTCCCACGAATTAGGATTTGTCATATAACGAATCCTAGTCATACAATGAAGAAACTGTCATTTCCGACAATCGTCTTGCCATGAAGCAGCTAAGCAAGCAATCCATGTTTCATGCTAGACAACTTTCTTGCCTAAGAAGTCTAGTACTTTACCAATTGACGAACATATTGTTGTTAGTTATCCCTTTTATTATCTTTTCTTCCTTTTTCAACTGCCGGTACATATATTTATATTATTTTCATTACCTTCCGCCCAGTTTGTTTCTTTAAGTTATATTGTCTTAATTTTGAATAATATAAGTTATCACATTCTTAATTAAAAGTCTTTTCTCCGTATGTTAAAAAACTCATTAAGAGGACAAACGCTCTCATTTGGCAATCATCTAATTTTAGGCAATTGGTGGTTGGATAGACGACCGATTTTCACATATCTGATCTTAATTAGTCTATTTTGGTGCTTAGGGTTAGAAGGCATTTGGTTCAATTTAAGTTACATTTGGCTTTGATACGCCTAACACATACACATTACTTGAACCATCAAATTTAAGCCAAACAAGGGGCTACTTAATTTCTTACTATTGGCCAACCAATGATGTTTCCTATCAATCCATTAGTTTTGGATTGATTGACACGATCACCATCCTTGCAAACTATAGAATTGATTAGCAAAGCACTGGGATCCGGCTTCCTTATTGTATCAGTAGATGATGTGCCCCCTGCTTGAGAAGAACGATACTCAGGGAGAGTGTGATGGATGATACTCACACACTCTGAAATCCTACACGTGGCAGATGCAAAACCCAAAACTACACCGTCCAAATGGTGGGCCCCACCTTTACATGATTTATATATAGAACAATAATTGTACTGAAAATATGCCTTAACTGACCAGCTAGTTGATATCTTATGCCCAATGGATGGACAATAAAAAATAATCAATAGTTCCAATTCAACAAACAAAATTTCCATAAATCACAATCACAACCATCTAATAAATATTAATTTAGGTTCATCAGCTACGTATGACACATGATTTGAACGGTTTAATTTATCTATATGAGTATATGACACATGTAGACATCACGTGCTCACGTATCATTCATTGCATACACGATACATCATGAACCCAATAGCTAAAATCATTTAAATCCATGTGTAGTATGGTAATCTATATGGCTGTCAACGGGCCGGTTTGGGCCGGGCAAAGGTCTGTCCAAGCCCATATCCCACAAAGTAAAAGTAGGCATGAGCCCATCCCAAGCCATCACTGGCCAAAACGAACAGGCGCGACCACAGACCATGATGATTACACAAACCCGATCCCAACCCTGACTATCCACTATTGTGCAAGATCTGGGCTGTTCCTTAAGTATGCCCCACAATTAGAGTTGTACACAAACCAAGTTAGCTTGGTTAACTCGCTCGACTGAACTCGACTCAGCTCACGAGCAGATTTTTTGTGTTAGAAAAAATTTTGAGCCGAGTGCGAGCTAGACTGAACTCGACTCTGAACTTGACTCGGTTCGAATCGATTCAACTCGGATCAGTTTCACTTAGTATAAATATTATATATATATTTATATATTAAAAAATTTATATATGATTATATATTATTTATATTATAATATATATTATATATCGAACTCAGCTTGTAGGCTCGAACTCGAACTCGGCTCGTAGGCTCGAACTCGACTCGGAACTTTGACTCGGTTCAAATCGATTCAACTCAGATCAGGTTCACTTAGTATAAATATTTTGTATATATTTAAATAAATTATATATGATATTATATATTATTATATTATAATATATATTATATGTTATATATATTAAAAATTATAAAACTTTAACTCGAACTCAGCTTGTGGGCTCGAACTCGAACCCGGCTCGTAGGCTCGAACTCGAACTCGGCTCAAAAGGTAGAGTTCAAGCTCAGGTCAAACTTGGCTCGAGCTGGCCCGAGCTATTGACCGAGCTGAGCCAAGTTCAAGCTAGGGTAGGCCGAGCTGAGCCGAGCCGCTGAGCTGGGCCAAGCTCGACTCGGTTCAACTCGTGTACAACCCTACCACAATGCATGGAATATGACAAAGATGGCCTTGAAATCATAAGGGGTCCATCTAGGCTGGGCTAACGGGCTCTCAAACAAAGCGTGGGCCACGCTCAACGCCCGACTAGCGAGCTCAGACCATTGACAACCCTTCCAATCTAACGTGGTATTTATATGTAAGAAATAAAATAAATAGAAAGTCCAACCATGAAATGATTGTCGTGGTTGAATGACGACCGCCGATGATGCACCGTCTGGAGTCAAACCGCTAAGATGGACCGAAATGGAAAGAGGTAGAAAGCATGAGATGAGGATGAGCAATGGTAGCAAGCTTTCCTTCATTGGTGTAGTAGAAGGTGGATTAGACGAGGTTTATGCTGGTAAGACGAGTATGGATTGTGGGTTTACACTGAATTTTCGGTGTATAACAGATGAATAAATGAAAGGATTTTGAGTGATGAAATAGCTGAAAATACATGACTCTTTTATAGCTTAGCAATGAAAGAAAAAAACAAAAACAAAAAAAAAAAAAAAGCTCACATTCAAGGTTGCATGGGAA
This sequence comes from Magnolia officinalis, assembly GCA_021015155.1. NCBI lineage: Eukaryota > Viridiplantae > Streptophyta > Magnoliopsida > Magnoliales > Magnoliaceae > Magnolia > Magnolia officinalis. The sequence continues at coordinate 53,905,614 of JAJHSJ010000015.1, forward strand.
ATTCAACATAAGATGTTTTTTTTTCGCCAACTTGTCACATTTTTGTAACATCCTAACCGTAGAATAGTGGGACACATAATAAAGATCATACAAAGGGTGAAAACCAGCATGGTTCGTTCACCAGGTGGGCTACACAGTTAAAATCAGTGGACAGATGATAATCAGAGTCAATGTAGGTGTGTGGTCCATCTAATGAGTGGATTGATCCAATTTTTTATCCAGATCATCGTCAAGGTATGTCCGACCATTTAAACAGTTCGGATGTTCCACCAAAATGACACATTATCAGAAAATTGAAAGACGTTAATACATTCAAGGATGACATTTATCAAGTCGGAGTGCTTTAAAATAGGCGGGGAATGGGAAAAATATTATGTTCGAAGTGCATGTCGGCCCAGATATATATTTTCGCGCCGCCCTAAGATGCTGCGACACAAGTTCGGGTCGGGTTGGTGCTCAACCCTAGCCCAACCCAAGGTTCCTATACCTCAATCCTATCCCAACCCAACTCAACCACAGGTTGGGAATTCTCAACCCAAGCCCAACCCAAGCAAGTTCGGTCGGGTTGGACGGGTTGACCAAGTGTATACATGCTAATATTTTCATGATTCCATTAATTTATTATATTTCAATACACATGTACATCTTATTTTTATATCTATGATTTTATTAATTATATATGTAGTTATTTATCGTAAAGAACTTCATTTTTTCTAAACAAAGAAGCTAAAATATAAGACAACTACTCATTTAAAAGTCATGTTGTGTAGCACGTAATTTAATTGGGAGAGAAATCCAGCATATCTTATTAACTTGAGTCATCGAAAACGATGTGGACCAATGAGACCCAATATTACCGGAATTTCCTACGTCTTCAACACATATGATCCACACTCAATTATAATTTATAAGCAACTTATATATTGATCAGGTTCGGGTTGGGTCAGAAAACCCAAGCTTGACCCAAGTTTTATCGGGTTGGTGTTTGTATAGCTCAAGCCTGAAATAAGACTCGATATATCTTGCCCAAGCCCAATCCAATGTCGGGTCGGTCACGGGTCGGTCGAGTTGAACCCACCCAACTTTCAGCCCTATCATATTTTGAAATATGCCTTGGATTACCGACTCGCCCGAGTCGACTCAATCTGTTATAGTTCAGCAGCACGAGTCATATTTGAAATATTTCTAACTCGGTCCATTGAGGTACACCCAACTCAGTCTGAGTCATAGAACCTTTGCGTCCATCGATCTTGATAGCCTTAGTGCATTTCTTGGATCACTGCCTTTCCTTAGACAACGTGGCACATTTAGGCACACATGCGGTGATTATGGCCAACCAGGTAGGCCCCACCAAGACATTAGAAAAATCTTTTGTTCTGATTAGCTGTTTATTTCCTTGTCTTTGTTCATGTTTCATTGGGAATGAAAGGACAAATAATCACTTTCGGTTTGGTCGGCAATAAAAAGAGACATGGAGTTTTGAAATTTACATAGAAAAGTGATATTCTTTTACAACTACGATGAAGTGGGAAGCAGATTGCATATTGAATAAACGTTGTGGGGGCTTACTGTGACATTGTATGTGTCTTATCCACACCGTCCATCCGTTTTAGTAACTAATTTTAGGCAAAAGCCTAAAATTAAATCATATTCAATGCTCAAGTGGACCACACCAGTGGAAACAGTGTGAATTGAACTCCTACTATTGAAAGCTTATTGGGGCCACATCAATTTTGAATCAATCTGATACATGTGTTTTCCCTTCATGTGTTTTCCCTTCATCCATGCACATGTAACTTTATAAAAAGGTTGGATGACAAATAAATATTATAGTGACCATATAAAGGTTTCAATAGGTCTAGATCGAGGACATCATTATCTCCACTTTTTATTGTGGTGTGGTCCACTCGAGCTTTGAATGTACTTCAATTTTGTGCTCATGGCTTAAAATGATTTGAAAAAAATGGATGGACAGCATACATAAGACACATACATACATAGTGAGCCCCATAGAGTTTAAATAGATCTGAGTCACTCAGTTGTACGCAATCCGCTTCCGCTGAAGTGGTAGACGACAGCTGATATTGCTGCAATAGGATTTCATTGCTGGGCATTGAACCCCACTGTTTCGGACGCGGATTGCGTCCGTCCGGGCGGAGCTCTGTGAGGCACACCGTGATGTAAGTGTTTTATCCACGTCGTTAATTGTTTTTCTGAAGGTATCATCCGAAGCCGTAGGTAGAAACAAGGCTTAAGCGGACCATAAATTGAGCATTGCAATTCCACCTTTAAAAACTTTTTGGGAGCTAGAGAAGTTTAGGATAAGCTGATATTTATTTTTTCGCTTCATCAACATCTAAATGACCTTATTAATAGGTTGGATGGTAAAAAAAAAAAAACATCACGGTGGCCCTTAGAAAGGTTTCAATGGTGGGTGTCACTATCACTGCAGCTTCCTTTGGTGTGGTCCACTATAGCTGTGAACCTATTTCATTTTTTTTTGCATATCTTAAAATGATCTGGGAGAAAATATGAACAGCATGGATAAAACACTTACATCACGGTGGGCCCCACGTAGCCCTCCCTGGACAGATTACCATGGGGGCGCGGTAGGACACAATCCCCGTCCCGCTGTTTCCTGTGGTGTGGCCCACTTGAGTATTATATATGCCTCTTCTTAGGCTCGCATCTTAGAATAATCTATCAGAACTGTTGGATAGAAGGATGTCACACCCATGTTACGGTGGGCCCCACATAGCTTTGGGTTGCACTGACTCGGAGTATAAGAGGTAAGACGCTGGTGGACGCGGATCTCCTGCAAAAGGCTTTCGTAGGGAGTCCCTGCACTGGAAACATAGGTGGGGCCTACTGTAATGTTTGCTAGAAATCCACCTCATTCGTCCTTTTAGTGAGCTCATTTTAGGATTTAAGACCAAAAGCGAGCAGCATGGTAGACTCAAGTGGGCCGTGCTAAAGGAAAAGGTGAGTAGGAAAATTCCTACGGTTGAAACCACCCTCGGTCGATGGTGATGTTCATATGCCATCCATTCCGTTCATAACGTCATTCCTACTGGGATGAACTGAAAAAATAAATATTAGACTGATTTAAAACTTCTACGCCTCCACAAATACTTCGATTGTGGACATTCAATCCTGAAGTTTTCAGGCCATTTGAGTATTTGCCCCGGCTCATTTTTTACCTCAAATTCTAAATTAATCTCAAAACTGAATAGACGTAGTGAATTCCTCACAAACATAACAGTGGCCCATCTATGTTATGGCGCAGGAACTTCCTGCAAAAGCTTTAGAAGGAAATCCGCGTCCGACGCAAGCGGAAACGGCCGGACTTCCTGCTAAAGCATGTCGCAAAAAGCTCGTGCGCAAGGATGCTGGGTGGATTTACTGATATGTTTGTGTGAAATCTACCCCCATCTATCCTTTTTAAGATATAATTTTAAGATGTACGACCGAAAAATAAATGTTGTTGATGTAGATTTCAGCACGCCCTCCTGAGACCTTCGCTATCTGCACACAGGGAAGAAAATAGCCGAAGACCCTGACTCTAGCCAGAGGGACCTCCGATGCTTAAGTCAGTCTCAGTGAATTATAGAGGTGGCGTGTTAGAGATGGTGATGTTTTCGTACCTTTCACTGGAATGGAGACTCTCTATTTATAAGTTTGAGAGGATCCTATTATGCCAGGATTCTCCTCCTGATATGTCGGAGATCGAAGATATCTTGTTTCTGGTCTCTATCCATTCCCGAGATCCTGGGAATCGGAGATCCTCCTACAAGATATTCGGAAAGATATCGAATCATCTTTCCTTCGTCTAATCCGGCCAACACGAATCAACCCGGCCGAGACGAGGGATAACTCGACCCGGCCGAAACCGACTCAATTTAGATGGCTCGGATTTACGAGGTGAGATAACTGAACCTTATATGACACACATCCGAATAACCCATTCGTCGCTTGTGTCGGCTCAATTTGACGCGTCTCCTCGATTCGTGACCTTTGGCTCGGAACCACTATATGCCTCGGATAACCGAGCCATTAGTTCGAACCCTCGGAATGCGGTTTTTATCCCCAACAGTAAGCCCCCTTACTCCGTATGTCGTTCACGGCACTATGGAGTAATAAAGCTTGAGTCGGTTCACCATTTAATCCGAGATAATAATTGAGCATTTAATGCAACTTCTGACGTGAGACGGTTCAATATCCAAAATCACGCATGATGACGGCCGTCGAATCGCCTTTCCGCCTATGAGCGTTGAACACGTAGCCAAAGTACTAAGTCGTCAGCAGACACTTTCCACGTGTCAAGAGAGGGGATCGTTGCGTGCGTCGCATCACCTTCGCATTAACTGCCAGCGCCAGGTGGCTTTGTTTATAAAAAGGGGAAAGGTCCCACATTTCATATTTTACTGCTTAACTCATCTTCCCGCTCTCTCTCTGCAATTTGTCTTCTTCTTCCACCTGTGTCTTCTTCTTCCAACCGCAAGCTTTTTAGCTTACTGGTATCCGTCTTCTTCCCTCTCGCTGGTGAGTTTTCCCCTTCTTTTTTCATTAACTTAAACGGCAATGGAAGGTACTCACAGCCCTCGAGAAGGGATTTCAGGAGATGAAGGCGAAGCGCAACGTTTTTGGAACGTTACGGAATCGCCTTCTCTCCTAGCGGAAATCGCGATAGACGCGAACGCTGCCTTCGTTTCCGAAAGGAGCGTCGGAACCTCGGCTGAGTGCTCTGCTCCGGCGAATCCTTCTGATGGGAGAGGATTCCTGAAAACTCGACCAGGGAGGCCCAATCTTCCCTTAGATCTAGAGGAAGAAAGAGAAGAGGAAGAAGGAGAGGTGTTGATTGCTGAGGAGACCTCTGGGACGGTTCTTCTTGATAAGTCGGCTCCCATCAATAGGTCAGTCTCCGCCGAGGCTGAAGAAGATGAGTCGGAAGACGACTCATGTGGTCCAGTTCCCTCGGTCTTGACTGAGTCTGATTAGATAGAATCCGAACCGGATATCATATCCCTGATTCGGTTATTATTCACCTTCCTCGTCCGAACGCCTTACCAGACTCTCCACCTCCCGGGGCAGTAGCAATATTCCAAGTTGCAATGCAATGTGGCCTACGCTTGCCCCTTCAACCCATAGTTCGAGGTGTCTTATCTCGTATCCGGATTGCACCCGGGCAAGTAGTTCCGAATGGGTGGAGAAATTTGTTCGGGTGTGCGGTACTGTGGGCCGAGTTAGAGCAACCACCGTTGACAGTCGACGAGTTTAGTTTCTGCACTTATATCAAGTACGCGTTAATCCGAACTATCCCGGCTTCTACGTGTTTGCTGCTTGGCGAGGCAAAGGAGGTTCCTTAATAACCGACCCTCCCACCTCCAATAAACACTGGAGAGAGCGTTGGTTCTGGGCGAGTGGTCGCTGGGAATCGGCCGATTCTGATCTTTCCGAGGCCCGTGTGCCTCGGACATTCCTTAAAGCAGGTGACTCGGCTGTTTAGCTTTCTTTCCATTCTTTATATGCGGATTCTGACTGATTTTTTTTTTATTTTACTAAACAGAAATTCCGAAGACGAGGGAGAAATTGGGATCCAGCGCTTTGGCTCGGATCAAAGATTTGAGGGCACTGGACGCGGCAGATAGATCCTGGAAGGTGCTCTTGCAGCCCGAACGCCTTCATCTCGCAGGTTTAGATTCGGCTGTCACAGGTAATTTAGAAGGCAACTTCAAACCACTTTTGGATTCTATCTGATCTGCCTTAATTTTTTTGTTTTTTCAGACTTGCCTGAAGCCCGACCTTACCAAAAGCTGTTCCCGAACCAGTCTCTTCTGCCATGACAGGAGCTCGCCCTCTCCCTAAAGCGGTTTCGAAGAAGAAAGCTCCTCCGCGTTCAATCCTTCTGTCGGAACCGAGACCGACAAAGAAATTCAGAGTTCTGCCGAAGGAGAAAGAGACGGCGCAAAAGGAGAAGGAGCCGACAAGTTCCTCCCCTCCTGCCGTCGTCATAATTTCCGATCCGGAGGAAAGGCCAGAAGTGAGGGAAGAGGTCGTAGTCGCTCCCCAGACTGCTTCTGAATCAGGACCTGCTGATACGGAAATGCCGAGACAAAGGGACGAAGCAAGGACTGAATCCTCCCGCAGAGAGACAATACAACAGGAACCATCCGCCTTTCAGGCGGTCGTGGCGGGAATGGTTCCCTGGGCTTTAGCTCATGGCGGTGAAAAGGATTTCGCCAGTCTTTACAACGCCCCCATGACTCAGACTGTCGGTCATGCGGCGAAGGTGTTATTTGAACTAGCACCTTGTCTGGTCAAGGCATGTAAAGAATTGGCCTCGGTTCATAAGCTGCAGACTCTTTTGGCTGAAGCCGAAGGTCGCCGCGAAGCCGCCGAAATCCGAGTCGGCATTTTGACTGGCGAGTCAGCCCTTGCTCGGAAGGCAGCTGAAGATGCCAAGGCGGAAGCCGCTTCCGCTAGGAGAGCTGCTGAGAATGCCGAAGCCGACGCTGTGTTTGCTAGGAGGACCCTCGAGGATTCGCAGGCCGAAGTTGCTCGGATATCGGCCGAAAATAAGCGAATCGTCGAGGTTCATGCTTCTTGTGAAGACAGTCTGACTCGGGCCAGACTCGAAGCATCAAAGCTGATCCAGCAAGCCCAGGAAGAGGTTCGGGAGGCCGAGAAAGCCAGGGATCAGGCGGTCCAAGGTTTTCTCGAGTCGAAGGAGTTTGAGGACGAAAGAGACCGCTTATTTCAAAGCGGATATTTGGAATGCCTTGATGATGTGAAGAAGGCGTTTCCCGACCTCGATCTCTCCGGACTTGAAGGAGAAGGAGCTTCGGGTTCCGAGAATCCCGACGATAATCCTGTCGACGCTGCCACAGAACCGATCATTGGGGACGAGACTGATATTGCTGGGATGGCTACGGAAGTTACTCTCCCACCGAGGGACATTGAACCAGGCTTCAGTTTTTTTTTTTTTTTTTTTTTTTTTTAGAAATCTATTCATGAAGGACAATTTTGATGTAAACACCTCAGCAGATAAATCCAAAGAAAATATACTTAGTTTTATTCATGCGTCTCGACTAAAAAGAATTTTTTACTTCTGGAGTGTCAAGTATCGGACTGCAAATGCCGAGCTAAGGATAATAAATCTTGAGATGCTCTGCGTTCCAAGGGAGGCAACAGTCGTCCGTTTAGATCTTCCAATCGATATGTTCCTGGTCGGATGGTGCTTGAGATGATATATGGTCCTTCCCAGTTGGGTCCCAATGTGCCAGAACCGAGCTCCTTTGTATTGGGAAATACTTTCCGGAGGACCATATCTCCCGCCCGAAACCGTCTAACCTTAACTCGGGCATTATAAACCGAGTCACCTGTTGTTGCCGAGCCGATGTACGTATCCGTGCCACTTCTCTTTGCTCGTCTAGAAGATCTAACCCGAATGCTAACAGTTCTTCATTATCTTCCGCATCGAACGAACTTACTCGAGCCGAGGGTAACCCAATCTCTACGGGAGTAACGGCTTCCGAACCGTAAGCAAGGGAAAACGGGGTTTCGCCCGTGGCGGTCCGAGCTGTTGTTCGATACGCCCACAGGATTTTCGGTAGTTCCTCGGCCCACGCCCCTTTGGCGCGATCAAGCTTGGTTCGGAGATGTTGTTTGATAATTTTATTGACCGCCTCGACTTGTCCGTTCGTCTGAGGATGATAAGGCGAGGAATATACGTTTCTGATTCCGAGGTTATCACACATCTCGCGGAAGCTTCTACTATCAAACTGCTTGCTTCCCGTTGTCAGTGACGATTGTGCGAGGCACTCCGAACCGGCAGATAATGTGTTTCCACACAAAATCGGTTATCCGTTGCTCGGTTATTTTTTAGCTAATGGCGCGGCCTCGGCCCACTTTGTAAAATAGTCGACAGCTACCACAGCGAACTTGGTTTGACCTTTTCCGATGGGAAGTGGACCGATGATGTCGATCCCCCATTGTGCGAAAGGCCAGGGACCCGTCATAGGAGTCAACATCTCGGGAGCTTGCCTAGGGATATTTGCAAACTTCTGACATTTCTCGCACCTTTGGGTGAGTCTGCGGGCGTCTTGTTGGATAGTCGGCCAGTAATATCCCTGTCGTAAGACCTTGTGGGCGAGTGATCTCCCTCCGGAATGATTTCCGCAGATTCCTTCATGAATTTCACGTAGCACATAATCGGCTTCACTGGGATTTAAACATCGAAGCAGCGGAGCGTAATAACCTTTCTTATATAGGGTACCGTTAAGTATGGTGTATCGGGAGGCTCGAACCTTCATTCGTCGTGCCTCGACACGATCTTCGGGCAGCCTGCCCTTATCGAGATATTGCATGATCGGATCGAGCCAGGTAGGTTCCGTGTCCGAGTCAATTACATGGACGATCGAGCGAAGTGGTTCACTAATACTCGGTTCTGCGACGTATTCGATAGGGACAGACCTGGGTATGTCGTCTTCATTAGCAGAAGCCAGCTTTGCTAATAAGTCGGCTTTGCTATTCTCGGTTCGAGGGATCCGAATGACCTTACAAAACTGAAACGCGCGGATCATTTCTTTGGCCTTTTCCATGTAGGCTTTTAGTTGCTGTTTCCGCGTTTGATATACACTGGTAACTTGGTTGACGACCAATTGAGAATCGCTGAAGACATTCAAATGTGTAACTCCCATGCTGGCTGCTAAACGGAGACCGAGTAAAAGTGCTTCATACTCAGCTGTATTATTTGATGCTTGAAATCCAAGTCGTAAGGCATATTGCATGTATGTATGATCCGGAATGGTCTTCCGTAGTCCTCCTCCACCCCGCCCCGCTTGCCTTTGAGTTGGAAGAGCCATCGACATACAGCTTCCAAGGGGTATGGGATATAGCAGGTATTGACTCATCGCTGTTTGCGGTTATGTCATCATCCGGAGATTCTATCGGTGGTGTCGCCTCGACGATGAAATCAGCCACCGCCTGTCCTTTGATTGCAGCTTTAGGCTTGTAATGAACATCAAATTCACTTAGTTCGATTGCCCATTTCGTGAGTCGACCGGAAACCTCAGGCCTCTGTAAGATCTGACGCAGCGGATAGTCGGTCATGACAATGATAGTATGAGCTTGGAAATACGGCCTGAGTCGTCGCGAAGAGATTATCAGAGCTAACGCAACCTTTTCCAAATGCGGATATCTTGTCTCGGCTGGCAATAATGCTTTGCTGACGTAATAGACCGGCAATTGTTTTCCTTCGGACTCTCGTATCAGGGCCGAACTAACAGCCGCCGCGGAGACCGCCAGATACAGTAATAGAGGCTCTCCCGATTCAGGCTTTGATAGGACAGGTGGTGACCCGAGATGCGATTTTAGCCGCTGGAATGCCGTCTCACATTCTTCCGTCCATTCTAGGACCTGTTGTCCTTTTAGCTGTTGAAAGAAAGGAAGACACTTATCCGTGGCACGGGATATGAAACGGTTGAGCGCCGCCAGTCGTCCGGTCAGCCTTTGAATATCCTTGATTGTTTTCGGGGATTCCATGTCAAGCAGAGCCTTTATTTTCTCTGGATTTGCCTCTATTCCTCGCTGACTCACCAGAAATCCGAGGAACTTCCCAGAACTTACTCCGAATGCGCATTTATTCGGATTTAGCTTCATCTTGTATTTGCGTAACACGAGAAACATTTCTTCCAAATCGGCTACATGATCCGTCGCATGTATACTTTTGACGAGCATATCGTCAACGTATACTTCCATAGTTCGACCTATGAGCCGAGAAAAGATTTTATTGACTAATCTTTGATAAGTCGCGCCTGCATTTTTCAAACCAAACGGCATCACACTCGGTAACAATAAAGGCCTTTGTCAGTGACAAAGGTTGTTTTCGATTTATCTGACTGATGCATTACAATTTGATTATAGCCTGAATACGCATCCATAAAGCTAAGAAGTTCATGCCCTGCTGTGCTATCCACTAACTGATCTATTCTTGGAAGAGGGAAACTGTCCTTCGGGCAGGCTTTGTTCAAGTCGGTATAGTCAATACAGACGCGCCACTTCCCGTTAGGTTTCTTCACCAATACGACATTCGCGACCCAGTCTGGATAGTATATTTCTTCTATGAGATTCGCTTGGAAAAGCTTGCTGACTTCTTCTTTGATGATAGCATAGCGCTCAGGGCCGAGCGGACGTCGCTTTTGTCGGATTGGTCGGTATCGGATCGATGTTGAGTCGGTGTGTGATCACAGACGGATCGATCCCAGGCATATCCGAATGACTCCAAGCAAAAACATCAGCATATCGACGGAGCAGGGCGACCAACTTTTCTTTTAGGGGAGACCGTAGAGATGAGCCAATTTTTACTGTCTTGGACTCTTCTGCTTCCACTAAAGGAATCACGATGAGATCCTCAACTGGCCGACCTCTTTCATGCGTCTCCCCTCGGGGATCCGGCGATTCAATTGTTGCTATTTCGGCATTTATTTTATCAGCCGGCTTTTTTACGGCTGTCATATAGCACCGCCTTGCGTCTTGCTGATCCCCTTTGACAACTCCCACTCCCGATTCGGTCGGGAATTTCATTAGGAGATGGTATGTAGATACCACGGCTTGGAGGAGACTCAGAGATGGTCGGCCGATTATCGCATTATACACTGACGGCTGATCAACGATCAGGAATTCAGCCATTATCGTCGTTTGATGTGGAGAAGTTCCGGCTGTGAGGGGCAAGGGGATGACCCCTTCGGGCATTACTTGCCCTCCAGAGAATCCGATCAACGGGGTCCGTACCGGACGTAGTGATGATCGTCCGACGCCCATTTTATCAAAAGCTGAGGCGAATAGTACATCCGCAGATGACCCCGTGTCAACAAGTATTCGGAATACTTTTCGATTGGCGATGGTCAGGGTGATTACTAGCGCGTCGTCATGAGGATGATGAATACCTCGGGCGTCTTCTTCTGTGAACGAAACGCAGTATTTTTCTCTTCTCGGCTCCTTGGTTGGCCGAGCGATGATCATAAGCTCGGACTCAGGCCGACTGAGATTTCTAGAATTTTTTTTCGAGCATTGTTTGAATCGCCTCCACCGCATGGACCACCGATGATCGTTCGGATTTCTTCCGTAGGCTGATTTTCAATCGGACATTCTTTGCTTGCCACGGCTTTGACCACATGATCCTTGAGTCGGCCTTCTTTTATGAGCCGTTCGATCTCTTCTTTCAAATGAAAACAGTCACTCGTATTGTGCCCATGGTCGCGATGATAGCGGCAGTATTTGTCCTTGCTTCGGCGATTAGGGTTGCTTCTGAGCTTATTGGGCCAGTTGACAAAGCTTTCGCCTTTAATCTCCATCAGCACCTGTTCTTGAGTCTTGTTCAGGGGGGTGTACTGTCAGCGCGTTCTGGTCGTTTCGTCGCTCTGCGTTTGCTCGTCTCGCGAACTCGCTCGTCTCTACGCTTCTTCTCTCGGTTGACTCTGGTCTTTTTTGACCGAGTCTCTGACCAGAGCTTTTGTTTCTCGCATCATCCGCGTCTCTTCGGCGTTCGCATATTTATCAGACCGCGCCATAAATTCCGCCAGAGTATCGGGTGGATTTTTGTCCAAAGACGCCAAGAACGGTTTGTCTTTCACTCCCTGCATGAGTGCATTAAGCGCTGTTTCCTCTGAATGCTTTCGAACCTGAAGAGACTCAAAGTTAAAGCGCTTGATATAATCTTTCAGTAGTTCTCCCTGTTTTTGGACTATGTTGTTTAGATGTACAGGGGGTTTTAATTTTCTTTTCCCGCCAATAAAGTTGGTGAGGAAGGCATCGCTGAGCTCGGCGAACGAGCTAATGGATTTTGGCTTCAGCTGTCTAAACCAAAGCCTTGCTACGTCTGTTAACGTAATAGAAAAGGCTCGACACATTACCTTATCCGAGGCATCGTGCAATTCCATGTATGTTTTAAAACATTCGATATGTTCGACCGGATCAGTTTTACCTGTAAAGGGCGCGATTTGAGGCAATCGGAACCTTTCGGGCAACCGAGCCTGCATTATCTCGTCCACAAAGGGCGACGTTTTTACCTCGGACCTTGACTGATATGTTTGTCGGCCGTTTCTCATATCCGCCATTTCTTTTTTCATTTCTTCTCGCACCTCCCTTCTAAGGTCTTGAATGTCGGCCTTCCATGGTTCACCGCTTTCGGCCGTTCCTTCGGGTGGGGCCGACTACGTCTCCTTCGATCTATCTCATGGCGAAGATCTGTGGGAGGTAAAACGGCATTGGCCGACTGAGCTGGATGGGGCTCGGAGACCAATTGAGGTTGGCTAGGTTGATGGAGCGATCGTGGTGCAGAGGGTTGGGGATCAACCGCATTATCTGCCGATGCTGGGGCACGTGCTGTTTCCCCTTGGAAGGGCTGCTGCACTTGTTGCTGGCATAGCCGCTCGAGCATTTGCTTCATCACGTTCATGTCAGACCGGATTTCCTGGACTTCCTGGTCCAATCGCCCATCGCTCCGAGCCCGCTGATTATTGTTTGCTGCGGCCGTAGCTCGGTGGCGATTATTAGGCGGATTTTGAGCAGCCTGAGGTGGCGGATGGGCCGCCGGCCCTGTAACGGCCACCTCGTTTAATTCATCTTCCTGAATTGTTCTTCTCGTCATCACCATTATGATTGGAATGTAGGGGGATGGCTTTTCGTACGTTTCCCACAGACGGCGCCAAACTGTTGATGTAGATTTCAGCACGCCCTCCTGAGACCTTCGCTATCTGCACACAGGGAAGAAAATAGCCGAAGACCCTGGCTCTAGCCAGAGGGACCTCCGATGCTTAAGTCAGTCTCAGTGAATTATAGAGGTGGCGTGTTAGAGATGGTGATGTTTTCGTACCTTTCACTGGAATGGAGACTCTCTATTTATAAGTTTGAGAGGATCCTATTATGCCAGGATTCTCCTCCTGATATGTCGGAGATCGAAGATATCTTGTTTCTGGTCTCTATCCATTCCCGAGATCCTGGGAATCGGAGATCCTCCTACAAGATATTCGGAAAGATATCGAATCATCTTTCCTTCGTCTAATCCGGCCAACACTGAATCAACAACCCGGCCGAGACGAGGGATAACTCGACCCGGCCGAAACCGACTCAATTTAGATGGCTCGGATTTACGAGGTGAGATAACTGAACCTTATATGACACACATCCGAATAACCCATTCGTCGCTTGTGTCGGCTCAATTTGACGCGTCTCCTCGATTCGTGACCTTTGGCTCGGAACCACTATATGCCTCGGATAACCGAGCCATTAGTTCGAACCCTCGGAATGCGGTTTTTATCCCCAACAAATGTATCAACACTCAACTGTGCCACACGAAAGGGAATAATTGTTATTAAGTGAGCACCGTTGAAACATTTTTACAGTCATAAAATTTTTGTATCAGGCTATATTTTTAGTGTTTTCACTTCATCCAATTTGGAATGACCTTATAAATAGTTTGGATGGCATATAAACATCAAGGTAGGTCCAGGAAGGTTTTAACGGTCAGAATTTCTTTCCCCAGTTTCCTTCTCCTGTGACCCCTTTGAATCTTGTATCCACCTCACTTTTGGTATAACATCCTAAAATGTGCTTGCAAAACGGATAGGCGGAATAAATTTCTCACAGACATTGCACTGGGCCCCACCCGGCGTCTTTGCGCTGGAACTTTCTGCGAAAGGCTTTCGCAGGAAATCCTCTTTCAAACGGATTGGCTACTCCCGCCACGATCGGTTCTCTATGGGCCCCACCATGATGTATATGTTTCATCCATGCCGTCCATCTAGATTTTTAAATCATTTTATGGTATGAGACCAAAAATTATCTATATCCCAGTTTCAAGTTGACCACATTACAGTAAACAGTGTTGAATGAGTGTCAACCATTAAAAACCTTTTAGGAGCACAAAAGTTTTGCATCAAGCGGATATTTATTTTTTCCCTTCATCTGGGCATATATGACCTAACAAACATACTGGATGTCAAATAAATATTACAGTGTGCTTTCGGAGGATATTAATGGTGGATATCCAATCAATATTGTTTCCTATGGTGCGGTCCACCTGAGATTTATACCCCTCTCATTTTTAGGTTAAAACCCTAAATGACCTATAAAAATGGATGAATAGAATGGATGAAACACATACATCATGGTGTGGCCCACAGAGCACCAACCACCCTCCGATGGGGCTGGTGGCAGGCGAGTAGCTAATCCGTTTCCGACGTAAGTGGCGTCCTCCATTAAACGTAAACATGCAATGGAAACCGATTGGCTACTCCACTTGCCCCTAGCCCGGTGGCTGGTGGTCTGTGTGTGCCCCACCATGATGTATGTGTTTCATCCATGCCGTTCATCCAATTTTACAAATCGTTTTAACGCTTGATCTAAAAAATGAGAGGGATATAAATCGCAGGTGGACCACACCATAGGAAAACAATAGTGATTAGATATCCATCATTAAAATCTTCTTAAGTCCCACTGTATTGTTTATTTGAAATCCAATCCGTTAACTATGTCAAACAGACTTAGATGAAGGGAAAAAAAAAAAAAAAAAAACAAAGATCATCTTAATCTAAAACTTTGTGTTTGTTGCTTTAATGATCAAACCATCATGGGACATGACGGTGGGCCCCACATATGACATGTTGCACTCCAAAGAGGGCCCCACCAAAGGGCCATGATAAGATCATAGCCTATATATTAGATTTGATTTCTATTTAAGATGTTATGCGTTCTAAATGTTCTTAATATGTATATGTACGTGTGTCTATATATATGGTAGTACGGTCGTCGAGCTGTGTGGGCCCCACTGTAATGCCTTTCGAACATCAACACTGTCCACCAGATGCACCATTCCATCGTGGGCCTGGACAGTCCAAAATCAGCCATATACGGAACTCAGGTGGGCCATACCATCTAAAAACATGTGAAGACATGCCAAAAACATATAAAAGCATTTGGTGGGGCCCACATTCAAGTGGGACACACATAATGGATGGGCTGGATTTACAAACCACATCTCGGTGGCCCCTCAAAAATGGTTATGAATGTTTTAATGGTGCACGGCCCCTCTGCACTTTTGTATGTAGTGTGGCCCACAAAAGTCACGGATTGAATTGATTTTGGGCCGTCCAGGCCCACGATGGAATGGGGCATCTGGTGGAGAGTGTTTATGTTCATATATATATATATATATATATATATATATATGATGATCGGATCATGATCTAGATGGTGGGCCATGCGTATCAAAACTTAACACAAGTAATCCCCACCACCTGATAATGTGGAACCGGCACACATACGTGTATACTAATACACTAGCATATATTTGTATATGTAAGAATCATCTCTTGATTAGGTGGTGCGGGCCCCATCATATGATGAATCACATGTGCATCTTGTTTACGTAAGGGATTTGGACCCATGACATCTATTCATAATCTTGACCCTTGGGGCCATATTAGAGTGGGCACCACCACATGATTAAGATTAATATGATTAGATTACACCTTAGTTATGATATTGTCGATTTTAGCTTTGATTTATTTAGATGAATTTATGGATTTAGCGATCATCCCATGATCATGTGGTGGGCCACGAATGGTTAGATCCTGATGACTTGATGGTGGGCTCCACCACACGATCGTGACTTATATAATCAAATCATGTCTTGAGGTACAAAATTTGTGGTGATAAAAAAATGTCCTTGATCAAGCCAAGGATCATAATCATTAGTGGGCCCACATAATAAATCACATCTAAATTAAGCGGGCCCCACCATAAGATCATGAAAGGAAGACTTGATTGACCTATGTATAACTGTTACAATGGATCCAACCATAGAATAAGATGTGATCATAATCAAGTGGTAGATCCATCACAAGTGAGTGGCCACAATGGTGGGCCCCAATGTGATAAGTGCACTCTTAAATAGGCCCCACCACATACACTTGAAATAATTGTAGATCTCATCACCCATTATTAGATCTTGATCGAAAGCATTGAAATCTTGGTCGCAGTGACCAATCAGGACCCTAAGATCATCTTAGACATGAGTCGTCTAAAATTAAGGTTCTATGCGGCCGAGCTCATGGGAACTTCCCACGAGGTCGAGCTGTGTGGACCCCACCATGATGTGTGTCGAACATCAACACCGTGCATTTGATGGGTCCCGTTTAAATTATGGGATATCCCAAAAATCAGTCATATATGGAACTCCGGTGGGCCATACCATCTAAAATCATGTGAAGACATGCTTAAAACATATAAAGACACTTGGTGGGGCCCACCTGAAATTTGGATGCATCTGAAACTTGGTGTGACCCCTCATCCAAGCGGGACACACATGATGGATGGGTTGGATTTGTGAACCACATCTCGGTGGCTCCAAAAAATGATTATGAATGTTTTAATGGAGGGAAACCCCTCTCGACTTTTGTATGTCGTGTGGCCCACACAAGTCACAATTGACTTGATTTTTAAGCCCTAGGCCCACTATGGAATGGTGCATCTGACTGATGAGGTAGATTTTTGGCATGCATCATGGTGGGACCCACACAACTCGACCCCACTCCACTTTTGTACGTGGTGGTTGCCCCCCCCCCCCCCTTTAGGAATGTCTTCACATGATTTTAGATGGTATGGCCCACCTGAGTTCTGTATACGGCTGATTTTTGGGATATCCCATTATTTAAGGGGACCCATCAAATGCACGGTGTTGATGCTTAACACGCATCATGGTGGGGCCCACACAGCTATATATATATCTATCTATATATATATTATATATAATATATATATATATATATATATATATATATATCTATATATAATCTTGGTCAATAGAATGTCAATCAGGTATATTTAACCGTTGATCGAGGACATATGATCTTGGTCAATAGAATTTCAAGCAGGTATATTTAACCGTTGATCGAGGACTTAATCAATTAATTAAGGGATAAGATCAAAGGAACTTAAAATCCATTCGACCAAGATCTAGATCGAAACCTCCAATGAAGAGTTGATTGGTGCCATAAATTAAACCATAAAATCAAGGAAATGGACGATCAGATTGGATGTATCTTAATTCCAAACTATTCTAAGCTAGATTTTCCCTAAGATACGAATACCAATGATTAGGACCCTTGATCTATGGTCAGAAATGAGTGTAAAACCTAGATTTTGATTTAAAAGACGATTCGTGGCCCAAATTTAAGGATCAA
>JAJHSJ010000015.1:53922956-54003270 GCA_021015155.1 Magnolia officinalis
CTTCACAGTCCCATAGTCACTTGACTTGTAGCTTGTGAAGAAGTTTCTGCGTGGAGTCGCATGAAAAGAAGTTCCCCAGTCTATCACTCAGTCGGCTTCCTGACTCGTAACCGTGTGAGACATACATCATGATCTGTAGAAAGAATAACTACAACGTCGCCATCTGAATGTGACCGCAGTGGAATCTGATTCATCTTCCTTCCCTTTTCCTTTCTTGTCGCTCTTCTTACCACGACATTCATGGTTGTAGTGGCCTTCTTGTCACATTCCAGCAATCAACATCCTTTCTGTTACTCGACTTACTTCTTGATTTATCTCGGGCCTTCCCGCCCTTCCTGTTCTTTCCTCTTCCCCGTTCCTATGTCACAAGGGTCTCTTGCTGAGTAGACCCCTGAGAGTTTCTCATTTTCTCTTCATTGAAGAGACAACTAGTTACCTGTTTCATGAATATTTTTCCGTCTGGCGCAGAGTTACTTAGAGACACCGCCAATGTCTCCCAACTGTCAGGTAATGAACTAAGCAAAAGTAAAGCTTACAATTCATCATCCAGGACCATCTTCATAGAGGAGAGTTGGTTCACTATATTTCTGACCTCATTCATGTACTCGGTCACAGAACCACCATCTTTAAACTTGAGATTCACAAGTCGTTTTATCATAAAAATCTTATTACCAGGTGTCTTCCTCTCATACAGCCCTTGTAATTCAGTCATAGGCTAGCGACTGAGGTTTCCGTAGACACATGGGTGGAACACTGAATCATCCAACCATTGTCTAACAAACCCACCACCTTCCGGTCCATCTTCTTCAATCATCATCAGACATATCCTTGGATTTGCTGATATGCAAAAAATTGGAGAATATAGGTCCTTGCAATAAAGCAAGTCCTCCATCTTAGCCTTCCATATGGTCCAGTTAGAACCATTGAGGTTGATCATCCTTGATGAGCCACCTTCCATAATTCAAAACCGATCCTACCGTTCAATGAACTTAGCTCTGATACCACTTTGTTGGGGGCCTTGCACAAAACCTTAAGATCTAGCCTCCAAAACAAACCAGAATTATGGATAATAAAGCAATGAAAATAATTAATGCATCAATCACACACCACACAAGAGATTTTATATGGAAAACCCTCAAAGAGGTAAAAACCATGGGACCTCGTCCAGATCAACAATCCACTATGAAGCAGAACGTTACAACCTTCTTCACTCACGCAGGAGTGGATAAACAATAAGAGAAACAAAGAAAACGGAGAGATCTCACCAATTACGATGACATAAAAGCACTGAGATATAGATTGCACAGTAGATAACCTCCACGAGCAGAACCTCTCTTCTATAAGCTTCCACTCTCTTTTTCTCTCTCTCTCTCTCTCACCTTTGATAGCCTTAAACCCTTTAGCAAATCCCTTGTAAAGCTTTAGGAAAACCTTTTATCGTACCTAGAAAGCCCTAGGAACTCTTATTTTAAAGTTTTAGGAAACTCCTTTCCGCATCCTAGTTGCGAAAGGACTTGCGACACAAAATCCGCGCAAAATTACGAAACGAATCTGCATAACCTCGACTGGTCGAACCGAGTCCGCGACCGGTCGAGAGCCACCTACGACCGGTCGAGCACCTCCTTCAACTGGTCGAGCACCCTGGAGAAAAATAGTCCACAGTCGCTGGACTTTGAGTCGTGCCACGACTCGACTACACGACTAGTCGACCTTCAGCCTTCGACCGGTCGAGCGAGGCTCACGACCGGTCGAGCACGGGACAAAAAATCCCATCAATATGTAACGGCCGTGAATGGATTCATGATTGCTTGGAAAAGCTCTCCAATCTTAGAAAACCAGCAATATGTTTAGATGATGGAGTGTCTGATGAGGTATTGTTTGTATCCACTGTCAAATTGGACTGCCTCCGGTCCTTGTTTGTGATGGGATACCCAGTCCCATTGAATATTTCTTTTCCACATCTTTACAAAAAACCTTTACATTCTCAGATTGCTGGACTGTTTGTACATGAAACTGGAGAATGGTTTGCTCTGCACAAGGGTTTCCTCAACTCGAATTCTTACATCTTCAATAGGGGTTGCAGCAGATGCCCTTTTTTTTTTCTTTTTTTTTTACACACACACCCCCACACACTCATGCGGTAGTCGAATTTCACCACCTATGGATACTCGAACCCTTGACCAGGTGTTGAAACTCATAAGAGTCTACCACCGGAGCAAGAGTAAGGACCGAGCAGATGCCCGTTGAATTCAGAGAAATGCATCAAGAAGACGAGGGAGAGGATTGGCACAAGATTCATCACATACCTTCCATCGGCATACGCTAGCTGCATTGGTGAGACTTCTTTTCCCTCTTCATTTCTATTTACTTGTGTAATCAATGCATGAAATTAGTATGCTGGTCAGTTATCTAGACTGGCTGGTTGACCCTGATTTCTAAATTTCTGCAGATAGAATGCTTTTGTTCATTTTATCACTGCTGCTAGTTGAAGACTGTAATGAAGCTGCATCTACATTT
Organism: Magnolia officinalis; assembly: GCA_021015155.1. Taxonomy (NCBI): domain Eukaryota; kingdom Viridiplantae; phylum Streptophyta; class Magnoliopsida; order Magnoliales; family Magnoliaceae; genus Magnolia; species Magnolia officinalis. The sequence goes on from JAJHSJ010000015.1 coordinate 53,925,474, forward strand.
GTTTGTGTGGGCATTCATATGACCAGTTGTCTGTTGGCGCAGAATTGAATGGCCGGAAATATGTATGTTTAGTGGGTGAATTGTTATGAATGGTTGGATGCAGGGAAGTCATGCAGTCGACTGGGAGTGTTTGCAGGATTGTTGCTATGCAGATTTTCAGCTGGCCGGTCTCTGGAGGTATGGGCTATCAAGGTGTTGTACTCTGTCTTCATTGAGGTTTGAGTGACATGTGATACTTTGTTATGGGAGCTGATTTCTCTGTTGGGCGTTAAGGCTGAAAGAGGTTAGTCTGAAGACGCAGAAGAGGTTTCGTCTGTGCTATGTTGTTTGGATGCCATCCAGTGTCGTTCGTGTAGATTTTTTGCTGCTTTGCTCTGCTGGATGTGGCCCTGTGCATTGGATGGATGCAGAGTATGTCTTCTCTGTTTTTTATTATCTTTATTTACCACTGTACAGGGTCAATATACAATATGTGAAGTCTGGCTTCTTTTGTGGTGCCCACCGTAAGGATTTACCGCCAATTTTCATATTATATGTGGTGTGCTCTTACATTTCTTAATATATAAATAAATAAATAAATAATAACTCTTAAAGTTAATATAATCATGCCAAATTATTATAATTATTATTTTGTTCTTAAAATCTCATGAATTTATCAACAACTAAGAAAAATTATATAATCTCATGAATGTTCAATTCTAGTTATATTTTTGAAGTAATTTACTCATGTCCAGCATGTGTGTTATTGTGATGATTGTCTTGTTTTATTATTTACCACTTTGGTTGATGAAGCTTTTTTTTTTTTTTTTTTTTTTTTTTTTTTTTTTTTAATGTTTCAAATATAAAAAAAATTCAGGTTTTGATTGAATTACTAGCATGCCAGGGCCTCTCAAATCCATACAAAGACCTTTACCGGTGCTTGTTAGAAATCTTATGGCCCTTTTCCATAAGAAAAAAGTGTTCAGTAATTACTTTTTCCGTGCTTGGAACGTCCTTTGCCGGTGCTTATTTGCGTCAAAAAAAATACAGAGTGCCGCTATACCTTTACCGACATACCCATTTCTCAAGCGCACTCATGGCGGCACTTTTATCACTTTAGCGTGCTTGTGAGCGCCGGTAAAAGTCTCACTTGTTGTAGTAACCACCCATGAGGTACTATGCGCGGGTGATAACCTTCCATGAGGTTGAGCTGTATGAGCCCCATCGTGATGCGTGTCGACCATCAACACCGTGCATTTGATGGGTCCCCTTTAAATTATGGGATATCCCACAAATCAACCATATACGGAACTCAGCTCGGCCATACCATCTAAAAACATGTGAAGACATGCCAAAAACATATAAAAGCACTTGGTGGGGCCCACCTGAGTTTTGAATGCTGCTGAAACTTGGTCTGAACCCTCATCCAAGTGGGACACACATAATGAATGGGCTAGATTTGCAAACCACATCTCCGTGAGCCCAAAAAATGATTATGAATGTTTTAATGGTGCACAGCCCTTCTCAACTTCTGTATGTGGTGTGGCCCACACAAGTCACGAATTGACTTGATTTTTGAGACCCAGGCCCACAATGGAATGGAGCATCTAACTGATGGGGTAGATGTTCGAAACGCATCATGGTGGGGCCCACACAGATCGACCTCATGGGACATTCCCATTAGCTCGAGCGCATAGTACCTTTTCCCATATCATCATACGGAAAAGGTACTATGCGCTCTAGCTTATGATATCCTCCCATGAGGTCGAGCTGTGTGGGCCCCACGTGATGCGTGTCGACCATTAACATCGTGCATTTGATGGGTCTACTTTAAATTATGGGATATCCCAAAAATCACCCATATACGGAACTCAGGTGGGCCATACCATCTAAAAACATGTGAAGACATGCCAAAAACATATAAAAGCACTTGTTGGGGCCCACCTGAGTTTTGAATGCTACTGAAACTTGGTTTGAACCCTCATTCCAAGTGGGACACACATAATGGATGGGCTGGATTTGCAACCCACATCTCGGTGGCCCAAAAAATGATTATGAATGTTTTAATGGTGCACGGTCCCTCTCAACTTCTGTATGTGGTGTGGCCCACACAAGTCACAGATTGACTTGATTTTTGAGACCTAAGCCCACGATGGAATGATGCATCTAACTGATGGGGTAGATGTTGAAATGCATCACGGTGGGGCCCACACAGCTTGACCTCGTGGGACATTCCCATTAGCTCGAGCGCATAGTACCTTTTCCATATATATATATATATATATATATATATATATATATATATATTATATATGATCTTGGTCAATAGAATGTCAATCAGGTATATTTAACAGTTGATCGAGGACTTAATTAATCAATTAATTAAGGGATAAGATCAAAGGAACTTAAAATCCATTCGACCAAGATCTAGATCGAAACCTCAATGAAGAGCTGATTGATGCCATAAATTAAAACCATAAAAATCAGGAAATGGACGGTCAGATTGGATGTATCTTAATATATCCAACTATTCTAAACTAAGTTTTTCCCTAAGATACGAACTACCAATGATTAGGACCCTGATCTATGGTCAAAAATGAGTGTAACCAAGATTTTGATTTAAAAGACGATTCGTGGCCCAAATTCAAGGATCAAAGATCCGATTGGACGATCAAGGTTCCGATGTCGTATATTGAGTTTTAACTGAATAATTTAGTGAATCTTACAAGTGTTCCAAATTGGAAATGTTCCCAGATAAAGGTTTTTAACTTAATCTTGGGATATTAGATATGACTAGAAAGAGGGAACTCTTTAAAGACCCTAGAACCAATACAAGCTGACAAATTATCGTTGAAATGAAAGAAATCAAATCAAAACTCTCTCAGAAAAAATGGGCTTTATGGGTAAGTGGTTGACTAACTACACATGCATATGGACTTACATGCATACATTGCTAACATTACGTAACTGCATGGCAAGTAAGCCGACATGTGGTGGCAGTATAGCTTGATGCGATTGACAAGAGGAGATCACGAAGTACAAGGGAAGCTGCCACCACGAGACACATGGCCAAAAAAAAAAGTCATATTCTTTGTGATGGCCTAAAGAGGACATTCAGACGGCTTCTTTAACTGACAGTGATTCTTCCTCACAAAACAACAGAAATCAAGTGGTTGAACATACATAGAGTTATATGTAGAATACTTTAAAAAGTACAATTAGCTAAGGTGTTTATTAACAATGACACATGCATGGTGAACATGATTGGCCACGACCGTTTGGAAGCAAGCTGATTATGCTGAGATCATGAAGATATCTCTTAGGGTTAAAAATACAATATGCTATGCATGTTAACGATTAACTAAATAGAGAAATGAAGATCATGAGAACTCATCTTAAGTTAAAAGCATAATTGGCCATATATGCTAATTAGCCAGTTAACCCAGAGAATATTGTAAAACTGATTCTGATAAATTCAATAGAGAATGAGAAGTTGGGGCCCACACCGCTCCAATATAATACAACACTACTTTTTTCAACACTATGATGCCTATCTAATGTCTACCATGAACACCTATTATTATATTATTATTATTATTATTATTATTATCAATCTAACTCTTGCATTGTTAGCTATCGTTATGCTATAAACCAGGCTAGATCAATTAGATTAGAATTTAGCTAGCTTACTACCCTATGTACGTGATTACGTCATAGGACCTAGCTAGAAAAATCTCTAAGTCTCAAACAAATGGCCAGTAGGGTTGTCTTGCCATGTGCCTAGAAATTTCACTCAACCATCTCATGGAGTTCAATCAAAGAAATAAACAAGTTATTGTTTAACTACAACTGCCTCGTCATAAAACCCAATCGAGCAATGAATAAGTGGTCATTCAATGACATGATGGGTTTTTTGGACCCGTCGTCGACCGGTCGAAGGCTGTGGTCGACCAGTCATGGAAGACGAGTCGTGGCACGACTCAAAGTTCAGCAATTGTGGACTATTTTTCTCCGGGTTACTGGACCAGTCGACCAAGGTGCTCGACCGATCGAAGGTGGCTCTCAACCGGTTGTGGACTCGGTTCGACTAGTCAAGGTTACGCAGATTCGTTGCGCGATTTTGCACGAATTTTGTGTCGCAAGTCCTTCGCAACTGGGATGCGGAAAGGAGTTTCCTAAAACTTTAAATAGGAGTTCCTAGGGCTTTCTAGGTACGGTAAGAGGGTTTCCTAAAGCTTTACAACGGATTTGTTAAAGGGTTTAGGGCTATCAAAGGTGAGAGAGAAAGAGAGAGGAAAAGAGAGAGAGGAAGCTTATAGAAGGGAGATTATGCTCGTTGAGGTTATCTACTGTGCAATCTATATCTCAGCGCTTCTATGTCCTCATAATCGGTGAGATCTCTCCATTTTTCTTGTTTCTCTCATTGTTTATCCACTCTTGTGTGAGTGAAGAAGTTTATAACGTTCTACTTCATAGTGGATTGTTGATCTAGACGAGGTCCCGTGGTTTTACCTCTTTGAGGGTTTTCCACGTAAAAATCTCTTATGTGGTGTGTGATTGATGCATCGATTGTTTTCATTACTTTATTATCCATAATTCTGGTTTGTTCTGGAGGGCTAGATCTTAAGGTTTTGTGCAAGGCCCCCCCAACAAAGTGGTATCAGAGCTAAGTTCATTGAACGGGTAGGATCGGTTTTGAATTATGGAAGGTGGCTCATCAAGGATGATCAGTCTCAATAGTTCTAACTGGACTATATGGAAGGCTAAGATGGAGGACTTGCTTTATTGCAAGGACCTATATTCTCCAATTTTAAGCATATCAGCAAAAACCAAGGATATGACTGGTGATGATTGGAAGAAGATGGACGAAAGGCAGTGGGTTTGTTAGACAATGGTTGGATGATTCAGTATTCCACCATGTGTCTACGGAGGAAACCTCAGCAGCTAGCCTATGGCTGAAATTACAAGGGTTATATGAGAGGAAGACAGCCGGTGGTAATAAATTTTTCTGATAAGGCGACTTGTAAATCTCAAGTTCAAGGATGGTGGCTCTATGGCCGAGCACATGAATAAGGTCAGCAATATAGTGAACCAACTCACCTCTATGAAGATGATCCTGGATGATGAATTGTAGGCTTTACTATTGCTTAGTTCATTGCCTGACAGTTGGGAGACATTGGTGGTGTCTCTAAGTAACTCCACGCCATACGGAAAGATATCCATGGAACAGGTAAACAGTGTCTCTTCAATGAGGAGACAAGGAGGAATTCTCAGGGGTCTACTCAGTAAGAGGCCCTTGTGACACAGGAACGGGGGAGAGGAAAAGAACAGGAAGGACGGGAAGGCCCGAGATAAATCAAGAGGCAAGTCGGGTAACAAAAAGATGTGTGTAACAGAAAAGTATTGATTATTGGAATTGTGGCAAGAAGGGCCACTACAAGCATAAATGTCGTGGTAAGAAGAACGACAAGAAAGGAAAAGGGAAGGAAGATGAATCAAATTCTACTGCGGTCACTTCAGATGGCAACATTGTAGTTATTCTTTCTGCAGATCATGATGTATGTCTCATAGCTACGAGCCAGGACACTGACTGGGTAATAGACTCAGGAGCTTCTTTTCATGCGACTCCACACAGGGACTTCTTCACAAGCTACAAGTCTGATGACTATGGGACTGTGAAGATGGAAAATTCTGGCGTATCAAAAATCGTGGGAGTCGGTGATATTTGTGTGAAACCAATGTGGGCTGCACATTGGTTCTCAGGGATGTGAGACATATCTCAGACCTTCGCCTCAACTTAATGTCGACGAGAAGGTTAGATGATGATGGCTATGAAAGTCGGTTTACTGATGGGCGATGGAAGCTCATCAAGGGTTCATTGATCGTGGCCAGAGGAAAGAAGTGTTACACCCTTTACACGGCAAGTTTCAGTATGTGCAAGGGTGGGTTGAACACAGTGGAAGATTCAGCTATTGACATGTGGCACAGGCGCCTAAGCCACATGAGTGAAAAAGGGCTTCAGCTACTAGCGAGGAAGCGGCTCCTTCCAGACGTGACAGGTATACCTCTCAAAACCTGTCTTGATTGTTTATCAGGGAAACAACATAGAGTTTCATTTGTTAAATCTGCTTCTCATGTTAATAAACAACATGCATTAGATTTGGTTTATTCTAATGTTTGTGGTCCTATAAGGACAAAAGCCTTGGGTGGGGTATTGTATTTTGTTACTTTTATAGATGATGCATCTAGGTGGGTTTGGGTTTATGCTTTGAAATCCAAGGACGAGGTTTTGGTGTGTTTAAATTGTTTCATGCTATGGTCGAGAGAGAGACAGTAGATCATTGAAGTGCATCCGCACTGACAGTGGTGGTGAATACATTGGCGACTTTCATGAGTATCGCAAGTCCCTAGGTATACGGCATGAATAGACGGTTCCCAAGACCCCCCAGCATAATGGTGTAGCTGAGTGAATGAATCGCACCATTGTTGAGAAAATCAGATGCATGTTATCCCATGCGAAATTGCCCAAGACGTTCTGGGGAGAAGCAATGCACACGGCAGTGTATTTAATAAACAGGTCTCCATCAGCCCCCCTTGAATGGAGAAGTGCCTGAGAAGGTGTGGACTGGACATGATCCATCGTACAATCATCTCAGGGTGTTTGGATGCAGGGCATCCATTCACATACCAAAGGACGAGAGGTCCAAGCTCGATATAAAGATCAGGCAGTGTGTTTTCTTAGGGTACAGTGATGAAAAGTTTGGTTACAGATTGTGGGATCCGACCGAGAGGAAACTTGTCAGGAGTAGAGATGTGGTTTTCTTTGAAGATTAGTGTATAGAAGACATTGGTAAGCCAGAGAAGAACCAGCCTAGTTCAGGTGAGCTAGAGGACATGGATCTGGTTATTCCTCTCGTGGTACCTGATGACGGGGGAGTACAGTAAGGTGCAGAGGATGAGGGAGTTCCTTCAGAAGATGGAACAGGAGAACAAACCCCACTTGATCCACCTGTTAAGCCACAGGTAAACAGGTCATCTAGGGACAGACGGCCGTCCAAGAGGTACTCGCCGCATGAGTACATTATGCTGACTGATGGGGGAGAGATAGAAGATTATTCTGAGGCCCTAGCTGACGAGCATAAAGGGGAGTGGTTGAAAGCTATGCAAGAGGAGATAGAATCCTTGCATAAAAACCACACCTATGATATGGTGAAATTGCCTAAGGGCAAGAAAGCTTTGAGCAACAAGTGAGTGTTCAGAAAGAATATTGAGCAGAATAATTTACAGACGAGGTTCAAGGCCAAACTTGTAGTAAAAGGGTTCGGTCAGAGGAAAGGTATTGACTTTGAGGAGAGATTCTCACCAGTGGTGAAGATGATATTTATACAGGTGTTGCTTGGGTTGGCAGCTAGCATGGATCTGGAGATAGAACAGTTAGATGTTAAAACTGTCTTTCTCCATGGTGACCTGGAAAAGAGATCTACATACACTAATCAGAGGGGTTCGAAGTCAAGTGCAAAGAACATATGTGTGTAGGATAAGGAAGAGCTTGTATGGGCTGAAACAAGCTCTACGGCAATGGTACAAGAAGTTTGACTCGTTTATGTTGAAACATGGTTTATAACAGAACGAAGTCGGACCACTGTGTGTTCATGCGCAAGTTCTTAGATGGTGATTTCTTAGTTCTCAGTTGTTAAAACAAGCTATTATACGTTGATGACATGCTCATCATGGGAAAAGACATCAAGAAGATCGACAAGCTGAAACAGGAGTTGGGCAAGTCTTTTGCAATGAAAGACTTGGGCCCGGCTAGACAGATCCTAGGAATAGAGATAACCCATGACAGAAGCAGCAGGAAGCTTTGGCTGTCACAAGAGTGGTATATTGAGAAAGTCCTAGAGCGGTTCAATATGAATGCAGCGAAGCCGGTCAGTACTCCACTAGATGGTCACTTCAGATTGAGCGACATGCAGTGTCCCAAGACGAAGGCAGAGGTGGAAGTGATGCAGAAGATACCCTACGCGTCAGCTGTAGAAAGTTTGATGTATGTTATGGTGTGTACACGCCCAGACATAACATATGCAGTTGGTGTTGTTAGCCAGTATCTTGCCAATCCTGGCAAAGAACATTGGGAAGTGGTGAAGTGGATACTGCGATATCTAAGAGGCTCATCCAGGTTGAGCCTATGCTATGGTGACGGTAAATCTGTGTTAGAGGGCTACATAGATGCAGATATGGCAGGTGACATAGATTCCAGGAAGTCTACATCGGGGTTCATGTTCACGTTTGCAGGGAGAGCGGTTTCTTGGCAGAACAAGCTACAAAAGATCGTAGCATTGTCGACGACAGAGGCTGAGTACATTACAGTCACAGAAGCATGTAAAGAGATGTTTTGGATGAAGAGGTTCCTACAGGAACTTAGCTTGAAGTAGGAGGAGCACGTGGTCTATTGCGATAGTCAGAGTGTTATACACTTGAGCAAGAATCTAAGTCAGCATTCCAAGTCGAAGCACATATAGATTCGTATCACTGGATCAAGGATACTTTGGAACAGAAGGTGTTATAGCTTGAGAAGGTCCACACGGACGATAATGGGTCAGACATGATGATCAAGGCTTTGCTCAAGGGCGAGTTTGAGGTTTGTAGAAACCTGGCTAGCTTGAAGAAGGTGGATCCCTCCTGGGTCAAAAAGGGAGAGATTTGATGAATTTTTTTACCCGTCGTCGACCGGTCGAAGGTTGTGGTCGACCAATCGTGGAAGACGAGTCGTGGCACGACTCAAAGTCCAGCGACTGTGGACTATTTTTCTCCGGGGTGCTCGACCAGTCGACCGAGGTGCTCGACCTGTCGAAGGTGGCTCTCGACCGGCCGTGGACTCGGTTCGACTAATCGAGGTTACGTAGATTCGTTCGGCGATTTTACACGGATTTTGTGTCGCAAGTCCTTTCGCAACTGGGATGCGGAAAGGAGTTTCCTAAAACTTTAAATAGGAGTTCCTAGGGCTTTCTAGGTACGACAAGAGGGTTTCCTAAAACTTTACAAGAGATTTGCTAAAGGGTTTAGGGCTATCAAAGGTGAGAGAGAGAGAGGAAGAGAGAGAGAGAGAGAGAGAGAGAGAGAGAGAGAGAGGAAGCTTATAGAAGGGAGATTATGCTTGTGGAGGTTATTTACTTTGCAATCTATATCTCAGCGCTTCTATGTCCCCGTAATTGGTGAGATCTCTCCGTTTTTCTTTGTTTCTCTCATTGTTTATTCACTCCTGCGTGAGTGAAGAAGTTTGTAACGTTCTACTTCATAGTGGATTGTTGATCTAGACGAGGTCCCGTAGTTTTTACCTCTTTGAGGGTTTTCCACGTAAAAATCTCTTGTGTGGTGTATGATTAATGCATTGATTGTTTTCATTGCTTTATTATCCATAATTCTGGTTTGTTCTGGAGGGCTAGATCCTAAGGTTTTGTGCAAGGCCCCCCAACATGACAGTCTTGCCCATAAAATGAGGTTTTAAGCAGTAGCAAATGGATAGTCGTCCCACAACTATATTGCTATGAAGTGAGGACCCAAAGCAATGAACAGTTTGTCACCTCTCCAACCTTCTCACCACGAGGTATATGGTTGAGTACCGAACGGTTGATTATTCAAACCACGACCAACTTACCCACAAAGCTTGGCCGAGCAGGGTAACGACAAGTTGTCGCTTTCAACAACCGTCTCATCACGAAGCTAAGTCATGTAATGAACGAACCGTCAAAGGTCCGCCGCCATCAACCATCTTACCATGGAACCCAAACTTGTGTAATGAACAGACAATTGTTTTCATCGACTACCTTGTTATGAAACTACTCGAGCGACGAACATATGTCCATGCCATCTCTCCCACGAATTAGGATTTGTCATATAATGAATCCTTGTCATACAATGAAGAAACTGTCATTTCCGACAATCGTCTTGCCATGAAGCAGCTAAGCAAGCAATCCATGTTTCATGCTAGACAACTTTCTTGCCTAAGAAGTCTAGTACTTTACCAATTGACGAAAATATTGTTGTTAGTTATCCCTTTTATTATCTTTTCTTCCTTCTTCAACCGGCCGGTACATATATTTATATTATTTTCATTACCTTCGGCCCAATTTGTTTCTTTTAAGTTAATTATATTGTCTTAATTTTGAATAATATAAGTTATCACATTCTTAATTAAAAGTCTTTTCTCCGTATTTTAAAAAACTCATTAAGAGAACAAACGCTCTCATTTGGCAATCATCTAATTTTAGGCAATTGGTGGTTGGATGGATGACCGATTTTCACATACCTGATCTTAATTAGTCTATTTTAGTGCTTAGGGTTACAAGGTATTTGGTTCAGTTTAAGTTACATTTGGCTTTGACACGCCTAACACATACACATTACTTGAACCATCAAATTTAAGCCAAACAAGGGGCTACTTAATTTCTTACTATTGGCCAACTAATGATGTTTCCTATCAATCCATTAGTTTTGGATTGATTGACACGATCACCATCCTTGCAAACTATAGAATTGATTAGCAAAGCACGTGGCATATGCACGGATCCGGCTTCCTTTTTGTAATAGTAGATGATGTGGCCCCCTGCTTGTGAAGAACGATACTCAGGGAGAGTGTGATGGATGATACTCACACACTCTGAAATTCTACACGTGGCATAGTGGGCCCCACCTTTACATGATTTATAGAACAATAATTGTACTGAAAATATGCCTTAACTGACCAGCTAGTTGATATCTTATGCCCAATGGATGGACAATAAAAAAATAATCAATAGTTCCAATTCAACAAACAAAATTTCCATAAATCACAATCACAACCATCCAATAAATATTAATTTAGGTTCGTCAGCTACGTAGAGTGGGTCCCATGATTTGAACGGTTTAATTTATCTATATATATGACACATGTAGACATCACGTGCTCACCTATCATTCGTTGCATACACGATACATCATATACTCAATAGCTAAAATCATTTAAATCCATGTGTAGTATGGTAATCTATATGGCTGTCAACGGGCCGGTTTGAGCCGGGCAAAGGTCTCTTCAAGCCCATCCCACAAAGTAAAAGTAGGCATGAGCCCACCCCGAGCCAATCACCAGCCAAAATTAACAGGCGCGACCACAGACCATGATGATTACACAAACCCGATCCCAACCCTGACTCTCCACTATTGTGCAAGATCTGGGTTGTTCCTTAAGTATGCCCCACAATTAGAGTTGTACACAAACCAAGTTAGCTCGGTTAACTCGCTCGACTCAACTTGACTCGGCTCACGAGCTGATTTTTTGTGTTAGAAAAATTTTTGAGCCGAGTGCTAGCTAGACTGAACTCGACTCAAAACTTGACTCGGTTCGAATCGATTCAACTCGGATCAGGTTCACTTAGTATAAATATTTTGTATATATTTATATATTTGAAAAAAAATATCTATGATATTATATATTATTTATATTATAATATATATTATATATCAAGCTCAGCTTGTAGGTTCGAACTCGAACTCGACTCGGAACTTGACTCAGTTCAAATCGATTCAACTCAGAGCAAGTTCACTAAGTATAAATATTTTGTATATATTTATATATTTAAATAAATTATATATGATATTATGTATTATTTATATTATAATATATATTATATGTTATATATATTAAAAATTATAAAACTTAAATAAAATAAAATAAAATAAAAAGTCCAACCATGAAATGATTGTCGTGGTTGAATGACGACCGCAGATGACGCACCGTTCGTAGTCAAACCGCTAAGATGGACCGAAATGGGAAGAGCTAGAAAGCATGAGATGAGGATGAGCAATGGTAGCAAGCTTTCCTTCATTGGTGTAGTAGAAGGTGGATTAGACGAGGTTTACGCTGGTAAGACGAGTATGGATTGTGGGTTTACACTGAATTTTCGGTGTATAAAAGATGAATAAATGAAGGATTTTGAGTGATGAAATAGCTGAAAATACATGACTCTTTTATAGCTTAGCAATGAAAGAAAAAAAAGCTCACATACAAGGTTGCATGGGAAATTCAGCATAAGATGTTATTTTTCCCGCCAACTTGTCACATTTTTGTAACATCCTAACCGTAGAATAGTGGGACACGTAATAAAGATCATACAAAGGGTGAAAACCAGCATGGTTCGTTCAACAGGTGGACTATACAGTTAAAATCAGCGGACAGATGATAATCAGACTCAATGTAGGTGTGTGGTCCATCTAATGAGTGGATTGATCCAATTTTTTATCCAGATCATTATCAAGGTATGTCCGACCATTTAAACAGTTCGGATGTTCCACCAAAATGACACGTTATCAGAAAATTGAAAGACGTTAATACATTGTAGGATGACATTTCTCAAGTGGGAGTGCTTTAAAAAAGGCGGGGAGTGTGAAAAATATTATGTTCGAAGTGCGTGTCAGCCCAGATATATATATTTGGCACCGCCCTAGGGCTGCCGCGACACATGTTTGGTCGAGTTGGTGCTCAACCCTAGCCCAACCCGAGGTTCCTGTACCTGATCAATTCTATCCCAATCCAACCCAACCTCAGGTTGAAAATTCTCAACCCAAGCCCAACCCAGCAGTTCGGTCGGGTTGGACAGGTTGACCAAGTGAATACATGCTAATATTTTCATGATTGCATTAATTTATTATATTTCAATACACACGTACATTTTATTTTTATATCTATGATTTTATTAATTATATATGTAGTTATTTATCATAAAGAACTTCATTTTTTTAAAACAAAGAAGCTAAAATATAAGACAACTACTCATTTAAAAGTCGTGTTGTGTAGCACATAATTTATTGGGAGAGAGAAATCCCGCATATCTTATTAACTTGAGTCATCGAAACTATGTGGACCAATGAGACCCGATAATATCGGAATTTCCTACATCTTCAACACATATGATCCACACTCAATTATAATTTATAAGTAACTTATATATTGATCGGGTTCGAATTGGGTCAGCAAATCCAAGCTTGGCCCCAGTTTTATCGGGTTGGTGTTTGTATAACTCAAGCCTGAAATAAGACTCGATATATCTTGCCCAAGCCCAATCCAATGTCGGGTCGATCACGGGTCGGTCGGGTTGAACCCACCCAACTTTCAGCCCTATCATATTTTGAAATATGCCTTCGATTGCTGACTCGCCCGACTTGACTCAATCTGTTATAGTTCAGCAGCACGAGTCATATTTGAAATATTTCCCACTCGGTCCGTTGAGGTACACCCAACTCAGTATGAGTCACAGAACCTTTGCGTCCATCGATCTTGATAGTCTTAGTGCATTCCTTGGATCACTGCGTTTCCTTAGGCAACGTGGCACGTTTAGGCACACAGGCAGTGATTATGGCCAACCAGGTAGGCCCCACCAAGACGCTAGAAAAATCTTTTGTTCTGATTAGCTGTTTGGGAATGAAAGGATAAATAATCACTTTCGGTTTGGACGGCAAGAAAAAGAGACATAGACTTTTGAAATTTACATAGAAAAGTGATATTCTTCTCTTACAACTAGGATGAAGTGGGAAGCACATTGCATACCGAATAAACGTTGTGGTGCCTATTGTGATATTGTATGCGGCTTATCCACACCGTCCATCCGTTTTAGTAACTAATTTTAGGGCAAAAGCCTAAATTTAAATCATATTCAATGCTCAAGTGGACCACACCAATGGAAACAGTGTGAATTGAACTCCTGAAAGCTTATTGGGCACAACAATTTTGAATCAATCTGATGCATGTGTTTTCCCTTCATCCATGCACATGTGACTTTATGAAAAGGTTGGATGACAAATAAATATCATCGTGACCATAGAAAGGTTTCAATAGATCTAGAGGACATCATTATTTGCACTTTTTATTTTGGTGTGGTCCACTCGAGCTTTGGATGTACTTCAATTTTGTGCACATGGCTTAAAATGATTTGAAAAAAAATGAATGGACAGCATAGATAAAACACATACATATACTGTGGGCCCGTAGAGTTTAAATAGATATGAGTAACTCAGTTGTACGCAATCCGCTTCGCCTGAAGTGGTAGACAACAGCTGATATTGCTGCAATAGGATTTCAATGCTGCGCATTGAACCCCACTGTTTCGGATGCGGACTGCGTACTGCCCCGCCCGGACGGTAATCCGTTCGGGCAGAGCTCTGTAGGGCTCACCGTGATGTAAGTCGTTAATTGAGCATTGCACTTCCACTGTTAAAAACTTATAGGGAGCTGGAGAAGTTTAGGATCAAGCTGATATTTATTTTTTTGCTTCATCAATGTCTAAATGACCTTATTAATAGGTTGGATGGTAAAAAAAACATCACGGTGGCCCTTAGAAAGGTTTCAATGGTGGGTGACATTATCACTGTAGCTTCCTTTGGTGTAGTCCGCCGGAGCTGTGAACATATTTCATTTTTTTTCTCATATCTTAAAATGATTTGGGAGAAAATATGAACGGCTTGAATAAAACACTTACATCACGGTGGGCCCCACATAGCCCTGCCTGGATGGATTACCGTCCGGGGCGGGGTAGGACGCAATCCGCGTCCCGCTGTTTCCTGTGGTGTGGCCCAGTTGAGCATTATATATGCCTCATCTTAGACTCGCATCTTAGAATAATCTATCAGAACTGTTGGACAGAAGGATGTCACACCCATGTTACGGTGGGCCCCACATAGCTTTGGGTTGCACTGACTCGGAGCATAGGAGGTAAGACGCTATTGGACGCGGATTTCCTTGCAAAAGGCTTTCGCAGCGAGTCCCTGCACTGGAAACACAGGTGGGGCCCACTGTAATGTTTGCTAGAAATCCACCTCATCTATCCTTTTAGTGAGCTCATTTTAGGATTTAAGACCAAAAGCAAGCAGCATCCTAGACTCAAGTGGGCCACACTAAAGGAAAAGGTGAGTAGGAAAATTCTTATGGTTGAAACCACCCTGGGGTCGACAGTGATGTTCACATGCCATCCATTCCATTCATAACGTGATTCCTACTAGGATGAACTGAAAAAATAAATATTAGACTGATTTAAAGCTGCTGCGCCCCCACAAATATTTCAATTGTGGACATTTAATCCTCAAGTTTTCACCATTTGAGTATTTGATCCAGCTCATTTTTTACCTCGAATTCTAAACTAATCTCAAAATATGAATGGACCGAGTGGATTTCTCACAAACATAACAGTGGGCTTCATCTATGTTACTAGCGTAGGAACTTCTTGCAAACGCTTTAGCAGGAAATCTGCGTCCGACGCAAGCGGAAACGGATTGGACGTGGATTTCCCGCGAAAGCCTTCTTGAGAGATGTTTGCGTGAAATCTATCCTATCCATCCTTTTTGAGAGATAATTTTAGGATGTGCGACCAAAAAATACATGTATTAAGCACTCAACTAGGCCACACGAAAGGGAATAGTTGTTATTCAGTGAACACCACTGAAACATTTTTACAGTCATAAAATTTTTGTATCAGGCTATATTTTTTACTGTTTTCATTTCAACCAATTTGAAATGACCTTATAAACAGTTCGAATTGCATATAAACATCAAGGTGGAGTCCAGAAAGGTTTTAACAGTGGAAATTTCTTTTCCCAATTTCCCCTCTCGTGTGACCCATTTGAGTCTTGTGCTCGCAAAATAGATGGACGAAATAAATTTCTCACATTGCGCTGCCCCACCCGGCGTCTTTGCACAGGAACTTCCTGCTAAAGGCTTTCGCAGGAAATCCACTTCCAAACGGATTGGCTACTCCTGCCACGGTCAGTGCTCTATGGGCCCCACCATGATGTATGTGTTTCATCCATGCTGTCCATCTAGATTTTTAGATCATTTAATAGTACGAGACCAAAAATTAGTTATACCCCAGTCTCAAGTTGACCACGTTACAGGAAACAGTGTTGAATGAGCGTCAGCCATTAAAAACCTTATAGGGGCACAAAAGTTTTGCATCAAGCGAATATTTATTTTTTACCTTTATCTAGGCCTATACGACCTAACAAACATATTGGATGTCAAATAAATAGTACAATGGGCTTTAAGAGGTTATTAATGATGGATATCCAATCAATATTGTTTTCCTGTAGTGCGGTCCATGTAAGAATTATACCCCTCTCATTTTTAGTTTAAAACCCTAAAATGATTTATAAAAATGAATGAACAGAATGGATGCAACACATACATTATGATGGGGCCCACAAAGTACCAACCACCCCGGATGGGGCTGTGGCAGGCGAGTAACTAATCCGTTTCCGACGCAAGTGGCGTCTTCCATAAGCGTAAACATGCAATGGAAACGGATTGGCTACTCCACTTGCCACTAGCCCGGTGGCTGGTGTTCTGTGTGTACCCCACCATGATGTATGTGTCTCATCCATGCCGTTCATCTATTTTTACAAATCATTTTAACGCTTGATCTAAAAAATGAGAGGGATATAAATAGTAGGGGGACCACACCATAGGAAAACAATAATGATTGGATATCCATCATTAAAATCTTTCTAAGGCCCACTATACTGTTTATTTGAAATCCAATCTGTTAACTACGTCATACAGACTTAGATGAAGGGAAAAAAAAAAAAAACAAAGATCATCTTGATATAAAACTTTGTGTTTTGTTGCTTTAATGATCAAACCATCATGGGACAAGACGGTGGGCCCCACATATGACATAATGCACTCCAAAGAGGGCCCCACCACATGGCCATGGTAAGATCATGGCCTATGTATTAGATTTGATTTCTATTTAGGATGTCATGCGTTCTAAATGTTCTTAATATGTATATGTACGTGTGTCTATATATATATATATATATATATATATATATATATATATATATATATATATATATGGGAAAAGGTACTATGCGATCGAGCTGATGGGGACATCCCATGAGGTTGAGCTATATGGGCCCCATCGTGATGCATTTTGATCATCTACCCCATCAGTCAGATGCACCATTCTATCATGGGCCTAGGTCTCAAAAATCAAGTCAATCCGTGACTTGTGTGGGCCACACCACATACAGAAGTTGAGAGGGGCCGTGCACCATTAAAACATTCATAATCATTTTCTGGGCCCACCGAGATTTGGTTTGCAAATCCAGCCCATCCATTATGTGTGTCCCACTTGGATGAGATTTCAGACCAAGTTTCAGCAGCATTCAAAACTCAGGTGGGCCCCACCAAGTGCTTTTATATGTTTTTGGCACGTCTTCACATGATTTTAGATGGTACGGCCCACCTGAGTTCCATATATGGCTGATTTTTGGGATATCCCATAATTTAAAGGGGACCCATCAAATGCAAGGTGTTGATGGTCAACACGCATCACAGCGAGGCCCACACAGCTCGACCTCATGGGACGTTATCATGAGGTCGAGCGCATAGTACCTAAACCATATATATATATATATATATATATATATATATATATATATATATATATATATATATATATATATATATATATAATCTTGGTCAATAGAATGTCAATCCGGTATATTTAACTGTTGATCGAGGACATATGATCTTGGTTAATACAATTTCAATCAGGTATATTTAACAGTTGATCGAGGACTTAATCAATTAATTAAGGGATAAGATCAAAGGAACTTAAAATCTATTCAACCAAGATCTATATGGAAACCTCCAATGAAGAGCTGGTTGGTGCCATAAATTAAAACCATAAAAATCAAGGAAATGGACGGTCAGATTGGATGTATCTTAATATACATCTATTCTAAGCTAGATTTTTCCCTAAGATACGAACTACCAATGATTAGGACCCTTGATCTATGGTTAGAAATGAGTGTAACCTAGATTTTGATTTAAAAGACGATTCGTGGCCCAAATTTAAGGATCAAAGATCCAATTGGACAATCAAGGTTCCGATGTCATGATATTGAGTTTTAACTGAATAATTTAGTGAATCTTACAAGTGTTCCAAATTGGAAATGTTCCCAGTTATTAAAGGTTTTTAACTTAATCTTTGGATATTAGATATGACTAGAAAGAGGGAACTCTTTCAAGACCGTTGACCCAATACAAGCTGACAAATTATGGTTGAAATGATCAAGCAATCAAAACTCTCTCAGAAAAAATGGGCTTCATGGGTAAGTGGTAACTTACACATGCATATGGACTTACATGCATACATTGCCTAACATTACATAACATTTTGATAGTTTGCTGATATAGTGTTAATATATGAAGTATGCAAATGCCACGTATTGAAATGAATGTGTAATGATAAGAAATCATCTTGAGATTGTCAGATAACTCGGAGATTGAGATATCTCTTAAATCTTGAAGAAAAGTTTCCAGTGAACTCCGAGTTGATGCCAATAATGTGCTTTTTCCTTGGACTTTCGTTGGTTAAATTTGACCATTTCTGCATCTTTCTTTATTTTTATGTAATTTCTAAAGCATGAATTAAACCTTGAGCAGGTGAGTCATATATTAGCGAGGCATATTTGCGGTTCTCGAGATTTGAACATATGACCTTCCGCTTTGATACCATGTCAAACAACCATTCACTCCAAAAGCTCAAGCTGTCAGAGTGTGGTGCATCAATGTATATCAAGGGACTTTTATCACTTCAACATTTAGTTCCAATGAGTAGGTCCCATAGTTCAGTAATCCAGACAAGTGGTGTATATATGGCCCACATTGGATGGGCCATGCCCTAAAAATATCCCAAGATTTGAAGATCCTAGCCTCCAATTTGGAGTCTTTTTTTCATTGAAATGAGACGGTGGTATTTTTCTACTAAACTATCTATTAGTGTGTCAGGAAGGCAAAAGGTTAGGATGGTCCTATCTTAAAGAAGTTGGAGCTGAATGCTTTCGTCAACAGGTCCCAATAACTCAATGGCCTGACCATGATCCCTATTTATCTGAACTGCACAGTAAGAAGCCCACCACCTTAGCATGCAACTGCAACCCCAGCTCTCCGGCCAATGCCTCACATGTGAAGGCAATCAGGCACATTCAAAATGTATACCCCCACCATGACATCTCCCACCCAAAAATCAGGCATCCTATTCTGTCAAAATCAATTGATGGTCCATGATCTAACTAAATGTACACTTGTGGCCCATTTAATGAGTGGATCATCCCACTTTCAGAGTGAGGCGCAATCCTCATCATGGAGTCGACCACTTGGTTGGGTCAGATGTCCTACACATGTGACACGTTAGCTATAAGTGATCATTTCTCATTCCTAACAAACATCACTCCCAAAACTTGTTAATCCATGGTAGAACGACTACAAACCATTTTAGTAAAATAATTTTCTTCACTCCTCAATTACATGTATAATATAACTAATGATACTAATCAAAAGAAGGAAATCAAACCAAGTAGCAATGCAATGCTGACTTGCACTAATGTATTGGAGATGGGGAGAAATTTATATGCTTGTATAGTGGATGCACCATTACGGCCTCTGCCATGTGGGCGACGGAGAATTTCGGGTGGGCGTCGGAGAGTGTCGCCCCCACTTCTTGGGATCACCCTTGCATTGCCAGTTTGTTGTTGCTTGATCGAGAACCCTTCACGCATGCCATTCAATCCAACCGTCGCATTTAAACCTGTGATTGTCATGTAAAAAGACGAAAAAAATTATAATAATCACCTCCATTGGTTTTCCCATATAATCCTTGTTACTTTCCATAATTGGTCAAAAACTATCCAATGGTGAATGACAATCAATAAAAAAAAAAAATTAAAAACATAAAATAAAAGATATAATAAACATGATAGAACTATGTTAGAGCAATTATAGTTAATTGGTAACAATGGGAAAAGGCTTTTTCACCTACAATGGTAGATATGAGTGCAATTCAGGTCGATTAGGTTAGGTTGAGGTTCAACTCAAGCCTAACCTAACCTCAAGAAGAACCAACCCAAGGTACTCAACTGAATTCCTTTATATTCAACACAACCCAGTCCAAATAAATGTAATTATTCCCAACATATCTTGAATTTGCTTAATCCAAACCCAATTGGCATTTTCCAACCCAATCAGTTGGTTCAAGTTGACCTGAACCCAAGGGTTATGGTTTGAGTTTTGGAGGAGAGCAAGAATAGAGATTATAATAAAGGTTTACATTTTAGGGATTTCGGAGAAGGGTGATTTATTAAAGACATTTGTTCACCTTACCATGGTTAGTTTTTCCTTTAAAAAATAAACTGAAAAGTGGTTTTTTACCATATTTGAAAAGTATGAGTTTTTTAGGGAAAAAAAAAAAAAGCATAAAGGGTAATTGTTATTGGTCTTTTGATGAAAAAGGTGGGTGTTATGTGTCCAAATCTCCTATCGATTTGTTACTGTCCAAATTCTCGACCCAACCATGACTAGAGGTGTATAACCTAAATGTCATATTAGGAATGTAATATTAATCATCTAACTTTTCTCATTGATTTTGGACCTATCACTAATTTACTTTTACAATCTATTTTGTGCCCATTAATTGAATGGTTAGGATTGCTTGATCACTATGATTTTAGTATGTAATCCATCCACAATAAGACCCATAATTTGAATGGTCCAAGAGATATACATAGGTGTCACATGCTAAGAGGATTAGTTAAACCAGTTAAACCAGAGAATATTGGCCAGTTAAACCATGAGAACTCATCTTAAGTTAAAAGTATAATCCGCCACATATGCTAATTGGCCAGTTAAACCAGAGAATATTGTAAAAACTGATTCCGATAAATTCAGTAGAGAATGAGGGGTTTAGGGCCCACACCGCTCCAATACAATACAACACTACTTTCAACACTATGTTGCCTATCTAATGTCTACCATGAACACCTATTATTATTATTATTATTATTATTATTATTCAATCTAACTCTTGCATTGTTAGCTATCGTTATGCTATAAACCAGGCTAGATCAATTAGATTAGAATTTAGCAAGCTTACTACACTATGTACGTGATTATACATCATAGGACCTAAAAAGATCTCAAAGTCTCAAACAAATGGCCAGTAGGGCCGTCTTGCCATGTGCCTAGAAATTTCACTCAACCATCTCATGGAGTTCGATCAAAGAAATAAACAAATTACTGTTTAACTACAACTGCCTCGTCATAAAACCCAATCAAGCACTGAATCAGTGGTCATTCAATGACAGTCTTGCCCATAAAATGAGGTTTTAAGCAGCAAATGTATAGTCATCCCACGACTATATTGCTATGAAGTGAGGACCCAAAGCAACGAACACATTGTCACCTCTCCAACCTTCTCACCACGAGGTATATGGCTGAGTACCGACCGGTTGATTATTCAAACCATGACCAACTTACCCACAAAGCTCTGTGAAGCATGGTAACGACAAGCTGTCACTTTCAACGACCGTCTCATCACGAAGCTAGGTCATGTAACGAACGAACCGTCAAAGGTCCACCGCCATCAACCATTACCATGGAACCCAAACTTGTGTAATGAACAGACAATTGTTTTCATCGACTACCTTGTTATGAAACTACTCGAGAGACGAACATATGTCCATGCCATCTCTCCCACGAATTAGGATTTGTCATATAACGAATCCTAGTCATACAATGAAGAAACTGTCATTTCCGACAATCGTCTTGCCATGAAGCAGCTAAGCAAGCAATCCATGTTTCATGCTAGACAACTTTCTTGCCTAAGAAGTCTAGTACTTTACCAATTGACGAACATATTGTTGTTAGTTATCCCTTTTATTATCTTTTCTTCCTTTTTCAACTGGCCGGTACCTATGTTTATATTATTTTCATTACCTTCCGCCCAGTTTGTTTCTTTTAAGTTATATTGTCTTAATTTTGAATAATATAAGTTATCACATTCTTAATTAAAAGTCTTTAATTTCTCCGTATGTTAAAAAACTCATTAAGAGGACAAATGCTCTCATTCGGCAATCATCTAATTTTAGGCAATTGGTGGTTGGATAGACGACCGATTTTCACGTATCTGATCTTAATTAGTCTATTTTGGTGCTTAGGGTTACAAGGTATTTGGTTCAATTTAAGTTACATATGGCTTTGACACGCCTAACACATCCACATCACTTGAACCATCAAATTTGAGCCAAACAAGGGGCTACTTAATTTCTTACTATTGGCCAACCAATGATGTTTCCTATCAATCCATTAGTTTTGGATTGATTGACACGATCACCATCCTTGCAAACTATAGAATTGATTAGCAAAGCACTGGGATCCGGCTTCCTTATTGTATCAGTAGATGATGTGCCCCCTGCTTGAGAAGAACGATAGGGAGAGTGTGATGGATGATACTCACACACTCTGAAATCCTACACGTGGCAGATGCAAAACCCAAAACTACACCGTCCAATAGTGGGCCCCACCTTTACATGATTTATATATAGAACAATAATTGTACTGAAAATATGCCTTAACTGACCAGCTAGTTGATATCTTATGCCCAATGGATGGACAATAAAAAATAATCAATAGTTCCAATTCAACAAACAAAATTTCCATAAATCACAATCACAACCATCTAATAAATATTAATTTAGGTTCATCAGCTACGTATGACACATGATTTGAATGGTTTAATTTATCTATATGAGTATATGACACATGTAGACATCACGTGCTCACGTATCATTCATTGCATACACGATACATCATGTACCCAATAGCTAAAATCATTTAAATCCATGTGTAGTATGGTAATCTATATGGCTGTCAACGGGCCGGTTTGGGCCGGGCAAAGGTCTGTCCAAGCCCATCCCACAAAGTAAAAGTAGGCATGAGCCCATCCCAAGTCATCACTGGCCAAAACGAACAGGCGCGACCACAGACCATGATGATTACACAAACCCGATCCCAACCCTGACTATCCACTATTGTGCAAGATCTGGGCTGTTCCTTAAGTATGCCCCACAATTAGAGTTGTACACAAACCAAGTTAGCTTGGTTAACTCGCTCGACTCAACTCGACTCAGCTCACGAGCAGATTTTTTGAGTTAGAAAAAATTTTGAGCCGAGTGCGAGCTAGACTGAACTCGACTCTGAACTTGACTTGGTTCGAATCGATTCAACTCGGATCAGTTTCACTTAGTATAAATATTTTATATATATTTATATATTAAAAAAAATTATATATGATATTATATATTATTTATATTATAATACATATTATATATCGAACTCAGCTTGTAGGCTCGAACTCGAACTCGGCTCGTAGGCTCGAACTCGACTCGGAACTTTGACTCGGTTCAAATCGATTCAACTCAGATCAGGTTCACTTAGTATAAATATTTTGTATATATTTAAATAAATTATATATGATATTATATATTATTTATATTATAATATATATTATATGTTATATATATTAAAAATTATAAAACTTTAACTCGAACTCAGTTTGTGGGCTCGAACTCGAACCCGGCTCGTAGGCTCGAACTCGAACTCGGCTCAAAAGGTAGAGTTCAAGCTCAGGTCAAACTTGGCTCGAGCTGGCCCGAGCTATTGACCGAGCTGAGCCAAGTTCAAGCTAGGGTAGGCTGAGCCGAGCCACCGAGCTGGGCCAAGCTCGACTCGGTTCAACTCGTGTACAACCCTACCACAATGCATGGAATATGACAAAGATGGCCTTGAAATCATAAAGGGGTCCATCTGGGCTGGGCTAACGGGCTCTCAAACAAAGCGTGGGCCACGCTCAACGCCCAACTAGCGAGTTCAGACCATTGACAACCCTTCCAATCTAACGTGGTATTTATATGTAAGAAATAAAATAAAATAGAAAGTCCAACCATGAAATGATTGTCGTGGTTGAATGACGACCGCCGATGATGCACCGTTCGGAGTCAAACCGCTAAGATGGACCGAAATGGGAAGAGCTAGAAAGCATGAGATGAGGATGAGCAATGGTAGCAAGCTTTCCTTCATTGGTGTAGTAGGTGGATTAGACGAGGTTTATGCTGGTAAAACGAGTATGCAATGTGGGTTTACACCGAAGTTTCGGTGTATAACAGATGAATAAATGAAAGGATTTTGAGTGATGAAATAGCTGAAAATACATGACTCTTTTATAGCTTAGCAATGAAAGAAAAAAAGCTCACATACAAGGCTGCATGGGAAATTCAACATAAGATGTTTTCTTTTCCCGCCAACTTGTCACATTTTTGTAACATCCTAACCGTAGAATAGTGGGACACGTAATAAAGATCATACAAAGGGTGAAAACCAGCATGGTTCGTTCACCAGGTGGGCTACACAGTTAAAATCAGTGGACAGATGATAATCAGAGTCAATGTAGGTGTGTGGTCCATCTAATGAGTGGATTGATCCAATTTTTTATCCAGATCATCGTCAAGGTATGTCCGACCATTTAAACAGTTTGGATGTTCCACCAAAATGACACATTATCAGAAAATTGAAAGACGTTAATACATTCAAGGATGACATTTATCAAGTCGGAGTGCTTTAAAATTGGCGGGGAATGGGAAAAATATTATGTTCGAAGTGCATGTCGGCCCAGATATATATATTTCGCGCCGCCCTAAGATGCTGCGACACAAGTTCGGGTCGGGTTGGTGCTCAACCCTAGCCCAACCCAAGGTTCCTATACCTCAATCCTATCCCAACCCAACTCAACCACAGGTTGGGAATTCTCAACCCAAGCCCAACCCAAGCAAGTTCGGTCAGGTTGGACGGGTTGACCAAGTGTATACATGCTAATATTTTCATGATTCCATTAATTTATTATATTTCAATACACGTACATCTTATTTTTATATCTATGTTTTTATTAATATATATGTAGTTATTTATCGTAAAGAACTTCATTTTTTCTAAACAAAGAAGCTAAAATATAAGACAACTACTCATTTAAAAGTCATGTTGTGTAGCACGTAATTTAATTGGGAGAGAAATCTAGCATATCTTATTAACTTGAGTCATCGAAAACGATGTGGACCAATGAGACCCGATATTACCGGAATTTCCTATGTCTTCAACACATATGATCCACACTCAATTATAATTTATAAGCAACTTATATATTGATCAGGTTCGGGTTGGGTCAGAAAACCCAAGCTTGCCCCAAGTTTTATCGGGTTGGTGTTTGTATAGCTCAAGCCTGAAATAAGACTCGATATATCTTGCCCAAGCCCAATCCAATGTCGGGTGGTCACGGGTCGGTCGAGTTGAACCCACCCAACTTTCAGCCCTATCATATTTTGAAATATGCCTTGGATTACCGACTCGCCCGAGTCGACTCAATCTGTCATAGTTCAGCAGCACGAGTCATATTTGAAATATTTCTAACTCGGTCGTTGAGGTACACCCAACTTAGTCTGAGTCATAGAACCTTTGCGTCCATCGATCTTGATAGCCTTAGTGCATTTCTTGGATCACTGCCTTTCCTTAGACAACGTGGCACATTTAGGCACACAAGCGGTGATTATGGCCAACCAGGTAGGCCCCACCAAGACATTAGAAAAATCTTTTGTTCTGATTAGCTGTTTATTTCCTTGTCTTTGTTCATGTTTCATTGGGAATGAAAGGACAAATAATCACTTTCGGTTTGGTCGGCAATAAAAAGAGACATGGAGTTTTGAAATTTACATAGAAAAGTGATATTCTTTTACAACTACGATGAAGTGGGAAGCAGATTGCATATTGAATAAACGTTGTGGGGCTTACTGTGACATTGTATGTGTCTTATCCACACCGTCCATCCGTTTTAGTAACTAATTTTAGGCAAAAGCCTAAAATTAAATCATATTCAATGCTCAAGTGGACCACACCAGTGGAAACAGTGTGAATTGAACTCCTACTATTGAAAGCTTATTGGGGCCACATCAATTTTGAATCAATCTGATACATGTGTTTTCCCTTCATGTGTTTTCCCTTCATCCATGCACATGTAACTTTATAAAAAGGTTGGATGACAAATAAATATTATAGTGACCATATAAAGGTTTCAATAGGTCTAGATCGAGGACATCATTATCTCCACTTTTTATTGTGGTGTGGTCCACTCGAGCTTTGAATGTACTTCAATTTTGTGCTCATGGCTTAAAATGATTTGAAAAAAATGGATGGACAGCATACATAAGACACATACATACATAGTGAGCCCCATAGAGTTTAAATAGATCTGAGTCACTCAGTTGTACGCAATCCGCTTCCGCTGAAGTGGTAGACGACAGCTGATATTGCTGCAATAGGATTTCATTGCTGGGCATTGAACCCCACTGTTTCGGACGCGGATTGCGTCCGTCCGGGCGGAGCTCTGTGAGGCACACCGTGATGTAAGTGTTTTTTCCACGTCGTTAATTGTTTTTCTGAAGGTATCATCCGAAACCGTAGGTAGAAACAAGGCTTAAGCGGACCATAAATTGAGCATTGCAATTCCACCTTTAAAAACCTTTAAAAACTTTTTGGGAGCTAGAGAAGTTTAGGATAAGCTGATATTTATTTTTTCGCTTCATCAACATCTAAATGACCTTATTAATAGGTTGGATGGTAAAAAAAAAAAAACATCACGGTGGCCCTTAGAAAGGTTTCAATGGTGGGTGTCACTATCACTGCAGCTTCCTTTGGTGTGGTCCACTATAGCTGTGAACCTATTTCATTTTTTTTTGCATATCTTAAAATGATCTGGGAGAAAATATGAACGGCATGGATAAAACACTTACATCACGGTGGGCCCCACGTAGCCCTGCCTGGACAGATTACCATGGGGGCGCGGTAGGACACAATCCCCGTCCCGCTGTTTCCTGTGGTGTGGCCCACTTGAGCATTATATATGCCTCTTCTTAGGCTCGCATCTTAGAATAATCTATCAGAACTGTTGGATAGAAGGATGTCACACCCATGTTACGGTGGGCCCCACATAGCTTTGGGTTGCACTGACTCGGAGTATAAGAGGTAAGACGCTGGTGGACGCGGATCTCCTGCAAAAGGCTTTCGTAGGGAGTCCCTGCACTGGAAACATAGGTGGGGCCTACTGTAATGTTTGCTAGAAATCCACCTCATTCATCCTTTTAGTGAGCTCATTTTAGGATTTAAGACCAAAAGCGAGCAGCATGGTAGACTCAAGTGGGCCGTGCTAAAGGAAAAGGTGAGTAGGAAAATTCCTACGGGTGAAACCACCATAGGAAAACAATAGTGATTGGATATCCATCATTAAAATCTTTCTAAGGCCCACTATACTGTTTATTTGAAATCCAATCTGTTAACTACGTCATACAGACTTAGATGAAGGGAAAAAAAAAAAAAAAACAAAGATCATCTTGATATAAAACTTTGTGTTTTGTTGCTTTAATGATCAAACCATCATGGGACAAGACGGTGGGCCCCGCATATGACATAATGCACTCCAAAGAGGGCCCACCACATGGCCATGGTAAGATCATGGCCTATATATTAGATTTGATTTCTATTTAAGATGTCATGCGTTCTAAATGTTCTTAATATGTGTGTGTATATATATATATATATATATATATATATATATATATGGGAAAAGGTACTATGCGATCGAGCTGATGGGGACATCCCATGAGGTTCCATATATGGCTGATTTTTGGGATATCCCATAATTTAAAGGGGACCATCAAATGCACAGTGTTGATGGTCAACTGACGCAGGGGAGGACGTGAGGTCGAGCACCGTCTTCCTCAAGAGGATAACTATTCCGAATCCACGGAACTTCTCTGGACTCCTCACAGAGACTTCTCGAATCCACGAGAAAAGAGAGTAGAAAATAGAAATAAATTCTAAATAAATTCGAATAGCTTAATTCATAATTGATTATTCTCTAAATGCGTCTCCTTACACTATTAATAAAGAAAAAATAAACTAAAATTCGTAATTATCAAAAATAGCAAAATTCTAACTCTAATAAAAATTCTAATTCTAATAAAACTCTTCTAAAGCCTAGTTTCTAAAAATAAAAATTGCAAATAAACTTTCTCTAGAAGAGTCCTAGTATAACTAAAACTTATTTCTATAAGAAAAGAAAATCTAAAACTCTAAAAAATATCAAAAATTCGGAATTACTAAAAATAGTAAAATCTTCCTAAAAATTCGCTTTTGAGCTGAAAGCGCGCGTTTTCTGACGAAACGGACAGACGCGACCCACTTTGTGGGTCGGTTCACCTCGGATGGCCCATTTCAGTAAAGATTGATAGGTTGTGCTCCCCGTAACGATACCCGGATCAAAAGTTATGGTCAATTTACGGTCCATCTTCTTTTGGCCCAACCATGCTAGGAACGTATCTATGACACGTTCTACATCAGACTCCTCCACTTGAAAAAAACTCGTCCTCGAGTTACGCAAGAGACTTGGCACATGAGTCTGAGATAACTTCCGATGTCGATGTTCATTAGCTCTTTTTTTGTACTTGGCATTAAGCTCTTGAGTTGACACAATACATACACTCATGCTTTCCTTGATTTGACTAATATCGATTAGTTCCTTCACATCTGCCTTCAAGATCTCATTTTTTTCTGATAATGTGGACAATTAGGCGGACTTGCCCCTGAGATGGGATCAATGTGATTTTGTATATCTCGTACGGGAGGTAATTCATTAGGGAGTTCATCGAGCACAACCCTCTTGAACTCCTGCGATACTGGTTCCAAATCCTCTAAGATATTCACAGGCTCCACATATTTTTTCTTTTCAACTAATGGATATATATTTTCCGTTTTCTCATATTGTTTAACAAAGGCCTGTTCAGTGATGAGATATTGCTCTTCCACTTTAGAAGTGTTGGGTTGGTTCTCCATTCCTATAGAGGTCACATGTTCGCCACTGATGAATCCTGTGGTCTGTTGCAACTCTGTTTTGATGAAGTCGTTTCTCGAGGACCAATAATAGGATTTTTCTGCATAACCTTTTACTGATCGACTATCCTGATAATAATTTTGGTTTTGTTGGAATAATACTTGATCGTAATCTCGAGGGAGGAATCGCATGCACAATAACTTCTTCATCCGCGACCACGTGCGGATTGGTGCCTTCATCTGTCTCACCCGCTCGTGTTGAAGTTGTTCCCACCAATCTGAGGCTCTGCCCGTTAACTTGTATGCCACGAGTTTAACTTTCTTTTCTTCTACGATGTTCATGTAGTCAAAGAAACGTTCGACTTCAAGCAACCAATCAAGGAAGTCCTTGAAGTAGAGTTGACCATTAAAACTAGGAAGATCGACTTTCATCTTGAATTCTTGAACCATCCTGTGGTTCATTGATAGCATCGCCCTACGATCAGTATAATTACGAATTCCAGCAATTGCTGGTGGTGGATCACCACCATGAACACGGAGTTGCCTTAGGTTTTCAGCCAAGAGATCCGCTATGCGGTCGATGGAAGCCTGCAGCCCTTGCATGGCTTGCTGATTCTCTCGTTGCACTATTTCGAAGCTGCCGCCATTAAAGGAAAATTTCCTAGAGCACCGCCTATGGGATTGTTGCCCGACCCATCGTTAGAAGCCATCAACCCGAGGAGAAACCTCGCTCTGATACCAAACTGACGCAGGGGAGGACGTGAGGTCGAGCACCGTCTTCCTCAAGAGGATAACTATTCCGAATCCACGGAACTTCTTTGGACTCCTCACAGAGACTTCTCGAATCCACGAGAAAAGAGAGTAGAAAATAGAAATAAATTCTAAATAAATTCGAAATAGCTTAATTCATAATTGATTATTCTCTAATGCGTCTCCTTACACTATTAATAAAGAAAAAATAAACTAAAATTCGTAATTACCAAAAATAGCAAAATTCTAACTCTAATAAAAATTCTAATTCTAATAAAACTCTTCTAAGGCCTAGTTTCTAAAAATAAAAATTGCAAATAAACTTTCTCTAGAAGAGTCCTAGTATAACTAAAACTTATTTCTATAAGGAAAGAAAATCTAAAACTCTAAAAAATATCAAAAATTCGGAATTACTAAAAATAGTAAAATCTTCCTAAAAATTCGTTTTTGAGCTGAAAGCGCGCATTTTCTGACGAAACGGACAGACGTGACCCACGTTGTGGGTCGGTTCACCTCGGATGGCCCATTTCAGTAAAGATTGATAGGTTGTGCTCCCCGTAACGATACCCGGATCAAAAGTTATGGTCAATTTACGGTCCATCTTCTTTTGGCCCAACCATGCTAGGAACGTATCTATGACACGTTCTACATCATCAACACGCATCACAGTGAGGCCCACACAGCTCGACTTCATGGGACGTTATCATGAGGTCGAGCGCATAGTACCTAAACCATATATATATATATATATATATATATATATATATATATATATATATATATATATATATATATATAAAAATCTTGGTCAAAAGAATGTCAATCCGGTATATTTAACTGTTGATCGAGGACATATGATCTTGGTTAATACAATTTCAATCAGGTATATTAACAGTTGATCGGGGACTTAATCAATTAATTAAGGGATAAGATCAAAGGAACTTAAAATCTATTCAACCAAGATCTATATGGAAACCTCCAATGAAGAGCTGGTTGGTGCCATAAATTAAAACCATAAAAATCAAGGAAATGGACGGTCAAATTGGATGTATCTTAATATACAACTATTCTAAGCTAGATTTTTCCCTAAGATACGAACTACCAATGATTAGGACCCTTGATCTATGGTTAGAAATGAGTGTAACCTAGATTTTGATTTAAAAGACGATTCGTGGCCCAAATTTAAGGATCAAAGATCCAATTGGACGATCAAGGTACCGATGTCATGATATTGAGTTTTAACTGAATAATTTAGTGAATCTTACAAGTGTTCCAAATTGGAAATGTTCCCAGTTATTAAAGGTACTTAACTACATCTTTGGATATTAGATATGACTAGAAAGAGGGAACTCTTTAAAGACCGTTGACCCAATACAAGCTGACAAATTATGGTTGAAATGATCAAGCAATCAAAACTCTCTCAGAAAAAATGGGCTTTATGGGTAAGTGGTAACTTACACATGCATATGGACTTACATGCATACATTGCCTAACATTACATAACATTGCATTGGTTTATAATGGCATATTTTGATAGTTTGCTGATATAGTGTTAATATATGAAGTATGCAAATGCCACGTATTGAAATGAATGTGTAATGATAAGAAATCATCTTGAGATTGTCAGATAACTCGGAGATTGAGATATCTCTTAAATCTTGAAGAAAAGTTTCCAGTGAACTCCAAGTTGATACCAATAATGTGCTTTTTCCTTAGACTTTCGTACACAAGAATCCCTTGCTCACATGGGATCTCGTTGAAAGAATTCTTCTAATACCAACAGGTCCATACATGTGAATAAGAGATTCTTGTGTAGGCCTTCGCCTTGGGATAAATCACATATTTGAATTCATTTTAAATTTAAAACCACCATTGTTATCTTGCTAATTAATTGTTGGGAGATTGGTGTAGAGAAGGTGTGGATATGTTGCTAACATATGGTGAATAAAAGACCTTGGTTTATAATCACCCAACTAAATGACCCATCTTTGGTGGCCACCAAAGACTTTGCAAAGTTTTACTGCTGTCAGAGTGTGGTGCATCAATGTATATTGAGGGACTTTTATCACTTTAACACCTCCCCGCACAGGAACATATTGACAAAGGTGGAGGGACACTCACACCATAAATAGGCCGGGCTTAATTCCCGGTCCTGGGCCAGACCTGATTTTTCCTGACCCCCCGTGGGAGAATAATATATTAGCGAGGCACATATTGACGAAGGTGGAGGGACACTCACACCATAAAAGGCCGGGCTTAATTTCCCGGTCCCTGGGCCAGACCTGATTTTTCCTGACCCCCTGGGAGAATACACTACCAAAAAATCGGGCAAAGCCGACGGACTTGGGGTGGCTTTGGCTACGGCTAAAATCCGTCGGAATCGCCGGCGGCTAAAAGCCGTCGGCGAAACCCAATAAATCCGTCGGCTCTCTCAGGTTTTGAATGGTGGACGTTCAACCGTCCAGCATGTTCTCATTTTGTGGACGATTTGAGACTTAATTAGGGCTCAATTTTTGGGATCTATCCCAAAATGATGTGGAGAAATGTATGGACGGCGTGGATGAATCAGATGAATCATGGTGGGGCCCATAGAGCCATACAAGGTCCAAAGCTAAGTTTACCGTTTTCATTTTCTGCTTTTCACTGTGAGTTTTGCGTTTGATGTGAAATAGTGGTGACTTATTAATAACAATATAGTGGCTAAGATATAGAGTTATCCAGACCATCCAAATAATCGGTCTAGTCGGAAATGGTAAATATTTGTACATTTTTATTATATAATACAATCTTAACTATCCAGAAACTGGTCCCATTCGTGTACGGCTGTTAATAGAGTTTGTGTTGTTGGGTAGTGGAAAACTCACAAGTTACGGATTTGAAAATGCTATCTTATTTGAAAGAGGATTAATTTCCAAATCCATCGAGCGCCTTTCCTCTTTCCCTCTTTTCCTCTTTTTTCCCTCTTTCATCTTCCATCGAGAGATCCTCCATCGAGCGTCATCTTCCAAAGAGAAATCCTCCATCGAGCATCATCTTCCATCCTGCAGTCTGATTAGAGGTAGATCTACTCGTCCAAACGCTTGTAATCCAATTTACGGTCATTCAAACGGCCCCTTAGATTTCTCTCCTCTTTTTTCCCTTTTCTTTCATGAGTCTCTTCTCTTCTTTTATTAGATCAAGAAACATTGCAGAAAGTAGCAGTCTCCATCTCTGCTACTGTGATGCTGTGGTGCTGCCGTTGCAGAGAAAAGCAATTCAAAATGGAACAAAGGCAGCAGAGATGCATAAAAGAGGAAGGAATCTGATGTGGGTATCTCTCTTTTTCCTTCTACTTTTATTTGGGTTCTTGGGTTTCTAAGGCCTGACTGATTTTGGGGTCTTTAGAATGGGCTATTTTGGTATCTGAAATCAATGTGTTTCAATCCATCCGGATGCATGAGCAGATCACCTTATGAGATTGCACTCCCAAGTATAATCGCTTGCATAGTTGCATGAGTTGGATGGTGAGATTGCTAGAACACGTGGAAATGTGCGAAACATATACGGGATCCTAGCCATTCAGCAGTCATTTCCCACTGTGAACAATCCAAGGCCCAAAAACGATGGCCTAATCCACTCCTGATCGTCCATCTTCTTACACAAGTGTGGCTTGTTTGATGAATGGGCTTGTTTATTTTTGGGCAATGGCATGTCAATGGTGGGGACCACTTGAGGAATGGCCCACATCTCAAATGCATGTGCCATGAACATGGTAACACATTACTGGTTAATAGGGAGTATATCTCAGACAACCTGACTATAATCCTGACAGTCCATTTAGGTAACATTGGAATAGACTTTCATCCTACATCCATACAGTAAATGGAACATTTTGGTAAATTGAAGAGTTAAAACACATTACAGCAAGATCATCTGTTCCTAGAAATTTTGGGTAAAAACCACTAAAATAAATCATTTCATATCTTCCTATATTTTAAACTAAAATTTATTAATTTATAATTGATAATTTTTAAATATTTTATTTTAAGGGAGATCTTTTCAATAACACTACAAGAAAAAATGTGAAATATTGAAAATAACTTAAGAAATTCATGGCCGAGAAATTGCCAAGAACTAAATTTGTCACTATGATGAAGCTATATGGACAGCCTTGTTTGATTTCTATTTTACATGTCGTCTCATCACACGACTTTGTGTTGATTTTGTTGAGATCATTGGACAATTTGTGGAGTAAAATTTATGAGCAGAACTGGTGACACAATCTTGAATGAGCATATGGAAACCCGCTACTGGCTGATCAATTTTTTTTAAAAAAAAGTTAATTAGAATAAAAATATAACATGCTTGTTACTGTTTTATAAGATCATTTTACCTAGGAAATGATGCGATAAAATATCCATAGACCATTTCCCATAAATCATACTGATCAGATGATCCTCACTATCTGGTTTCAATAATTGAATATGGGCTGCAGACCATTATCTCTTTCAAACAGTTAAGCCCACGATCTGGATGGAATGGCCCAGTTTCTGTTATTTCTTGAGTAAATGATTTATTATTATTTGATTAGCTTTTTTATTGGATTTCTTCATTCAATGATTTGAATATATTTCTCATAATTGATGAAACTAGAGGAAAATTCACTTGTAATTTTGCTTAGATCTTGAAACATTTTAGAATTTGAACTTGATATTCAGCTGTGATGATGATGATAATCTGGGGGGCATAGGTGAATGGGCTTACAGAATGGATGGTCTTACCAACTACATGAGTGCCATGGGTACATTGGAGATGTTCTCATGTCCCACTTACAGGCGATTTATGATGCATCTCCACATCAACCTTAGATCTGATTCTCATAAAGTGGAGTTAGGTTCCACTTCTGGGGAGTTCAATCTACGGTCTCCCTGTTTTGAATCTATGGTTTTTACTTGATTCTGATTTTTTTTTTTCCTTTTTGTTTTCTTTCCCATTTCTAACACCTTCAAATTTGGACTACTCACTATTTACTTTTGACCATCTACTTGATAGCCATCAATCGGATAGTAAGGATTGCTTGATCAGTGTGATTTTGAGATGCTCCACCCATAATGAGTTATGAGACCCACAATTTCGATGATCTGTATAGCTGCACATCAGATGTTTTTGGGTTAGATTTGGGCAGTTTTGGATATTCTATTTATGTGATTTTAGTGTTGTAGAAGGTAATTAGATTTGGGCAGTTTTGGATATTCTATTTATGTGATTTTAGTGTTGCAGAAGGTAATTAGATTTGGGCAGTTTTGGATATTCTATTTATGTGATTTTAGTGTTGCAGCAGGAAATTAGATTTGGATAGTTTTGGATATTCTATTTATGTGATTTTAGTGTTGCAGCAGGTAATTAGATTGTTTTGGGGGGTATCATCAGTGTGCCTTTGTTATTGACCTAGAAGATATTGACAATAGCTTCAATGGACTGGTTTTGCATCTTTCAACGGACAATATCCTGGCTTATTGTCTATTCAAGCTTCAAAATGAGGTGGGTGAGATTATGTTATGCATTACCAAAACATCTGTTGGACGATCCATGCATTACCAAAACATCTGTGGGCTTAGCAAAGCTCAATTTCATGATATTTTGTGTAACCAAGCCCACCCTTAATAATGGGATCTCTTTCTGTTTCTATCAGAAGCTTTGCAGGGTTGGGCTTTTTGATGATACGAGCTTACAACAAAATTAGACATTAATTAGGTGCTTTTCCCAATCGAGGGGAATTCATTTTCAATGTTTCTGAGAAAGAAAATCTGACTTTGTTTCCACATAGAAAAGGAAATCACTGAAGTTTTAAATTCTGCCCCTAGTTTTTATTTTTTATGAATAACAGAAGTTAGTATTTCAATAGGGAAATTACAACTGATAAGTGCAAGACTATCCCAAGAACAATAGAGAATCCCAAAACCTTGATGGGAGGCAGGAGTTCCCAATAAAAAGCAAAGATCTAACAACTCATCTTTTAGCAAGTTTGACCTCATAGTCGTTGGCCACAAGTTTTTTATTTTTATTATTTTTTACCCTGTGACTTTCCATTTGTTTCATAAAATGTGGCCCACATGATCAATCTAGTAGCCTTGAATTTGGGTGAGGGCATCATACCTTGTGGGATCCACCTGATGATCGGCTTGAATTTGGGTGGTGCACATATACATCGAAAACAGGCTGTTGGTTGGCCCCTTTTAACCGCCCACTGTCTTGTACACATGCTGCTTGATGATCGGCAGGCAAAAATATGAGCTACTAAACATTCATCATGGGGCCGACATGATGAATAGCGTGGAACTGCATGTAGGTGCTGTTGTAGGCATGGGTGGGATAGTTGTGCATATGCCGATCTGCGGCTAGGAATATTTATCCTCAATGACCTGACTTGAGAAACCTGACTGATGTGTTGGTGTTATTTTATTTTGGTTTGCAGGTGAGTCTTGCCTTCTGCTAAACTGGAGAACCCTGAACTTGTGGCGTGGTTAGAACTAGTTGCTGAGTTGCTTGATTTGGATTTGAAAGAGTAAGTGACTTCGCTTGTGCTCCTGGATAGTGTTGCTAGCCTTTTGGTTCCATGTACGAAGCAATTTAAATTGCTAAAACCTTTAGAATCTCTCTCAACTTGTTTACCCAGAGGCTAGAGCTTTTATGTGAATAACCAAAACTCCGTGACCTCACCTTTTTGCACCATTGTTTACTTTACTTTTGATTTGATGGAACATGGGCTTTTCCATCTTTGAGAAATTGGGTCTCTCTGTAGATGTGGTTGCAACTAGTGAAGTCAGTATTTTTTTGGCATTGGATCCTTTAAAGAATTTGTGCAGGGTTGGGATTTCTCCAATTTGGGAGATTTGCTGAATGGGGCATCCATAGTGCAGCCCCTGATTTCGACTGTTGGGATCAATGAACTAGAGACCAAATTTCAGCACTCCCACAATCTGAAAACTTGAAACAGTTTTGCAACACTCATCCTGCCACTTCAGAAATGCTATAATCTTAATGTTTGTTTCAACCATGTGCCTTTTCCTTTGGGATTATATTGCTACAGTATGAGGATGTATTAGATGTTAAATGCCGAATACGGAATTAGTTATTCAACCTTTAATCACCACACACATGGTAGGCATATAAAAGATTCTGAATCTTGACTGTTCATCTTTTTTAGAATATGTGTAATTTTATTTTTATTTTTGTTTTTTTGGAGCAGGCAACAACATAGCCATTAGCCAGAGCATGACATCTGTGTAGGAAGGTGGACAACCATGGAAAAGAAAATAATTTCCCCTGATATGACAGTTTCCCTGTTTGGGAAACCAAAAAAAGGGGGTAATCAATTTTGTTTCCTAGATTTTCTATATATAAAAAAAAGAGTAAAATCATTTCCACACACAAGCGAAAAAAGAAAAAAAGAAACCGTTAAATATAGATTTTCAAATGTCATATTGACTTAGAGAAACATCAAGGAAACATGGAAAAAGTGGTGGAAATTTTCAATGATAGTTTAGGAGATGCTAACATACACATTTGCATATTTAAGAGTCGAATAATAGCAAAAAAGATGTAAATTTGTATATTTATGAATCAAATGATAAATTTCCCTTTAATGGGGGGCATAAAAGCATGCGTCTTAGATTCGAGGAAACATTGGGGAAACATGGGAAAATTGGTGGATCCATCCATACATGCAACCATGCATGCACATGCATAGATACAAACACACATTCACAATCAATCCATCCGTCCATCCAATCATCCATGCATGCATACATACATACAATGACACATACATCTATATACACATGCATGATCCATTCATCCATGCATACACACATACGCACATATATACACATGCATGATCCATTCTTTTCTATGGTTAGCATGAATTTTATTTAAAGAAAAAGAAGAAAAATATCATACAACATCCATCAAGTAAATGGAGAAGAATGCCTAGATGAACAAAGTTGAGATGCACCTTATTTCGCTACCCTATTTGCCTGATCATTAGCCTCCCAGGGAGTGAGGTTAAACTTGGTGCTTACCTAAGATAACAATTCTCTAATCTGCTTTGGTTGTTCTTCTTTTTCTTTCATGCCAAGGAAATTGCACTCCTTGAATCACCTTCTACAATCAGTTGATGGTTCTCAATCATTCTCCTGATGTGTTTAACGAATTATCCTTTCTCTTCAACATATTAGTAGAGTTTTTGACTCTTTTCTTGGCAAAAAAATTTCTGCTAACAAAATTTCTAGAAATATAATTTTCCAGTGTTAAAGAAAGGGCAAGTTGGACGGCCAAGCCACTTGCCCTTTCCATACAAAACAACCAAACAATGGAATTAGTATTGGAAACTGTTAAATGTAAATTTTCGTATGTTATGTAATTGGAGTTGACCTTTTGACATTCTCATAGAAAACAACCAAACAATGGAATTATTGATAGATTTTGCAATTTTCTATTTCTTGAAGATTTCATAGGGGTTTTCAACATCCATATTTTGAATTCTCTCTACCCAAACAGGTTTGGATAAACCAGTTTTCCCCATATGGTGTTTAAAATTTTACTTCCTTTTGGAAGGTTGACTTAGCAAAGCATTTCTCTTTTGTTTCAACCAATGCACATGGACTTTAATGAAGGAAAATGGAAAAGGCAGACTAGCCTTTTCTAAGATCACATGTTGTTGGTACAATGATTTGAAAACCTCTACTATGGAAAAGACCCAAAGGGAAAAATATCAATGGACCTCATTTAAATGCATGGTTCTTGAATCATAGAGGGACTTTTTGGCATCAAATCTTATTTCAATCATGTACATTTATATTGCCGAAAAATATATTCATTCAAGAAATTCATGCTAAGGGAGAGAACCCTTCCCCTAAGAGTATTACATCCTATTTTTGTTTGAGGCCTCTTGTTTTAAGGTGTCTAAGATGTTGTGGTTTTTTTTTTTTTTTTTTTTTTTTTTTTTTTTTTTCAGGGGTTGTCGGCTGGATTGCTTAGGCAAGCTACATACACAACAACACAACTTGGGTCATTTAGGTGAAGCTCTTGCACATGAAGTACAAATATTAGACTGTGTATGATGTTTTTGAGATAAATATGTTTTCTGTACTCATTTATAGTTATGCTTCAAAAACTGTTGAAATAATTGATTGTGTTTCACTATAACCCATTTCTTCTTAGATGTTCCGTCATGATACAATTACAATTAGTATTTATGTCACCTAGTGGTTTACAATGTATCCCCCCCGTTTAGGAATTTATATTGAACAAGTATATTCATTTGACTGAAAATGCTTGTTCTTTATGGATTCCTAAATTGTCCCATTTTGGACAATTCGGTACCATACCATGTACTTAGGTTATCATCATTTTCAGTTTACATGTAGTTGGAAATTTAGTAGTGTCTCCCTATATTTTCTCCGGATATGTGGTTCTTTATTAATTGGTTTCCTCTATCCATGTGTAATGGATTAATGTGGCAATTAGTTAGTATTGAATTTTACATATATCTGGAGAATATGGGGAGGTGCTGCCGAAATTTTGACTCGCATGTAAACTGTATGAGGACAGTACATGGCATGTTACCAAATGGGATAGAGACAATTAGCACCAGTAGATAGAGATAATTAGGTCGTCTAGGTAATAACATGTATGATCAGCAATTTATTAATATGCACAAAAAGATAGGGAGAGTACAAACTTCTTTTCTAACTTGAGAAGATAACAGAAATATGTATTCTTTTACTCATGCCCTTATGACTAGTATTTATTCCATGATTGTATTTCTTTTAGCTCACAAAAAGAAATCATCCCTAATTCATTTCTTTTTAGCAAAGTAGTCAACTTGTTTCAAATAATAACAATGCATTTTGACAACGCAATGGATTATGGGTGCATTAAATGATTCCATAGAATGCTAAATGCCTCTTTAATCAAATCAACCATATATCTATGGTGTTTTGATATAGCTTGAATTGAAAGATGGTGCTTGTTTTGTTTCAGGAATATACTCCTATTTGTTAGAAGTCCACTTCTCTTGCTGCAGATAAGAACTTGCTTTATCAGGTATAATTTGTATTAATTCAACTTGTAACTCCTCAGAACCCGCTCTGTCGTAAGATATTACGGTGCATGACGGTTCCCAGTAGGTTAAGTTGCAAGTTGTTACATAAAGTTGGTTGGATATCTTTTATTTTTATAAATGTTGTCAATAGTTAGTTGGATGATGAATTAGGTGTATAAACGTGTGCCTACCTACAGTCTTGCTTAATTTAATTATATTTATATTTCTTCATTTATATTCTTTTGTATTAATTCAACTTATAACTCCTCAGAACCCGCTCTGTCGTAAGATATTACGGTGCATGACGGTTCCCAGTAGGTTAAGTTACAAGTTGTTATATAAAGTTGGTTGGATATCTTTTACTTTTATAAATATTGTCAATAGTTAGTTGGATGATGAATTAGGTGTATAAACATGTGCCTACTTACAGGTGGTATCCAATGGACTCTAGGGAGTGGATTACTCTACATTACCCAGACCCACAATTTATAGATGGTATGATGAGCTTTGTCAAGTTCGTAAAAGAACATCTTCCTGGTAGAGAAACCATTCATTGTCCATGTACCAGATGCAGATGTTTACGTTTACCCTGCACAATCGATGATGTGGTGATAGATCTGATTAAATATGGATTTAATCCAACATATAGGGTGTGGAACATGCACGGTGAGCCTGAATCACCCAAGTGTACCGAACGCACTTCTCACCAGTATCATAGTGTGGCAAACATAAATAACATTGTCAATGCGGTTGTTGAAGACCTCGGTTGTAATAACCTGAACCAAGTTATTCGAGATGAACCCAATGTAGCCCCCGAAGCTGAAGACATTGTTGGAGATACTTCAACCAATGAGTTTGAAGCAAATGTACGAGATGCGATGACTGAGCTCTATCCCGGTTGTCATAAATTCACCGTGCTGACTTTCATTGTACAACTTTTAAATTAAAGGTAACCATGGATGGAGTGAACAAAGCTTTACGGCTCTTCTTCAACTACTCCAGAATGTCTTGCCATCCGGTAATAAGACCCCAACTAATACCTACCAAGCGAAGAAGATCATTACAAAGTTGGGCCTTGATTACCAAAAGATTTATGCATGTCCAAATGACTGCATGTTATACTGGAGAGAGCATGAGAAGAAGATGAGTTGTCCAAACTGTGGTGCTTCTAGGTACAAGACCACAGTTGATTCCAAGTTGAAAGTAGCTAAAGTACCCATGAAGGTGTTAAGGTATTTTCCATTGACACCAAGGCTACAAAGAATTAGTGTGCCATGGGTGGCAAAGGAGATGACCTGGCACTCAACCGGAAAAATGCAGAGTGGAAAGATG
Source organism: Magnolia officinalis (assembly GCA_021015155.1). NCBI lineage: Eukaryota > Viridiplantae > Streptophyta > Magnoliopsida > Magnoliales > Magnoliaceae > Magnolia > Magnolia officinalis. Next base: position 53,966,411 of record JAJHSJ010000015.1, read on the forward strand.
GGGCATCCGGTGGACTCCAGCACATGGAAGTTTCTTGACAACAAGTATAAAGATTTTTCAGCAGAGTCTCGCAATGTTCGATTGGGTCTAGTTATAGATGGGTTTAACCCTTTTAGCACTTACAGCACGTCGTACAGCTCCTGGCCTGTTATGTGTGTGACATATAACCTTCCACCAAAGTTATGTATGAAACCGCAGTTTACTATGCTCACTTTGCTCATTGAGGGACCATGACGGCCCGGGAAGGATATTGATATTTATTTAGAGCCATTGATTGCCGAGTTACAAGACTTGTGGCGGAAAGGAATCACGACATTCGACGCATACGATGGAAACATGTTCAACATGCGTGCCATCTTGTTGTGGACAATTCATGACTTTCCCGCATATGGTAATGTTTCTGGTTGTAGGACTAAGGGTAAGTATGGTTATCCTGCATGTGGTCCCCACACAGATTCCTTGCGATTACACCATGGAAAGAAACATATTTATTGGGTCACAGACGGTGGTTGCCTCTAAATGATAAGGCCAGAAAAGATACAAGTGCAGGCACCTTCAATAAGAAGGTAGAGTTGCGACCACAACCGATTCGTCTGATTGGGATTGAGGTGGAAAGCATCGTTTCGAAACTAAATGTGCAGTGGGGCAAGATCGGAAAGAGGAAACAAAGTGGTATAAAAGGAGGACGAGAAGAAAATGATGATGCTGAATCAACATGCTTCTTGAAGCGATCCATATTATACGATCTGGAGTACTGGAAGGATATTCTCGTACGTCATAACCTTGATGTTATGCACATTGAGAAGAATGTATGTGAAATCCTTATTTCGATGAGTCATTTGATGACACTAAAATTTCAATATCTGGAGTTCTTGAAGATTCCTTGCAGGGGCACAGTGATGATGAGAATCAAGGATCCCTTAAGCCAGAATTTAATGGTTCACAAGACTGTAATGCATCCATTAATTGTAACAACGATGTATTATCCACAGAAATCATTGTTAGGGGGGCTGATACTCCACTTTCCAAGATTTCCAGTGGAAGTTAAACTGTGATGAATCTGGAGATTGTTCCAACTCTGTTGGTTTCATTGAGAAAACAACAACTGGTGTAATGGACAGAGCTGGCTTGATGCATGTGATTCTTTGAAAGAGGAACTTAAGAGACCCTTGCCATTGGATATGTTATCTCACACATGTAGTCCATCTACAAGTTCAGATGAAAACTTTTTGAGAAATAGCCAGTTGATTACATATGGGTACACATACCGTTTTTGGCTTGTAACACCCCTTTTTCTTCCAATCATGAGCCTCCATTTGGAACTGCGTTACTTTACAAGGATCTTGTTTTTTTAGCCTGTCGTGCCTAAAAGGAGGTCTGAATGAACGCGAACTTTGTGTTGTTTTCCGTGACAATCACTTTATAGCCCTACCATATTATTTCAATTGATTCTTCTATTCATTTAGGAATCAAAGATACTATATGACACTTCTAAGAAACCAACTGCAAAAATTTTACTGTTCCCATTTACAGTTAGCATCATGTTGCAGGAAATTAAACTGTTTCCTACCCTGTTTTGCAGTTCAATGGTGAACTCTACATCTTAATTACTGACGAAGGTTATGCAAATCAGCCTGGTCTGGTGTGGGAAAGTTAAATGAGGTAAAACTATGAATAGCTATGCTTCTATCTTCCTCTTTCACCTGAAAATCTACTGGATTTACTTGGAATTTTTTCTCATGCTTCTTATTTTTGTTGCAAGAGTTCCTCATGAAATGAACGTTTTATTTTATTTTTTGTACCGAGATTCTCTCTTTAGTTTGATCTTTGAACTTTAATACTGCATACTTTTCAGGTCAATGTTCAGGAGGACTATCATGCTAGTATTCACAATGCAACATCAATGGAAGCAACTTATAGGTCTATCATCTTTACCATTTCTCTTTTGTTTCAATTGTGTTATGTTTCATTTGGATGTTTGTAGAAATATTGAGAACATGGATTTTATTCTTCTCGGAACATGGATTTTATTTAAGCCAGTAGCCCTGGTGCTAGTATGTGGGTGGACCAGATAGCATTACCCTATCACGTGTCTTATGGAGAGATGGCTCTACCATGTTCCGAATCTTTTCAATCCCTTTGGTCTTCGGCAACTCATGTGAAATAAAAAAAAATAAAAAAATAAAAAAGCTTAAAAAATTAACTGAATTGATTATGTATTTTAAGTAAAAAAGTTACTTATAATTAATCATGAACGAATTTTTTTTTAAATAAGTTATCTACTGTTGTAAGTACAAAAAGCAACTTATTTGGTCTAAGAATAAGTAAATAAGTATAATTTTTAGATCATAATGCATCTAATTAATACACATAATTTGGACATTGACAGTGACTCTAGACCAAGCACCACTTACTATGATAAGTCTGACAGACCATTGCATGCTGTTCTTTATCTACTGCCATGAGTGTTTTTTTTTTTTCTTTGCATTTCTTGTTTGATGTCATCTGTGTCCTGTAGATATGCATTTATCTATTCTGTCCTCTTGGATATGCATGAGCCACACCTAAATATTTGAAATCTACATGTAATGAATTCACAAGATGCATCTTTGGTTGTCTTTAACATTCGGTTGTGATTTTACTGAATCAGGAGTTTGTCAAAAGGAAAAAAAAAAAAAAAAAAAAAGTGAATCAGGTTTTGAGTTTGATCCAAGCTTGTGTTAAGAAGTTTTGTGTCATTAGTTAGGATGACAATGAACTTGGTATTCAAATTATTATTATTATTATTATTTTAATAAGAACATTATTTCTATGCATTGCCTATCCAACCTTCTATTTAGCTGCTACTGTTTTCCCTGCAAGTGCATGTGTGGACTTGAAGACTTTAGGCGAAGTTGGAATTGGCTCATTTGTTGCATGGCATTCTTGCTTTACTGAGTTCACCGATTAGGGACAATAGTCTAACACTTTTTGGACAATTCACCTTTTTGGACTGTATGTTTTGATTGGACATCCACAATGGGGCATACAATTTGGACTGTCCCAATTTGTATACACATACCATTAATGTAGAGAGGCGCCTAAGTATGCTATAATTTAGGCTTTGCGTAGATAGTCATCAAAGCAAGCATTTTAATGGTGATTCGTTGACTTTTTTCGATCTTGTAAATGAACCCAGAAGATGAAGCCGAGGAAGATGGTGTCAATGTTGATTTTGACTCACAAAGGATGGGGAAGTGTGTTATGCTAAAAACATCTACATGCCAGTGAGTTTGGATGTATTTTTTCATTGATTCAGTATCTCTGAGAATGCTTTAGCTGGATTAGACTGCTGGTTTTTTTGTCTAATATTGGGAAAATTTTGATTCAACCATTAAACATTAATTTGTCTGTCTTCTTCTTTTCCCTTAAAAACAATGATGTTGACATAAACAATGTGCTCCATTAACTATTAAATTGGAGTGTATCTGGGATGTGACCACTTAAGTGAGCTGACTGCTTCATGTACATGTCAGCAAGATACCAAATCAATGCATTCTCTCTCCCATACAAAATTCTAACTGCAGTTAAAAGTGCTTGTTAGTTATGCCCAATGCTCTTCCATGGAATATCTTCCCTATCCCAAGATTCAAATGGTGTATTTCTTGATGCTTGTTGCATGGATAATAGGTATTTTGAAGCCCTCAATCTTCTTCTTGCAAATCACAACTATTTTATGTTAGCAGCATACATTCTCTTTGTTAGTGTCTAAGTACATGTTTTGTCTTCTATTAGTATTTACTTATGTAGTATAACTTGATTTTCCAAAATGCCCGATGTCAAAACACTATTATTGGGTTGGAATATCAATATTTTCTGAATTCCAATGTTTTTTTAAAAAAAAAATAATAATAATAATCATGAATTAGGTGTTCATGTGAATAAGAACCTAAGATTGGACATTATACAGGTTTACAGATTTGACTACAACTATACATTGGCTCATTACTGTCAAAATTTGCAGTTTGATTTTTGACCTTGCAAAAGAGCACATGCATGGTAAGAGTTTTTCTTTTTTCCTTTTTTTTTTTCTTCTTATATATTGCCTGTCTTTTCTGCAATAGAACTCCAAAATGACTAAAATGCAACATTCAAGAAATACTTTTGTAGGAACTCCATGCTGGTGAGACGTGACCTTTTTCCACAACTATATTTTATTTTCCAATAGCACGTGTATTTTATTTGATGGTGTTTTTCATGTAAATGTAATTTATGGCTTACATACCTTTTTTCGTTCTTTTGTACTTTCAGGGAACCTTGGCTGTATATCCCCAAGGAATAACATGGTGATGCTTGTTATGATAGTCTATGGAAAATACCATATCATACTTTAGGAATATGTAGATATGATGTATCCTTCATGAACCATGTTTATTTAGTTGTTGTAACCTCTGGTGATGATTTTTCTTGGCAATTATAATGAGCTAAAGCTGTCTTATAGTCTAGATGCATGCTCTACTAAATGAAAGCAGATTGTAATTTTAAGTATACAGGAGTCTTTTTTTTTTTTTTTTTTTTGTGATGAATAGGGAGTCCAGTACATATGAGTTTGAACCTTATTTATTCATTTATATGATTCCTACAGTCTGGACAATCCAAAGTTTCAACACTTATGCTCCTGTTGGTTAATTTGATTTTCTTGGTTCTTCTAACATCGCATACAATGTTATTCGAATATTATGTTGGATCTCTATTTCTTAGAAGATCTGGTTTGTGCTTGGTGGTATCATGGTATGTGAGCTTCTCAATTGTTGTGTTTAGTGTCTTAGATGTACTCTCTCTCCGATGATGTGTTGTCAACACGTGTGCAGGCTTTGTGGGGGCCTTTTTCTGTTGCTAGTCAAGGAGTAGCTCTTGGTGTTTGTCCCATGCTTGGTACAGGTTCTTAATATGCCTATTTGATGAAATAAAATGCATTTCTTACATGTTTTCTTGTACTTGCGGATGTGGTAAAGTCTTCTGAATTCCACCCTACTCAGAGTAAGTATGAAATTCCACAGAATTTAATGGTATCCGTGTTTGTCTACTTTTTTAATTGTCCTTAATATTGCACTTTCTTAGCAAGTCACTGCAGTTCAGCTCTACTCCTTTATTCACAGGGCACTTGAACTTATATTAGGAGTAAATAAATATTCAACAACTACCCTAGATGCCCACTTCAAATTCCTTGGAGATGGGTGCACTTAGTGTCCAAGTCAGACACGTCGTTTTCAAATGCTTTCCTTGTAAATTGCAACCCATTGCCATTTTGTTGATTGTTCCAGTGCTTTCTCATATGGCTTTTGGATGTCACCTAATCTCTATTTGTTTTTTGTCATTGCCGTAGAGAATTTTCGAGCACTTTGCACAGGTAAGCCAACACTGTCTGTCATTTTAAGTGTTAGGTTATTCCTTAAGTTTATGTTACACTGATGCAGATACTCAGATTTGGACTTCTTTTCTCATTACAAGAAGTTTGTACTCAAAGCATTGTTGATATTGAAAATAGTCAGTTGTAGTCAGGGTTCAAATTATCATTTGAACACCATACAATTTTTTTGCAATACATTACCAATACCAATGCTCAGATTGTCAAACTGTCAACAAATAAGAAACACTAATATGGAATGGTTAAGAGAACTAAAATAGTCAACAGAAGAAGATCATCACCAAGGGAAATCGCTTTCTTGGAAAGTTCTGGACTACCACTAGTTTATGTCTATTGTATATAAGAGGTATATCTTGATATACTTGAATTCCTCAAAATTATTGAACTATCTCTCTCTCTTAATTATTGGTAATCTCTCTCTGTTAAAATTGTTAAAACCTTTATCTATTTATGTTTCTTTCTTTCAGTTGTAAAAAAATAAAAAATTGTCTAATCTATCTAATCTATCTATCTACAGGTAAATTAAAATTACTAGCAATAAACCATTTAAGATAACTTCATACTAATCAAATTAGAACTGCACTCTCTCTCTCTCTCTCTCTCTCTCTCTCTCTCTCTCTCTCTCTCTCTCTCTCTCTCTCTCTCTCTCTCTCTCTCTCTCTCTATCTATCTAGCTAGCTAGCTACCTACCTATCTACCTAACTTCAGCAACAAAACTATTTATGATGACTGCTATTAATGGATGTCTTATGCATTTTATCTTGAGATTAGGCCGTTGGTTATTTGCTCCCATTGTCATTAAAATTTCATGTTCTTTTGTTTCAAATGGTGGAATAATTGACAGTGCAAGTGATGAGATTTGAGTTGAAAAGCAAGTGGTGAGATTTTATAAGACAGTGTAAGGACAGATTTTATAAGATTTGAGTTAATGCAGTTTTAACTTCTAAGTCTGATCCAGTTCTTATTTTCACTTGACAGAGACATTATCTTTTCTAACACCTAATTATCATCTGGGTTGTTTTTTAATTATAGATTTATTTTTTACTATCTGAACTTGCTTTTTCTTCTTCTTTTTTTGCCACCTGAACTTGAGTGGCGCAAAGTCAAGAGCAGAGGAAGCTCTATTCACCGTTTGAGCTCTGTAAGTGGCTTTTGTTTACCATTCTTTTTGGAAATTTGGCTGTTTTTTAATCTGTTAGATTGGATATTTTTGTGCTTGTTTGGATCATTATTGGATGGTTTTACTATGATGGTGAACATGACCTGATTTTACCATGATGGTCCTGTCAGGTTATTAAACCAGCAGTGATTGCAAAATGGGCACAACAACATGAAAAGATGGTTGTTATCAGTGCTACATATGAAAGTAGCCTAAGTTTAGCATCATATGTTCAGCTTGCATGCTATCTTGAGCAGCAAAACATGGAGATCTGCAAGATAAAGAATAAGGAATAGCGCCCAACTATAGCCCATGGCTTTGGAATGTATCGATGGCTTAAGGAAGATGTAACCACTAAGCCGTTTAAGATTGGTGTTCATCCAGAATTTCCTCCAGAATTTCCAAATCAACCATGATATTGTGCAGAGAAGTTACAGCAAAGAACAAGTTTGGACATACCAATGGACAGTCGATTGTGAGGATTTCTCTTGTTCCCTTCAAGTGCGGGATGTGGGAAGGAACAGCATCACGGTAAGTGTTTTTTCTGACTCATGCCCATATCTGTGAAACTTGTTTGTAAGAGATTACGATGCTTGTTAAAAGAATGAAAATATTTCAAGTAGCAATTGCTTAGAACAGCTTTTTGTCGAACAATATGGGGTCTCTGGTAATGTAGCTGACTGGACTAGGAATGTTGGTTGTTCTAAATGGTTGTATCAACTAAGCTTTAATAAAGTGCGCTATCTTTCCAAAAAGAATGAGGGTGGAAGCATTTTCTATTGTTCTTTTCTAATGTGTGCAACTATTACCTGCTTTTGGTCATTCTTTTGAATTAGGTTTGTGTTGAGCCCTCCCTACCATGTGGAATTTGAGGATTTGATTTTCCAGAGGGCCTGAACCTCTAAGTTGATGGTATTTTTGTATTTTCAAATATGGTATTTTTGTTGATGTCTAGTAAATTGCCAAAGCACCAAATTCCTAGATCAGTTTCATTTCTACAGTCTTTCAACTTTTATTTACACAATCACACCAAAATTTCGTGTGACCTATTATTGTATCCTAGTTTTAGCTTACAAGCACTAGACATTTAAAAGCTTTCTAAATTTTTTTACCCCATTCAGTTTGACAGGAACAATGTTCAAATTATCGGTAGAGTGAAAAATTCCACCTTTTTCTTGCAGAGTTCCCTGAAAATTGTTAATGAAATATGTTGATAAGTACCAGAAAATTGGTTATAATATTAGGATTTGTTATTCATGAATTTTCTTGCAGAGTTCCCTTATATATTTGTTGTGCCTTTCTATTCAGGGTTGAACCAAGGTGTCAGTGGTCTTCCATTAAAGGGTTGGCCTTTAACTGTAAGTCATATACTAAATTCATTTGCAATATGGGTTTTGGTGTTGGTATTTAGTTTGGGCATGCACATCTTTCCTGACATTGAATTACTTCTATTTTCCCAGGGCATTGACCAACTATGGCAAAATTTAGGCCCACAAGTACAGAAGCCTTTTCTACAGTCATCAAATCAGTTTCAGATTTTGACACTACAGCAGCAGCAGCAGCTCCTGGCACAGGCTCAGGCGCAGGGAAGTCTTGGGAGCTCACCTAATTATGGAGATTTGGATCCTCGAATATTTAGGGTTTTAGCTAGGGGTAACTTGAATGGGAAAGATGGTCAGCCCACAGGAAATGATGGCTCTGTAGGCTCCCCAATTCAATCAAGTTCACCAAAGGTCAGATTAAGTCCATAGGATCAAGCAGAATTTCTCGTGAAGGTTAGTTTTACTAAGCCATATGACTGTAGCCATTGCTTAGTCAAATGAAAAAAAGATAATACAAGTGAGAATCTAGTTGCCTTGTATCAACATGTCATAATCAATCAAAATATACTGGAAACTAAGAGATAAATTAATTGAAAGAAAAATCAGTTTCTCGTCCTCCATACAACTGCTGGTAGAACCGAACCCGCAGCATATACTTCATGGTTTATCTGCAAATCTACCTACTTCCATATGTATGTATCAATGTGGCTATTTTTTAATAGCATGAGTTTCTATCAAAGTGGCCATGCATAAACATACTCATGTCCTTATGTGCGTTCTTCAACAGTGTATGCCCATCTTAGATTCTCAGCCTTGTCAATCAATAGTATTAATTTAGCATGAAAATTCTGGAACCTGCTTTAATATTTATCATTAGTTTTTTCTAACATAGCCATGACCCTATTTTGCTTTCTCGCCCTTTGGGGTGTGCACGTAATGGCTGGAATGGGGTTCAGATCAGGGTGGGAATCCATGGGAGTGGTGTCAATGTGAACCTCTGCCATGGCTGGTTCCAAGAGCCTAGGTGAAAGAGGAAGGTGGATGTCAGGTGGGGAGCTGATGGTAAAACTTTCGCCAGTATACAATTTTAATGCCAACGCCAAATTGCTTGGAGAAAGTTAAGATGATGATGATGATGTTGATTTTTGCTCGCTTCATCATCAATAGGGCGTCTGCTGTTTGGTTTGACATTTTTCTGACCTGCTGATGATTCTTTTTAGATGAACATCTCCCAGATGAATCAGTCCTCTGCTTAGCAACAACAAGACTAGCTACAGCAGCAGCAGCAATTACAACAGGTTGTACTTGTCCAGAGACAGTTCCTATTTCAAGGTTTCTTTCTTTTCCCAATTTGAATTCACAGCTATTAGAACTGTTAGCAAGAACTATTAAAACACTACAACCTTGCATATCACTTGGTTTATCGAGGATCAACCTCTGCTTGCTTGAGCCTGTTGCCTTTAAAAGAGTTCTTTGATTTTCATGGTGTAACTGGACTTTGCTAATATGTTGAATAAAATGAGAACAATAGAAAATTTAGATGAACAGTCATTGGCTTTTTTGTTTGGCGACGAACCTTAAATAAATGTCTTTGGTCGTGAAGTTCCCTCTTGTAACAGTGTTTCATAAATAAATGTGCTTAATCATGTGATTGTTTGTCTTCAACATAATCACGTGCAAATGCAACCCAAATCTGAATAGTTGAATGTGGACTGCATTTCTAGATTTAAAGCCAAGGACTTCAAGAAAACCCCCACAGGTCAAGCAGCAAAATAAACAGACTTAAATGATGTGGTCTCTCTCTTCTTTTTTTTTAACGCATATATCCAATCTAAATATATGGAATTTGGATGATATATTTGATTTTGATTTCTTCCTTTTCTAATGTGTAGACTTACCTTCTCAAATAGGTTGGTTCGTTCAGAGCTTTGGAGAAATGGGTATATCTATTTTTGGATGTGTGCGTTGATTAATATATTATCTCAATTCTCTGTTTTTTTTTTTAATTTAATGAGAATCGCCGACGGTTTTAAGCCGCCGAGAACGCTGACGGATATTAGCCGCTGAAAATGCCGACGGATTTTAGCCGCCGATAACTCCAACGGATTTTAGCCGCCGATAACACCGACGGTTTTCATCCGCCGACATCTCCGACGGAGTTTAGCCGCCGACAATGCCGACGGTTTTTAGCCGCCGAGAACACTGACGGATTTTAGCCGCTGAAAATGCCGACGGATTTTAGCCGCCGATAACTCCAACGGATTTTAGCCGCTGATAACACCTACGGTTTTTAGCCGCCGACATCTCCGACGGAGTTTAGCCGCCGACAATGCCGACAGATTTTAGCCGCTGACATCGCCGACGGATTTTAGCCGTCGGCGAGCAACGCCGACGCACCCTTTACCGACGGACCATGCGACGGCTAAAACCCATCGGAGAAAGTCATTGCCGACAGCTTTTAGCTGTCGGCGTTGCCCTGTTTTTTGGTACTGATAATATATTAGCAAGGCATATTTGCGGTTCTCGAGATTTGAACATATGACCTTCCGCTTTGATACCATGTCAAACAACCATTCACTCCAAAAGCTCAAGCTGTCAGAGTGTGGTGCATCAATGTATATCAAGGGACTTTTATCACTTCAACATTTAGTTCCAATGAGTGGGTCCCATAGTTCAGTAATCCAGACAAGTGGTGTATATATGGCCCACATTGGATGGGCCATGCCCTAAAAATATCCCAAGATTTGAAGATCCTAGCCTCCAATTTGGAGTCTTTTTTTCATTGAAATGAGACGGTGGTATTTTTCTACTAATCTATTAGTGTGTCAGGAAGGCAAAAGGTTAGGATGGTCCTATCTTGAAGAAATTGGAGCTGAATGCTTTCGTCAACAGGTCCCAATAACTCAGTGGCCTGACCATGATCCCTATTCATCTGAACTGCACAGTAAGAAGCCCACCACCTTAGCATGCAACTGCAACGTACCCCAGCTCTCCGGCCAATGCCTCACATGTGAAGGCAATCAGGCACATTCAAAATGTATACCCCCACCATGACATCAACCACCCAAAAATCAGGCATCCTATTCTGTCAAAATCAATTGATGGTCCATGATCTAACTAAATGTACACTTGTGGCCCATTTAATGAGTGGATCATCCCACTTTCAGAGTGAGGCGCAATCCTCATCATGGAGTCGACCACTTGGTTGGGTCAGATGTCCTACACATGTGACACGTTAGCTATAAGTGATCATTTCTCATTCCTAACAAACATCACTCCCAAAACTTGTTAATCCATGGTAGAACGACTACAAACCATTTTAGTAAAATAATTTTCTTCACTCCTCAATTACATGTATAATATAACTAATGATACTAATCAAAAGAAGGAAATCAAACCAAGTAGCAATGCAATGCTGACTTGCACTAATGTATTGGAGATGGGGAGAAATTTATATGCTTGTATAGTGGATGCACCATTACGGCCTCTGCCATGTGGGCGACGGAGAATTTCGGGTGGGCGTCGGAGAGTGTCGCCCCCACTTCTTGGGATCACCCTTGCATTGCCAGTTTGTTGTTGCTTGATCGAGAACCCTTCACGCATGCCATTCAGTCCAACCGTTGCATTTAAACCTGTGATTGTCATGTAAAAAGACGAAAAAAATAATAATAATCACCTCCATTGGTTTTCCCATATAATCCTTGTTACTTTCCATATTTGGTCAAAAACTATCCAATGGTGAATGACAATCAATAATAAAAAATTTAAAAAACATAAAATAAAAGATATAATAAACATGATAGAACTATGTTAGAGCAATTATAGTTAATTGGTAACAATGGGAAAAGGCTTTTTCACCTACAATGGTAGATATGAGTGCAATTCAGGTCGATTTGGTTAGGTTGAGGTTGAACTCAAGCCTAACCTAACCTCAAGAAGAACCAACGCAAGGTACTCAACTGAATTCCTTTATATTCAACACAACCCAGTCCAAATAAATGTAATTATTCCCAACATATCTTGAATTTGCTTAATCCAAACCCAATTGGCATTTTCCAACCCAATCAGTTGGTTCAAGTTGACCTGAACCCAAGGGTTATGGTTTGAGTTTTGGAGGAGAGCAAGAATAGAGATTATAATAAAGGTTTACATTTTAGGGATTTCGGAGAAGGGTGATTTATTAAAGACATTTGTTCACCTTACCATGGTTAGTTTTTCCTTTAAAAAATAAACCGAAAAGTGGTTTTTTACCATATTTGAAAAGTATGAGTTTTTTAGGGAAAAAAAAAAAAAAAGCATAAAGGGTAATTGTTATAGGTCTTTTGATGAAAAAGGTGGGTGTTATGTGTCCAAATCTCCTATCGATTTGTTACTGTCCAAATTCTCGACCCAACCATGACTAGAGGTGTATAACCTAAATGTCATATTAGGAATGTAATATTAATCATCTAACTTTTCTCATTGATTTTGGACCTATTTATTTTTACAATCCATTTTGTGCCCATTAATTGAATGGTTAGCACAGCTTGATCACTATGATTTTAATATGTAATCCATCCACAATAAGACCCATAATTTGAATGGTCCAAGAGATATACATAGGTGTCACATGCTAAGAGGATTAGTTAAACCAGTTAAACCAGAGAATATTGGCCAGTTAAACCATGAGAACTCATCTTAAGTTAAAAGTATAATCCGCCACATATGCTAATTGGCCAGTTAAACCAGAGAATATTGTAAAAACTGATTCCGATAAATTCAGTAGAGAATGAGGGGTTTAGGGCCCACACCGCTCCAATACAATACAACACTACTTTCAACACTATGTTGCCTATCTAATGTCTGCCGTGAACACCTATTATTATTATTATTATTTTATTATTATTATTATTATTATTATTATTATTATTCAATCTAACTCTTGCATTGTTAGCTATCGTTATGCTATAAACCAGGCTAGATCAATTAGATTAGAATTTAGCAAGCTTACTACACTATGTACGTGATTACATCATAGGACCTAAAAAGATCTCAAAGTCTCAAACAAATGGCCAGTAGGGCCATCTTGCCATGTGCCTAGAAATTTCACTCAACCATCTCATGGAGTTTGATCAAAGAAATAAACAAATTACTGTTTAACTACAACTGCCTCGTCATAAAACCCAATCAAGCAATGAATCAGTGGTCATTCAATGACAGTCTTGCCCATAAAATGAGGTTTTAAGCAGCAAATGGATAGTCATCCCACGACTATATTGCTATCAAGTGAGGACCCAAAGCAACGAACACGTTGTCACCTCTCCAACCTTCTCACCACGAGGTATATGGCTGAGTACCGAACGGTTGATTATTCAAACCATGACCAACTTACCCACAAAGCCCTGCGAAGCATGGTAACGACAAGCTGTCACTTTCAACGACCATCTTATCACGAAGCTAGGTCATGTAATGAACGAACCGTCAAAGGTCCGCCGCCATCAACCATTACCATGGAACCCAAACTTGTGTAATGAACAGACAATTGTTTTCATCGACTGCCTTGTTATGAAACTACTCGAGAGACGAACATATGTCCATGCATGCCATCTCTCCCACGAATTAGGATTTGTCATATAACGAATCCTAGTCATACAATGAAGAAACTGTCATTTCCGACAATCGTCTTGCCATGAAGCAGCTAAGCAAGCAATCCATGTTTCATGCTAGACAACTTTCTTGCCTAAGAAGTCTAGTACTTTACCAATTGACGAACATATTGTTGTTAGTTATCCCTTTTATTATCTTTTCTTCCTTTTTCAACTGGCTGGTACATATATTTATATTATTTTCATTACCTTCCGCCCAGTTTGTTTCTTTTAAGTTATATTGTCTTAATTTTGAATAATATAAGTTATCACGTTCTTAATTAAAAGTCTTTTCTCCGTATGTTAAAAAACTCATTAAGAGGACAAACGCTCTCATTTGGCAATCATCTAATTTTAGGCAATTGGTGGTTGGATAAACGACCGATTTTCACATATCTGATCTTAATTAGTCTATTTTGGTGCTTAGGGTTACAAGGTATTTGGTTCAATTTAAGTTACATTTGGCTTTGATACGCCTAACACATACACATTACTTGAACCATCAAATTTAAGCCAAACAAGGGGCTACTTAATTTCTTACTATTGGCCAACCAATGATGTTTCCTATCGATCCATTAGTTTTGGATTGATTGACACGATCACCTGCATCCTTGCAAACTATAGAATTGATTAGCAAAGCACTGGGATCCGGCTTCCTTATTGTATCAGTAGATGATGTGCCCCCTGCTTGAGAAGAACGATACTCAGGGAGAGTGTGATGGATGATACTCACACACTCTGAAATCCTACACGTGGCAGATGCAAAACCCAAAACTACACCGTCCAAATAGTGGGCCCCACCTTTACATGATTTATATATAGAACAATAATTGTACTGAAAATATGCCTTAACTGACCAGCTAGTTGATATCTTATGCCCAATGGATGGACAATAAAAAATAATCAATAGTTCCAATTCAACAAACAAAATTTCCATAAATCACAATCACAACCATCTAATAAATATTAATTTAGGTTCATCAGCTACATATGACACATGATTTGAACGGTTTAATTTATCTATATGACACATGTAGACATCACGTGCTCACGTATCATTCATTGCATACACGATACATCATGTACCCAATAGCTAAAATCATTTAAATCCATGTGTAGTATGGTAATCTATATGGCTGTCAACGGGCCGGTTTGGGCCGGGCAAAGGTCTGTCCAAGCCCATCCCACAAAGTAAAAGTAGGCATGAGCCCATCCCGAGCCAGTCACTGGCCAAAACGAACAGGCGCGACCACAGACCATGATGATCACACAAACTCGATCCCAACCCTGACTATCCACTATTGTGCAAGATCTGGGCTGTTCCTGTTCCTTAAGTATGCCCTACAATTAGAGTTGTACACAAACCAAGTTAGCTTGGTTAACTGGCTCGACTCAACTCGACTCAGCTCACGAGCAGATTTTTTGTGTTAGAAAAAATTTTGAGCCGAGTGCAAGCTAGACTGAACTCGACTCTGAACTTGACTCGGTTCGAATCGATTCAACTCGGATCAGTTTCACTTAATATAAATATTTTATATATATTTATATATTAAAAAAAATTATATATGATATTATATATTATTTATATTATAATATATATTATATATCGAACTCAGCTTGTAGGCTCGAACTCGAACTCGGCTCGTAGGCTCGAACTCGACTCGGAACTTTGACTTGGTTCAAATCGATTCAACTCAGATCAGGTTCACTTAGTATAAATATTTTGTATATATTTAAATAAATTATATATGATATTATATATTATTTATATTATAATATATATTATATGTTATATATATTAAAAATTATAAAACTTTAACTCGAACTCAGCTTGTGGGCTTGAACTCGAACCCGGCTTGTAGGCTCGAACTCGAACTCGGCTCAAAAGGTAGAGTTCAAGCTCAGGTCAAACTTGGCTCGAGCTGGCCTGAGCTATTGACCGAGCTGAGCCAAGTTCAAGCTAGGGTAGGCCGAGCCGAGCCGCCGAGCTGGGCCAAGCTCGACTCGGTTCAACTCGTGTACAACCCTACCACAATGCATGGAATATGACAAAGATGGCCTTGAAATCATAAAGGGGTCCATCTGGGCTGGGCTAACGGGCTCTCAAACAAAGCGTGGGCCACGCTCAACGCCCGACTAGCGAGCTCAGACCATTGACAACCCTTCCAATCTAACGTGGTATTTATATGTAAGAAATAAAATAAAATAGAAAGTCCAACCATGAAATGATTGTCGTGGTTGAATGACGACCGCCGATGATGCACCATTCGGAGTCAAACCGCTAAGATGGACCGAATGGGGAAGAGCTAGAAAGCATGAGATGAGGATGAGCAATGGTAGCAAGCTTTCCTTCATTGGTGTAGTAGAAGGTGGATTAGACGAGGTTTATGCTGGTAAGACGAGTATGGATTGTGGGTTTACACTGAATTTTCGGTGTATAACAGATGAATAAATGAAAGGATTTTGAGTGATGAAATAGCTGAAAATACATGACTCTTTTATAGCTTAGCAATGAAAGAAAAAAACAAAAAATATAAAAGAAAAAAAAAAAAAAAAAAAAGCTCACATTCAAGGTTGCATGGGAAATTCAACATAAGATGCTTTTTTTCCCGCCAACTTGTCACATTTTTGTAACATCCTAACCGTAGAATAGTGGGACACGTAATAAAGATCATACAAAGGGTGAAAACCAGCATGGTTCGTTCACCAGGTGGGCTACACAGTTAAAATCAGTGGACAGATGATAATCAGAGTCAATGTAGGTGTGTGGTCCATCTAATGAGTGGATTGATCCAATTTTTTATCCAGATCATCGTCAAGGTATGTCCGACCATTTAAACAGTTCGGATGTTCCACCAAACTGACACATTATCAGAAAATTGAAAGACGTTAATACATTGAAGGATGACATTTATCAAGTCGGAGTGCTTTAAAATAGGCGGGGAATGGGAAAAATATTATGTTCGAAGTGCATGTCGGCCCAGATATATATATTTCGCGCCGCCCTAAGATGCTGCGACCCAAGTTCGGGTCGGGTTGGTGCTCAACCCTAACCCAACCCAAGGTTCCTATACCTCAATCCTATCCCAACCCAACTCAACCACAGGTTGGAAATTCTCAACCCAAGCCCAACCCAAGCAAGTTGCGGTCGGGTTGGACGGGTTGACCAAGTGTATACATGCTAATATTTTCATGATTCCATTAATTTATTATATTTCAATACACACGTGCATCTTATTTTTATATCTATTATTTTATTAATTATATATGTAGTTATTTATCATAAAGAACTTCATTTTTTCTAAACAAAGAAGCTAAAATATAAGACAACTACTCATTTAAAAGTCATGTTGTGTAGCACGTAATTTAATTGGGAGAGAGAAATCCAGCATATCTTATTAACTTGAGTCATCGAAAACGATGTCGACCAATGAGACCCGATATTACCGGAATTTCCTACGTCTTCAACACATATGATCCACACTCAATTATAATTTATAAGCAACTTATATATTGATCAGGTTCGGGTTGGGTCAGAAAACCCAAGCTTGACCCAAGTTTTATCGGGTTGGTGTTTGTATAGCTCAAGCCTGAAATAAGACTCGATATATCTTGCCCAAGCCTAATCCAATGTCGGGTCGGTCACTGGTCGGTCGAGTTGAACCCACCCAACTTTCAGCCCTATCATATTTTGAAATATGCCTTGGATTACCGACTCGCCAGAGTCGACTCAATCTGTCATAGTTCAGCAGCAGCACGAGTCATATTTGAAATATTTCTAACTCGGTCCGTTGAGGTACACCCAACTCAGTCTGAGTCATAGAACCTTTGCGTCCATCGATCTTGATAGCCTTAGTGCATTTCTTGGATCACTGCCTTTCCTTAGACAACGTGGCACATTTAGGCACATAAGCGGTGATTATGGCCAACCAGGTAGGCCCCACCAAGACATTAGAAAAGTCTTTTGTTCTGATTAGCTGTTTATTTCCTTGTCTTTGTTCATGTTTCATTGGGAATGAAAGTACAAATAATCACTTTCGGTTTGGTCGGCCATAAAAAGAGACATGGAGTTTTGAAATTTACATAGAAAAGTGATATTCTTCTTTTACAACTACGATGAAGTGGGAAGCAGATTGCATATTGAATAAACGTTGTGGGGCTTACTGTGACATTGTATGTGTCTTATCCACACCGTCCATCCGTTTTAGTAACTAATTTTAGGCAAAAGCCTAAAATTAAATCATATTCAATGCTCAAGTGGACCACACCAATGGAAACAGTGTGAATTGAACTCCTACTATTGAAAGCTTATTGGGGCCACATCAATTTTGAATCAATCTGATACATGTGTTTTCCCTTCATGTGTTTTCCCTTCATCCATGCACATGTAACTTTATAAAAAGGTTGGATGACAAATAAATATTATCGTGACCATATAAAGGTTTCAATAGGTCTAGATCGAGGACATCATTATCTCCACTTTTTATTGTGGTGTGGTCCACTCGAGCTTTGAATGTACTTCAATTTTGTGCTCATGGCTTAAAATGATTTGAAAAAAATGGATGGACAACATAGATACTACACATACATACATAGTGAGCCCCATAGAGTTTAAATAGATCTGAGTCACTCAGTTGTACGCAATCCGCTTCCGCTGAAGTGGTAGACGACAGCTGATATTGCTGCAATAGGATTTCATTGCTGGGCATTGAACCCCACTGTTTCGGACGCGGATTGCGTCCGTCCGGGCGGAGCTCTGTGAGGCACACCGTGATGTAAGTGTTTTTTCCACGTCGTTAATTGTTTTTCTGAAGGTATCATCCGAAACCGTAGGTAGAAACAAGGCTTAAGCGGACCATAAATTGAGCATTGCAATTCCACCTTTAAAAACTTTTTGGGAGCTAGAGAAGTTTAGTATAAGCTGATATTTATTTTTTCGCTTCATCAACATCTAAATGACCTTATTAATAGGTTGGATGGTAAAAAAAAAAAAAAACATCACGGTGGCCCTTAGAAAGGTGTCAATGGTGGGTGTCACTATCACTGCAGCTTCCTTTGGTGTGGTCCACTATAGCTGTAAACCTATTTCATTTTTTTTTTTGCATATCTTAAAATGATCTGGGAGAAAATATGAACAGCGTGGATAAAACACTTACATCACAGTGGGCCCCACGTAGCCCTGTCTGGACAGATTACCATGGGGGGGGGGGGGGGGGGGGGGGGGGGGGGGGGGGGGGGGCGGTAGGACACAATCCGCATCCCGCTGTTTCCTGTGGTGTGGCCCACTTGAGCATTATATATGCCTCATCTTAGGCTCGCATCTTAGAATAATCTATCAGAACTGTTGGACAGAAGGATGTCACACCCATGTTACGGTGGGCCCCACATAGCTTTGGGTTGCACTGACTCGGAGTATAAGAGGTAAGACGCTAGTGGACGCGGATCTCCTGCAAAAGGCTTTCGTAGGGAGTCCCTGCACTGGAAACATAGGTGGGGCCTACTGTAATGTTTGCTAGAAATCCACCTCAGTCATCCTTTTAGTGAGCTCATTTTAGGATTTAAGACCAAAAGCGAGCAGTATGGTAGCCTCAAGTGGGCCGTGCTAAAGGAAAAGGTGAGTAGGAAAATTCCTACGGTTGAAACCACCCTGGGTCGACGGTGATGTTCATATGCCATCCATTCCGTTCATAACGTCATTCCTACTGGGATGAACTGAAAAAATAAATATTAGACTGATTTAAAACTTCTACGCCCCCACAAATACTTCGATTGTGGACATTCAATCCTGAAGTTTTCAGGCCATTTGAGTATTTGACCCGGCTCATTTTTTACCTCAAATTCTAAATTAATCTCAAAAACTGAATAGACGTAGTGAATTCCTCACAAACATAACGGTGGCCATCTATGTTATTGGCGCAGGAACTTCCTGCGAAAGCTTTAGAAGGAAATCCGCGTCCGACGCAAGCGGAAAGAGAAATTTATGAATGTGGACCCCACCTTTTATCCAGCGGTTTTTCTAAAACAATACAAACTTAGAGTACGCAACTGGACCTCCTCGTATGGAGTCGAGATTTCAGGACGAAAATACCCCTCCTTCTCACGGAAACCGAATCGGTACTCCCCCTGCCACCAAGTAACAGCGGATGGTCGGTGGACTGTGGGCCACACCATGATGTATACTTTTCATCCATGCCGTCCATATATTTTAACAGATGATTTTATGGTATGAGACCGAAAATGAGGTATATTCCAATCTCAACTGGACCACATTACAGGAAAAACTGTTGAATGAACGTCTACTATTAGAAACCATTAGGAGGCCATAAAAGTTTCGGATGAAGCCGATTTTTGGTTTTTATCTTCATCTAGGCCTGTATGAACTAATCAACAGATTAGATGTGAAATAAACAGTTCATTGGGCATTAGGAGAATTGTAATTGTCAATATCCAATCAATATGATCTTCTTGTGGTGTGGTCCACCTGAGATTTATATCCCTCTCATTTTCTGGAATAAACTCTAAAATGAACTGTAAAAATGAATGAACGAAATGGATGAAACACATACATCATGGTGGGGTTCACAAAACACCGACCACGGCCATTGGATGGTGGCAGGGTGAGTAACGAATCCGTTTCGGTTTAAGAAGTTGCTGCTGCCTTCGTACGTTGCTTTCACTCCCTCAACGAAAAAAACCTCCTGAAAATAACAGCATTTCACTCCCTTTCAACCATAAATCGACGTACGGAGGTTATTTTTTTCATTTTTCTCATAGAATTCTCCGTGAATCATGTTGATATCATCATTCTACATTTACCATTTTTCGTCTTGGCTAGGGTTACGTGAAATCCCATGAAGTAGCTGGACTTGCAATCCTTGAAAAGGTTCAAAATATTCCCTCACTCCAAAGCACCTCTCTTCAACCTACATTTGACTTGTACTATGGTAGTTGGTGGTACAGATATTTTAAGAAAAATGTTCAGCTCGTACAATTGCATTGCATGCGAAGTTCGGTCAATTCTATGTGTTAGGCTTACTCAAATTCATGCGTTAGGCTTAGTTAATTTTATGTGTTGATCGGTCAAATCCATGTGAAACTCACTCAATTCCATTTGAAGCTCACTCAATTCCATGTTAGGGCTTACTTGATCTCATGCTATGCTCGCTGAATTTCATGTTTACGCTGCGCAATTTTATGCTAGGACCGCTCAATTTAATGTTTGCCCAACTTAATTTCATGGTAGATAAGATAAAGTCAATTTAATGTTTGCCTTGATAAATTTCGTGCTAGGATCACTCAATCTAATGTTTGCCCGGCTTAATTTCATGATAGATAAGATAAGGTCAATTTAATATTTGCCTTGATAAATTTCATGCGATCACTCAATTTAATGTTTGGCCAGCTTAATTTCATGGTAGATAAGATAATGTCAATTTATTGGTTGCCCAACTTAATTTCATGGTAGACAATTTAATGTTTGCCTCAATCAATTTCATAGTATGATCGCTCAATTTCATGGTAAATAAGGTCAATTTAATGTTTGTCTCGATAAATTTGATGCTAGGATAGCATAATTTAATGTTTGCCTAGCTCAATATCATGCTAGGATAGCATAATTTAATGTTTTCCTAGCTCGATATCATGCTATGCTCGCTCGATTTAATTTTCGCCTCGCCCAATATCATGCTATGTCTGCTCGATTTAATGTTTGGCCCGCTGAATATCATGTTATGTTTGCTCGATTTAATATTTGTCCTGCTGAATATCATACTACGCTTGCTCGATTTAATGTTTGCCCAGCTCAATAGCATGCTATGCTCGGTTGAAATATTGTTTGCCCAGCTGATTTTCATGTTTGCCCCGCTGATATTCTAATTTGTCCCGCTGATTTTCATGTTTACCCAGCTGAATTTCTAGTTTGCCCTGTTCGATTTAATGCTCGCTTGAATATTAACTATTTTATTTCCTATCATCGCCTTAGGCCCTAAACTAACGTGATGGATTGGTTGGTCCTGATTTGTACTTCAACCTGTTACGTGTCATGTGAAGAGAGAGAGCGGAGTAGGTGCCGCCCCAGCCTTACTCAAGACAGTGCGACCCTTGCCGTGGGGCTCACTAGATGTATTTATTCTATATCCACACCATTTATCCGTTTTGCCATGTTATTTTAAGACAGTAGGCAAAAAATGAAGAAGATCCAAATTTTAAGTGCACCATAGAAAACAACAGTGATTGGATATCCTACAATTAAATACCTCTTATATCATTTAAGACATGAGGCCAAAAATGAGGAAAATTCAAATTTTAGGTACACCATAGTAGCGAAAACAATGGCGATTTGACGTCTTATAATTAAATACTCCCTATAGCCCATTATAATGTTTCTTTAATGTTTGTTTACTATTCTACTTGTTGATAAGGTAACAAAAATCTTGAAGAAAGAATAAAACAAAGATCAGCTTGGTTTAATGTATTGCATGTTTAATGTATTGCATGTTTCCCCCGCGCTAAAATTTCATACTTCCCTCGATCAATTCCTAGTTTGCGTTGATCAAATTCTACGCGTTCCTTGCTCAATGTAATGATAGTTAATGTCACAAAATTAAATGAGCACCATATGAAATCATTCGCTTCGTTGAATGCCTAATCCGTATGAGCTCTAGTTGTTTATTTCATAGTAGCTCAGTGAATTTACTGATGGACTTATTTGATGGCAGCTAAGGTCAATTTAATGCAAGTCGATGCGCATGTGTTAGGCTTAATCAATTTCATGCGTCAGGCTTAACAAATTTTATGCGTTGATGGGGATTACATGCACTCGATTAAATGTTTGCTTGCATAACTTAATTTATAGTTTTCCCTACTCGATTTCATGCTATGGTCGCTGAATTTCATGTTTGGCTTGCTCAATTTAATGTTTGCCCTACTGAATTTCATGCTTACCCCCCTGCTGAATTTCATATTTACCCTGCTCAATTTGTATGTTGTCTCGCGCATTTTTCCAGCTTACTCCTTATTTCCTTAAGATTTGTATCATTCTCATCTATAAGGGAAAACGAGTTTTCGGTCTTCTATTAGTTAACTGAGTTTGGAATTATGGCAAGCTTCCGTTGTTTAACGTTTTATTGATAATTTCTCATTGTATTGATTTCCAGATTATGGCTACGAGAATCATCTGTTGCTATGGCGAGGAGTTAGAATGGGAAAACACGCAATGGATGTACAAGAGTGGAAGTACAAAAACTATTTCGCTAGATGTTGATACTACGTATGAGGAACTTCTATCCAGAATGTACAGGATTATGAAGAGTACACCAACAGATTGTGATGTTCGGATGAAAGTTTTGTATCCCTGTTCCAATAAATCAATCCCTCCAACCGTACTCGAGGACGACGATGACGTGAAAGAGTTCCTGGCAACACAGCTGGAGCATTCGAAAAAGTTCATCCCTTTGGTCATCGAGACAATCCAACACATAAATATGACAACACACGTTGACAGTCTGGCAGAAGAGCATGGCGTGGAATTTCAATATAAGCCAAATCCATTACAAGTAGGAGGAACAAATGACCGACTCCCCGAGCCGCCCCAAACATCAAGATTTGTGAGTGCCCAAGTCAGCGATGCATGTGACGTTGACCTCATTTGTGATTACATGGCACCGCCTCTAGCAACAACAGCAGATCTGCCGTCATCATCCACAGCCCGAAGATACATCAATCCTGAAAACGACATCCCGCATCCAGACATGCCCGAAACAGCAAACTTCAACACCCGTCAAGTTCCCGTGCCGTTTGATGATGCTGCATTCACCAATGCGGCAATGCTGGAATATACGGATTCGTTAAGTGAATCAATCGAGATAGGCGAAGGGCAAACATTCAAGGACAAGAGTCGGTGCCAACATGTTTTGAGCCTATTTGCCCTTCAAAATAAATTCCAGTACAAGGTACTGTACTCAAATTCCCGGAGATTTACGGTCGTATGCTTCGATGATAGATGTAAATGGAGGGTTCATGCATCACGCGTTGGTGATTCGGGGGTTTTCAAGATACGGACTTATACGAGAAATCACACGTGTGGCATGTCATGGATGAGGAGCGATCACCGGCAAGCAAGCAGTAAGTTAGCATGTGATTTAGTTGTTAGCCGCATCGAGCAACGCCTGGGGTTGAGGCCACGTGATATTATCTTCGCCATGCAAGAGAAGTATAATATTGTTATCAGTTATAGGAAGGCATGGGCAGCCAGGGAGCTTGCAATCAATCAGGTGATGGGGTCTTATGAAGACTCCTATAATCAACTCCCCTTGTATTTGCATGAGTTGAGGACGGTCAACCCGGGGACAGTGACTGCCCTGCGTGTTAACAAAGAGACTTTCAGGTTTGAAAGATGTTTTGTTGCGCTCGGACAATGCATTAGAAGTTTTCAGAAATCATTGCGGAGGGTATTAGCCATTGACGGGACACACTTAAAGGGCAAATACAAGGGTGTTCTATTCATCGCCACGGCCTTAGATGGGGACAACCATATATTTCCAGTTGCATTTGGCATCGGAGAATCGGAGAACGGTAGCAGTTGGAATTGGTTCCTTACTTACCTTAGCGATGCGATAGGGTCTTTGGAGGATCTTGTTATTATATCTGATCGACATAAAGGTTTACTGAAAGAGGTTCCCCAAGTCTTCCCACGTGCAATTCATGGCTACTGCGCGTATCATATCTACAGAAACTTGGTGGACACCTTTAAAGATAAGTCATTGGAGATGTACTTCTGGCGGGCAGTGAAGACATGTAGGGTGGCTGAATTTGAAAAATTGATGCATGATATCGAAATGTCCAACCCCGCAGTACATGCATGGCTGACAGAAATGGATACGAGAGATGGGCATCTTGCACTTTCCAGGAAAAAGATTCAACTTGGTTACTACAAATATTTTCGAGTGTGTTAATGCCCTCTTCAAAGAAGCACGCGAATACCCAGTTACAAAATTGATTGAAGGGGTTAGATTGAAGATACAGGAATTGTTTTATAAGAGGAGAGAATCTGCGGCATCGTTTGTAGGGCCATTGACGTCATGGGCGGAGCAACAGTTAAAGGATCTTGTGCAGAAGGCGCGAGATGTTCGCTGTTATCCTATTTCTCGAGATGAGTACTATGTTGTGGGAGATTATAATGATACCGTCAAGCTCAGTGAGTGTTCGTGTACATGTCGCGAGTTTGGCGTGAAGGGGTACCCTTGTATGCATGTCCTGTCAGCATGTATAAACTACAATCTCCCTCATTACTCATACTGTTCCCCATTCTACACGGTGCAAAATTACATAGCTACGTATAACGAACCGGTGTACCCAGTACGTGACAAGAGTGAGTGGGAAGAAATTTCAGTGGGCTTCAAGGAGTATTGTGCGCAAATTAAACCCCCAGGACAAAGGAGGTCTGCTGGAAGACCCAAAAAGCTTAGAATTCCATCGCGTGGAGAGGAATCGAAAACAATAAAGTGTGGGCGATGCAAACAAACTGGGCATAATCGCCGGAAGTGCAAGTTTCTCATTCCTGAAAAATAGCATACTTTGTAATTTATTTTGTGTTTTGATGTATAGCATACTTTGTAATCTTCGTGGATGATTAATGAACTTTCTATCTTGTCCCACTGTATTTGCTGCTTGTCCCGCTATAGGATGCCGATTAGGAAAATGCAATTGGAAATCAATGCAAGGCAATTGCATTGATACTATAATGAGCAAAAGCTCAAATATGCCTGATAGACAAAACTTCAGCGGCATAAAAGGGAAACCCGACTCACTGCTTTTTCCAGTTTGCCTCGCTCAATTTCTACGTTTGCTGAAAAAGGAAATAACCTTCAGCATGCCAAATAGCAACTACATTGTACACTGACAATGATAACAAGGACTGGAAAGATATAAACTACCCCATTTACTTTAACAAATCCACTGACACCACCATCAGTTTGCCCCACTCATATTTCAATTTGCCCTTTTTCTAGTTTGCCCTCGCTGTTTTTATAATTTACCCTCGCTGTTTTTCTAGTTTGCCCTCGCTATTTTCCTAGTTTGCCCCGCTGTTTTTCCTAGTTTGCCTCGCTCCTTTTCCTAGTTTGCCTCGCTGTTTATCCTAGTTTGCCTCGCTGCTTTTCCTAGTTTGCCTCGCTCCTTTTCCTAGTTTGCCTCGCTGTTTTTCCTAGTTTGCCTCGCTCCTTTTCCTAGTTTGCCTCGCTGTTTTCCTAGTTTGCCTCGCTGCTTTTCCTAGTTTGCCCTCTGCTTTTTCCTAGTTTGCCTCGCTCCTTTTCCTAGTTTGCCTCGCTCCTTTTCTAGTTTGCTCGCTGATTTTCAGTTTGCCTCGCTGCTTTTCCTAGTTTGCCTCGCTGCTTTTCCTAGTTTGCCTTCGCTCCTTTTCTAGTTTGCCTCGCTGTTTTCCTAGTTTGCCTCCCTGTTTTCCTAGTTTGCCTCGCTCTTTCCTAGTTTGCCTCGCTCCTTTTTTTAGTTTGCCTCGCTGCTTTCCTAGTTTGCCTCGCTCCTTTTCCTAGTTTACCTCGCTCCTTTTCCTAGTTTGCCTCGCTCCTTTTTCCTAGTTTGCCTCGCTGCTTTTCCTAGTTTGCCTCGCTCCTTTTTTAGTTTGCCTCGCTGCTTTTCCTAGTTTACCTCGCTCCTTTTCCTAATTTGCCTCGCTCCTTTTCCTAGTTTGCCTCGCTCCTTTTTCTTAGTTTGCCTCGCTGCTTTTCCTAGTTTGCCTCGCTCCTTTTTTAGTTTGCCTCGCTGCTTTTCCTAGTTTGCCTCACTGTTTTTCCTAGTTTGCCTCGCTGTTTTTCCTAGTCTATAACTTATGACCTAAATATATTCTCAAATCCCTAAACCTACACCTACACCTAATCCTAATCTCAACTCCCTAACCTAAACCTAAATCCTAATCTTGAAAACCCAAACCTAAACCCGATCCCGAACTCGAACCCGATTTCCTAAACCTAAACCTTAACCTATTCTCAAATCTCTAAACCTAAACCTAATTCTAATCTAAACCGCCTAACCTAAACCTTAACTTGAGAACCTAAACCTAAACCCAATCCTGAATTCATACAGTACTGCACATCATAAACCAAAGCGGAAACACTTTCACTGATAATCTAATGTTAGTACATTGTTCCCATACACACCTAACCAAGTGAAAAACAGCGAGAGAAATTGACAACTGTACGACCAGTATATGGCCCACAACAAGCTTAGACCCATTTCTTTTTTGTTGCCAAGAATACTCCCCAGGCGTACGGACGACCTTGTCCATGACGAAAATGTCCCGGCTCTAAAACAGACGTCCCTTTCAATGCTGTCATACCCATCTTCACACCCTACAATCTGATTACTTCTTAGCGAATTTCCCTGCTCCTTCATCCTATCCGACCAGATCTTATTCTCCGATTACTTCTTCCCCTCTGCGACTGTCCACCTAAACACAAAAACTCTCTTTTCTAAACTTTTTATTTCCCCTTTGTCTGGTCGAGATTACAGACCCCACCGAGTTATTGATGAAGACCGTGAACTGACCTCAACCGACGGTGAACTGAGTTAAAATGACCGTGAACTGACTTAAAACTAGAAAAACAGTGGGGCAATTCCATGCATTTCACGGATAATTCCTCTAATTTCACGGTCATTTCTATGCATTGCAAGACAATTCCCTTCAATTCACAGAAGTTGTGAAAATGGAAAACAGTCAGAGTCGACCGGGTCTTACCCGGTCTACCCGAACGTTCTGGACAATTACCCGGTCGACCGGGAAGTTACCCGGTCGACCCCATTTTTGTAAAATTTACTTAAATGGGGTCGACCGGGTAACTTCCCGGTCGACCGGGTAAGTGTCCAGAGAGTTGGGGTCCGGCTGTCCCGTTTCCCCAAAAGCCCTCTGCTTTTATTCTATTCCATTGCTCCCCATTTTCGTTTCCAACTCCGGCCAAAACCGTCTACTTTCTCTTCTTCCACCATTCCGGAAACGGAATCTTTCCATCCCTCCATTGCAGAAGATTTGCAACACCCCATGGCCAAGAAGCGTGACGCACAGGATGGGCCGGAACAACAGTTTAATCGTCGCTCCAAGAGAAGGGAAGACGTTGAATGCTTAACTGCGTCTCTCGCGGCTACGCAGGCTACGAGATTGAGACCTCGATCAGGTCCTTCCACGTCTCGGGCCGGCCCGTCAACAAGACGCAGCAAGGGAGTAGATGTACAACCGGCCATCGATTTGAGCCGATTCGCCGAACGCAAGGTAACCTTTGAGAGGTATGTAGCGAAAGACTTGTTCGTCGATACAACAGAGAGAAAGTGGCTTGCAAAGATGGGGTGGAATCCCATCTTCACACCCTACAACAATGCCGACGCCGAGACGGTGCGCCATTTCTATGCTTCAATTCAGAATCCAAATCTACAGTCAATGACCTTCGACGTAGCAATCGGTAATTCCTTGATAACATTTAAAGTTAAGGACATTGAGAGGATTAGTGGGGTGCCATGTGGGACAGTGATTGTTCCATATAAGGATGCGAAGAGGTCTAGGTATAGGGACGAGAGGACTGTTTTTGTTTGTGGCGAACTTAAGCAATGGGTCGTAGGTGATAACTGCTTGGAGTCAGCAAGGATGCTTCCGGTTTACAGGTTCCTTCACCTTGTTTTCACGTACAATCTGTATCCTAGATCGGGAAATCATACACAAGTAACACAGTATATGTTGGAGGTTTTGTATTTAGTAGGTACAGGCGTGAAAGTTTGCTACCCGTCTATTGTAATGCGTCACATCTTGAATGCCGCCACCACCAAAACCAATCTATCCTTACCCTTCGGTCGGTTGATTTGTAAGATGGCCAATGATTGTGGGTTTGGTTTCATCCTCACTGCGCCTTTAGAGTCGCAAAATTTTATTGACGAGAATAGTATTAAAAGAATGAAATTGATTCAGCAAGAAGATGTTGAAAGAGGAGAAGAGTCAAAGGAAGGAGAAGAAGAAGAGGAGGAAGAAGAGGAGGAGGAGGAGGAAGATAATGACGAAGACATTGATGAAGATTTTGTGGCCCCCCCACCTATACATGAGCGCTTCAGCCGGGTGGAAGAGGAACTGGCCTCGGTTCGGTCAGAAATAACTGATATGAGGGCTGAAATGAAGACCCAAAGGACCGAACAGGAGCAATGGAATGAGAAGATCTTTCGCATCCTGAAGGATCTGTTATGCTGTGTTCAAAAGGATGAAGCAGCACCGCACCGAACTGATTCACAAACTGGATGATTGATATCCGTGATCCAGTAGACCACTTCTTCAGATCCTTGAAGAAGAAGCGGGAGCTAAAGCGCATACAGATCCATCAACATTTGTTTTTGTTTTGTGTGTTTGGAGCGGTGTTAGCATTTGTGGAACAGTAGTTTTTTTTTTTGGTTTGTTTGGTTTTGAGGATTTGCCTGACTGCTAATTTTTGTTTTGTTTAACAGGTTTGGTGAACAAAATGGGTTTTATCTTTCCTTTCATTTGTTTGTGTGCTTGTGAGTTTGTGTGTATGCCAAACCCAAAGTCAGCGGTAGGTTGTCCTGTATCAATCCCTACTGGGGGTGGCGGACACTGAAGTGTACTAACAGGCTGACAGAAAAAAACTAGAAGCATCAAATGAATGGTTACGAAATATTGGGGATTGAATGCCTAAATCTGAAAATCTCTTGGGGCCACAGAAGTTTTGGATCAAATTGATATTTATGTTTTCCCTTCATCTATTTTTACGTGACCTCATTAACAAGTTGGAAGTAAAATAAACATCACACGGGTCCCTACTAAGGTTTCAACAGTGGGGTCATTATCACCACTGTTTCCTGTCCTGTGGTCCACCCGAGCCTTTGAGAGTGAATTGACTATTGACTCATGCTCCAAATAGCTGAAAGCAGGCGAACTGAAAATCTTGAAGTCTAATAGAAATGGTGACCATATATAAGCAGTATGTTTATGCATGATAATAAGGTGAGATTTACGACTGTATCGATCCCACCTTTTATCCGTTGGATATTCTTGAAACAATATCATTATGGATTTTCAGTTCCTCAAGTTGCAGCAAAAAAAAAAAAGCCATCATTAAAGATTATAGAGCAATGAAGGGAGGCGTGTGTGGTCGGTGGAGACTCCTAATAATTAGGTACACCTATTCTAATTTGGATATGCTAATGGTTGAATGGGGGTAAAGAACAAAATGATTTCTGAATAAAACAAAATCAAACAGTTGTTTCTGTTACATAACAGCCGAGATTATTCTCAGTGAAAACAATTTAGCAGTCAAAATCATGGCGGTGATAAACATCAAAACGTGGCCCACCAAATAAATTCACTTCACATATCACTCAAGCAAATTAAGGAATTTTAACTAAATAAGCAAGCTTGATGTTGCCTCTATTTAGCCTAAAAGTCAGGATGACAGTTGGAAAAATAAATTTTCATAAAAAGATAGTAGCCGACCTACACTTTTGAGAGGTGTTGTGCTGCTGGAAAGCTATGTCGGCCCCACCATTATGTTGTGGTTTATCCAAGATCTCACTCATTTTCAGCTCATTTTAAGACAACAGCACAAAAAATGAAAACAATATCATTATGGATTTTCAGTTCCTCAAGTTGCAGTAAAAAAAAAAAAAGCCCATGCTATCCCAACTGAAAATCCAAGGTGGAACCCAGCCCCGGGCTTTTGAAGATCCATATAAGCAGTTGTTATGGTGGCGCTGGATAGGTGTTATGCCACCTTTATCTAAAAAATTCTATTTTTAACTTTGCAACTTCTAGAGGTCTCCTCTGACCTCTTCTCTATTGAAACAAACTCGCTAACAACCAAATGATGAGTTTGTTATTGAGATATGATCTTCAATTCCCTCTTTCATCTTGTATTCTCTTCAATATCCATCAGCCAAGATTCTTCTATGTCAACCATTGAACATAATAGCTACCACATGTTCACAACCATGACAATCAAAGGTCCAAGTCTGCTTCACAACCATGTCAACCATTGAATCTTTTTGAAGCATAGAATTAGGTTGCATACTTATTAAATGGAAATAAGTATACAAAATGTCATATCGTCATACATGAACAACTGCATCAGGTCGAGAACTCAAAAACAATCAGGAGAACGCCAAGGGACTGATGTTATCTAATAAGAGCCACTGCAATCTGGATACAAAGCTATACTTGAGAATTTAAAGAGAATATTACCATTCTAGAACAACATCCACATGGAACAAATTTGAATATTAGATATTAAACTTTTTCAATGTAGGAGAAAATCCGACATGAGTAAATGGATCCAAAATATAAAAGTCATCCATTGGACGAACTCAGTAATTCAGATATGCCTTGCCTTTCCTGGCTTCAGAGTCAAGCGCGATAGTAATGATTTGTCATATCCAGCCTACTGTGCAGGTAAGTGAAGCATTTGACTAGAGATTGATTCGATGCTAACGTTTTAACTTGACATTTTCTTTCTGCTGTTTTTTACCAAATGTCCCAGATTAGTTGATTCCTTGGAAGTTTCCTTTTTCTGATTGATCCAAAAATTTGAAACACAGCTATATAATTAAATTTTAAAATCGATTGCAAATCCCAACTTTAATATTGTTCTGTATTTGTAATTAAGACTAAGCAGATACAATTTGCTATGTGAATTAATTGAGCTTAAGTGAAGCATTTGAGAAGACATTTTCTTTCTAACATTTTTACCAAATGTTCCAAATAGTTGGTGCTTTGGAAGGACTTGTACACCAATAAGTAAAGCAAACATTCCTGTTTCTGATCGATCAAAAATTTGAAACCCTACTGTATAAATAATCTTTAAAACAGGCTGTAAATCCAACCTTCCAATGTTGTGCTGTATTTATAAACAGTTTAAGCAGATAAAATTTTCTATGTAAATCTGTTGATCTCTCTCCCTAGTGACAAGCAATTTGATTAAGGACATTCTAACCCAAGGAGTTAGACAAATGCTATATGATCATGAAGCCAATTGAGGACATTAGATTTTCAGTTGGGATATTGCTACGGAGATATATTCTCAATTATTACAGATAAAGACCGTAGCTAATAACCGTAGCCATAGGTAAACCGATCCAGGGATCCAGAAGTCTCCAGCGAGTTGGGTCGACCAGGTCGTACCCGGTCGACCCCATTTAAGTGAAATCTACCTAAATGAGGTCGACCGGGTAGCAACCCGGTTGACCCCAACTCGCTGGACAGTAACCCGGTCGACCGGGTAATAACCGGTCGACCCCATTTAGGTGATTTCACTTAAATGGGGTCGACCGAGTAACACCCCGGTCGACCGGTTAACTCTCCAGTGAGTTGGGGTCAACCGGGTAGTACCCGGTCGACCCCGAATGTTTTCTATTTTTTTTCCTTCAGTCTCCACTGTTTTCTATCATTGGTCCATTGAGCTTTAGATCTACATCATTTTTGGGTACATGATAGTGAATTGAAGGGGATTAACCGTGTGAAATGCATTGAATTGCAAACCCACATAGAAGTTTATCCGCTGCACTAATTCAATTTGCGTTCACATTCACATTCACATTCACATTCATATCCATTCAACACATTCACATTCACATTCATACACGCATAATACATATAAAAGTTGGTGGTTAGGTTATAAGCTATAGGTTTAAGGAATTGAGAATAGGTTAAGGTTTAGGTTTAGGAAATCGGGCTCGGGTTCGGGTTCGGGATCGGGTTCAGGTTTGGGTTTTCAAGTTTAGGTTTAGGTTTAGGTTTAGGAAATCGGGTTTAGGATTAGGGATTTGAGAATAGGTTAAGGTTTAGGTTTAAGAATTCAGGACTTGGGTTTAGGTTTGGGTTTTCAAGTTAAGTTTAGGTTTAGGTTTAGGTTAGGCGGTTTAGATTAGGATTAGGTTTAGGTTTAGAGATTTGAGAATAGGTTAAGGTTTAGGTATAGGAAATCGGGTTCGAGTTCGGGATCGGGTTCAGGTTGGGTTTTCAAGTTTAGGTTTAGGGTTAGGTTTAGGCAAGCGGGTTTAGGATTAGGGATTTGAGAATAGGTTAAGGTTTAGGTTTAAGAATTCAGGACTTGGGTTTAGGTTTGGGTTTTCAAGTTTAGGTTTAGGTTTAGGTTTAGGTTAGGCGGTTTAGATTAGGATTAGGTTTAGGTTTAGAGATTTGAGAATAGGTTAAGGTTTAGGTATAGGAAATCGGGTTCGAGTTCGGGATCGGGTTCAGGTTTGGGTTTCAAGTTTAGGTTTAGGTTTAGGTTTAGGCAAGCGGGTTTAGGATTAGGGAATTGAGAATAGGTTAAGGTTTAGGTTTAAGAATTCAGGACTTGGGTTTAGGTTTGGGTTTACAAGTTTAGGTTAGGTTTAGGTTTAGTAGGCGGTTTAGATTAGGATTAGGTTTAGGTTTAGAGATTTGAGAATAGGTTAAGGTTTAGGTATAGGAAATCGGGTTCGAGTTTGGGATCGGGTTTAGGTTTGGGTTTTCAAGTTTAGGTTTAGGTTTAGGTTAGGGAGTTCAGATTAGGATTAGGTGTAGGTGTAGGTTTAGGGATTTGAGAATATATTTAGGTCATAAGTTATAGACTAGGAAAAACAGCGAGGCAAAGTGGGAAAAGCAGCGAGGCAAAGTGGGAAAAGCAGCGAGGCAAACTAGGAAAAGGAGCGAGGCAAACTAGGAAAAGCAGCGAGGCAAACTAGGAAAGCAGCGAGGCAAACTAGGAAAAGGAGCGAGGCAAACTAGGAAAAGCAACGAGGCAAACTAGGAAAAGGAGCGAGGCAAACTAGGAAAAGCAGCGAGGCATACTAGGAAAATGAGCGAGCAAACTAGAAAAGCAGCGAGGCAAATAGGAAAAGAGCAAACTAGGAAAGCAGCGAGCAAACTAGAAAAAGCGCGAGGCAAACTAGGAAAGCAGCAAGGCAAACTAGGAAAAGGAGCGAGGCAAACTAGGAAAAGGAGCGAGGCAAAATAGGAAAAGCAGCGAGGCAAACTAGGAGAAACAGAGAGGCAAACTAGGAAATATCTTGAGTCTATCGAACCATTTGAAGGATTTGAGGCCGGTTTGATCTGGTAGAGTTGCCAATATGAGTCACCTCCAGCCCCCACGTGTGGTGCGTTGAGGGGGAATGCATGTTTTTATATTTATATATTGCGTATATCAACTTTGCTCTTCGGATACAATATTTTATTTAAATGAGGTGTACATTCGATCTTACCCATGTAAATTCAAACTTGCTCTTTCTTGTTTATCCATGAAAAAAATGTAAAGAAAAAACCAACTAATGGCTAAAATTAATAGGAGGAGAAAAAGAAGGCTTATGGGGACAGGATTTCCTTGTAAAGCCTTTAATGAGAAGTTCCCGTGCAAGGATGTTGGGTGGGGCCCACTGCAATGTATGTGAGAAATCCATTTTGTCCATCTGTTTTGCGAGCTCATTTTAGAAAGTGCGTCAAAAAAATGAGGTGGATACAAAACTCAGGTGGGTCACAAGAGAGTAAAAATTGGGGAAAGAAATTCCTACTGTTGAAACCTTCTAAGGCTCCACCTTGATGTTTATATGCTATTTAAACCGTTTACAAGGTCATTCCCAATGGGATGAAGTAAAAACACCAAACTTATAGCCCCAAACCTAAAACTTTATGACCATAAAAATGCTTCAACAGTTCTTAGCGAATTCCCACGCTTTCCTCTCGTGTGGCCCACTAGGAAAAGGAGCGAGGCAAACTAGGAAAAGCAGCGAGGCAACTAGGAAAAGCAGCGAGGCAAACTAGGAAAAGGAGCGAGGCAAATGAAATATCAGCGAGGCAAACTAGAAAGCAGCGAGGCAAACTAGGAAAAGGAGTGAGGCAAACTGAAATATCAGCGAGGCAAACTAGAAAAACAGCGAGGCAAACTAGGAAAAGGAGCGAGGCAAACTGAAATATCAGCGAGCAAACTAGAAAAACAGCGAGGCAAACTAGGAAAATGTGAGGTAAAACTGAAATATCAGCGAGGCAAACTAGAAAAACAGCGAGGCAAACTGGAAAAAGGAGCGAGGCAAACTGAAATATCAGCGAGGCAAACTAGAAAAACAGCGAGGACAAACTGGGAAAAGAGAGCGAGGCAAACTGAAATATCAGCGAGGCAAACTAGAAAAACAGTGAGGCAAACTAGAAAAACAGGGGCAAACTATAAAATCAGCGAGGGATACATGAAAATCAGTGGGCCAATGACGCGCATTGAGTTCCATGTGCATTGAACTTGATCGACGAGCATAGTGAGGCAAACGAAAAATATAGTGGGACAAAGTTAAGTTCATTTCATCATCCACCAAAAATTACAAAGTATGCTATACATCATAACTTACAATTCCGACGAATACACGGAAAATTTTCTAACTATGCTATCCACCAAACTTACAAAGTATGCTATACATTTCCAACTTACAAAGTATGCTATACATCATAACTTACAATGTGTATTCAACAATGTAGATAATACAATATATACAACTCATCTTCCAAAATTCAGCCCATGCCCCACACAAATATCATCTACAAACTAGAGACAGACAATCATAAGCTATTGACTTCCTCCAATTGGCGGTCAATTTTTGCATGTCTATTCCCGCCAACGTGAGACTGCTACACAAAATGTCGATGTATTTCATTACAAATATACCACAATCATAACCATTGTTCTTCTTTGGCACAGATTCATCGACTCTGACGGTCCACTTCTTCCTTCAAGCGCAGTGCCGTCTCCAGTGGCATAGAAGAGAATAGGGAGTGCAGTTGTCATCTTCGTCATCTTTTGCTTGTACTTCGGCAATAAATTCGTACACAAGCTATCCACAATAACAATTTCTCTTGATCTAGGATAGATGACAAGCAGAAACCAGTGTGAATTTTCGTGATTAATGGGTGCATAGACCTGTTCATGATTCACAAAATAATATATTAGTTAAACATGATAAAAGACATAACAGTAAGATGATGATGCTATATGACAAGTGCATTACCCACATCATAACACCACATTGCCTTGGCGTATGGTTGATCTCGGTACTTTACAATTGCATAAGCCGTACTCATCTGTCCTACTAGCTCGGCCCGTTCAGACGCCGATTTGGAGTCCCGGTTATGCAATCAATAAAGGCAAACACCCCTCTAGGCTTTGCTGTTACAAACATGATGAAAGTTCAATACATGTCGCAAAATGAAATTTTCTAACAGATTACAGATTAACGCAATAAACAGTTACCGTAAAATACGTAGGACAAACTTGCAATCCTGAGGATATGCTATTGAATGGTCGTTATGCCTACGCTCCAGGAAGTCGATGTATGTGTCGATAGCCTAATCAATAGGATAGTAGAATGTTAGTCATAAATTCATATAACACATAATTATATGTCAGTCAATGCATATAGAGAATAAATTAGTAATGCTTACCTCGCTATCAACCCATGCATCCTTCAGCCATATCGTACTGAACCATTTCCCCGCTGCCGTAGACTTTGTTTGCTTCATACAGTCCTCTGCCTCTTTCGCCTCTTGTGCGGGATAGTATCCTGAAAGGATCCATTTGTAGGGGAAATGGTATCGGAGAAGTTGCAAAAGCTACTTGCTCGGGTTCGAGAAACGGCCCACGCGTTGTATCCAATGCAGACAGGGACAAGTACGGAGACATCTTATAATATGACGGCTTCGGTATCCTTTGTTTTCTCCTTTCATAAACGGGATGAGAAGTGGATGCATTCAATACATTACTTTGACATTACTATACGACAGGCCATCCAAACCCCATGTCGAAGTTCTGTATTGTGGGTCATCATTTACTTCCCCTCTCTTCCTCAACTCCTCACCCTTCCTCCTCCATTACAAAAACATCCCCTCTGTGTACTTCTACCTTCTTCTCCTTATTAAACTCCTCCCTCTCATTAGCAAACTTTTCTATGTTATGATAAAATAATTCCTTCTCCATCCTGAATGCTCTTTCTCTTTCAGTAACATATTTTCCCTTCTCATCAATCATTGCTTCTTTACGTCTCATCACTTCCCTCTCTTTTCTCAATTCGTCCCTCTCCTTCTTCAATTCCTCTCTCTCCCTCTTCAACTCCTCCCTCTCAAATCCGAAATTCCTTCATAAAAATAACATTCTTCTAACCCCCCCATTGGTAAACCCTCCCTCGGTCCCTCTCCCTCCACGCCTTTCTCATCGTTATCATCTGACTCGTCATCCGCATCATGATCAATTTCATTACCCTCCTCATCATCTTCTTGGGTTTCAGTGACCTACAAAAATGTATACAGGGATATGTAAGAGTAAGGATAACTTTACACA
>JAJHSJ010000015.1:54003370-54203370 GCA_021015155.1 Magnolia officinalis
CCTCACAGTAAAAGGAGTACCAGTCTTGGGCCAAATTTTTAGGGCAAAGGTCCAGCTCATTTATCAATCTGGCCTGAATTTGGTATGGACCTGGTCCATGGGCCTAGGCCATGTGGGCCCAAGCCCATTACCTGCCTTGCCTATAAAACACCTAATCTCATTTCTAGAGTT
Source organism: Magnolia officinalis (assembly GCA_021015155.1). Taxonomy (NCBI): domain Eukaryota; kingdom Viridiplantae; phylum Streptophyta; class Magnoliopsida; order Magnoliales; family Magnoliaceae; genus Magnolia; species Magnolia officinalis. Next base: position 54,003,542 of record JAJHSJ010000015.1, read on the forward strand.
GCGTAAACCCAGAAAAGAAATGAAAATGCAAATCAAGTTGCTCCCATTGCTCTTTCTCATCTCATGCTTTCTAATTGGTCTAATTTCGACCCTCGAAACCGTCACCATGTCGAACAACAAAGGTTTCAAACTCTCCGGCGAGATCGCACAAGGTGATCAACTTCTAGGTTTGATTTTTAACTTCTACACAACTATTACTCACACACGCATAGTGCATCGATTCACGAGGAATGTTACTAGGGCTGCGTTTGGATGCTCAATTCAACGTCCGGTTCGATTAATAAGAGGAAAGTTTCCTAGTCTTTGCCAAATATTAGTTTCATTCCTTTGAAGCTTGAAATTAACCTAATTTCAATTTGGAGTCCAGTCCATTTCTATTATGGAAATTTAAGGGATCTTTTGGGTGGACTTAAAAATGAGTTCATCTCATTTTATTTAATCGTAATTATGTATTAGACATCATAGTTTATATAAATTATTGGTTATATTTTTAATCCCTACCAAAAAGTTAACCACCTAATTATATACACTATGATATCTAAAACATAATTAGGATTAAATCAAACGAAACGAATTCATTTTTAAGTTTCACCCAAACAGGCCGTAAGGACTAGGTTGGGTGGCACCTATTTTTGATTTTTCATTCAATCTGGAGCTGTTGCACTTGTCCTGAAAGTTGCTCCCTCCCTCCCCATTTTAAAGTACTAGCACTAGCAAAACTTTGATATTTTCCCCTCTCGTCTATAACTAATTTTTTGTCATGTGTTCAAGATCCAAATCATTCATTGGACTTGCTATCATAAGATACTGACTGCCCATGAAATTTTAGCCTTGTCGGAAGCCTATGTTGGCCACGATCTTTACTTGAATGTTAACCGTTGGTTCACTTGGAAATATTAGGTGTTAAGAACTCCTATAGGGGAAGTTATTCAATACTCTGGATGCAAATGATGCTTGATATGCAGGAACTTGGAAAGGGTACGCATGACATACATGAACTCAAAAAAAGCTCACTCGACTGTAAAACCTAGTGAGCTAAGTTCCCTTATCAGAAGTCAGATTGGTTGAATAATTCTAACCTGATTAGGACGCTTGTTTGTCAAGTAAAACCATTGGACATATTTCAGGTTTGACTGTCCAATAAATGTTCCCCAATCTGCTAGGTCATCTAATCTAAATATTATTTGTTTTGTGATACATATAGATTATATATATATTATTACATTATCTTTCACATTAGGTTCAATGTCTCATATAGTTCATAGACAATGTCCTAAAGAAAGAAATTTCAGCTTGTAATGAAATCTTCATATAAGAAAAGCAGATAAAGTTAGAGTTAATATGGTCACAACTTGCCAAAATCTGTCAAGATCATCTCTTCTTGATTGTGTAAGCTGATATTGTCTAACTTTATAAAATGTAATGTAACTCTCTTAATGAAATGTGATTCAAACATTATCTTCTATGTTATGATTTCTTATACATAATTTGGACGATTTAATTTGAATTGTTTTTATGCCATGACTAGAATTTTTTGAGTAGATCGAAGTGCTTGCCTATCATCCATCACACTCTATCAAAGTATTGAAGTTTTTCTCTTTCAACCCAAACATGCCATAAAGTTATTGCAATTTGATCATCTCCACTTAATTAAACTAATTATTGCAACTGAATATGTGCATCCAAACGCAGCTTAAAACATGAACATTCACAGTTATTAGTCATACTGAGAAATGACATTCTTGGTAATTTTTTGTTGCTGGAATTTTTTAGGATAGTTTTCAAACTTTCAGGGATTTTATTGGATATAAAGGGAAAACCTAGTGGTAAATAAAAAATAATTAAAAACAGAAAATAAAAATACATAATTGGTTTTAAAAAATAAAGGGTCTAAGATAAAGAGTGTGTAGAAATGTTAATGTTTTAAACTTTTAAATGAAAATATAGGAAAAATACCTAATGTGGTGGGGCATGCAAAAAGAGAAATATCACTTTCTTCTTCTTAAGTATAGTCCTTGAATCTACAAGGAAATCTATAATAATAATAATAATAATAAACGAAATATAAAGTTAATGTTATTGAAGGAACGGGCTGAATGCCATATACAAACATCATAGTAGCCCCACACCCAACATCTTATCCACTGTCAGGTTGCTTCTAGTTTTTGGCGCCATGAGATCCTCTCTAAGTTTGATATCCAATGGGTTATGCCAAGTTCGATTGCTAGCCTTCTTCGATCTTGGCATGCTATTCATTTTGGCAAAAGGAAAACGGAAGCTTGCTCTCCTAGTTGTCATTTTGGCAACCTAGGGCAAACATAATAACAGTGTCTTTCGTATCGACAAGGTTTCAGTTCAAGGAGTTCTCTCTAAGTTTCAATCTTTCATTAGGGACTGGAACCCTGATAAAGGATCTTTGTAATCTGTAATTTTTTGATCTATCAATTTGTTTTTCTTTGCCTTTTGCCTTAATAAAATTGCAGTACCTTTAAAAAAAAAAAAAAAAAAAAAAAAGAAGAAGAAGAAGAAGAAGAAGAAGAAGAAGAAAGAACTCAAACTAGGGCGAAAACAGCCTAATCCTGCACTCTATTATAGCTTCCAACGGTTAGAACTTTGTGATTAGTTGTTCATTTCATGTGTATAATATACCGTTGAAGAGCTATTGAAGAGCTCCAAGTTGTGACTAATCAATCACAGTTTATTAGTCCACCCCAAACATGTTTTGGCGAGCTCTAAGCTCTAATCCGTTTTTTCCTGCCTGATCTTCTTGGATCCTGACCATTACTGAACTCGTCTGCCACCTGTTCTATATCAACACTATATCACTATTGTAATATTACAGCGGCTTTGAAAACATGTCGCCTGCATGGATAAGAAAATTCATGCAACTAGTTGGGTGTAGGGTTATTATGATGTGTATGACATCCACACCGTTGAGCAGGATCACCCACAATGATGATCAAATGCAAAAAAAATAGGTTGATCCAACCATAACATGAGCCCCATGATCTGGAGGCCTTTGGGTGATTACCCATTGTTTCTATGGTGTGATCTACCTGATAATTGGATCAAACTAATATTTCAGTCATTCCATTTTCGTGATGGGTGAGATGTTGGACATGTTGGATGCTTGTGCGAGAGAGGGTTCCCATTTTCGATATGGGAGTTGCATGTGAGGCACACCGTGCTGCGTGTATAAAATCCAACCAATCCAGCAGGTTGTCCCACTATGAAAATAAAATGGCCCAAAAATCAAGCCAATCTAATAATCAGGTGTGCCATGCCAGAGAAAACCATGGAGAACCACCAAAAGCCTCCAAGTAAATGTAGTGGGCCACCTGATTGTAAGATGGAGCTGATTTTTGGAGCGTCTCATTTTCACGGTGGGGGCTGTTCTAAATAGCTTAGATCCCACATATCCACCATTCTGAGCCATTCACAGTTTAACTTCTTTGTTTTTTTGTCTGCCTGGTTGATACATTCTCTTCCTTACTTTTAACCAGGGATAATTGTAGAAACCTCCACTGTGGTTTCTGATAATTGTAAACACCATCCCTTTAGTTTGAATTATTGCAAGTATACCTCCCATCTACTAGAAATGTTAGAGAAATCTGCACCAACTGACAAAAATAACCTTATCTTTGAAGTTTTCCCCACTTGTGGGCCCACCATCATGCATGAGTGGTATTCAACCTGTCCAGGAGGGGACCCTCCACTGTAAATATTGCATGCCAAAAACAATAGGCTAATCCATTCACCAGTGCAACACATGCACTCAAAACCTCCAAATTTACATGGTGGGCAACCTGATGTTGAGATAGGGCCGGTTGAATTTTAGAGCGTCCTATTTTCATAGTGAGAGACCTTTCTAAGCAGATTAGATGCTATGAACACCAAGATAGCCATTCTAATTTCTCGGTTTTCTCATCTACAGGTACTTGTGGTTGAGACACTCTCTTCCATATTGTAGAGGTCTCCCCAGTGGTTTCTAACAATTGTAAAAACCCTCATTTTGGTTTGGATTATTGTTAAGTACCTACCATCTACTAGAGATGGTAGAGAAATATGCAGAAAATGGCAAAAATAACCTCATCTTATATATTTTTCCTACATGTACGTAGCCCACTGTCATGGGCAAATGGTATTCATCTATCCAGGAGGTCCCTCCACCATAAATATTGGACACCAAAAAGTTTATATAGGCTAATCCAATCATTGAGTGGACCACACCAACCCAAGAACCTCCAAATTTACATGGTGGACCACAAGATGTTGGATCCACCTCTACGATCTTCCATTTTCATGGTGGAGTGACCATGTTGAATGAATTGGATAGCATAAATGCACTATAGTAGGCCTATATGTCTAAACCAGTTAGTTACTTTGACGAAGGGCTAAAACAGCCAAGTTGTCAAACATAATTATGCTGATAGATTGTGTGGGGAAATTCGCAACAAATTTGTAAACCATAGGGGAGGCATTTGAAATAATCCAAACTAAAGAGGCGGTGTTTATAATTATTCATTTTTTAAACAATTGTTACTCATCTTATATGAGTTAACCACAGGTTTAAATCTCTCAATCATCGAATTCAATGGAGACGCTGAGAGCAGGCATTGGGAATTTCCGAGGAGGAAATTACAAGCTCATGGAGGCAGTGGAGGCGGTGGAGCTGGTGGAGGTAGAGGAGCCCATGGAGGTGGCGGGGGAGTCATTACACGTCCGCGGAATGAGAGGCGGAATGGTGCATCCACCTTACTAATATCTCCAATTTCTCACACCGTAATGCAAGTCAGCGTTGGATGGCTCTTAGTTTTCATTTTCTTGTTTTAAATTACGAGAAAAAATATTACGAATATAATTAAAGAGAAAGGGAGACTATTAGTTTTAATTGTCATAATTTGGAAAAAAAAAATGTTTGTGAAAATTATCTATTAAATCATTATAAAAAGGCTTGTTTTGGTTCATATCAGTTTTGTTGCAATGGGCTACTTTGCACATGTCTAAAATCCAAGATTTCTATCAGTTGGGCTGCAATTTTTATATCTCCTAAACAGTGTCCCACTTGATGGAAAGCTCGGCTTTCGCGCTTTGCCATATTGGTATATGTGTTTGGTGTTAATGGGCAAGAAACTTCTTTATATAATTTTGAACACCATCTTATGGTTTTAAAATTGACTCAAGACTCAGTCAGATCCAATCCAGATTGACACCACGAGTCGACCTAGACATAGCTGAGTTGGGCTTATTCACCCTTATTTGGGCGAATCGTGACTCAATCAAGTTGGTCTGAGTTGTTGAGTCTTTTAACCAGCAGCAGTTACTCAAGATAATAATAATAATAATAATAATAATAATAATATCGTAGTTGAAATTATTGAAATATCATTTTCATTGCACTTCAATTTCTCATGCGCTGCTGTAGAGAGAAAGAGAGCGTTTGTTTTTACAATTATCTTAGTAAACGAAAAAAATGGACATTGTTAATAATTTATTTTACTTGTTTGGTGATGTCAGTTACATTTGATCATAATGATAATATGCTTTGGTTGTTTGTTTAAGCCATATAAAATTGTATGAAGTGAGATTTTATAATTTAAAAATAATAATTAAAAATTCATTTATCTTTCTTTTATATATGTATTTGATTATCAATTTATGTGTCATAATATTTATTTAAACAAATAGTGAGAAGAAATAATAATGATAACCTATTTACATTACTATAGAATTTAGGAAAGAAAAGAAAAGAAAAAAAAAAAGCACTTAACAACAAAAACATCTATGGGTCCATTTGATGTGTTTGACATCGACTGAATTCCATCATTTGTCCTAGTTATGTAAGGATACAAGCTTTAAAATAAGGCATACACAAAAGTCAAGTAGGGATGGCACAACTACCATTAAAACCTTAGAGCCCAAGTTTGTGATCATGTTGATATTAACTTTATCCTTGCTGATAGGTTAAATGACATATAAATATCATGGTGGGTCTTAGGAAGTTTTCAATGGTGAGCATCCCCTCCACCACTCCCATGGTGTGCTCCACTTAGGTTTGGGTTGGCCTAATTTTTGAGCTCACATCCTAACATGAATGATGGATAGAGTAGATGTGACACTAAGTATCAGGGTGGGTCTCATGGGGCTTTCATTTCATGGGATCCCTGCAACAAGACTTCTTGTCCCTTTTCATTGGTCCATAGTTTACAAGCAATGGATGCAAATGGGTTGGGCACCCGACAAGTTCTAGACACATCTCTAAAAACAACCCAACCCAACATGTCTTTGGTTTAATTTTGAATGGTTGAAGTCAAACCAACCTAGCTAAAATTGAACTGAACTAAGAGCAAACATTCAAATTTCAAATCCATAAGAACTTTACCATATCTTTTATCTATACTATATATGATAGCATTTGGCCAATTTTACCCCCTGCAATTAGTAGCAAGAACAGGTTTTAACAAGTAGTTTTTGGGTGTGGATGGCCTTTCACCTGAAGGGTATTTTAATAGCCTGTCCCAACTTCTTTTTCTCTGTGTGTAGCCTACACACAAGCATGTCGGAGGGGACCATACAACAAAGGCTCCATGAGTCCCACCATGATAACTGTGTAATCTACATCGTATATCTCTTACATATGATGGCTTATGTTAGAATCTCAGTTAAAAAATAAGGCATATATATCTCAAGCTTGAGTGGACCACAACACTAAAAAAGCATGCATTGGTCACTCTCTCCTCTCTCTCTCTCTCCTCTCTCTCTCTCTCGTCTCTCTCTCTCTCTCCTCTCTCTCTCTCTCTCTCTCTCTCTCTCTCTCTCTCTCTCTCTCTCTCTCCTCTCTCTCTCCTCTCTCTCTCTCTCTCTCTCTCTCTCTCTCTCTCTCTGCATGTAGCTAGACCATTTCCCTCATTTTCTCTCTCTTGTCTCTACTTGCAACTCTCTCCATGTGCGGTGCAGTACCTGCCATACCCTATATATATATATATATATATATTATATATATATATATATATATATTATATATATATATATATATATGTTTATGAATATTAGAGATCATATGTTCTTGTACAAGGTATTTAATACACATACAGCCACATAAGTCACCATGGTACACAGGTGAAATATCCAAACCATCGGTCATGTAAATCTCACCAAGTTGATGCTATTGCTGAAAGATACAGGTGATCCACTTAGTAGGTGTGCCATGATATTAAAAATAAGTAGACAGTCTAGATAACTTCAGCTGATTTTTCACAACCATATATTTGGTAACTTAATTATGACCCACCTGATTCTACAGGAAATCTACATTGTAGCATCCTTCTAATTGACTGGATATTGCACCTACACAGTGGCTTGTGCATTAGGTGACTTGCACAAACCTAGCAAAGCTCTAGACACATGTTTTGTTGTTCATAAATGTTTTTTCCATGGTATCATAACCTATTTGGATACAACCTATCACAATGTGAACATGGATAGATGTAAAGAATACCTTTTTCTTCGATGTAGGATTCTAAGGAGAAGCTATTTGATTAGAAAGTAGAAATCTTTGAATCATTAGATCATGGTTACTTAATATCTTGTGCTAAGGAATAAAGTTAATAATCACGTGGTATCTTATGCTAAGGATAAGTGGTTTAAGTTCTGATGGATGTTAACCTAACTCAAATTATCAATGGTTGGATTTCAGACTAAAATATAAACCAGATTGGTAAACGGATCGAATCCGTGGTACTTTTCCTCTAGTTGTGGTTATTATCATGTGGTTATTATCATGCATGGAATTTATTCACTTACATGTTATTCAAATGTCCAATGAAATCTACTTTATCATATTCTTCGCATATCAAGCGAGTCTCACTATGACAATTGATCAATGTCCCAAAATTAGGTCTGTAATTACCTGAGCACTCTATAAGAAATGATGAACAACCGGCTGTAGTTTGGCTGGTGACCTCAACACCAACACCAACACCAGATAGCTGGTGTCAATGCTCTGTGGGCTCCAACATGATGTATGTGTTTTATCGCCGTTGTACATCCATTTTGCCAGCACATTCTAGGGCATGAGCCTAAAAATGAGATAGATCCACAGCTCAAGTGCACCACACCATATGAAATAGTGGGGATTCAATCGCTTACCATTGAAAACTTTTTTGGGGCTACATAAGTTTTTGATCAAGCTGATATTTCATTTAGGGCTATGTGATCTAATCAACAGACTGGATAGCATAGAATCGCCCCCATAAAGTTTTTAACAGTAAGCATTCAATCCCCTCTTTCTTGTGGTGTGGTCCACTTGAGGTTTGGATCTGACTCATTTTTGAGCTTATGCCCAAAATGAGCTGGCAAAATGGATGGACAGATGGATAAAACACATACATCATGGTGGTCCCACAAAGCTTTGACACCAGCTAGCTGGCTGATGTTGGGGTCACCAGCCAAACCGCACCCTGATCATCCACCCAAAACTATCAAATAAATTCATGAGGTGGTCCACAGAATGGTAGGATCTGGTTTATTCAATGTGCCCCACAAGCAGAGTTCTAGAATAAACCCTTTCTACCTACCTTGAGGAGGACCTTTCAAATCAAGGAATTATATGATCTCAACCAAGGCTTTGTACATGATAATGCATGGAGTTTCCAGTTTTTATAAGTGGGGCCCATGGTATTTTCAGTTTTTATATGTGGGGCCCATAGTTCATTGATCCAGACCATCGGGATGCTGGACCCCACGGCAGATGGAGTATGCTCAAAAATGTCCTGGATAAGACAATCCTTACCTTTCTAGTTATGGCCTACAAATAGATAACCAAAAAGCAAAGTTACATCGATAGTCATTCAACTGAATAAAGGTCCAAAATCGGTGGCTAGAATCTTATATTCTAGGAATATTTGGTGAATGGTCCATTCACGTTGGACACGAAAGACCAATGGTCCGGATCACTTCAATTGTCGTAAAGACCAGTCCAGCCCAAGAACTAAGCTATTGACTTCAGTCCCAAATCATCCCATGGGGCTCAGGAATCAGACTCAGGCCGTGCTGGTTCCACTACATTGTTGGGCCAGGAGGCCTACTGGTGGAACCTTTAGTCAGATGAACGCCCAGATCAAGTGGGCCCTAATATCATCCTACCACCTCATAAGCAGTTACATCAAGTGGGGCCCACTACCCATATCTTCTTGAGAGCCCCCCTTAAAAGAGAATTCTAGCATTATGATCTGTGCCTGATTAGCTAACCTGTGGCACTTATGGCAGTCGATCAGGTCGAACCCAGACACTTCCCTAACACAGTTTCTTCATCTTTGGGGGATGGACGCTGGGAATGGTCTGGTTATAGAAGTTGGTCTGTGATTGAAGGTCAGGATTCAATTGAAATCGTGTGAAATCTGAAAGATGATGCCTGTGGGTTAGTGTATGTTTAGGTGTTAGCCTTTTAATAGGATTGAAACTGGGCTGGGCCAAAGGAATCAAAACATGCTGCACTCAGTCTGACAAGGACGAGTCACCCACTGACTCAGCTGAGTCCCGACTCGACTCAGTACAGAATGAGCCGTTCCGATTCGCTGACTCTTCAATCTATTTCTGGGCCTGTTACAACCAGCATGTGAACAGGGCTGTCAATGGTTCAGATCTATCCATTGGCTGGCCAGTCTGACCCACTTCTTTAATGGGTCTCACTTACACTCAATTGGATCGAGCTCGGTGGGCCCGATCAAAACGGATCAGACCCGGATCCGTTTGAAGAGGTTGGAGGGATGTTGCATCTGAACTAACGAGAGACCCCTCAACTTACAACCTACCGTTTGCAAGCCTTTGGTTGCAAGTCCTTAAACTCCAAGGATGCGCCACCCTACATCCACGTACCTGCCTAACGCATGAAAGCGACGCATATATACCGAAGCTAGTTTGTATACACTTTTTTCTCTTGCATTGGACGAAAATGCCCTCAAATTTCTTAAGGGATACTACCGATGTGACACAAATGATTCGGTGTGTAGACTATGGGGAAGGATCCCATACGTTTAGACATATAGTAATAACCGTACGTTCTAGCTTGTGGAGCTTATCTTTTGATGTTTATGTAGAATCTAAACCGTTCATATAGTGCTTCTCTCATGTTTAGGTATTTCCACCTTAGTCATTCCAATCTAAAACTCTGGTGGGACATGATATAGGGAGAAAGGCAAAATCATGGATAAAACCTATATTTTTACTTGTTGTGGCCCAGATAAGTTATGGGATGGCTTTATTTCGGTGTGTCCATTCATCCTAATGGAGACACACGGTATGAATGGTTTGGATGACATGTTAAACACACTGCAGACCCCACATTCCTTGTAGATCGCGCTGGAATTTGGATGAAATGTATATAACACTTTTGATAGCCCTCACACACCATTGGCTGGTGGTCGGTGCTCTGTGGGACCTACCATGATGTATCTGTTTCATCCATTCCGTCCATCTATTTTTATAGATCATTTTATGGTATGAGACCAAAAATTAGATATATCCCAATCTCAAGTGACCACATTACAGAAAACAGTGTTAAATGAATGTCGACCATTAAAAAAATTTTGGGGGCTATAAAAGTTTTGGATCAAGATGATCTTTTTTCTTTCCCTTCATATGAGTCTTTATGAGCTAATCGACAGATTTGATGTCAAATAAACAGTACAGTAGGCCTTAGAAGGATTTTAATGGTGGATATCCAATCACTGTTCCTGTGGTGTGGTCCACCTGGGATTTATATGCCTTTCGATTTTTTTAATGAAGCACTAAAATGATCTATCAAAATGTATGAACGGAATGGATGAAACACATACATCATGGTGGGGCCCACAGAGCACCGACCATCAGCTACCGGGCTAGTGGCAGGAGTAGCAGCCAATCCGTTTCCGTTGTAGCTAGTAACTACCATACGATCGAAATCGAACGTACGTGATCATTCTCCATTGTACAATGTTCTCCAGGAGGTTGGTACTGTAGTTACGGCCTTTGTGTTTGTATAAGACTCGGTGATCCAGACCATTGGTATGATGGGTCTTAGATGGCCCTATGCCAAAAACCACGCAGGTTAGAATTAATGCTTGGCCTTCTTGGGGTTGAATGTGCACCGTTGCTTATTTTCTATCTTAACCTTCTATTTATTCGGCCACCTACTGAAGGGTTATTATTCTACCATATGTGAGATTTTTGGCGCATGGGCCATCCAAAGTGGGCACCATGATATCAACGGTTTGGATGGTGAACCATGGATCCAACTTGTACAAACTGAAATCCCGTACTGTACCAATCTTTCTCACCAACGTGTCATTGAGTGCAGGACATAGGAGCCGTGAAAAGGACGGGACAATCCATGAAATCAACTGCCATGATTTGATGATAGAGGTCTGGCCCCACCTAATGAGTGGATCAGCCTGCCTTTGGTAATTCTAACCTGATGGTGTGATCCACCTGATTTGTAGACGAGTCTGATTTTTGGTCGATGTGATCTTCAACGTGTGGCCCACCTATCGCACGGTGCAGTTGTACTACGCGCATGACATTGACCGGATAAAAGGGCTCTACGTACGTGAGAGTTCACATACATTGCCTACGTCTGATATATAATTTACCTAAAAGACATCTATTTTATAGCATGGACACACTGATTAAACGGTGGGAATGAAAGTTACCTATCTTGCAGTGTTCCGAATGTGGGACCCACCACTTTTTTAGTATGGACTTGCTTCGTGGGCCTAACGCTTTTATATGGGTCTGATCATCATGAAATTAAGATCCAACGGTTGTGTATATGCCAAATGGACTTTTAATGTTCAGTACCATTTAGACCTGACCAAACGGAAAGCATCCAGCCATCCATCTGGTGGCCCCCGCTATGGACGGCAATGTGATGAAAATCTCACCATCTCCACTGTCTAATCAATGGCTTCACAATCTGATGGTTAGAAACGATGCTGGTAACCATCATTTAAACATTTGAACATCATGTTCGTGCGTTTTTGTCTTGTGGCCCACCTATTATAGTGGCACCACGTGGATGGTGGAGGTCACTGTCCAGGTGTCCACGTCACCCCTGGTAGGCGCCTAAGTTGTGTTCTATCTTCTACGACGCTTATAAATTAGAATAGACAAAAACTTCGATACTCTGGCGGAGTGTGATGGATGATATGCAGGCACTTGGAATTTGCAAACATGGGGTACAAGTAACTCAAAATAAACCGTCCAAATTAGTGATCTCATTTTAGATGTATCATGAACCAAAAATTACGTTCGGCTTATTATCTAACTATTGGATTGGAAGTCATTTACTGGACGGTTAAAAATGAAAAATATTTTTCAACGAACGAGCGTCCAAAAATCAGAGGTTAGGATTATCTCACCATCTGATTTTCGTACTACAGTGGGTTCCACCATTTAGCCGGTTTGATTCGAGTTAATGTATTCCACGTGTATTCACTTTCTGAATGCTTTCATACCAAGTCTCATAGCCTACTGAGTAACTCGGTAGGCTACATGGGGCCCATTGTGATGTATGTGTCTTATCTATGCCGTCCTTCAATTTTTTTTCAGTTATTTAATGACAGAAGTCCAAAATTGAAGCATATAAAAAGCTCAAGTGGACCACACCACACTAAACCGAAGGAATCGACGCCTTCCGATTAAAAACTTATTAGTGGCCACTGAAGTTTTGGATCAAGATTATATTTGTGTTTTTTCCCTTCATCCATGTCTTTGTGACCTTATTAACAGGTTGGATGACAAATAAAATCACTGTGAACCGTTGGAAGTTTTCAACGGTGTACGTCATTTTCCTCCCTATTTCTTGTGGTGTGGTCCATTCGAGGATTTCACATTCTTAAATTTTGTTTTCCTGTCATAAAATGAGATTATAAAACGGATGGACGGAGTGGATAATACACATAGATCAAAAGAGGGGCCCACGGAGTTTACTCAATCTGAGTTAGTCAGTACGCAATCCGCGTCCGTCTCACAGGCGGCCAGAGCATCAAATAACTCCCACTTAGAATATGTACGATGGGCCATAAACTACGTGGATAGTTCACCCCCACTTTTGTGAGCATCCACCGTTCATGTGGTATACATCTATGGAAATCTGAACCGTCCATATCTTAGGCCCCATTTTCGATGGAGTGTATATTAAAATTCCACTTAAATGATTTATCTTACCGTTAGATCTCTCTCATTGAAATTGGACCAATGAATGTTTTACTTCTAACCATCCGTCAGATACCCACTAAATTGAAGGTTAATATATTTCCATCAGTATTATTTATATACTACAGTCCATCGATAATCTGAAAAACCATTTAGATGGTCCGGATTACTTTTCACGTATCCTAAACATAGACATTATCAGTCACGCCCATTCACTGTAATCCTGACCGTAGACCATGGATCTTACAGTTAAATGAGTTAAGAAGTCATTTCCCCCAGAGCCAGGGGTTTTTTGGTCAATCCAATAAAAAAATTACCTAACTCTTTTCGTCAGGTGGTTGGAAGAGCGCGGGAGATGAGAAGGTGGTTGAATACAGACATAGCTTCACTTCGCAGCAATGGCGACTCAGCAACCATAGACAGGACACATTAGGTGAGATTGACCCACAGCCATAGATCACCATAACCAATCCTACAAAACCCATAAGCCAATCTTGGACGTCTACCGACCCAATCTCCGACCCCATCACCGGAAAAATGGAAGCGAGTGCAGGGCTGGTCGCCGGATCGCACAACCGCAATGAGCTCGTTGTCATCCATGGTCACGAAGAGGTACTGAAATAACACATGAATGAAATTTTATTACTGAAATGAGTTCGATTTTGAATTTTTGGGCTAATAATTTCAATTGGGTCTTGCTCATTTTCCCTGCAGCCCAAGCCATTGAAGTCATTGAATGGTATGGTTTGCGAGATCTGCGGCGACGAGGTGGGGGTAACGGTGGATGGGGATCTTTTCGTTGCGTGCAATGAATGTGGTTTTCCGGTGTGCCGGCCATGCTATGAATATGAGAGGAGAGAAGGGACCCAGCTGTGCCCACAGTGCAAGACCCGGTACAAGCGGCTCAAAGGTTCGTAGTTCATATTATCATGCTGTGTGCTATGGTTGAAACTGTTGATTGATGTCTCAAATCAGTTATTCAACATGTCTGTCAATGACAGTTCCATATGTTACTTGTGCTGTGGTTTTTTCTCGTAAGGGTTTTTTCACGTTAAATTTGGAGTGTTTGTGATTGGGCTTGATTGTGTGATTGGAATACTTTGTTTGATTCATCTCTGTGTGCTTCCGCGGTTCCCCAACAGAAACGAATGTTGTTATGATCAACGGCCACCCTTTTTTCTTATAACGATAACTTGGCAAATGCATACAAAGTCCAATTGCTGAGATGGGCCCCATCATGTAGACAACCTGGTTGAAAAATCAGGCCAGTCTTCTCATCCGGCGGTCCACATGTTTGTGAATCAAATCGATGATCAGAAACTTAATCGATGGTCCACATTCAACTTACACTTGTGGCTCACCATTGAACAAGCAAGATCTTGTCCTGTTTTTTTCCTAAATCTTTGTACTAATGCATTCTTAAGGGAGCCCCCGAGTGGAGGGAGACGACGATGAAGAAGACATCGATGATATCGAGCACGAATTCAATATCGACGACCAGAAGAACAAAGAGAAACATCTAGCAGAAGCGATGCTCTATGGGAAGATGAGCTACGGCAGAGGTCCAGACGACAATGAAAGCACCCAATTCCCTCCAATCATAACCAATGCAAGATCTCGACCAGTAAGTGAATTTTTTGAGACTTCCTCTGTTTTTTAGATTTGCAATTCAACCAACAAATCGAATTTAAAATCTGTGCAGGTCAGTTGCGAGTTCCCGCTGCCTAATCATCATGGAGAACAGATACTCTCATCATCACTCCACAAGCGTGTGCATCCTTACCCAGTGTCAGAGCCTGGTAAGAAAAATCACCGTCGTGATTTCTACTCCACTCGATCCATGCACATGATCATCGATCCATATCATCCAGCTACGATTGGATGGATGGGACATGCATAAAAAATCAGACCAATCAAATGTTCCTGGCCATCTGATCAATAACTTCATTTTGGATTGCCACAACAAGTATAGGAAATGGTCCATAAAAATGTACTTTTACACTAGGTTGGTTAGGATCAAACGCTAGCGCCAGTTATTCTGGGACCATTGCCTATCCAAGATGTGGCCCACCTATTGGAGTGACAGGATTATTCAAGTTTTTTCAATGTAATTTGATAATCTAATATGCCGATGATACTGAAATTATGATTGACATGTCGATTTGAGCAGGAAGCGCGAAATGGGATCAGAACAAAGAGGGCGGCTGGAAAGACAGGATGGACGAGTGGAAATCGAAGCAGGGAGGAATTCTAGGACCCGACCCAGATGATGTTGATGCCGACATGTCCTTGTACGGTGCCTGCTAACCCGAATTCATCCTAAGAATAACCAATTTTTTACATTTCAAAATGAAGAAATGTCCTTGACAGCTTCGAAAGTAATAAAATAAAAACAAGATTTTTGAATAATACGTGTTTCGATCTAATTATATTTTTATAAGTTAATCCATTCACGTCGTTAAAAAACTTTAAAAATGGTTCGATCGTTTGCCATTTTCATTAGTCCTGGTCTTTTTAACTGCAGCGACATTCATGATTAATGATCAGGTTTGATAACTAGCACTGAATTTGGATGCACGAAATCTTAACAATGGTCCAATCTTGATGGGATGATTCTAATGTGCAGGGCAACTATCTGTTATATTGGTAGGCCCCAAACATGAGGTAATGGTCATAACATCTGACCATCATCCCATCAAGATCACAGAATTTCTAATAATCAACATAATAATTGAAGAACCATTTTTCATATTTTATATAAAAGCTAGTGCTACTCAACATTCTCTCACATCTGTGCAATGACACGGTGCCGAACATCCATAGCGAAGCTTACCTACCAGTGAACCTTTTGGACCTCAGATGAAGATCAGATAGTGATAGAAAGCCCCACTTGGTTTGATTTTCCAATAAGTGGTTGGATCAAGTGGGGCCAGCTTCTTTTGATGGTGATAAGGTTCACCAACAGAAAACCTTCGCTATCGCTGTTCAACGATGGATCATTTGCCACTTCTCCATGTGGGGCACTATTTTGAAGCTGAAATGTTACAATTGCAAACCATGCAGGATGGATGAGGCAAGACAGCCATTGTCAAGGAAAGTACCGATTGCTTCGAGCAAGCTCAATCCCTACAGAATGGTGATTGTGATCCGATTGGTAGTCCTCGCCGTCTTCCTCCGATATAGAATCCTGCATCCGGTGCATGATGCTATTGGGCTCTGGCTCACCTCTATTGTTTGCGAGATCTGGTTCGCTTTCTCTTGGATCCTCGATCAGTTCCCCAAATGGTTCCCAATCGACCGTGAGACTTATCTTGACCGCCTATCTCTCAGGTACTAGAACTGATAATTCTTTCCTTCAATTGATATACTGTGAAACACACATAGTACTGGTTTACTATGATGGACTCTTATTATCATCTGTTGAAAGATTGGACAATGAGGAGAAGTGGGCCCCACTCACAAAAATTCGCATGCAATGTGAGCCAAGGAGGCCCCACCTAATGATCCGCATTTGATCTTGATCTCATGGTGATAAGATTTTCCTACAGTGATTCTCCATTGTGGGTGTTTCACGGCAGATCATTATCAGTGCTTTGAAGGATCTTCCTTCTAGAATTGTATCTGAACTTACAGTTGAAACAATGCTTGTATCCACAATCATCTGGTCGTGTTTGGATGTACAGATATGAAAGAGAAGGTGAGCCGTCGATGCTTGCTCCTGCAGATATCTTCGTCAGCACTGTCGATCCCTTGAAGGAACCTCCTCTTGTTACGGGGAATACAGTGCTTTCGATCTTAGCCATGGATTATCCAGTCGATAAGGTCTCCTGCTATGTCTCTGATGATGGAGCCTCCATGCTCACATTCGAATCACTCTCTGAAACCGCTGAATTTGCTCGTAAATGGGTTCCGTTCTGCAAGAAATTCAGCATCGAGCCCCGAGCGCCAGAAATGTATTTTTCGCTCAAGATGGATTATCTCAAGGACAAAGTTCAGCCTACTTTCGTTAAGGAACGAAGAGCTATGAAGGTCGGAAACCCATTCATTATCTACGATATAATTATTCATGGGGAATGATCGAATTCAAAAGTAGGCCAAGTCCACGAACGTTGGATAGAGGGCCCCACCATGGATCGAAGAGCCCAAAAATCACCCTGATCAGCGATCTAATCCATTCAATCAAGAGCCAACAGAGTGGCCAACAAGCAATTAAGTCTTACCATCTATTGGGCTCCTTGGATCATCCGGTCAGGGTGAATTTTTGGCCTAGTGCAATCATCGGTGAGCCAGCATATCCAATGATCCATGGTATTGAAAGGTGGGGCCCACCATCTAGTGCAACGATCACATTATTCATATCGATGATATGTCACAAAATATGTAACTATACATGAATTGATGGCAGAGAGAATATGAAGAATTCAAGGTTCGGATCAACGCTCTGGTTGCCAAGGCCATGAAAGCTCCTGCAGAAGGGTGGATCATGCAAGACGGCACACCGTGGCCCGGTAACAATACCCGCGATCATCCGGGCATGATCCAAGTATTCTTGGGCCACAGTGGAGGTCTGGACACTGAAGGAAATGAACTACCTCGCCTCGTTTACGTCTCTAGAGAGAAGAGACCTGGATTTCAGCATCACAAGAAAGCTGGTGCCATGAATGCGCTGGTAATTAGCTCTCAGTTCTTCTTCGTTATTCTTTGCATTGTTGATTTCCTTGGTATAACATGTTTTCAGATGTTCTAATTTGCATCATGGGGTATATCACTCATGTTTGAATGATTTCGTCCATCGGATTCATTGGTTGCAATTTCAAGTCCCAAATCAAACAGTTGGATCCAACTAGTTGACGAAATCGGTATTTGCAGTCCATATACCTTTATGGCCATAAGATTTATATGTTAGCATTTGGGGTTTTCTAGATTGAACCATTGGGCCCGCACATCACATCATGTGTGCCCCATGGTCCCAGTTTCTGACCCGCTTGTGAGTGCTCTGATGATGAGTAATATAGAGTATAGGTTGATTGGACAAACCCATGGTGTTGGTTATTGCAGATTCGCGTTTCAGCAGTGCTCACCAATGCTCCTTTCATGCTGAACTTGGACTGTGATCATTACATAAACAACAGCAAGGCCGTCCGGGAGGCAATGTGTTTCTTGATGGACCCGCAGATCGGAAGAAAGGTGTGCTATGTCCAGTTCCCTCAAAGGTTTGACGGCATTGATCGGAATGATCGATATGCCAATCGGAACACTGTCTTCTTCGACGTAAGTGTTTCACTCAGTATACATCAAATTTCACTGGCCTTCACAGAAAAATAAAATCAAACACTATCTGAAACTGAATTTATAAAGAAAAACAATAAAAGTACAGGCCCCATCATGGGACTGGCCACTCTGCAATATGATTATCAGGTAGGCCCCATCATGGGACTGTCCATTCTGTAATAGGTTTATCAGGTGGGCCCATCATGGACGTTGCGATTCGGTAATATCCACATATCAGATTACATTGTCTATCTGGTGTAAGTGGACAATTACAATCAATGGCCCAAATTTCAAGAGGGTTCAATGGGACAGTTAAAATCATTTGAATGGAAAGATTTTTGGGGCATCATCCATTCATCATGGAGACTTACCAAAAAGTGGGCCTTACATGTTCAATTCATTAGGCCAAGGAAATGCTCAATCAAACATTGCACATTCCTTAAAACTGTGGAAATCCCTGATGTGATAGTTTCCTCTATTTGAGAAACCATAAAAAGAGAGGAAATCGATTTCTTTTTTCTAGCTTCTAGTCAGAAATCGAATAAAATCATTTAAATTTATATTTCCATGTTTAATAGAGACAGATCTTGTTGTTCGACAGTCAATCTTTTAACTTATTGCATGGATGGCAACACTCGTGACCAAACAACAGAATGCTATTGGATTCTGCAGTTCTCCATTTCCTGAAGATTCCATGGGGGTTCTCCATTTTCATATTTTGCAAACATGAATTTTTAAAGGTGGAATCCAATATTGTTTTTGGGTTTTGCAGATCAACATGAAAGGACTGGATGGTATACAGGGTCCGGTGTATGTCGGCACCGGTTGTGTTTTCAGAAGACAAGCTCTATATGGGTATGAACCTCCCAAGGGTCCTAAACGTCCGAAAATGGTCAGTTGTGACTGTTGCCCATGCTTTGGACGCCGCAAGAAGCTCCCAAAGTATTCCAAAAGTGGAAAGAACCAGCATGAAGGAGACGCATCTGGACCAAGCTTTCAAGGTCACTTAGATCACATGAAAATCATCTTAACTAGTCCATGTTTCAATTCAATCTTCTAAAACTTAACAGTTTTGGATTTCCCATTTCAGACGACGACAAGGAGCTGTTGATGTCACAGATGAACTTTGAGAAGAGATTTGGACAGTCCGCAACATTCGTGACGTCGACTCTGATGGATCAAGGCGGGGTACCTCCATCATCAGGTCCTGCCGCTCTGCTCAAAGAAGCCATTCATGTCATCAGCTGTGGATATGAAGATAAAACTGACTGGGGAAAGGAGGTAATGACAAATGGAGCATTTTGATGCACATTTGAATTGAATCACAAAAATTCAGTTCAAACAAGAGAATTGATCAAATTGCAATTATATTTATTTCAAATCCAATTTGAAAGGAATGGAAATACAATTTGGAACTAGTCAAATACTGAAAATGGTTGGTAGAATTTTGTCAGTTCTGCTTAATCAAACTAACTATTGCAATTCAATTGAAAAGTGCATCCAAACACAGACAGGATCATGAACAAGAACAATAGTAAGACAGTAGTTTCAATCGTCAGACATAGACTAAAACAGTTTTACCACGTGCAGCTTGGTTGGATTTATGGGTCGATCACAGAAGACATTCTAACAGGATTCAAGATGCATTGCCGCGGTTGGAGGTCCATATACTGCATGCCCAAGAGGCCTGCATTCAAAGGGTCGGCGCCCATCAACTTGTCGGATCGTCTCAATCAGGTTCTCCGGTGGGCCCTTGGTTCTGTCGAGATCTTCTTCAGTCGCCACAGTCCTGTCTGGTATGGCTACAAGGGTGGCCACCTGAAGTGGCTTGAGCGATTTGCTTACGTCAACACCACCATCTACCCCTTCACCTCCCTCCCTCTCGTTGCATATTGCACCCTCCCTGCCATTTGCTTGCTCACCGGAAAATTCATCATGCCCACGGTAACATCATCATCATCATCACTGTCGATCGCAATTACATATCTGAATAGTGCATTGATCCTACATTGTTTCACTAGTTAAGCTAGTGTTTGGAAGCTCAATTGAATTGATTTGCCATAATTCAATGCAGTGGAAATGACCCAAGTGAGTTGTTCATACTAAAGGGCTAGTCTCCCAAATTGAAATCATAATAGTTTAACATCCCTCTTGAAACACATGGAATCGCAATTTGGTGTTCAGTTACCATTATGAATTAAAATGGCACCACCCATTATAGACTGAATGGGATTATTGCAATCAGCTTGATTGAGAATCCAAACGCACCGTTAATCTTTTCCTCGCTAACAATCATCATTTGTTGATTGATGATACAGATTAGCACATTTGCGAGCCTCTTCTTCATATCGCTATTTATCTCCATTTTCACCACTGGCATCTTAGAGCTAAGGTGGAGTGGGGTGAGCATTGAGGAATGGTGGAGGAATGAACAGTTTTGGGTCATCGGTGGTGTGTCGGCCCACCTCTTCGCTGTCATCCAAGGCCTTCTCAAGGTCTTGGCTGGGATCGACACTAACTTCACCGTCACTTCCAAGGCTACCGACGATGAGGAGTTCGGTGAACTATACGCATTCAAATGGACCACCCTTTTGATCCCTCCCACCACTCTACTGATCATCAACCTTGTGGGAGTCGTCGCCGGGATATCTGATGCCATAAACAACGGGTACCAGTCGTGGGGCCCACTCTTCGGGAAGCTCTTCTTTGCATTCTGGGTCATCGTCCATCTCTATCCATTCCTCAAGGGTCTTATGGGCCGGCAGAACCGGACCCCCACCATTGTCATCATCTGGTCTGTGCTTCTAGCATCAATTTTCTCATTACTCTGGGTACGGATCGATCCCTTCATCATGAAAACCAAGGGCCCAGATGTTAAACAATGTGGAATCAACTGCTAATATTTCTTCACGACCAAACCTCTTTAAACATGTTTGGGTTTTTGTGCCTTTTGGGTTTGAGGTTAGCTTTCAGCTAAGCTAAGGTACACACCTCAACAAAATGGAGTAGCTGAAAGAAAAATAAAACCGAGATGGAATTTTTGTAAGTGTAATACATGTGTATTAAATTTTAGTACATGGATTTGATGAACATGCTCTTTAAGATACTCGAAACACTCGTTGTTAGTGTAAATCCACGGAATTATCAATGGTTGAAATTGAATTTGTGTGTGGATAATCTAGTGTGAGAAAGGGATCTATTGTAAGTGTGATTATTCTTTAACTGAATAATTTTCTTTTTCTTCTCCCCCCGCCTCTCTCTCTCTCTCTCTCTCTCTCTCTCTCTCTCTCTCTCTCTCTATATATATATATATAGCTGGATAAAGTATCAGTTTGTCCAAGTGGGGCCCATCGTTCGGTGGTCCAGACCAAGTCTGTTGGTCCATACTATGAATTGGTCCAGATCCCTGGCCTGTTGGCCATGCCCCAAAACCCTAATCCTAGAAACGTTCAAGAGTGAAAGATCTTAGCCCCACCAGTCTTGGGATTTTCAGTGAATGGGGATCATTGATACATTTCTCTTCCTAACCGTCCTTTTCCATTTCACAAAATGGAAGGTTAGAATGATCATAATCAAGGAGAGTTTCCAGAAGAGGTCCATCCAAGGAAGGGCCAAACAGATCATTAATGGTCCAGATCACTGATTGCATATCCTTGGGTCAAGAATCCTATACTTAATCCACAACTAGTTGACCAGTGAGGCAAATCAATGACAAGGGTGCAACTTGGACGGGTTCAGTCAAGTTGTTGGTCAACCTGAGTGAAGAAATAAAGAAAAAGAGAGAGATTGTCGCAGAAATTCAGTATTTCAATATGTATTGTATTGGTGGAAAAACACCCTCTTTACAGTATAATTACAATCTATTGATAGTAAATATGCATAATTGTAAGAAATATCCTAGGTGTTAAATATAGGATATTACATAGCTAGAGAGAATATTACATAGCTGGAGATTTACAATCTAATATAACAAGATCACACAAAGTATGGTAACAAGATCACACAATATTCTAATATGCCCCCTCAAACTCGAGATGATGAAGTCAACTTGAGTTTGGAAACAAGATCACGAAGTCGACCAGGAGGATGAGACTTCGTGAAAATATCGGCAAGTTGATCATCGGAGGAGATGGATCGAAGATGTTGTGTACCCTGTTGGAGGTGGTGCCGAATGAAGTGACAGTCAATCTCGATATGCTTGGTCCGCTCATGAAAAATATCATTGTGAGCAATCTGAATGGCGCTCCGATTATCACAATAAAGAGGGGAACTAGTCGACTGAGAAACACTCATGTCTGTCAAAAGCCATCCTAGCCACAAAAGTTCAGCTGTAGTATCAGCAAGTGCACGGTACTCAGCCTCAGTACTGGATCGGGCAACAACAGTTTGTTTCTTGTTGCGCCAAGAAATGAGAAAAGTACTAAGTAAGAAACAATAACCCGTAGTGGAGCGACAATCGGTAGGATCACCGACCCAGTCAGCATCAGAATAAAAGCGGAGCTCCAGAGATGAGTGCGATGAAAAGTGAAGACCATGAAACAAAGTCCGCTTGACATAGCGCAAGATACGAAGAATTATAGCATAGTGAGTAGAGCATGGTGCACTCATAAACTGGCTAACCAAGTGAACAGCGTAGGAAATGTCTGGGCGAGTAACTGTGACATAGATGAGACTACCGACCAATTGCCTATACAGAGTAGCATTTGGAAAAGATTCACCGTCAGTAGCGAGAAACTTAACATTATATTCAAGAGGAGAAGTGCACGTTTTACTGTCAGTCAAGCCTGCTTTGGAAAGCAAGTCAGAAGCATACTTAGCCTGAGATAGATAATAACCATCTGAACCGAAAGTCACCTCAAGACCAAGGAAGTAGTTAAGTTGCCCTAAGTCCTTCATCTCAAAATTCTGACTCAGAAAGTGTTGAATATCTCGAATAGCAGAGAGATCATTCCCTGTAATGATCATGTCATCAACATAAAGAAGGATAAGAATAGTACCAGCACCAATAGTCCGCAGAAACAGTGCAGAGTCATATGCACTAGAGACAAAGCCCTGTTGCAAAACTAAATTTGGCAAACCAGGCTCGAGGGGCTTGGTTGAGACCATAAAGAGCACGACGAAGATGGCAGACTTTGTGAGGAGGATGATCATAGTTAGGTGGAGGATGCATATAGACTTCCTCAACAAGATCGCCATTCAAGAAGGCATTTTTGACATCCATCTAAAAAAAGTTGTCAATGACGCACAGTAGCTACTGGAAGCAAAGATCTAACAGAGGTAAATCGATCAACAGGAGCAAAAGTTTCCTCATAGTCAATACCATACTCTTGAGAGAAACCCTTCGCAACAAGGCGAGCTTGGTATCGTTCCACTAATCCATCTGCCCGAGTCTTGATTTTGTAAACCCACTTACAACCAACTACAGACTTTTCGGAAGGCAAATCCACCAGGTCCTAAGTATGAGTTTTGGTAAGAGCATCTAGTTCATCAGACATAGTTTTTTGTCAAAGAGGGTCAGTACTAGCCTCACGATAAGTATGTGGTTTGTGAAGAGTGATAAGGCCATAAAAACAATGATAGTCTTGAAGATGAAAAGGAGGGGCTCTTACTCCAGTGGAGTGACAAAGTGCAGGTACCTGGACAGACTCAGAGGCAGTTGATGTAGCAGGAGGATCAGCAGACGTGTCAGTTGGATCAGGAGCAGCCGTAGAATGAACATATGAGGAGCTTAGCATCTCTGCAGAGGGGTGAGGTACTAAAGCAATAAATAGATCAGTAAAAATAGGAGCATAACTGGAAGAGGATTGTGGAAAAGGAGAAAGACCGTAAACATCTTATGCTCCCAAAACTCTACATAACGAGAAGTACGAAGACGTTTGGTTATGATATCATAGCAACGATAACCTTTCTGAGTGAGACCATAACCAAGAAGGCAACAGAGTCTGGATGGTTCTAGTTTAGTGCGTTCATGTATAGGAAGAGTGACAAAACAGACACAACCAAAAACTCGAAGCAATGAATAGTTAGGAATGTACCATGGAGAAGCTCAAAAGGAGTTTTATTGTGGATGGCAAGTGAGGGAACACGATTGATAGTGTAGACAGCAGTGAGAGCAGCTTCACCCCAAAAGCGTTCTGGAAGAGAAGCAGAGATGAGAAGTGCTCTTACCGTATCTAGAATATGACGATGTTTATGTTCTGCTCGACCATTCTGTTGAGAAGTGTATGGACAAGAATGATGAGAGACTGTTCCAATTTGTTGTAAAAGGGTAAGAAAAGATTTATCTTTGTATTCCATAGCATTATCTGAACGAAAATTTTTAATGGTACAAGAAAATTGAGTATGTACCATTTTGTGAAAATTATGGTAAACATTTGTGAGTTCAGACCGATGTCATAAAAGATAAATCCAAGTATAATGACTGTAATCATCTACAAAGATAACAAAATACCGAGATCCCCCCTCAGTCGGAATCGGGGCTGGACCCCAAATATCATAATGGACTAAGTCAAAAGGTGCAGAAGAAAAAGATTCACTTTTATTAAAGGACAAATGTGTCTGTTTTCCAAGACGACATGAAACACAATCAAATGACTGAAAATTAACTAATCCTAGATGACCCTGAGAGGCCAAGAACTGGACACGTGGAAGCGAGGCATGACCCAATCGGGCATGCCATAAACTAGAAGTGACGGTGACAGCAGCCATGGAAGTGGTTGTTGAAGAAGGAAGCTGCAGATATGAGAGCTCGAAAAGATGTCCAACTTTACGACCCATCCCAAGTAGTTGACCCGTCTGTGAATCCTGTACATCTACACCCTTGTTAGAGAATTTTAGTTTAAGACCTAACTCACATAGTTGTCCAACGGATAGAAGGTTTAAAGATAACTTAGGAACAAGGTAAGTATCACTAACAGATAAATTAGAGGTAGAAATAAACCCTATATGACTAACAGACATATGGGAACCATTGACAGTATATATGACAGGATTGGGAGAGATAGTTGTTTTATGGAAGAAGATGGTGGAATCAGATGTCATGTGATTACAACAGGCAGAGTCTATAAACCACTGGGATTTACCTGGGGTGACAGACATGGCAGTTGAGGATTGGGACAAAACCTTGTGAATTAAATCCTTCACGTCAGCTGCAGTAAGAGAAGTGGACTGAGATAGAGTCTCAAGTACAAGAGGATCAGATGAAGCAACTGCAGCTGTCTGTTCGGAAGCTCTTTTCTGCTTAGAATACTGGAACTTGCGGCATTCATCGATGGTATGACCAGTTCGTTTACACCACTTGTAAAAACCAGGCTTGGAGATGGATTGAGAGGAAGAACGTCCAGTAGAAGACTGAGAAGCACCATGAGAAGCGGTGGCCATAATTATGTCAGAAGATTGTATCTGCATAGTGGAACGTCGAGTTTCTTCAGAGATGAGTTCAGCAACTGTAGCATCCAATGTTGCTGACAGTGAAGAAGAGAAGCTCGAGTAGATTCAAAATCATCTTGAAGAGGCATCATAAAGTGCATAAACTTCCGTCGATCAAGCCAAGTGGCAAACGTTTAATGTCTTTAGAACATTCCAACTTAGGATCTGCGGTAGATAATTGTCCCCAAAGATGATTAGTTTGAAAATAAAAATCAGCAATAGACTGACCTCGGTCTTGACGCATCTGATAGAGTTTAGCTTCCAGTTGAAACTCCAATGAAGCATCATAGGTGCAGTTGTATCTTTTTGCTAGAAAGTCCCAAGCAACTTTAACATTCCCAAGTCGTAGAAGAAGACTATTGATGGATGGAACGGAATTGTTGATGAACCAAGACAGAATTTTGTAGTGAATACTGTCCCACTCTTCTAGACGAGATACAAAGGCATCGTCTTTCTCACCGTCTCCCGGCGTAGGTTGAGGGACTGCTCCAGTCACATAACGTCATAGCTGACATCCTTTTAAAAAGACTTCCATATTCTGAGCCCACAGACTATAATTGGATCTATCCAATATAAGATCAATAGGACGGACAATTGAATCAAGACTCGAGGCAAATAGAGACATATTGAAGGTGGCGAAAAAGAACTTCAAACAACTGCTATATAAAAAAAATTTATACGCCACAACCACAAGAGTGTGGCTCTGATACCATGAAGAAATAAAGAGAAAGAGAGAGATTGTCGTAGAAATTTTGTATTTCAATATGTATTGTATTGGAGGAAAAACACCATATGTATAGTATGATTACAACCTATTGATAGAAAGATCCTAGGTGCTAAATATAGGATATTACATAGCTAGAGAGAATATTACATAGCTGGAGATTTACAATCTAATATAACAAGATCACACAAAGTATGGTAACAAGATCACACAATATTCTAACACTGAGCCCAACCTCACCTTAAGAGGACCCAACTGGCAACCTGACTCGACCTGAATTCTAGCCCAACCCAACCAGAGCAGACTATATTCGAACTAACCTGACCCAAATTGACTCAAACTGACTCTGTATGTGATTGTTTCCAACCCGACCTTACCTTAACAGAATTTTCTCAACTCCAAACCCAACCCAAGGACCTTGACAAGACAAGTATTATCTATAACCATTGAATAAGGGGCATTGGAGTTAATGTCAACTAAAGCTTGTAATACTAGAAAACTTTAGGAATTTTACCATGATGCAAATGCTTGATCTGAGTTCCAGAAACACCATCGAAGAAATCACCACACGACACATCTGCATAGTAATACATTACAGAGTCAATTTAGTGGGCCGTCATAGATAAACAGCACCCCACGAATCAAGGCCATTAAGATTTGGGGTCCATTCAGTGATGTAAACCGCGGTTGCATTCTTGGCATATCTGGACCAAAAGAACTGATCTCGGCCAGTCCTAAGTAGAGCATGACGTAATTGAGCCCAAGTGTGTTCGGATCGAAGGAATTCATCATGGATAGCGAAGAAATTGCCATTTGAAATTTGGATAATAAATTAGTCGTAACTTTTGATCAGGCCATCGTCACGAAATGCATAACCTGTCGATTATTATGTAGCGGGCTATCTGACGTCAACCGACCACCATTGCGGGTCGTGTCCTCTGTTTCGCTTGAAAATACACCCTTTCAGTTTAAAGTTGAGATTTTAGGAAAATTTTACTATTGGCTCGAGTCAGTGATGTAAAGCGGGTCACGGATAAATTCATGGCAAAGATGGACGAGAGAAGGCCCGATTGGAGGCAGAAGTGATCCGGATGGTTAGAACCTTAAAACAAGCATATCTCGCAAACCGGAATGAGTTATTTGACGTACCATATATGATTTTGGGGTAGGAGAAGCTACTTTAGCCAACCAACCCTGCTACGCTGGGTTACCCAAGCCGAATTTGCGAGATTCCATCAGATCGATGATGGTCGAAAATCCATTTTATTTCCATTTTTACTATTTATAGTAAGTTTTAGTTCGATCATAATTTTTGATCCATTGAGTTTTAGGAGTCGTGCCCAACATAAAAAGGGCTTAGAAAAATTAGGGGAATAATGTGGTTAGGCCAAATTGGACACTTACTATTTTTGGCCGAAAACCATGACGTCTAGTAGAATCACGACCATCTATAAATAGTAAGTTTACTATTTATAGTAAGTCATGATTTTAGAGAGTTTGGGTTGGAATTTGATTCTGAAACTTCTTCCTAGGTTTGATATCACTATTTAAAGGATTATATCGTTTTTATTATCAATCAATTTATTTTCAGAATTATTAGAAATTGTTTTATATTTTCTTACCTCGTGGATTTGAGGAATCTCTTTGAGGAGTTCATAAAAACTCCATGGATATGAAGTAGTTATCCTTGAGGAAGACGGTGATCGACCTCATCATGTGTCCATCCCTACGTCGGTTGGTATCAGAGCAAGGCTTTCTCCTTGAATTTATGGCTTCTAACGACGGGTCAGGTAACATTCCCATGGACGATGCTTTAAAGAATTTACCTTTAACAATGACGGCTTTCGAAACAGCGTAGCAAAAGAATCGGCAAGTCATACAAGGGCTGCGGGGTGCCATTGATCACATGACAAAGGCCCTGGGGCAGCTCCATGTACATGGCAGTGACATACCCCTAGTAGGTGCTGGAACTCGTAATCGCACTAATCGTAGGACGATGTCGATATTGAACCACAGGATCATTCCTGAAGAGGTGAGATCCAACAACGAGGAGGTTGACGACACAATCCTCTAATATCCCGGACAAGGCAATAGAGCAGATCGAACATATCAAAAATTCAGGATAAGGGTCGATCTTCCTAGCTTTAATGGTCAACTTCACATTGAGGATTTTCTCGATTGGCTTTCTGAAGTTGAGTGATTCTTTGATTAGATGAAAACCCCTGAAGTGAAGAATGTCAAGCTTGTGGCCTACAAGTTGAAGGGCGAAGCTTCAACTTGGTGGGAGCAATTACAACTCGTACGGACAATACATATGAAAACACATATCTGCACATGGCAGCAAATGAAGCAGCTGCTACGTGCGATTCCTCTCTAGTGACAATCATCAGGTACTATTCCAACAATACCAAAATTGTCAATAGAGTAGTTGATTGGTGAGAGATTATGCAGAAGAATTCTACCTTTTAATGGCATATAACAATTTGGTCAAGACTGAATCACAATAAGTCGCCCGATTCAACAGTGGATTGCTTCATATGTTGGAATTTGGAGAGTTTTGTCTTAAGAAGGCAGGTCGGTTGCCTTCTACAGTAAAAAGCTTAGTGACGCATGCAAAAAGTAGTCGACCTATGAGCTTGAATTGTATGCAGTAGTCCAGGCACTGCGACATTGGTGACATTACTTAATTCAGAGAGAGTTCATTCTTTACACAGATCATCAAGCTCTCAAATTCATTAATAACAAAACTAAAGAATTGTAAACTCATTTTTATTATCAATCAATTTATTTTCAAAATTATTAGAAATTATCTTCTATTTTCTTCCATCGTGGATTCGAGGAATCTCTGTGAGGAGTCTAGAGAAACTCCGTGGATTCGAAGTAGTTATCCTTGAGGAAGACGGTGCTCAACCTCATCACGTCCGTCCCTGCATCAGTCAGTAATGTGGAGCGGTGCCACATATGCATTTTGGGCATATTTGGACTAAAAAAAGCCTAAACAGAAGCAGAAGTAGTTCATCTGATCTAGGCCAATCCTATATAGGGCATGATGTAATTAAGCCCCATGCGTGTTCGAATGAATGAATTCGGGATAGGAGAGAAATTACCTTTTAAAGTTTAGACAGTAAATTAGCCATAACTTTTGATCCGACCGTCATCACGAAATGCACGACATATTGATCATGATGTAGCGGGCCATCCGAGGTCAAATGACCACCATAGTGGGACACGTCCATTCTTTTTCTTTTTTCTTTTTTTAAACACACGCGCGCACACCACCACACACTCACACCATGGTGGGATTTCACCACCTATGGGTACTCGAACCCTCAACCAGATGTTGAAACTCCTGAGAGTCTACCACTAGAGTAAGAGTACGGACCTACGGGACACGTCCATTCATTTTGCAAGAAAACGCTCCCTTCCAGCTTAAAATTGTGAGTTTAGAATAAAATTACTATTTTAGTAATTTCTATTTTTATCATATCTCCTTATTTTTGTAGTTTTAGGTTTACCTGTCTTTTAGAAATTGCTTGTAATCAGCTAGGAATTCTCTGGTATGATTTATTTGAACTTTCTATTTTTGACAAATTAAGCTTTAGATGAGTTTTACTATTTTAGGTAACTTTCGAATTATGGTTAGAATTTTACTATTTTAAGTAACTTTTGAATTGAGGTTTAATTTTTCTTTGTAGCTGATATAATCGAAAAAGTCTTAGGATATCTCTCAATATAATTTCAAAAGGAAAGATTTAAGGATTTGCCTAGTTGAGGAAGATGCTGATCTTCTCATTATTTCACGCACTTCGCCCCATTAGTCACTGGTATGAAAATGTATGTGACGAGCACTATAGTTTTTGTGTGGGTTCATATCGCACCCCAAATTCAGAAATAAAAAATATTACTTTCCAACTCATGAATCCGATGTCGAAGGTTTTTTTTTTTTTTTTTCTTTTGCAATGTTGTTACGTCACGAGTTCCGCGAGTCAGCTCACTAAATTTCTGAACTCTGAACCTAGTTTGCAACAGTAAAACGTTTCTAATTTTTTATTATCACACTCCAAACTTGGCGAACGGGCTCACTAAATTTTCTAAGTATCAAGATAGTTACATCAATCTACGGGTTGTAAGTGCTTCCAATTTGTGGTACTTTTTCAATCTTATCATGTCCCATTCCAATATTCATGAAGGCTCGCTTGGGCGATCCAAAACTACAACATACTCAATCCTTCATCCGGGTGGTCGACATGGTCAGTGTGGTCCATGGTCGCATCATAGGATTGGGCTCTACTAGGTGTGGGCCCATGGTCATGAAAGACACAAGTGATGGGCCCTTTGGACCACTAAAATATTAATATTACACCTATACATTGCCAATGAGCCGAATGAAAGAATAAATTCAAACTATCCACACCATCATGTAACCACATCCACACATACGAAGCATTATAAAGCATATGTTAAAAGGGCCCCAAGTGTTGGCAAAACACAAATTAGATGGCCCGTGTATTAAGAGATATCGGGCTTCATTTTACTTGAAATTTGCCTCAATTTAGGTTCCACATGTGGCCCACACACTAGCTCATAATTTTGATCCCTTTGGGCCTTAAAACGGCTCCATTTTCTTGGGCCTTGAAACGACTCCATTTTCAGGCACAAACGGGCCTTACCATATGGCCCACCAGTTGCTCAAGAAATTTGCACCGTGGGCCCATAATATATACATCAAGATGGGCTACATGGGCTGCCAAAATTGGTGGGCAGCGCATATTAAACACATATATCATAATATACAACACATGCATCCTAGTGGATCATGGATTGGATATTGGCCTCAAATTTAGTACATACATGCTCTATCAAGTTTACCATCATCACACAAAATTTGGGATTAATGAGAAATTTATGCACTCTATAAATATGGGCCGTTCAGAAGTTTGTCAATGCCAACTAATACACTGGACAATAAACCTGGTCCAAATTTCATTAATCAGATGAAGGGATTTGAAAGATTATATTGATTCTAAATTTGGTAAATATATATTCTATCAAGCCTAATATCATCACAAAAATAAAATAAAATAAAATAAAATAAAATAAATAAATGGGACCAATTACATATATGTGGTCCCCACAAATTTAGGTTGTTTAGAAGGCTATTAGTGCTAACCATTGCATTGGACAACAAACCTAGTCTGAATTTCATTAATCGAATGAAGAGCTTATAAAGATTGGATTGACCGCGAATTTTGTACATACATGCTATATCAAGTCTAATATCATCACACAAAATTTTGGAGTAGTTATATATCTGTACACCCCACAACTCTAGGTTGTTTAGAAGGTGGCAAGTGCTAACTACTACACTAGACAACAAATGTAGTCCAAATTTCATCAATCAGATTAAGAGGGTTAGAAAGATTAAATTGATCCCGAATTTGATACATATATGTTCTTTCAAGCCTAATATTATAACAGAAAATTTGGAACCAATTACATATCTGTGAACCCCACCTGGGCCATTCCTAATGGTGTCAATGTTGATCATTGTACTTAGGGCTGCACACGAGTCAAGCTAGCTCGAAAAGCTCGCTCGACTCCGCTCGACTCAGCTCGGATTGACTCGGCTTAAAAGGCCGATTCAAGGCGAGTCAAGCTTGTTTACTAAAGCTCGAGTTGAGTTCAAGCCAAATTCGACCATGGTGTATTTCAACTCGACTCAACTCGAAGCTCGAGCTCGAGTAATGTATTTTAATTTTATATATATATATATATATATATATAAAAGTTTTAAAGAAGTTAAACTTAAAAGTTTTTACTAAAAAACCCTACCTGACCATAACCATCCTATTCCCTCTTTTTCTTTCCCTACCTACCAAGGTAAACTCGACTCGACTCGAGATAAACTCGCTCGACTCGAACCACTAGCTCGACTCGAACTCGACTCGAAAGCTTTGGCAAACAAGCCAAGCTTCAATGTTGAGCTCGAGGGCGAGCTCGAGCTCGAGCTTGAACTCGAGTATAGCATGGACGAGTCAAGCCGAGCTCGGCCCACCTCGACTCGACTCGGCTCAATGTACAGCCCTAATTGTACTAGATAACAAACTTGGTCCAAATTTTATTAATCGGATGAAGGGATTAGAAAGATTAGATTGACCCCGAATTCAATGCATACATGCTCTATAAAGTTTACTATCATCACACAAATTTTGTGACCAATTACATATCTGTGGACTCTTAATCTATCCTAAAGATAGAAAGGAAAAAAGAGTCGAGTTGGAGACCATTGTTAGAACAAAACTAAGTATCATGGTGGGCCCTCTTCTGATCAGGAAGGTGGGCCCTACACATGGAATCTAAGCCCCAGGAATGAGCTCCAAACTCAGTAAAAGAAAAAAAAAAAAAAAAAAAAAAAAAAAAAAAAAATGAAAGAAGAGGGACGAGTACACCCATCTTGAATGATATGGACCCTCTCTCTCTCTCTCTCTCTCTCTCATACTTAGAAAATTCTAAAAGTTCTAGCTCTATCTTTAATACTTAGAAAATTCTAAAAGATCTACGCTCTAGCTTGAAGTCCTCCTTATATAAAGAGTGTAGGTGAAAATCCTTGTTGGCATTTTGATGGACTTCCATTGGATGGTGTTGGGTGAGTGGATTGGTGATATAGCTAAGGAGCTAGCATGTGTTAGCCCATTGTGAGATGCATGCATTGGCTCATTTGGGAGGTGTTGTAAGAAAGGGAGAGGTTTGAGTAGAATGCATAGGTGGCATTTTAGTGGACTTTAATTGGAGAGAATGGTGATATGGATGGGTGATGCGGCCAAATCTTACATATGCATTGGTTTAAATGGAGGTGGTGTAAGAGAAGTGGAGTAAGAAATTATTCACTGTAAGATAAGCGTGATATGTGATGATTTGTTTTAGAAGAGAGTGGGTAGGAGAGAGAGTAAGTGGAGGTGGTAGAGAATGGGTAATGTGGTAAGTGACTTAGTGATGTGTAAAAGTGCGTATGATATGTAAATGTGAATGATAATGTGAAAACGTGAAGTCAAAATTTCTCCTTTAATCTTTGATTAACATTTGACCATAATATACTACAATGAGGTACGCTTATACTTTTGGTTACCAGCGCATGTGCTATTGGATACGTATGTAGAAGCTTAGGGTGTAGATGAGTGTGCATAAAGCCCCAAATATTTGAATCATCGGTAACAAGCCGGAAAAATGTCAGAAACTCCCGGGTCCCACAGTTCACAACAGTGATTATCCTTCATCAAACCCCTTCACCAGGTGTGGCTCCCCAGGATGAATGGAGTATTAAAGAATTAAGCACATCAAGGGCTAGATCGCATGAACCATTAGCTACAATTTTACATCACTACAAGAAAACTGGCCTTTACCGAAAACCGCCGGCAAAGCGTTTGCCCGCAATCAGGTAACAGCCGGTAAAGCCTGCGTCGGTAAAGGCTTTACCAGCAGTCAGCTTCCTTCACTGGCGGTTGTGCTGGCCACGGCTTCATGTGGGATTTACTAGCGGTTGTGCTGGCCGGCACTTCATGTGGGATTTACCAGCAGTTTATACGCCTTTCTAGCGGTACATTGTGGTATTCGAATTTTATAATGCCTACGGATGGATGGACCTTATCATTGACCCTTTTGGTCAAGGCCCTCCTGATTTCACATTCCTCTTAGGAAGTAGATAGTGCCCAGTGATTGTTTTCCTATATAAAAAAAAAATATACATGCCTATGTCGCCCTTTGACATGCAACCCAACACTCCTCCAACCTTTATGTGCATTTATTCGAACCATATGGTACACAACCTTCATCCAGGGACATTACAGGCCTTCTGGATTTCCCAAAGTGAGGCCCTTTGTTTGGTAATCCAGACCATTTGTCTGTTGCATCCAACCGTGGATGGATTGTGCACCAAAAATCTCCTTGACAGTTTTCATCTTAGCCATTCATTTGATGCCACTGGGTAAAAGGTTAGCATTAGGCATGCCACCTTATGTGCTGATGTGGCGCACGAATGTGCAAGCCAAAAAAATTGGCTGTTGCATTGGTAGGATGGGCTATGGCTTACAAAGCAACTTATAAGCAAGTAGATGGAGGCTTCTTTGTTTGATGTTGTAGCCATTTCCCTTCTCTGCTCTACTAGAGCTGCCGCGAATAATATTTACAATAACAAATTGAAAGTTTCAAAAAAATAAATAAATAAATAAGTAAAATCCATTGATCTAGCTCCCATTCATCCATGCCTAAAACCTGCAAAACAAAATAGCAAAAAGAAATTAATTGGTATCAGAGTTGAGAGATTGGAATTCAACTCAATATTGCATCAAAATACATATTAAAGCTACAAGTTCAGTACAAATGAGTCAGATGTACATACAATTTAAGAAGTTTATAGCTTTTTTGGGATGACAATGTACTGGACAAGCTGTTGTTTCCAAGAAACCTGAAAATCGCGATGATGAAATACATAGATCAAAGAGAATAATGCAAAGAAAATTGGTTTCAAGAAAGGCGGTTTGATTCTTACAAGTAAACAAGTGAACTTACCATGCCATGGCTTTGTAGGTGGAGATGCTATTGACTAGAAAGCCTGCAAATCACCTTGCCTGAAGATGTATGACAATGTACTGATGTACCATGTGTTGAATGTGAAAATATGGCTAGACTCAGCTGATAACCACTGTCAAACATTGCACGGAATGTGTCTGAAGAAGCAAGCAAAGCAATTCTGTGGGCATAGAACCGTTTACCTGGAAAAGGAAGCATTAGCATTTAGAATGCCCTTTTTTCACCATATAAATTTTGGGACTTTCTAGTAGGCAAATTATAATTCCAACATTTCTATCTAAAGCCCCAAAGAATGAGAGCATATAGACTACTAAATTGATTCAGTCAAGAATGATTTACAACCTAAAGTCAGTGACGCCAACCAATATATCCACACCTAAAGTCAGTGACGATCTGTTAGCAAAGTTCAAACATATCAATGTTGATGTATTACTACAATGATTCACATTAATAATTTCATTTGCTAAATATTTATGAGTTGTTAGCAAAGTGAAGCTGTGATCAAAATATTTTAAATCGTGTGCTACTAACCTGAACAGATAAAACAGAAGGTTTCTCATTATGGAGCGAGCTTGAGAACTTTTCTATTGAGATTTTCCAAATATGGAAATAGCTTCGACGTGTGAGATCCATAATACAGTGAAAATATTGCATCTACCCGTTTTATGGTATCCATTGCAGAAGCACAATCATTGAATGAGAGCTGAATGGATGCTAGCTTCACCAACTCATTTCCAATGATGACGTGGCTGGCATGGTATAGCTTTTCAAGGATCTATGAACACGACAAAAAAAAATGAAAATTAATTCAGACTTTCTTCAGCAGATATTACAGAGCACCGAAAGTTCAAGAGAATTACCAAACTAAGAGAAAGTAAGAAAAGAGCAAAGTTCAAAGAAGATGACTCTGTTTCCCTTTGGAATTAAGTGTTTTTGTACATACAATTCATTGGAAAACATTATTATCCGTCACAAGTATTTAAATATTTGAGTGTGAATGAGTATTGTTCAAGGAATGAAAGAATCTTAGCATCCACGTGTATCATGATATACTACTCGAAAGAACTAATAGATAGCCATCAAAAGGTGGGCTAGTCCTATACTTGAAGATTTATTTACTTAAACCAAGTAGTAACCACCTGTGTGAATTTGGTTGGGATCACTTGAGAGATCATTGGATATGCCCAGATTTTGCTGGAACAAATTATCGTTGCTGCTTTTGTTTTGAAACAAGGCACCATGTTGCTGACTAGACAAGGCAGCAAGTTCAGTTGATATCCTGCATTTATTAGATGGACATGTTTAAATCACTGCATTTAGATTGAAAAGGAAACCAGTGACAAAATCATATATCAGACAATGCCAAGGAAAGGAAAACCACCACCAAACACTTGCAACGCTCCTGTAAAGTGCATCTCCATGTATATAAAGATTATATATCTAATGCCTATAAGGATATTTTGTAGCCAGAAAGTTTTCCCTTTCATAAGCATCCTCTTTAAAGGTCACCTTGAATGACATATGCTTATAAAATAAAATGACTATACTACAACAAAACTAAAAGGAAGGCAACACGTAGATAAATCATTTAAGAGATTCTGGCATAATAAAGAATGAATGGATTATCGTGCTCAAGTGTGATGTTCAAGTGGCTGAGTACGAGGGAGCTACCAACCCTACCTCATAATGGGATCACTAGAGAGACGAGTGAGTTTCCAAAAAAAGAAAGAAAGAAAGAAACACAATAAAGAATGAATGGATCATCGTGCTCAAGTGTGATGTTCAAGTGGCTGAGTACGAGGGAGCTACCAACCCTACCTCATAATGAGATCACTAGAGAGACGAGTGAGTTTCCAAAAAAAGAAAGAAAGAAAGAAAGACACCTTGTATATGTTTTCCCAAAAGCAAAATCTGGTCCAACCAGCATATGGCCTCCGATATTTGAAACCGACGAATGGGTTATAAAACTTTGCAAAGTTTCTCAAAGCTGTAGATTTGTTTTGCAAATTGTGCTTAGCATCATCTAACTGATCATCCCGACTGGACATGTCTCAATAAAACAAATGATCATCCCCACTGGACATGTCTCAATAAAACAAATGATCATCCCACTGGACATGTCCAGTGAAGTTGGTCATCTGACTCGCGAAAATTTGTCCATTTAGGACATTTTTGGATACATGGAATTCAAGGGAAAGAAAGAAGAAGTTATAATAATCATTCCACAAGGCAAAAGAAAGAAAAGTTAATAATAATCCAATGATTATTTTGAGATTATCGAAAAATGAATTCTACTTTAAGGATCTTATTAGCATAACAAGTGAAAATCTCATATCTACTAGATAATCTTTAAAAAATCCCAACTATAAAAAATGTTAACAATTGTTTTGTTGAATTGATGGTTCTTTGCCATCCAAATAACACAAAAACTCACATCATGGCCAGCCACAGGTTGAGAACTCTGTTTTTGGTTGGCGGCCCAAGCATGGAAACATGAAATCCTCCATACATGGGTTATACCCTAATGACTTGAGCAATATTAAACCCAACTTCCAAGTATAAAGAAGAACGGAAAATGAAATCCACACTCTTCTTCTTCACTGTGTCAAAGAGAAAACTCAATTTCATTCAATATTAGAAGTATCTGGATAGAACAAATGCAAGTATTTACCCTCAGCCCAAAACTTAATCAATCTAGTCATTTCATTCCTACTTAGTTCTGAGTCTCATCCACACATGGCCCACCTCATCACTGGATGTAGAAATTGGATTTCCCCCACCCAATATTAGAAGTATCTCAATAGAAAATGAGAGAGAGCATCCAACTTCAAATAGAGCTTTTTGAATAATAGACTTGCCTGACCACAAGAAAGGACAGTAAGAGCGTTCACATCCCAAAAATATTTCCCAATAAATATAATTTTGCAAGACAACCAAAATTAGAAAGAGGCATGAGAATTCAATTTATAGTCTATCATCCACCATCAATGTTTTGAAGGGATCTTAACACGGTCTACCGTAGCAAGTCTAAATCAAAATCTCATGAGAATGGACAGCAGATTATTTGACTTTACGCTGGATAATGTACTATATATAGTACACATGAATAAAGAGCCTCACCTGAGCTCGAGCCCTCTAGAGCTCCTGTACTAGCTAAGTTAATCCTACTAGACTCTAGCTGTTGAACATAAGCCTGTTGAAGATGAAAATAACAAAAAATAGAATTTAAACAAACACCCAATTGATAGCATGTTGGGTAAATGAAAGTTAGGATCTCCTTGCAAAGCACGCAAAAGTTAATAAGTGCAATTGCATCAAAATATCATTTTACATGAAGAGGATATGATTTTAACAAGAGTGTAATGATAGAAAACCACAAAATTGAAAGCGTGCTGCAATCTCATCATTGTCTAGAACCTGGACTTTGGATGACATAGAATACAAATTAAAAAGAAAAAAAAAATAAGAACAACCATGAAACAAGGAAGAAAAGGGTCCCAAGTTTCAACTCGCAACTCACACCATATATTTGTCATTTTTTGAATCTATTGCACCTGATAGTCATTTTATCAAAATTGAACCCTAGATCACTCACACAAACTATTCTCCACCTGCTCATCTAACGACAAGTTAACATAAGAGTTAGAGGCATGATCCATGAATAATTTGCAAAAATTTTCAGAATTTTTTTTCATGAATGATTCACAATTGTCAAAATCGAGGAATTCTCTCGCCTTTATAAATTATCCTGAACATACATGCACAAGCCAAAAGGTGCTTGCTAATAGTATTTGACATTACATACGAGAAAAAAGAAAAAAATGAATTTTGAAATGAACAATGGTTGATAAATTAAGAAGCCAAACATCCATGGTTCAAAGTTAATTGAAAGTTACTGATTCAAAACATGATCCACAAACTCTGCCATGTGAGATTCTGTCAGCACATGGCACTCCTAGGCATTTTAACACAACATGAGAAAAGGATGGCACCATGTAAAAGAAGCATGTAACAATCAGGTCAGATCCATATGCCAAAGCCACAGTCCAACTGAGAGCCAAGCATATTTTTAAAACAACTAGGTTCTAAACCCTTTGTGGCCATAGCTATGGCTTAGGGAAGGAATGAGAAAACCACTGCTGGGAATTTAGGATTAAAGCCTACTCAAAAGTCTCAGTTTGATACCTCCATCAAGCTTGTAAATTGACACAACATCACTGCTGATCTAATCAGCATGGAAAACAATGCACTACTTTTGGTTGGAATTTAAAGAAATTACATCAAAAAGCAGAATAATATAACAAACAAGCAATATATAAAAGATGATGGAAGTGGAAACACATAGACTTGGAAAACAAAAGGCAGGGACTCTCAGAGGAAAGATCAGTATAGCTGGGCACAACAATCGTATAGAGGCTCAGGCACTTGGAGTTGAAACAGAGTGAAGCTTTAAGACGAGATCCGAAAAGCAACACTCTGGATCATGATTAGGTAGCTTAAGTACAATCTTATTCTGCCACAGTAGTGGTGCTGTGCTCTACCAAGGTTAGCAAGAAAGCCCTAAAGCTGTGAATTTGGGGAAACAACATTAAAAAAAAAATCCCGTAAGATTGGAATATCGGATCTAGGAAATATTGAACATGTAGCCATTCGGATCTCTAGCCCTTTTCCATTAAATCTGAACCATTTATGGCATTCTCAGGACATAATCCAGTAGTTAGGATCACCTTTACCCACCAAGTCTATCCAGGAAAAAACTATCAAAAGTTTAGGAAAATGCCCATTGAAGAAGACCATGAATGGACAACCGGAAACCAGCAGCAATCAAGACCACCCCATCAAATAAATGTAAGAGATCTAACCATCAAAGAAAAAAAGAGAGCCATCAGACACCGGTGCTTATACCCATAGAGCAAACATAGTTTCTGTACGGTCCGCATCATGGTTAGCCATTTTCAACAGAAAACAGCTACATCATTTGGCAATATTATATTTCATAAAATAAAAAGAAAAACGGACACAAATAACAATCAAAAAAGTCCTAAAAAATTACACAACCAAAACAGAAAGGAAATTAGAAATCCAAAAACCCTAACTCTCGGAACATATGACAGAGAGATGAAGAATGGCTCAGATAGAAATGGGTATGTCGTATATCAGCACTGAAAACATCAGAGTGGTGCATGACTTTCATTTCCTCATCACAGGCATCCTTCACCTGCATTTCCTTTAACCAAAAAATCTACACGCATTAATGAAAACGAGAGAGATGATGAAAACCCTAACCTTCTTAGGAACCAGAGGGAGAGCGAGAGCGAGAGCTTGCGGGGGGGAGTGAGTGGAGAGGTAGAGGGAGAGCCTGAGGGAGAGCGAGCGGAGAGGCAGAGAGAGAGAGTGGGGGCGGGGAGAGGAGCGCAGATGAAAGATTAGAGCTGCGATTTTTATTTTTTTTATAGGGCCCCTTTGCTCGCGGCCGGTAAATCTGGCCGCCGGCAAAGGGTAGCCCCAACCGTCGACTATGCTCACTTTTCTTGTAGTGCATCATTGCCATTGATGTGCCTGTTTGAGTTTTCTTATCGGGCTGTTCATTTGTATATACCATTAAAATAAGGGTTACCATATAATAGACGGATTAGATTTCACATATAAACCATGGTGTTCAAGCTTGAGTGCTTCACCCTGCAGCATAAAACGGATGCTGTACTTTAATTTGGGTTAACAGAAATTGCAGAATAATAAGCACTGGACATTACCAAAAAATAACTTTTAAAAAAATAATTCATTCAGGTGGGCCACACCATAGAAAAACAATGTTTGGCCATTGATAAATAACATCATACAATTGTGGTCCAGTCGATGACGGGATGTGTATAATTTTTCCATAAGGCGATCCTCACACTGCAGATGAGCTATTTGACGGATTGGATGTCTCCCACACATGAAAGATTGGAAGTTATCTGCTGGGCGGATGGTAACTTATGGTCCAACTGTCTGGACTTAAGACCTGCTCTCTAAATTTTACTGATTAGTGTACCGGTTGCACTGCACTCCCTTGTTACAACAAACACAAGATGATTAGTTTAAATTTGATTTGGGAAAGGTCCCCAAATTGAAAGGCTAGGATTGCTTGATCAGTGAAACTACAGCCAATTAACAGTAAGCTCCACAGAACGAACGCTTCGGATCTCATACATGCAGTTCCAGCTGAAGACCTCAAGTGTGATTCCTCCATTGCTCTCCTGTTCATGTGTTTAGCGTTATTAATTCCATCTTATAATCACACCACATCGACCACAATAATGTGGGCCCTTACGCAATGATTGACGGCCCACCGAGCTTTTAGGCCATCACCAGTAATCTCCACAAGAACACACGCCATCTCTA
Source organism: Magnolia officinalis (assembly GCA_021015155.1). Lineage (NCBI taxonomy): Eukaryota > Viridiplantae > Streptophyta > Magnoliopsida > Magnoliales > Magnoliaceae > Magnolia > Magnolia officinalis. Next base: position 54,045,126 of record JAJHSJ010000015.1, read on the forward strand.
AAATGATGAAATCTATTAGCATCCCTAACAACGATCACTCTCTCAGTAATCTTCGATATAAACTTAGTTGCATTGTGGCAATCCAAACACACCCTAAGATTCTTAATTATCCTAATCTCAGTCCCTGGCTCAGTGCTAATCAGCCCAAAAGCAATGGCCAACTTCTCACTATGGACCTTCACCATCTGCTCCTTCTCTTCCTCCTCCACATCATATAATGCCACATCAGTCTCCGCTCGGAACCCGGCCTCTGTCATCTTCCCAATCAACTTCTCCAGCATTGCATAGATTTCATCCGATTGTGGGTGGGACCGGTCGCTAGCCGTAAATACATGTAGAGTATCACCAACTTCTATTAGGGTGCACCCAGGCGTCTTAGCCAACTTCCTCCTCTGGGCCACCTGACGAACTATAGCTGCCTGCGGATAATTCCGATCGGATGAATATATGTTTGAGAGTAGGACATAGTAGCCTGTGTTCTCTGGCTCCAATTCAAACAATCTCTCCGAGGCCATCCGGGCCAGGCTCGCATTCTTGTGTATCATACATGCACCGAGTAGTGCACCCCAGACGCCAGGACCCGGCTCGACAGGCATTGTCTTTATAAACTCCAGGGCCTTCTCGAGCTGCCCGGCTCTTCCAAGGAGATCAACCATGCATGCATAATGCTCGGACCCAGGCATGATCCCATGCTCATGGGTCATCGATTCGAATATTTCACAACCATTGGTTACCAAGCCTGCGTGACTGCACGCATACAGGACCGAAAGGAATGTAACTGCCGTGGGGACAACACCAACATTCAACATTTCTGCAAATAGCTTGAGAGCTTCAGGCCCCTGGCCATGGAGACCGTAGCCGGATATCATGGCATTCCAAGAGACCACATTCTTTTCTGACATCCCATTGAACAAATGCCGCGCCTCCCCAATGCTTCCACATTTCGCATACATGTCTATCAACGCCGTTGAGACATATACATTTGAATCTATACGTTCTTTAATGATCAGTTCATGTATCCATTTACCTAAACTGAGAGCTCCGAGCTGAGCACATGCTGAAAGAATGCTAGTCACTGTGATTGGATTCGGCCGGACTTCCCCCATCTGCATTCGCCGAAAGAGTGAGATTGCCATATCCGTAAACCCATTTTGAGCATAACCAGAAATCATCGCATTCCATGATGCCAAGCTTTTCTCAGGCATTTCATCAAAGAGTTGCCGTGCAGATTCCATATCGTTCAATCTAGCATAAACAGTGGCAAGAGCAGTTGAGACTGCCGAATTTAGATAGATCCCAGCCTTTATAGAAAATCCATGGATGGATTGGGAGAGCCCCATATGTCCAAATGGCGAGAACACTGGGATCAAACCAACGACTGTGCTCGAATTTGCTTTCCCACCATCAATCATCAATGCTTTGAACAGACTCATCGCGGACTTGACATCACCATTGCAAGAATACCCAGAAATCATTGCATTCCAAGCGATCAAATCCGGCTCATCAATCTGCCCGAACAATAATCTCGCCATGGACACCTCCCCACATTTCGAATACATCGAAATCAAACCCGTTGAGACAAAATCATTCGAATCCATCCCTCTCTTCATCGCCAAGCAATGCACCTTCGCCCCCACTTTCAATTCCTGCAGCTCCGCCAATGCCGGGAGGACAGCGGCCAACGTGGTCGAATCGAACTGGGCCCCACTTCCAACCATCCTCTCGAAAACGTGCACGGACTCCACGAAACACCCATTCCAAACTAACCCAGAAATGACCGTGTTCCAACAAACGGTATCTCGGTCAGGAATTCTATCGAACACCTTGCATGCATTGTCAATATCCGAGAATCTGAGGTAAAAATCAGCAACTGTAGATGCGACGAACCGATCTGGTCCATACCCACTAACAATCGTGTGGGCGTGGAGCAAACGACCGGCGCGATTGGAATTCAGGGACGAGGAAGCGGCGATCGCGAATGCAAAGGTGAAATTGTCCGGCTGGAGGTGGGGGTTTTGGAGGAGCTGACCGTAAAGGGATATGGCGGACGATGGGAGGTTATTTTGGGAGAAGGATCGGATGAGGACGTTGAAGAGGAAGCGATCAGGACGGTGGATGGAGGAGAAGAGGAGGTGAGATTGGGTGACGTTGCCGAGATCTGAGAGCTTTTGGGAGAACTTGGTGACTAATGAGAGGTTGGATTGGAGGTTGGTGAGGATTAGGTGGGCCAGGATCTGGTTGAGGTGAGACAGGGTTGTGGAGTTGGAGATGAGGGTGGTGAGGTTTTGGCGGCGCATGTGTGTTTGATGGATCTTGTTCGTTGGTGGAAGAAGATACAGGAGTAACACGTAGGTAGGGACTCGGATTCGGTGGTGACCCCTCCAGTACCCAGTTCGGTGCTGGTCGGTGCTGGAAACGCTGTGCGGGCCCACCATGATTTGTGTGTTCCAAGCCATCCATATTTTACCGGATCATTTTAGGGAATGAGCCCAAAAATAAGGTAAATCCAAAATCTCAGGTGGACCGACCATAAGAAACAGTGGTGATTGAACGCCCACCCATCGTTAAAACCTTCTCAGGAGCTATAAAAGTTCTGGATGAAGCTGATTTTTGAGTTTTCACTGTGACCTAATTAAGGCAAATACACATTATAGTGGGCACTGGAAGATTATTAACAGTAGCCTTTTAATCACCACTATTTTTTTTGGCGTGGTTCACCTGATATTGGGATCTGCTTATTTTTTGAACTCATGCCCTGAAATGAGCTGGCAAAATGGATGGACAAGTGGATAGAACACAGAGATCATGGTGGGGAATTTTTCCTACAAAGATCAATGTCAAAGTGGGTACTGGAGGGTCAATGTTGAATCCGAGTCCATACCGTAGTTCGTAATAAACGGTTGATTTGTGGTGCATCTTGAGGATGGAAATATCTTAAAGCATAGTTATGGGGGCATCTCGAGGATGGAGATATCTTAAAGCATATTTATTAGGGAGCCTATGGGAAAGAGAAAATAAAAAACCTTCCACTGTGCAATCATTGTTGAAATTTGTGGTTTTTGAATAATCAAAATATTTGAAAATTTTTGGGATTTTGGGTTTGCCGTTAAAATGTTTTTTGAAAATTTCAAATTGAAAAGTTCAGTGTATGCTTTTGTCTCACATCAGAAATGAAAAGAGAAAAATCGTAGCTTATATGTGGAAGTGTGTGTAATATTCTTACTTGGAGGTTTGGAAATTGATTAAAGATTGAGACGCTCGGGTTGCGTGTTTCATTGCATAGCACTGGTACGCACACTCGGGCAAGGGAGAGGGTGTGAGCAGTGTGGCTATAGTGGTGCTAGTTGGCGCACTTCACACGTGCGTATCGTGTAGTAGAGTAGTTGCTCCCTCGCAACCTTACACGAAACGTCACAAGACGGTGCGAGTGATCTTCAAATTATTAATTTGAAATGGTCAGCCATTTTTTAAAACGATTAGCAGCCTTGAAAGCCACAACAGTCCGAAAATGTATGGGCCATGATGATCCAACGGTTAGATTTTTTGATCTGACGATCAGAAACGGTTCAAATTAATGATCAACAGTCAGAAACATTTTTCAGACGTTCTGAATCATTGATGACCACCCAACAACGGTCCACTCCCTGGTGCCTATATAAACTAGACCATTCCGGTCCAAAGTCTAATCAACTCAAACACATCTTTCCTCATCCATAAGATCCTCCAGATAACATCTCCATCTTAGAATACTGTAAACACATCCACTATTTAATTTTGCCAGAAGATCTGCTGCGTTGAATTGTTCGTAAGTGGACCCTCCGTGATTGTTGTACGCAAGATCCAGATAGGCTTATCTTATCCTAGAAGTTATTGTTGAGAAGTGGAGTCACATGCGCAGATTTTGTGTCGCAAGTCCTTTCGCAACTGGGATGCGGAAAGGAGTTTCGCGGATTTCGTGTCGCAAGTTCTTTCGCAACTGGGATGCAGAAAGGAGACTCGCAGATTTCGTGTCGCAAGTCCTTTCGCAACTGGGATGCGGAAAGGGAAGTTGCCAAAACTATAAATTGGGGTCCCTAGGGTTATTCTAGGGTTAAGGTGAATATTGGGAAATAATTCTAAGGTGTGGGCAAGGAATTTTCTCTGTACTTCCAAGGGAGAGGTTAGTATATTGCCTTGTAATATTTGTTCTTCATAGTGGAAGTTTGCATCCGTGGTTTTTTTACCCTAGATTGGGGTTTTTCCACGTATATCTTGTCTTGTGGTTTGTTTTTGGATTGCTTTGATCTGTTTCTAGTTTATATTTCTTCCTGTTTATCGTTTGTGGGTGAGGCCTGAGATTGGATCTATGCTCACTGCGTTGTCGGCGTGCTGCGCAACAACTGGTATTAGAGCTATTGGTTTAGTTCTATTGGGAGCGATGGCAGAAGATGGGAAAACTAGAATTGAGAAGTTTGATGGTTCAAACTTTGCCTTCTGGAAGATACAGATGGAGGATTATCTGTATCAGAAGGATCTCTATATTCCTATAGGAGGAAAAGAGAAGAAACCAGAAAAGATGACAGATGATGAATGGTTTTTACTGGATAGGAAGGCTTTAGGAACGATCCGACTCTCTTTGTCTAAGAGCGTCGCCTTCAATATATCTAAGGTAAAAACTACAAAAGAATTAATGGAAGCCCTAGCCACCATGTATGAAAAGCGCTCAGCATCCAACAAGGTTCATCTTATGAAACAGCTATTCAACATGAAGATGTTGGGAGCGTGGCTGAACATCTAAACGAGTTTAACATAGTCACGAGCCAGTTGAAATCCGTTGGCATTGTTTTTGAGGATGAGGTCAGGGCATTATTGATCTTATCCAGTTTGTCAGACAGATAAGATGGTTTGGTGATTGCTGTGAGCAATTCTTCAGGGTCGACAAAGCTGAAATTTGATGATGTGGCCAGTCTAATTCTCAGCGAAGAATCTAGAAGAAATGCATCAGGAGTTTCGGGGGATTCAGGGAATGCTCTAAACGTTGAAGGAAGAGGAAGATCGCTGAACAAAGGAGACAATAAACACGGGCGTTCTAAGTCGAGGAAGAAGTCCAAGGGACCGAAAGACAAAGATGGGTGTTGGCATTGCGGCAAGAAGGGGCACATGAAACGTGATTGTAGGGCGCTTAAGAAACAAGAAGGAAGCTCTCAAGGCAGGAAAGATTCAGTGAATCTATTTGAGGAGAGTGACACAGAGGCGTTGATCTTGTCTCTTGATGCGAGGAATGAGTCTTGGGTTATAGACTCGGGTGCTTCGTTTCATGCCACTTCATGTAAGGAAATTCTGCGTAACTATGTATCAGGTGACTTCGGGAGAGTCTACCTGGGTGATGATGAGCCGTGCAGTATTGTTGGAAAAGAAGACTTTCATATAATTCAGAAAGACGGAACAATCTTGAAATTGAAGGATATCAAACATGTACCGAGTTTGAGAAGGAATCTGATCTCAGTAGGGCAGTTGACTGATACCGGTTATGTGACGACATTCACCAGTGATTCCTGGAAGATCACAAAAGGTGTCTTGGTGATATCTCGAGGCAAGAAAGAAAGTACTTTGTACGTGACTTCAGGATCGTATAGTTTACTCGCAGTCGCATCAACTGGAGTGAATGGGCAGTTATGGCATCAGAGGTTGGGACATATGAGTGAGAAATGGATGAAAGTGCTATTGTCAAAAGAGAAACTACCAGGGCTGAAGTCTATTAACTTGGAATTCTGCGATGACTGCGTGTATGGCAAGCAGAAGAGTGTAAGTTTCAAGAAGATAGGATGCACTCCAAAGACGCATCTGTTGGAGCTTGTACACACTGATGTGTGGGGACCGGCACAGGTATCATCTCTTGGTGGCTCACGTTATTTTGTTTCCTTTATTAATGATGCTAGTAGAAAACTGTTGATTTATTTCTTAAAACACAAATCTGATATATTTGATGTATTTAAGAAGTGAAAAGTTATGGTAGAAAATGAGACAGGTAAAACAGTAAAATGTCTCAGATTTGATAATGGGGGAGAGTATTGTGACAAGAGGTTTGAGGAGATTGTGCAGCAAATGGAATCAAACATAAAAAAAATGATTCCAGGTACACCGTAGCAGAATGGTGTGGTTGAGCGCATTAACAGGACCATCCTTGAGCGCGCCAGGAGCATGAGGTTACATGCACGATTGCCCAAGATATTTTGGGCAGATGCTGTGAATACCGCTTCATATCTCTCATCATAGAAGTCCCTCAGCACCATTGGATGATGGGCTACCAGAAGAAGTGTGGACTGGGAAAGAAGTGAACCTTGCACATCTCAGAGTGTTCGGTTGCACTTCATATGTTCACATTGATGCAGAGTACAGAAACAAGTTGGATGCGAAGTACAGGAGGTGCACGTTTATAAGCTACGAGCAGCATGATTTTGGCTACAGGTTTTGGGATGCAGAAAACAGGAAAATCATCAGAAGTAAGGACGTAGTCTTCAATGAAAAGGTGATGCATAAGGACAATGCGCAGGAAAATAAGGTCAAAGAAAAGGAATTCGTAGAGTTGAAAGAGTTACCGGACACGGGTGTTACAACGTCACAGGATGATCATGCACAGGAGCATTATGAGGCAGAGCCACATACACCGGTTGTGAGGAGGTCTACTCGGGAGAGGAGACTCACGGTCCGATATTCACCCTCCTTATATTATCTACTGCTGACAGATAATGGTGAGCCAGAGTGTTTTGAAGAGGCATTACAGTCAGATACACGGGTTAAGTGGGAGCAGGCCATGGATGAGGAGATGGACTCTCTTGAGTCTAATCGTACATGGGAGCTAGTCACTCTACCTAAGGGTAAAAAAGCTCTTCATAACAAGTGAGTTTACAGATTGAAGGAGGAGCACGATGGTTTGAAACGGTACAAGGCTAGACTGGTTGTGAAAGGGTTTCAACAAAAGGCAGGTATCGATTTCACTGAAATATTTTCACCTGTGGTGAAAATGTCTACAATTCGCATGGTCTTGAGTATAGTGGCTATAGAAAACTTACATCTAGAGCAGCTAGATGTTAAGACAGCCTTTCTTCATGGGGACCTTGAAGAAGAGATATATATGCATCAGCCGACAGGATACATGACACCAGGAAAGGAGAACAAGGTGTGCAGACTGAAGAAGAGTTTATATGGCCTGAAGCAGGCCTCGAGTGTAAGGCCCACCCCTACAGCACATGATATTGTCCGCTTTGCCGAAGCTCACGGCTTTAAAACGCGTCATGTCTGTTAAGGGAGGAACTCAACATATAACTACCACAACTCCAGACAACTCTGGGGTAGCTGGGATGAGCATCTGCGATTGGCTGAGTTCGCATACAATAATAGCTATCAGGCGACCATCGGCATGGCTCCTTTTGAGGCACTATATGGCAGACCATGCAGATCACCGAGTTGTTGGACCGAGGTTGGAGAGAGCCGTCTCCTAGGTCCCGAGCTTGTGCAGGAGACGTCAGAGGCTATCGATATCATCAGGCAGAGGATGCGCACAGCTCAGAGCCGACAGAAGAATTTTGCTGATCGTCGGCGTCGTCCCTTGGAGTTTGATGTAGGGGACCTGTGTATCTCAAGGTCCCGCCCATGAAGGGCGTAGTTCGTTTTGGAGCGAAGGGCAAGCTTGCCCCGAGATTCATAGGACCTTTTGAGATCACTAGGCGCGTTGGCGCCGTGGCCTATCGGCTTGCCTTGCCATCTCAGTTGTCTGACGTCCACGATGTTTTCCATGTCTCTATGCTGAGGAAGTGTGGGTCAGATATCGTTCATATTATTGATTGGCAGCCGTTAGAGGTTCGTGAGGATGCTTCTTACATCGAGCAACCAGTCCGTATCCTTGATCGGAATGAGTAGGTCCTCCGGACCAAGGTCATTTCGTTGGTGAAGATTCAGTAGGGTCACCATTCTGTCGAGGAGGCTTCTTGGGAGCGCGAGGCCGAGATTCGAGAGCGTTATCCCCATCTCTTTGATGACTGATTATGTGTTATATTTTGTATGTTATTTCTGATTTTATATGAAGATATTATGTCTCTTCTTCCTCGCGAGTTATAACTATTTGCGATGATTGTGTAAATTTCGAGGACGAAATTTTTATTAGGAGGGGGAGCTATAAGACCTGTATCTTAGACAGTACCGTTCCGTAGGTTCCCGCGGTCTTTTCGGTCGAATTCCGGCAACCTTCGACCCTTAACCGGCGTTGCGCGCGACCTTGATTCACACGTCGTTAATCCGATTCGACTCAACCCGAGACTTGTACCATTGCGATCGCACCGTCGCCGCGGCTCCGATGCCGCGACTCGCGCGCCGAGGCGATACTCTGGCCAGGAGATGCAGACTAACGTTCGGTGCGAGGAAAACGATGTGCGTGCGAAACCCAAGAGAATCTCAACGAGATGTCACATCAATCACCCATCAATCGCCCATCAATCAATCCCATCAATCCATCACTTTTCACCCTTTCTCAAGCAAGCCTCAAAGTCAAAAAGTTCTTACACAAGCCATGCCTCTCTTACACAAATGGCCAACAAAGTCAAAAAGGTCCTCTTACATCCATCACACCACATCCATCACCCATCTCCCTTTACAAGTCTCTCTCTTCTTTTCTTTTCAAAACACTTCCAAGCAACCCAAACCCTCTACACGTCCAAGCCTCTCCCACCTCTCCCAAGCAACAAGTGTGGCCCACCTCTTCATACCCTCTCATGTCCCATCTCCACCATCCATTCCTCATCTCCTCCATTGGAATCGAAGCTAAGGAGCTAAGGAACCCATAGGAGCAAGGAGATCGAACGGTGGGTGCTTGATAAGAGTAGTTTTTCATGTTTTTAAGATGGGCCAAGTGAGGCCAACCGATCAATGGTTTGGATCTCACTTGGGACCCTAAGATGTGGCCGATGGCCCGCTTTGATCATCATGATCATTCCATGATGGGGCCATTCTCCATGGCCCCCATCATGATGTTTATTTCCTTGCTTTAGATAGGTCATCTAGACCGTCCATATTGGTGGGGAAAGGATCTCCATCGTTGAGTTTCGATTTTGATGGGCCCACATGCTTTAGGGCCCACTTGATGTATGATTTATTGCAAGGGAGGGCCCATAGTGGCGGGGTCCCTCCATCCTCACCGATCTCTCTTTCTCTCTCTCCCTCTTTTTCTTCTTCCTTTTGTGTGATGAAGTGGCCTTGTGGCCCACCCTGTTGGACCCCACCATAAAGCATGTTTTGGATCCAACCCTTTTGTAGGTGGGGCCCACTTTATATGTATGAATGTTCCACACCATCACCGTGTAGTGGCCCACCTAGGCTGGGCCACCTTGAAAATTTCATTGAGCCCAGAAACGTACAGCGTCTTGACGTTTTTGGAAAACAAAGATTTAAGCTTGGTTCAAGTTTTTTTTGTGGACTTCACAAATAGGCCCCACCCTGATGTAAGGGTTCGATCCATGTCGTTCATCCCTTTTCCCAGCTCATTTTAGGCGTTGAGCTGAAAAATGAGGTCAATCTGATGATCAGGCGGACCATACCATAGGAAACTGTATTTCCTACTGTTCAAGGTTATTCAAGCCCTCCTTTCTGTTTCTACACGCCAAAAATACCGGATATTGGACTCATTTTGTGTATTTCGAGCCATAGAACGCGTTGGACGGAGTGGATTCTTCAGTAGCGGGCCCCACATGCGAATTTTTGCAGGAAAAAAAAAAATGAGGCAGCGCTGCCGCTGTCAGTGAGGGCAGGCGCTGTCAGTGAGGGCAGGCGCTGCCTGCGCCTGCTGCCTGCGGACGGCAGGCGGCAGCAGCCATCCACGACCTCCAACCGTGGGCCCCACCTTGACGTTTATTTGCCATCTAATCCATTCATACAGTGGACCCCATCCTCAGGTGGGTCCCCTCCAAAAATGAGTCGTATCCAACGCTCGGGTGGCCCACACTGCAAAAAACAATGGAGTTTAACCTCTGCCATTGAAACCCTTCTCTGGGCCACAGAAGTTTTGGATCAAGATGAAATTTGTGTTTTCCTTTCACTCAGGCCCGTGTGACCTTGTCAACGGGTTGGATGGCATGTAAACATTACAGTGGGCCCCACATGGAGCCCACAGTGACGTACGTGTTTTATTCCCACCGTCCGCTGGACGGTGGAGCCCACGTCAATGCATGTGTTTTATTCCCTTAGTAGATTGTTTGGGACACAGATTAGCTATTAAACCCGATAATAGCGAGACTCACTACTGAAGTGACATCACCAAGTTCTGTGGACCCCGCCATGATGTATGTGTTGTATCCACACCATCCATCTATTTGTATAGAGAATTTTAGGGCATGACCAAAGAATGAGGTAGGTCCAAAGCTCAAGTGGACCCTACCTAAAAAACAGTGGGGTAGTCGATGGATGGTGTGGATAAAACATATATATCATGGTGGCACTCACATAGCACTGTCCAGTACCAACCTTGGTACTAGCAGTGTCAGTAGGCAATCGACATCCGAGAACACACATAACACAGTTCACTTTGATTGGGACATTTAAATGGGCTGATGGTTGCTCGACTGTAGGTGGAGCCATTATGATGTTTGTGACAAATCCACCCCGTCCATTCAGATTTTTCATCTCATATTAGGGCATGGGCCAAAAATTGATGCAGATCCAAAGCTCAAAGTGGACAGCACGATGGCTCTAAGATATTCAATAATAGGTTTTTTTTTCCAATATTTCTTAATGTGTGGTCCATTTGAGCTTTTGATCTACCTCGTTTCTGGGCCATCACTTAAAATGAGATGACAAAATATATAGATGGTATAGATTTCTTATAAATCCATGTGGCCCCATGAATGTTTCAATGGTAGGCATTTGATCCCACTATCATGTGGCCCACTTTAGCTCCTTAATATCCTCATTATTTTGGATCGTGCCCTAAAATGAGCTAGCAAAATGGACAGACAGTGTGGACAAAACACAGACATCATGATGGACCCATTGAGCAAAATGGGATGACACTATCGTCATTTGGCAAATGTAAAAGTTGGATAAGGGAACAAACAGTAATAGATGTTATAGGTAAAACAGACTTCTCGGCGGTTAACGGTTAAATCTATTAACCATCTGTTAGCGTAGGTGGCTCTGGCACTTATATGAATTAGGTAAGAGGGAGTTGAAAATTAGGTTTTGGTCCAAAAGGAAAAAAAAAAAAAAAAAAAAAAAAGAAGAAGCTAGAGGTTTTTTGGTCCACATAGGAAAAGGCAGGTGTTTTTGGTCCAAAAGAGAAAAAAAAAAAAAAAAAAAAAAAAAAAAAAAAAAAAAAAAAGCTAGTGGTTTTTGGTCCACAGAGGAAAAGCTAGAGGTTTTTGGTCCAAAAAAAAAAAAAAGACTTGCATTCATGTCAACCCTGTCCCATGTCGGTCTCAAATTTAAAATGCAAAATCCAACAGAAAATCTCAGGACAGGACCTGTCCTGAAAATGACCGATGCCAATCCCATGCCCTTTCATTCATTTGACAAATATCAGGAAATTATTGCACCATTGTGATTCACCGCGAAGGACCAAAGCTCAACCTCCCAATTAGGGTTGTACATGAGTCAAGCTCGCTCGACTCAGCTCGACCTCCCAATTAGGGTTGTACATGAGTCAAGCTCGCTCGACTCAGCTCGGATTGACTCGGCTTGAAAGGCCGACTCAAGGCGAGTCAAGCTTTACTACCAAAAAACAGGGAAACACCAACGGTTGAAAGTCGTTGGCAATGACCTTCTCCGACGGATTTTAGCCGTCGCAAGGTCCGTCGGCAATGGCTGCGTTGGTGTTGCTCGCCGACGGATTAAAACCGTCGGCGTTGTAGATGGCTAAAATTCGTCAGCGATTCCGACGGTAAGACCGATGGTTAAAACCGTCGGCGTTTCCGATGGCTAAGGGCAGCGACCTAAACCGTCGGCGATTATCATTATTTTTTTAAAAAAATGAAAATTAATTGAATTTGGATGATATATTTGATTTTGATTTTGATTTTGATTTCGATTTTGATTTTTTTTTTTTTTTTTTTTTTTGTGTAGACTTTCTCAAATAGGTTGGTTCATTTAGGGCTTTGGAGAAACGAGTATATCTAGTTATGGATGTGTGCGTTGATTAATCAACTACATCAAAAACTAGATACACCCATTTCTCAAGAACCTTGAACGAACCAACCTATTTGAGAAGGTAAGTCTACACAATAGAAAAGGAGGAAATCAAAATCAAATATATCACCCAAATTCCAAATATTTGGATTGGATATATGCTTTAAAAAAGAGATCCAAATTCCAAATATTTGGATTGGATATATGCTTTAAAAAAGAGAGACGAGAGTAGCAGCAACAATAGTTTTTTCAAAGGGGTTTGGATAGAGAAAACCAAGAGAAGATAATTCCACTCCTAAAGATTGTGTACCTGAGAACATAACCAGGACACAATGGTGACATCGCTTCTTTGAAGGGCTGAAGTGAATGCTTCCCCATACTTTATGATCAGATACTAATCTTGCCAGCTCTTTCCTTGGATCCAAAGGTGCCTCAACCTGTTGCATGGTCATGGCCTGAACAGAATCAGCAATAAATACCGCCAAAATGGATAATATTCAATACGAGACTACTTTCACCAACTGAAACACATTAAAGCATTACAACAAATCACAAATAAATAAATAAAAGGAACACCAAGGTGATGAACTGGCTTTACCACATTGTGTAGTCCACCCAAAGGTCCATTGCTTTGTTTTGTAGCCAAGGGATTCATCACTTTCTGATTTGCTCCAGCTGCCATGAAAGCTGGCCATCGGCTAGTTCACCACTTAAGGTTTGTGTGATTGATGATGCAGAGCTCATTGCATCCTGCTATTTGAAAGTGTAGTGAACAATAAAAGGTGAGCAAAGATTTATGCATATATGCATACACATGAAAAATAGACAACCGAACGAGCAAAGAGCCTCTTGTATTTGCCCATATACAAGCATACAACATGGACAAAATCAGGGAGCACAGATGTCATATGAAACATCCTGCTAAGCCCAAAACATCAATTTGTAGGTTAAGCTTATCCTACAAACATCTGTAGTTGATCCAGCCTCGTGCAGAAAATATATATCACATCAAAGACGAGAACTGAGCTCCAGTTGTTAAGATGCAATTCTAAAAATTAAGAAACCCATGCTAAGCATGAGAAAGGGAATTTAACAGTGTACCCTCAAAGCAAGTGCTAATGGAGAAATTCCACGGTGTGCGTGTGTGGGGTGTGTGTGCGTGTGGTGTGAGTGTGTGGGGGTGTGTGTGCGTGTGTAAAATAATAATAATAATAATAAAAGGTGCTAATGGAGAATGTATGGATTCAAACTGCTGTTGTGCAGTGCTAGTCTGTTCAACCATCCTCTTCTGAAATGCAGCATCGACTTGCTCAAACATTGCTTTGCATACCTGCTCAAATGCAGGAATAACTGAAGATGCCAAGCTAGCCCTTAGTGCATCCTGCATGAATTTTTCAGATAATGCTGATTAGTGCTAAACTTTTCACGGATGAAATGCACTTCCACATGAGGCATTTAATTATATTTGAGTTGGAGGTATTGTGCTGATTACTATTAATTTCATGGACAAATGCACATCCACATGATATGATACTCAACCATGAAAATGGTAGGTCTTCTTTTCTTTAGTTTGTCCAACCCAGCCTAGTTATAGGTGGGATGGGAAATTTTACAAGAAGCTAATCCACTGATATGGTGATCCCCATCAAGGGATGGGCCTTGCCTTACTATCTCCCCTTGAATGAACCCATCCAACAAAAATGAACAGTAACAACTGAACGTCAACATTTAACAAGGGCCAAATACGGCGGGAGGGATAATCTGATGAAAGGAATTCTACCGTGCCCCCCACCCACCAGGAACCCACCCTATCAACACTTTAGATCACACGAAAGTGGACCCCACATTGACATTTTGTCAGGCTCAACAAAGTTGAAAAGAGAATTGTATATTAACTATATTTTTCAAAATCTAATAAATATTACTTTCATCTACAGTAATTTATTCATGCATACCTGAAAAGCTTGCTTGGAAGATGTTTGGAATTGTGCTTGAATTTGTCTGGCCACTGTCGCTTCAAGTTTCGAGCTGACTGAGTTATCTTTTTCATAAAGATAATTCCACTCAACTTGATCATAAGCATTTCCCCCGAGCCCATCCTTCTCAAAGAATAGAGAAGATAATTCCACTCACATGATCATAAGGTCTTCATATCAAATTGACATAGGATAATGAGCTGTCCTGATCTCTTCCTGCAGGTAACGAGCCTTCACCAAGGATCATCAAATCTTGAATTACATGATTCTGTTATATTTGAATCTCCCATGTAGAAAGAACTTCAAAGGAATTTTTGCAATGGAAAGCACTTGTGTTGATTAGATATCAATTTAGAATAGAAGAGAAAAATACAAATGCATCACAGCAAGCCATTTTGAGTAGAAACAGTTGACAGTAGCTAAGTTGAGACTTAATAAAAACTACGACACCTTTCTTTTAAGAAAATAAACAGGCCCAGATCTAAGGCATCCCTAAAAGTTATTTGATTGTCACAAATGAAGAGTGAAGAGCGATGAGTTTTATGTATCAAGTTCAGATGCATATGTTAGCACCTTTAATCAGATAAAGATTAAAGCTTAATGAGCGAATTAAAAACAAAAGAGCATGGGATAATATTCTTTTCTTGGTCCTAGACCTCAAGAATTAGTTGAACTCACATGAAGACCTGAGTAATCATTTCAAATATTTCATGCTACTTATGAATCAGCACACTCTCAAAACTGAAAATCCAGGCACAAGGAACCATGAAGCCATCCAGTTTACCTCTATCTAGCCACAATTTTTTAGCTGGTGGGTCTGCAAGCTAGCAAAGTAGCACATGGGATTTATTAATCATATGATGGAATAATTATATAGAACTCAGTAAACTCTTGAAATACTCCACACGCTCTAATGATTTTTTATTTTTTTATATTTTTATTTTTTGCCATTTATAAACGAAAAAGGGAAAAAGAAAACATACACACAAACGCACTCTACACTAGCATGCTGAATCAGCACTGTCAAATGGAATAATATTTTTACAGTCGGTGTATTTGGCAATTCTAAGCAATAGATAGTGCTATGTAAGGATTTAGGAAGTCAACTCAAAATGTAAAATAAAAGATGATGCACAAAAGTATTAAAAAAAATATATAGTATATATTATGAATAGTGTAACCATGACAAAGGAAAAGAATGAAGACAATGCCTCGGGAATGAGGTTCTAAATTACCTTCATCCAACCTTTTTACTACTTCTGGATATATTTCCCCTGATAAAGAACTCTGTTGAGGCCCGATCATGTTATTGACCATCTGAGCTTCAGGATACTCTGCCGAGACCTTCAATATAGTCAAGTTGAAAGAGGAATTAGGATTATTCGCTTGGACCCCCAAAGGCTAAGTAAAAATGCATTTCCAACTATACCGAATTTTACTATAAGAACAGCTGATATAGAGCGCCTACAAGAAAAATAGAGGGTCCTATCACTTATTGGGTGGATCCCATGTCTTCCACCAATGACAAGGCTAAAACTATAATGGACTACCAATCCAAAACACCATCTGAGTCGACAATCAACTCACCCATTACCAGGAAAAAATTCTTGCGTTAGGTACAAGAGCCGATGTAACCATGGATTTCTTTCTGCTGCAAGGTTGTGAGATGTTCTAACAGCTTCTGCACTGCATGAGTTCTGGGAAAACAGGAAAATAAAAAAAAAAAATCCATGAATCATCCCTGCTATCAAAAGACCCAACTCCTAAATCTCTTTACAAGCCAGCTATGTACATGTGATTACATTGAGTGTGATAGATCAGAACAACGATGATATGTAGCAGGCCACAAAATTATGTTTTCGTGGAAGTTACCTTATAAATAGGCCTAAATCCACCCTGACCAAGCTTATTTGCATCCCAAAAATTATCTGCAGCAGCAGAAACATTTTTCACTTGCATAAGATGACCTTCAATTTACTTCATAAGCATAAAATGCAATCTACATTCATAAACAATATAAGGCAATGGTTTTTTTTTAAAGAAAATCAAACTAGTCAACAAAAGAAAATCTGTGAAAGAAAATCAAACACTAAGTTCAGGATGTATGTTTTGTATCCACATAGCACCGACCATCAACCATTGGCAGGTGGCAGGGGAGTAGCCAATCTATTTCCGCGGACGCGGATTGGATACTGACAGGTTGAGTAGCAAGACTCGCTATGAAGTTACGTCACCAAGTTATGTGGCCGGGCCCCATCATGATGTATGTTTTATATCCACGCCATCCATCCATTTGGAAATATAATTTTAGTTAAGGATCCAAAGAATGAGTCAAATCCAAAGCTCCAGTGGACCTGACCACAGAAAACAGTGGGGAGAGTGACGCCCACCATTAAAAACTCAAATAGGCCACAAAAGTTTTTGATCAAGCTGATATTTATTTTTTCCCTACTTTCATGTCTATGTTAACTTGTGAACAGGTTGGATTTCAAATAAAAATCATGGTGAGCCTTAGGAAGGTTTCAACAGTAGGCATCCATCTCGCCACTGTTTTTTATGGTGGCGTCAACTACATATTTGGATCCCTCATTCTTTAACTCATGCTCTAAAATTAAATCTCCACACAGATGGACAGTGTAGATAAAGCACATACATCATAGTGGGCCCATGGAACTTGATGACGTCACTTCGGTAGCGAATCTCGCTATTCAACCTGTCAGTAGCTAATCCGCGTCCAAGTAGGATGCGGATTGGTTGGTGTACCTCACACCAGCTATATAGATGCTGTTTTGACATCAACAAGTTTTGTGGGTCCCATCATGAGGTATGTGTTATATCCAAACCATCCATCCATTTGGCGAGCTCGTATTAAAGCTTGAGACGAAAAATAAGCTGCAAAAAGCAGCAGGGGATTGAACGTCTACCATTGAAACCCTTTTTGGGGTCACAGAAGTTTTAGATCAATATGATTTTTTTTTTCCTCTTTATACAAGTATTTGTGACCATATGAACATATTAGATGGAAAATAAACTTAAATAGGCCACGGAAGTTTTGGATCAATATGTTTTCTCTTCATTCAATTGGGAATGGCCTTATAAACGGTTTGGATAGCATATAAATATAAGGTGGGCCTTATTTGAAGGTTTTGTTGCTACTGGTGTTCAATCCTATACAACACATAGTGACAATCCACTCCAGCCATCATGATCTAGTGAAAATGATTGGTGTGCAGCCCACCTTGATGTGTTTTTGACATCCACTCCAGCCATCATGCACACCCATCGTTTTGATCATGTGCCTAAAAATTAGGCCAATCCATAACTCAAGGGAAGGCACGAGCAGTTAGGAGGGGAGGGCATGTCCTTTCAATTGTTCCCTATGGTGTGGCCCATCTGATGGATTGGCATTACTTTCACTCAGACCAATTGACTTATTGTTGTGAGGGTTATAAGGGGAAGGAGAATGCACAACCGCAGTCTCAAATGCAATTCCATGACTTTGAAAAGTCCATTCATTTATTAAAGTTCACCTTCTCATTTCCATGTTCACAAATTAGAAATGTCTAAACATTGTTATTTTTGGACCATTGACCAAATGCTATTGGAAGCATGAAATGAATGGTTTTGATTTGATCCAAGTGGACCATGCATTTAGAATGTCATGGAGGCCCGGATAATGTCTCCACACATGCTGCACCTTTTGACCTGCATGTCCATTTTTATGAGAGAAAAACTTTGATATTCTGGAAGAGTATCATGGATGATATACAGGCATTTAGAAATTACTTAGAAATTGGATGATGAACCATTGGAATTGTCGTCTTACATTGTTTTGTGTAGTCCATCTTAGGTGGGTTAAAACAAGATGGATGGCTTAGATTAATTTTCCATGGAACATATTATAAATATGTACTGGTAGAATGTGAAACTTTTTGTTAAAAGATCAATAATTGATAATACCTGAAATTGACTTGGTATTTGAGAACTCAAGTCTCACATTTTTATTTGGATTTCAGGTCTTGTAAAACTGTCGGCATCATTGGGATCTGAACGCTGCTGTGAAATGAAAAAAAAAAAAGAAAAAAAAGAAAGAAAGAAAGAAGAGAAGAAGAAGAAAGAAAGAAACATACATGTTACGAAGCAGCATCTTTTATCAATAAAATCAATACAAATAAGAGTGAAAACATTCTCTGCTTGAATGTGATGGTTGACACTCATGCATTAATAGATATTGTGAATATTGGGACATACATTGAGACAAATATAACCATCCAAATCTTCTAGTTGAATTTGAATCAGTGCAGATTTTGGTTTAAGATGCATCTACGTGAGAGCCCATGATTTGGATTGATTTGGTTTGACTTGCGTGCTGAATGTTGAATCGGTGCATGTGGCATTTGGAAGACCCTCTCATATGTACGATCAGGAAACAGAGTTTGAACAGCAAGAAATGGAAAATGTTGCAAACATGGCAGCATTGCAATTATGATCCACGTGTAAAATAAGCTACGTGTGAAGTACAAACCACCATCATACATGCGGCAAACATTTACAGTGATTCAGATCATTGATATGGTGGGCTGCCTCATGTATGACCTATAAGAGAATTTTAACCATTACAACTTTGACTGCCTTCTTGAGTGTTTGAAGTGGAATGTAGGCCATTGCTCAATTTTGGTTTAACCCACAATTATTCAGGCCCCTAATAGATGGCCACCATAATCAATCTCTTGCATTTTGTCAGCTCCCAAACCAATAGTCCTGATCACCATGTATTAGCGTGCAGTCCATGAAGCGTTCAGACACGATATTACTCATTAAAATAGTTGCAGAACCCTGCTTTTAGTCCTAAAATTCCAGACAGTAAGCTCATTTCAAGCAAGAATCCATTGCCAATAATCACAAAACAGATCGAATGGAAAAGAACTCAAAAATTTCTCACCTCATAACGAGGAAAGGGTGGTTACAAGCACATATAGCAACACATCATGTGGGCTGCAAACACAAATAGAATCCAAAGCAACGATCCATGTGGTTACACAAATAGGATCAAAGAATAATAACCCTAAAAAAATATTTGAATGCAAAAAAATAAAATTAAAAAAAAAAACACCTAGTCACCATATCCAAGACCACACTGTTAGTAGCATCTATCTCTACATTGTCCATTCTCTACATTATCTCAAAAAATGTAAACAAAATAAGCTAAGTTTCTTCTTCTTCTTTTTAGTATTTTTGTTTTTGAGTGAGTAAATACAGTTAGAACATGTAATAGAAGGAAACTACCATGTTAAAGTATTCATCCATTCTTTTTGGACCTGTACATTCCAAATATCTTTAGGTTTAAAGACTAGTTCCTTTCCGCATTTAATGAATTTTCACTAAAAACCAGGGGGGAAAAAATAAAAAAAAAATAAAAATGAGAGAGGGCACAATGATGATAATGACCTTCTTAAGCTCTGGTTAGTGGCTTAAAAGAAAGTTTGAGATGTGCGCATGATCAATTGCAGTCTGATAGAGGCTTGAGAGATGAATTGGAGGCTGCAGTTAGAGATCTTACCTCCCAATTGAATGTGAAACATGAGCAGATGCTGATCAGAAAGCTTCCTTGGTCCATCTCAGGCAACTGTTATTGGATCTGGAATTGGAGAAAGGTGAATGAAGATGATTCATCCCTTTGTCTCAAAGTTATGGATCTGGAAACTTATTTGGAAACCATGCATGCATACCTGTTAGTTGCTGAAGTTGAAGTTGTTTTCATAGAAAATCAGTTCTGGAATAGGATGCAGGAGCTTGTTGAAAGACTAAGCTCTTCAGAGAGGTGCAATGAGGATCTTCTTTTGAAGCACCAGGATGTAGTGACCAAGCTGAATGGTCACATGGTTGGCAAAGCACAATGCATTGAAGAAAATGCAAAACTGGTGATGGCTCTCTAGTCCTTGAAATCTGAATTGGAAACCAATGTCAGTGAGAAGAGAGAGCTTGCTGATTACGTGGATAAAAGAAGTGCTATGTGGTGGAAGCTGAAGCTAGTCAGGAGAAGCATAGGCCGGTTGAACAATTGAAAGCATGCTGGTGAGTTCTGAAGAAGAGATGGATAATCTACAGTCTTGTAGGGATAAGCTGGTTATAGTCCTTGGATCCAAGTTGGATGAACAAGCTGCACAGTTATCATTGCTGCAGGAATATGAGAATGAGCTGATGAAGTTGTGGCATGAGCATAGTGTGCTTACCTACAGGCTTTCCGAGTAGATATTGAAAATAGAAGAGTTTGCGAATACCCATTTAAAAGAACACGAGGACAAAGCAGATGCTGAGAGTATCCAAGCCTGTGAGAAAAGAGAAACTGAAGAATCAGCCATTGCTTTGCAGGTTACTTTTATTCGAGAATAGTGTGAAACTAAGGTGTAGGATGAACTATTGAAATTGCAAGATGCACTTGATCATATTGAGAATCTAAAGAGATGTGAGGCCAGTCACATGAAAAGAAATGAAGAACTTTCTATGAAAATCTTGGAATTGGTTAGCAATTACATGGTTAGTATCATCCAATCAATGACATTTCTCTGTTTGTTGCCGATCCACAATGTGACCCGAGAATGACAGTCTAGATCATGGTCTCTTATGCCACATTTTCAATATCAACCCGGCGCACTGAATAAAACATTTTCCAGCTGTGCTCAACAGATTTTTATTTTTATTTTTTAAATAACTATATAACAAAAATGGAGAGTTTGGTTAAATGCCACAGAAGGACAACTGAAAGAACTGCGATAGATAACAAGAATCAATCATATAACTAGTTTAGCTCCACAAAATGAAGGAAAAATAAGAATAGCCATGTGAAACTCAACGTTAGAGAACAGGGACCACATCACACCATCTACCTAATCATAATGGAGGCTTTCAATCCATGGAGTCGATTGTCAACTGCAGCAGGTATTCACCTTTACTATGTGAAATTCTGATGTTGCTCTTTCATCACTGTATTTATGACCCGATGGCAGGAAATTCGCTGCATTTCAAGATTGCAAATGGTAATCCACAACAAAACCGTGGGTATCTGATGGACTTGCACCAAGTCTGCCAAACAGTAGGAGAAAAAAAAAAAAAAAAAAACTCAGACAGCTCCTGTAGAAACTTGAAATGCTCATCAGTGTAGTAAGTGTACTCTTCATTACTGATTAGTTTTCTTAAGATAGGTTTAGGAGCGTTGAGTACCATTTAGTAACTGGTATTAACCTTGATTGGCGTATTTTGTTATGGATCCAAACCGTCCAATTAGTGGACCACCTCTTGGATGACCCATAGCCCAAACAATGGCACCAATTGGACGGTTATGGATCCAAAGTCAAGAAAAGTTTATAGCAAAGGTCCACAAGAAAAAACAAAACAAAAAAAGGAATCAGATTATGAACATGAAGAAGATATGCAACCACAACCAACCACCCGGCTCACCAGATCAGGTTTGGCATCTAAGCCCATCTCTACATCGTTGCATCACCATCAAGCCATTCTGCTGCATCACCATCAACCCATCTCTGCATCTTTGTTACAAAAACACCTTTAGATAGCTGAAATCCACCCAACAGCAAGCCATTCCTCTACCGGACGCCCAAATCTCTCTACTCATTCATCTCAAAACCGGCAATCTCCATTGCAACCCCTTCCCAAAAACAAATCTATCTGTCGACCACTGTGCGTCAACATCCGTACCATTGTGGCTGTCAAAATAGGATTGCCTGAAGGGGGGGGGGGGGGTGTTTCGATTTTGGGGGTAGAGAACGCGATTTTGGGAATTTTTCATTTTGGGGGGAGAGCGACGCGGATTAGCTAAAGAGGGAAGCGGATTGCGTCTTACCCCCGCCCGGACAATGATACATCTGGGCAGGGATCTGTGGGGCCCATAGTGATGTAAAGACTTTATCTGTGCCATTCATCCCTTTTCTTAGATCATTTTAACATATGGTAAAAAAAATGAGATAGGTCCACAGCTCCAGTGGGCCACACGGGAGGAAGAAGCAATGATAATGACACCCACTGTTGAAACCTTTTTAACGGCCACCATGATGATTTTTTACGATCCAACCTATCCATAAGGTCGTGTAGACCTGGATGAAGTGAAAACACAAATATTAGCTTGATCCAAAACTTTTGCAGCTACCAAGAAGTTTTCAACGGTGGGCATTCAATCCCACTTTGTGGTCCACTTAAACATGAATTCGGCCTAATTTTTTGTTTCAGACCATAAAATAATCTCTGAATATGGCCGGAAGGCGTGGATTAAACTCTTACATCAAGGTGGGCCCCATAGAGCCCTAACCGGATGAAACATGGTTTGGGCAGGGTCGGACGCAATCCGCTTCCGTACGCGGTTTGGCTCGGGACGCTGCCACTAGTTAGGTGGGTAGTGGCAGGTGCCATGTGGACCCTGCTACGATGTATGTGCTTCATCAATGTCATCTATTTATTTATAAAGATCCTTCTATGGCTTGATAAAAAACATGAGCAAGGTTAAAAAATGAGCAAGATCTAAATCTCAGGTGGACCATGTCAAAGGAAAAGAGTAGTGACTAAATGTTCACAGTTAAAAATCACCTTGCTTTTGATGGATTTTTGTAATTCACCGACAGGTTTTAGCCGTCGGGGAAACTAATATACAGCTGTCGCCATTGGTCATTTTTTTTATGGTGCTTGTTTATTAAAGCTCAAGTTGAGTTCAAGCCAAGTTCAACCATGGTGTATTTCAACTCGACTCGACTCGAAGCTCGAGCTCGACTGGGCTCGAGTAATATTTTTATATTTATATATATATATATATATATATAGAATATATATATATATATATTATATATATATATATATAAAAGTTTGAAAAAAGAAGTTAAAACTTAAAAGTTTTTACTAAAAAACCTACCCAACCTTACCCATCCCCATTCCTTCTTTTTCTTTCCCTTACTCTATCAATGTAAACTGACTCGACTCGAACCACTAGCTCAACTCGAAAGCTTTAGCAAACAAGTCAAGCTTCAATGTTGAGCTCGAGGGTGAGCTTGAACTCGAGTATAGCATGAACGAGTCAAGCCAAGCTTGGCCCACCTCACTTGACTCGGCTCGATGTACAGCCCTACTCCCAATATATTGAAGTGAGGCCAGGCAGGCAGGCTCCCTTGAACGTTCAGACCACAAGACAATACGGCTCGGTGTTATGTGGGCTCCACCATGATTTGTGTTTTATCCACACCGTCAATCCATTTTTACATATCATTTTAATTATTTCATATGGAGGTAGATCAATATCTTAGGTGGACCACGTTATGGGAAAACAGTAGTGATTGAACATCTATCATTAAAAACCTCTTAGGGCCAACTGTAATGTTTATTCGACATTAACCTGTTGATTATGTAATGCATACCTGGATGAAGGCAAACAAATAAATATCAGCTTGATCCAAAACTTTTGCAGCCTCGAGAAGTTTTTAATGGTGAGAGTCCAATCAACACCACGGGGCCTACTTGAGATTTTGATGTACTTCATTTTATTTCATACAAGGAAAAATGGATGGACGGCATGGATGAGGCACATACATCATGTTGGTTGTGGTCCACGTAGCACCTACTACTACTACTGGCTATTGGCAGGGACTACCCACCTACTACTGGCTAGTGGCACGGACTACCCAATACGTTTCCAATCCGCTTCCCAAGTTTTGATGCCAGAGGGGACGCGGATTGCCTACTACCCCGCTCGTCCCTAGCTCCGAATGGGCAGTTCGGTGGGCGGGCCCACCGTGATGTATCTGTACATCCAAGCCATTAATCCCTTTTCTCATATTATTTTAAGCCATCAAAACAAAAATAGGCAGATCCAACGCCCAAGTGGACCATACCAAGTAATAAGCTTGGTTGAGAGGCAAATCCAACCCTCAAGTGGACCACACCAAATAATAAGCTTGGTTGTGAGGCAGATCCAACGCTCAAGTGGACCACACCAAATAATAAGCTTGGTTGCGTTAAAATGCACACAGCATTAAATGCCACTGCATTAAATGCAAGAGTCATCTCTGGTGTGGCCCATTTGACCGTTAGATCTGCTTCATTTTATTTTAATGCCTTAAAATAATCTGAGAAAAGGTATGGACGGCTTTGAATGTACAATACATCACGGTGGGCTCGCCCACAGAACTGCTGTTCGGAGCTAGGGACGGGCGGGGGTAGTACGCAATCCGCGTCCGAGTTACTGAGTACTAGACATTGGCTTGTGGCAGGGGTAGCCAATCCGTTTCCAATCCGCTTCCCAAGGTGGAAAATCCAATCACTATCAATTCTTAAATGCATGGTCCCTTCAATTAATTCTGGAACGTAGATATTTTCCCATATGAGGTGTAGAATTTTTTGTTTTTGTTTTTTTTTTTTTTCCTCTTTCTTTTGAGTTTTTTTTTCCCTAATAAATGGTGTGGTTCCCTTCACGCCATTAAACGTTCAGACCACAAGAGGTAGCCATGCAAGACGATACGGCTATGGTTCGTTTGAAGGGCTCGTGCACAATCAAACCGGCCAAGCCGACCCCGAACCACCGGCTCTGGCTCTCGGACCTTGATCTGATATCGCCCACAACGCATGCTCCGACCGTCTACTTCTATCAGCCCACCGATGCTGCAATCGACTTTTTCTCCCCTGAGTTCATGAAGGATTCACTGAGCAGAGCCCTAGTGAAGTACTACCCTCTTGCAGGCCGGTTGCACCGAGGCCCCAGTGACCGGCTTGAGCTCGAGTGCAATGCAATGGGAGTTCTGTTTGTAGAAGCTGAGTCGGATGCTCAGATAGATGATTTTGGTGACTTCAAGCCAGGCCCAGGCCTCAAAGAGCTTGTTCCCAACATCGACTACAACACCAACATTGGCGAATGGCCGTTGCTGTTGGTTCAACTCACCTTCTTCCGTTGTGGAGGCATCTGCATGGGGATGGGCATTAGCCACACGGTCGCCGATGGGATTGCCGCATTGCAATTCATCTCAGAATGGGCGAGGATTGCACGTGGCCACACACATGTGGGCATCGATCCGTTCTTCGACCGGACAATCTTGCGGGCCCGGGACCATCCTGCTCCCCGGGCTTTCAAACATGAGGAGTACGACCTCCCACCGCTCATGATGGGCCATGTAGACGATCATGAGGTACGGAGCAAGGAGACAACGGCCGAGATGCTGAGGCTGACACGTGAACAAGTGAATAAGATCAGGCAACAAGCGACCGGGTGCAGCCAGTACCAGTCGGTGGCGGGTCACGTGTGGAGAGCTGCATGCAAGGCTCGTGGGCTCCACCATGATCAGCCAACGAAGATGTTCGTTCCCATTAATGGCCGCGGACGGTTGAATCCTCGACTGCCTGATGGTTA
This sequence comes from Magnolia officinalis, assembly GCA_021015155.1. NCBI lineage: Eukaryota > Viridiplantae > Streptophyta > Magnoliopsida > Magnoliales > Magnoliaceae > Magnolia > Magnolia officinalis. The sequence continues at coordinate 54,070,647 of JAJHSJ010000015.1, forward strand.
CTTTGGTAACGTTGTGTTCGTAACGACACCGGCCGGGCGGTGCAGCGATCTTGTGTTGAACCCACTGAGTCAGTCGGCGAGTCGCGTGAAAGAAGCAGTGGAGATGATGAAGGGCGATTACCTGAGGTCAGCGCTTGACTTTTTTGCCAGTCATAAGGATCTGACTCCGTTTCGCCGTGGGTCCCACACGCTGGGCTGTCGGCAAGGGACGTTCTACGGCTGCCCCAACATCAACCTCACCAGCTGGATTGGGATGCCGCTGTACGATGCTGATTTCGGGTGGGGCCCACCTATCCACATGGGCCCCGCGGCTTTGGGCTTCGAAGGAAAGGGTTTCCTGATGCCAACGCGAGAAGGGGACGGGAGCGTGGTACTCCCGATCCGCCTGCAGGTGGCTCACATGAAGGCTTTCAAGGACTCCTTCTATGATGGTTTATAAAGGATTGCTTGGCGTGTTTGGTCCGCATAATAAAATGTTGCATTTCTTGAAATACCATAATATTTTATCCATCTTGTTTGTGATAAAAAAATTTCATAACAAAACATTGGATTAAGCAAAATCCTGTTTGGTGGATAATGGTAGGGTACTCGAACCCTGAGTACCACCACCGGAGTAAGAGTAACGACCCTAACCAATATAAATATCATTTTACTACCTTCTCTCACAGCTGCTGCGTGCGTATAAATGGGTCGTAGGCTTGGGTAGGTCCCACCATAATATTTATGTAAAATCTAATTCAATCCTGACTGATTTCCATGGCATAGTCCACTTGAAGTTGATGCTGTCTTATTTCTGGAAGCTAATTGATTGGCCGGTGTATTGATGTCAGCAAGTTCTATGCAAGGGCGTCTCAAAGTGGTAGGCAGGTGAGGCAATCGCCTAAAGCCCCTTAATTATGAAGGCCCGATATTATAGCAAAATTAAAATTTCTTAATTACGAAGGTCCTATATTATAACAAAATCAAAATTAAGAAGAATAAAAAAAGCCTAAATTTTTTGAAATAAAACTTATTGAAAGGCCTACAAAATAGGAATCTAAAAATTAGTTTACAAGTTTGAAATTGAAAATAAAAAATAAATTCTAGAAACTAGCACTATTAATAATAACAGTCTAACTCTATTGTCTCTTTTCAAAATAATAGCATAATTTTCAATAAATTCTTCTCCTAAAACCTAGGACCACAACTTCCTACTTTATTGCTAATTAAGTTCTCAAAAAATTAAATTCTAATGTCAATTTTCTAAATTAAATTCTAACTTCATTTTTCTAATGGTTTGGATTTATTTTCGAAATTAAAAATTTTAAAAGGAGTTGCAAAAACAGAAATTAATACTCCAATTGAAATACTTAATCTAATAAAAGAACTAGATTATTTTCCAAATTGTTTTATTGCATATAGAATACTACTTACCATACCTGTTACAGTTGCATCTGCATAAAGAAGTTTTTCAAAACTAAAGATTATAAAAATTTATTTAGGAACAATTATGTCTCAAGATAGATTAAATGTATCGAAACTGATTTATTGGGTAAACTTGAATACAAAAGTTTGATTAGTAATTTTGCATCTAAAAAGGTAAGAAGCAAATTTATAGTTTAATTTTTCATTTATTAATTTATTAATTTTTTTAACTAAAAAGCCTTGTTTTTATGACTTGCCTAAGGCCTCCAAAAATGTTGAGCCACCCCTAGTTCTATGGGTCCCATCAAGAGGTATCTGTTATATCCAAATTGTTCATCCATTTGGCGAGCTTGTGGTAAGGCTTGAGCCAAAAAATAGGACACATATAAAAATCAAGTGGACCACACTGCAAAAAGTACTGGAGGATTGAACGTCTACCATTGAAACCCTTTTGGGGTCACGGAAGCTTTGGATCAATATGATATTTGTATTTCCTCTTCATCTAGGTCTTTGTGACCTTACGAAAAGATTGGATGGAAAATAAACGTCATGGCAGACCCTACGAATGTTTTAATGGTGAAAATTATCCCCGGTGTGGTCTAGTTGAGCTTTGTATATGATTCACTTTTTGGCTCATGTTCCAAAATGATCTTTAAAAAATGAATGCTTTAAAATGATCTCGAAAAAATGGATGAACAGTGTGGATATAATAAATACATCATTTTGGGGCTATATAACTTTGATCTCCTTTAACTGTTTGTACCACTCGGAGCTCTCGGAGTGTCCGTGCTGTCTTCGGAGCGTCTGCACTCGTCTTCGCACAACACGTACCCACATCAGCCATATCGCTGGTGTGTGGTACACCCGCCAATCAACTTCCCTATTTTTTTAGCTCATGTCCTGAAATGATTTCAAAAATAGACAGGCAATGTGGATATAACACATGCCTCACACGTTCACAAAACTTGGGGACGTCAACACACCACTTAGGTTGGTTTGGTGGTGTGTGGCACACCACACAACCCACTTCCTATATTTCAAAATATATAAAGAAATGCTCCGGTGGTGTCAAAGTACTATAAGTTGGTTATAGTGCTCCTGGCTATATAAGTTCACTTGAAGACTAATAATCACACTAATTGGATAATCTAATCCATCCTTGATTTGGGCTTATATTTCCTGTCTGTCGGGGACCACTGTAAGTTATAGTGCTCCTAATAACATTGGGATATTTAGACAATCCAATCCATTGATCTAGACTTTTCATCAGATCTAGTACACGTTTTATGGGCTACCTAGAAAACATCACACTGATCTCACAAAGACTAGCCATCTGATCAATGGCCTTAAACATGGACGGTCGAGATTATTTATATAAAATAGTTCCAATCAGTAATTTGAACTCTGTATCCAGGGAGTTGTTCTTTAATACTACTACAACAATAATCTATTTGCGGTCTCCTTTATTCATAGTCTGCATAGTCCAATATTTTGAATGGTAATCTTTCCTACCAAATTAATCGGAATCAGTATCTCAAGAGATCATAATTTTCCAATTTAATTTCATGAAGTATTGATAATTGTGAAATAAATTGAAAGCTTTTAGAATGATTGTAATATTCGCAATATGACAATGATTTGGGCATTCCATCTTTGTGCTTGTTAGTGATTCCATCTCTTTTGGCGAACATTCCTTCCTTGTCTCCATCAGGTCCATTACTCATATAACTGGGCTTTGATATGAAGGCAACTTTTGAATATCAATACTAGATCTCGCTTCATAATTCCCAACTATAACTATCCAGTCCATACTTCTTATTGCGTTGGTGTGCCCAGTAGACTATGCCATATATATTCTTCTACTGCACGTAAGAAATTATCAGAAAGACCAAGGCATAAGTTACTTTGAAGAAGCATATTATACCTCATATCCAGGTCACTTTGCATAAGGATTTCTTTGGAAGATAATACTTGCGAAGCAAAGTATGCTGCTACTCTTGAAAGATGGATAGAACTCAGCGTTCCTTTAAGGAATTTAAAGAATATATATATATATATATATATATATATATATATATTATATATATATATATATATATATGAGTCATCAAGCCGCCCAGAAGAAAATGATGATTCGTTACTATTTACTCTCTGCCACCTTTGAGGATTTTGCAATATAATATTTCTTCATCATCAAGAAGGTAAAAGATAGAAAGACCCCGCGACTCTTGTCGAAGGGATAAATATACTTTTGCCTACACACACTTTGACTGGACTTGACTTGACATGACATGATTGACTTAACTTGACTTAAATGGACTAAACTTGACTGGACTTAACTGGACCGAACTGAACACTCTCACACACAGTTTAGGCTCGTAAGTAGTTGGAGCAATCACACATAGTTTAGGCTCATAAGTAGTTGGAGAGATCACACATAGTTTAGGCTCATAAGTAGTTGGAGTTGGTCTTGCACGAATGGCCGTTGTAACTCTCTAGAGTTTGTGAGGCTTATCGCGGTCAGGGAGTTTACAAATCGCGATCCATCAGAGGGTCTCAGTGAAGCTATCGGGGTAGTGAACTTAATAGAATTTACGCACAGGGTTGACCACAATAACTCTCTAGAATTCGCGGGGCGTACATGGCTATCTTGGGGTATCAAATCCAAGCCCGCCAGTCCATCAATGAGGGGTCATCTTGCTTCAGAGACCTGTCATCTTACTTCAAAGACCTGCCCTCATGCATTACTACTGAAATCAAACCAGGGATCTGGAGAGTCATCTTGCTTCAAAGACTCACTTTTCCTTCGTTTACAAGGTCAGACCCATTCACGATGGGGTGCTCTCTGGCCACCTACGTGACACTGCCTGAAGCTATACAAACGGCATAGGTCACTGCCCGTATGGGTGCGCGTGATGCTCTTTTCTGACTTTTTAAGGCCACAGGCGACACCACTACTTGTATAGTTTTGCCATATCGCCATCGCCCATAATGATAAGCCTTATACGTGTTTGGCTTCATAGCGGCATCTTTCTCACTGTCATACGTGATAAATCGTCATTGTTGTCGCGATTCTCGTACTTAGCTTTATAAGCTTATTCTACCACCTGTAAATGATGAATCGGCCTTGCTGGGATAATGAATCGAAATTAATATACCGCATTTGCTGATGATATAAAATAAATTTTACAGTTAAGATAGTATATCAGCCTGGCAGTGCTATTAATTTCGATAAATTTAAATGGCCTTGTGCTAGCAAGATTATGATAATAATAATAGCTTTGGCGATTCGATGATAATCATTGCCGCATTGGCGAGCTTTGGCTATTCAGCATAATCATTGGCGATTTGTATTTGGCGATATGGCAATAATCATTGGCGCTTTGCATTAACTTCGCTTGGATTTGATATGCTTTGAAGGCCTGCATTTCATTAGTATTCAAAGAGAAATACAATATTAGAAAGAAATACAGAGTTTTTACCTTTGTATGCTTTTGTCTGCCCCCTTTTGATTGAGAAGCATTATACTGTAAATTTTCTGAATCAAAACTTCGCGTACAGTCAAGGATGATATATCTTTATGAAACGGGCATTGACCGATATACTTATGTCTTGCCCATCTTGATTTATTACCCGATAGGCCCCATTGGAGTATACTTCTGATATTATGTATGGGTCATCCCATTTAGGGTCAAACTTGCTCCCAGTCTTACACGTGACCACTGTCGGTCTTTTCATCATCAATACCATACCACCTCCTTTGAAGGAGCGATGCTTGACCTTTTTATCAAAAGCAGTAGAAATTCTTGCTTGATATAATTGTAATCGATGATGGGCTGCTAATCGCTTTTCATCTATCAAATTCAATTATCCAACCTAATCTTGGCGTTTTCATTATCAGTAATCGACTGATGTACTGCTATTCTGAGCGACGTAACTTACGTTTCAATGGGGATAACAGCTTCAACTCTATAAATCAAAGAATATGGCGTTGCTTTCGTAGCAGTACGATGAGTAGTTCGATAGGCCCATAGGGCTTCTTGCAACTTCTCATCCCAGTCGCGCTTATTTCCTGCAAATGTTTTTTTGAATATCTTCACAATCATCTTATCGAATGCTTCAGCCAACCCATTAGCTGGCGGATAGTAGGGTGTCGAGAATGAATGCTAGATATCGAACTTTTGGCATAATTTCTCCATTCCTCTGTTCTTAAATGGAGTCTCATTATCAGTGATGATCTCCAATACTACTGCGCCTCATAGTATTGCACATGATAGACCTGTTGACCATGCTTGACAGGATGGTACTCCTTATAAAAGAAGATCGAACCCTTCATTTTTCAAATGTCACTATCATTCATCCTTCATCGTCTCGCTGCATTACCGGTGAAGTAGAAACTACTCCGGACATTACCTAACATTGTTTGTCTTTGATCATAACTGATTTAACATTTTCTGGTACTTTTGTAGTAGCGATCTCATATTGTCGATATAATCTACTAGTAATCCATTAGGTGCAAAGTAAACGACTACGTTGGTCAGGAGAAAAGTCATTGCGGTATACCTATTATTCAGAATAGAGTGTTAGTTAATGATTACATAAAAAATATACTTTATTTTAGAGATGAAGGGGAGGATGTTCCCGTTGAGAATCGCCATTTTGGTGTCTATACAACGCCAAAAAGTGATAAATGTTCTCTGAATATTTTCTAAGTTATCATTGAAAATTCTCCAGCGGAGTTGTCATTTTGTTTCGACAAAAAACAAATGCATTTGATTTGAGAGAATTTATTCAATGATAGTATAGAAAACATGCGAGAACAATGATCACAAGGTATTCTATTTATTCTGAGTTCATTTACATCCTCATATTTCCCTTGATTCTGAAAACATAGTACAACGCAATAAATGAAAGAAGAAGACAGTCTAATCAACATTTTAACACTTTTGATGTTCATCGCAAAGGCAGATGGGTTGTGCAGACTTGAAGCCCTTGATTTGGTTGTGCGATAGGCATTGATAATCCTTCCACTCATCCTTTTAATCGTACGGACAAACTCTTCTTTCTTCTGGAGCTCTCTCCCTCTATGCTTCACATTTCCCTTACTTTCCCTTCATGAATCTGGCAACTGGCGCACTTGATCAAGGACGGGGCATTCTAGGCAAGAACACTAGTGCACAATCTAAGAGAATCTGAAAACTTCACGAACTTGAGTTGTGTGGGTGCATAATTGAGGAAACGACGAAGACTTTTAGACTTGAGTTGTGTGGGTGCATAATTGAGGAAACGACAAAGACTTTTAGACTTGAGTTGTGCAGATCTACCTCTATCTACCTCTATCTCTCCTTGTTGGACCTCAGCCAAGCTTGGACCTAGCCTAAGCATGACCTGACCCAGCTGGACTTGGTTCCAGTCGAGTTGACTCGGTTCCAACCGAGTTGACTCGGTCTCCTCTCTGGTTTCTCTTCTTCTCTTCCTTCTTCGTTTCTCTCTTTTCTCTCTTTTTATGCTTGTCTCTTCTTCTTTTACCTTTTTTTTCTTCTTTCCTGCTGGAACGTCCAGCAGGCCCCCAACTCGGACCAGCTGACTCGGCAGTAAGTCAGCTTACACTCGAACCCAAACTCTCCCTCTCTCTCTCTCTCTCGTTTATCTTTACTTTTTTTTCACTCTCTCTCTCTCTATTTCCTCTCCCACTCTCTCTTCTTCATTTCCCGCACAACCAAGTGAGGTGTGAGTTCTCCTAAACTCGGCTTTAAAAAAATGGCGAGTGACCCAAGCGAGTCGGCGTCGTGACCTCTCTCTCTCTCTCTCTCTCTCTCTCTCTCTCTCTCTCTTTGAGAAGACTTAAACTGGGCCTGGGCTTAGCCCAACCGTGACCCGAAATCACTACAGAATAGTGACTCGGGTAGGCCGTGCAGTGCGGCACTAGCTCAAGCCATCTCTCTCTCGTTCTCTTTCTTTCTTCTTCTTTCTTCTTTCTTCTTTCTTTTTTTTTTTCTCTCTCTCTCTCTTACTTCCTAGTCCCAGAGCTGTTGGTTGTTCACTGGCTTGGACCCAACCGATTCGAGTCAGCTGACTCGGTGCAATACAGCACCGAGTTGCGCACGACTCCCGTACTCTCCTCTATTCTCTCTCTCTCCATTCGGATTCTTGGTGGGAATCCCAAGGAAGTCGCGGCCTTATATAGGCCTATGGTTTCTATCAGCCTCGACAACCGTTGTTTTTTTGTCGTAACAGTTTAGATGGGGTGGCTGCACCCGTCCATTTTATTTGCATGGTGTTAGTTTGTTGTGTGAGATGAGTCTCCACAATTATGGCCCACCGAAGGTACGTCCCTGATCGAGAAATGGAACCCACTTCATCATGGTGGGTTCCTCGTTAAAATGGAGAAGATGAAGTTATCTCTCATGGCGAGTTCTAATCAACGGTGTAAGATGGCCATCCAAGCCATCTGGATAGGACCACTGGCCTTTGTGGGGCCCACTAATCTTGCCCCTGATCGAGATGCCCTGACATCTCACGAGTTTTTCCATCATAGCCTTTTTCTCACAAGGGGAGAGAACTCCTTGCACTAATGGCTAGTTACGGGGTTTCCCTAACTCGAACGATTGGGATTGCATTGCAGGGCTTGGGTGTGAGGTTAGGATCAAGCCAACACATTTTCCTGAAGAGGAAAGCATCCTTCTGTCTTTCATCCATCAGCAGCATGTTCCTCCTCTCTTGGCGCTGGACAAAAGACTGAGATGACTCACCACAAGCGGTCGGGATTTGCGGAGAAGGTTGTCATGTGGATTGCCAGCCTGGTGAGAAGAATGGAAACGAAATTTCTATTTTTAGCAAAACAGCCAAACGTAGGTGGGATTGTGCCTGAGATCGTGTGCCTCCATGGGTGTCCCAACGCGTGAAAATTGTTGGGGTTTGGTCATACCTGAGGGCTCTACAAGATGGACGGCTTGGATCATCGCGGTGGTCCTTAATGGTGGGCCACAGAGACAAACATACTTTTTTTTAAAAAAAGTATCTGGCGGGAAAGGAGGGAGAGAAACTTCCTCTTTGGGTAGCTTCAGGTCAGCCTGGTTTAACCAAGGCTAGCATGTGCGATGCACAGTAGGTGCACTACACATTGGTGTACGTGCACTGCAAGTGCGGAGCCCACAGTGATGTTCTACACAATCCCCACCATCCATTCACTTTGGAGGTCCCAAGCAGGGCCTTTGACTAAAGATCAGGTGGATTCAAAGCTCAAGTGGGTCATACCTAGTGATTTCACGGTCAACCATTGATTCCCGTCAATCCGATGGTCGGATTTCTTCTAGATTTGATCATCACCAATCAAAAGGGTTTTAAAGGCCCAAGGACTATCCACACTATAGTTACTAGTGGGATTTAAGGCCCTTCTTGCTAATCAACGGATGGATGACTCGATTTATAGATACAGTTTACTTCAAATGGTCAGATTTACTCCAAATCTGACCCACATTGAAATAAAATGTTACCCGACCTATTTAAAGACAATGAATGGTAGTTTTTAGGTGGTCGGATAACCTAATCATCGTAAACAATGATGAATTATCTATTAGCAGTTGTAGATCAACTTAACTGTGGATTTGAGGTACAATAATTAATCCATGGTCTCCTATTGAGCCCTATTAGTGTGATCAGGTGTTATCTAGGGGTTGATTTGAACTTAGGTGCACCTAAATAGTTTATATTACAATATATTAGTCAGAATCACATGATCTGGTGTTAGATTGTTGAACAAGATGTCATAGAGACTTGATGAACGTTAGATCTTTAAATTTAGGTCCTGAATCGATGATGAACAGTTTAATTGGTTTATTGAAGCGATTGAGATCTTGAAATAGATGTTTCTTAAATCGTGATGGATTATTTTAAAAATAAATCGGATGGATGGCTTGTTATATGAATGAAGGTTGTACTAGATGGTTGAGATTGATTACTTGAGAGTCGTTGGATGGTGACGTGAAAGGTAAGTTACGTATGTTCGCACATATGTGTAAATTGATTTAGATCTCCATGGTGACACCCGAATACTGAAAAGTATGAGGTGTTACAAGTACCTTCATGCCCCGCTCGCTCACGTGGCCCAGACGAGCATGCCACATACCTAGAGACGTGAAATCTGCAATAGTTGTTGCCGCTCCACCTGCTTAAGTACTCCCGATCAACCTGTAAAGGTTATCGTGCCTTTGCGCTCTCATGATCACGAGTGCCCCTTTTGAAACTTTAAGACACCATCAATACCAGTGAACTTACACCCTATAGCCTCGAGTGCACCAAAAGAAATTAGACTTTTCTCTTCATATTAGAAACGTGCCTAACATCAATCAAAGAATGCTCCATCACATCAAACATTTTGATGCTCATCGTACCAATAGCCACAACATTATAGACATTGTCATTACCCATAAAGACCTGTCCACCATCGTATTCCTTGTAACTGGCGAACCAACTCTGATGAGGAGTTATGTGATATGATGTTCCTGTGTCGAGGATCCACTCATTTCCATGATTGTTGTGCAAGTGTCTGATCATGGACACAGATAATACATCACCACCACTTGTCTCTTCATCAGATGTGACAACATTGGCATCTTGGAAGAAGTCGTTGAATTTTCTTTCTTTCCTTTAAGATTGGTACAATCCTTCTTCATATGTCCAGATATCCCACAGTTCCAGTACTTTAGTTTTCCTTTGTCCTTTCTTTTAGATTTGGATTTAGGTCTTAAAGATCTTGTATCATGCTCAAAATTCCTACCTCTCGTAATTAGTGCATCAGAAGATGTCCCTATGTTGCCATTTAGCTTTCTTATGACCTTCCCTTGAAGGGCTGAGATAATGGCGTCGACACTCAGGATTTTATTTGTGGTGCACATTGTGTCCTTAAATGACTCATACGATGCCGGAAGAGAATTCAGTAACATACATGCTTGTTCCTCATCTTTGATCACTTCCTCCATATCCAGCAATTTACAAACTAATTTATTAAAGTTGCTGATGTGAGCCTCCAGATCTCCACCCTCTGTCATCTTGAAGTTATACCACTGTCCCTTCAAGTGTAGGCAATTTTCAAAGGATTTTTTTACATAGATATCCTCTAACTTTGCCTATAAACTAGCTACAGTTTTCTCTCTCAAAACATTATAGAAAACCTCATCCGTGAGACATAAACGGATTGATGATAATGCCTTCTTATCCAGGGTATTCCATTCATCATCAGTCATGGTAGACTTTTTCGCTTCAAGAGCACCATCTACTTCTTGCTTGGTTAAGGAACTGATCATCTTGATCTTCCATAACTTAAAATTATTTTTGCTTAAGTACTTCTCAATATCTTACATAGTACTTCTCATTATTGTTAACCCGCAGATTCAGATTTGCGCCCCAATGATAGCTCTGATACCACTTGTTGGGATTTGTGCTGCAGAATTACACAGATATGAATCTAGGATAGTAATCCAAGAGCACCAAGCACTCACAAGAGAACACAGATTTAACATGGAAAACCCTTTCGAGAAAAAAACTACGGCACAAAGTAACCGATCTTTACTATGAAAATAGAAATTACAAAGGGAAAAGACTTACCCAATTCAAACAAGCTTGAATCTCACCATTACTACACCCTTTGGTAACCCTATAACCATTTTAGAAACTCTTAGAATACCTTTAGAAAGCCTTAGAACACATGAAAATGGCCCTAGGGACTCCTATTTATAGATGGAAAAACCCCACTTATGCCAAAAAATAGCCTCAAATTCACGCAGTTCGCGCACAAACTGCGCACCGTCTGCGTAACCCTCGACTAGTCGAAGGAGGGCTTCAACCAGTTGAAGGGACCTTCGACTAGTCGAGCCAGTCTCTCGACTGGTCGAGGAACTCGGACTCTAAGATTGGAGACATCAATTTAACAACAAAAAATCAAAAAGATACAAATCTCAAGTGGACTATACTCTATAAAGCAATGTTGACTAAACACTGTACCAATCAAAATTTCTTAGGGTGCACCTTAATGTTTCCACCTTGTTTATTTGCCATCTAATACATTGATAAGAATGCATAAGCTTGGATGGAGAAAAATAAGTATTAGCTTGATCCAAAACTTTTATGCCTTATTAAGGGTCAATCACCACGATTTCATATAGTATAGTTCACCTTATAATTGGATCTGTTTTATTTTTTGAACCATGGATGGATTGCGTGAATACATGATAGACACATCAAGGTGGCCCTGCAGTAATGGCCGCTCTCCTACCTGAGGCTGATGCAGGACAACCTTCATATCATCCCACCCTGTTCATCAGAAACCGGATTGCATGCTACCGTGGCCGGTGAATAGGGGTGTCAATGGGCCACGTTTGGCCCTGCTCGGATTGCGTACTCCCCTGCCCGTACCTATCTCCGAACGGGCAGTTCGGTGGGCGGGCTACCGTGATGTATCTGTACATCCAGACTGTCAATTCCTTTTCTCATATTATTATAAGGCATGAACACATAAATGAGGCATATCTAGGGGTGCACACGGTCGGATCCGGTTCCAAAGGGATGAGAACTAAAGGTGGCCCCCTTCACATTAACTGTCCATATTGACAGCTGGCAGGACCAATTCAACTACAGCTTTGGCCATTCGGTTCCAGTTTCAAAACCGAAACCGAACAGTGTGCACCCCTAGGCATATCCAACGCTCAGGTAGACTACACCAAATAATAAGCTTGGTTGCATTAAAATGCGCAAAGCATTAAATGCCAGTTGCATTAAATGCAAGAGTCATCAATGGCGTGGTCCATTTGATAGTTGGATTTGTCTTATTTTTGTTTTGATGCCTTAAAATAATATGAGAAAAGAGATAGAACAGTTTAGATGTACAGATACTTCACGGTGGGCCCGTCCACAGAACTGCCCGTTCGGAGGTAGGGACGGGCGGGGGTGGTACGCAGTCCGCGTCCCTGCAAAAACTCACAATTTGAATTGGGCTGGTCCGATGGATTAGCCTTCAAAATTTGGACCGAGACCAACGCCAGGCCCAGCCCGTTGACAGCCCTACCAGCGGATGATACTACCGGCCAATAGGCGGCCAACGTGATGTACGGGTTTTATCCACACCGTCAATCCAGTTTGCCATATCATTTTACGCTGTAGGCCAAAAATGAGAGAGATGAAAGGTTCAAACGGACCACATTACAAAAAGCAGCGGTGTTAATGATGCCCACCATTGAAACCTTCCTGAAGCTCACCGTGATGTTTATTTGCCATCTAACAGTTCATAAGCTCATATAGATGAAGGGAAAACACTGTACAAAACTTCTGTGGCACCGAGAAGTTTTCAACGGTAGTACTTTAATCCCCATTATATAGTCTACTTGAAAGTTTGATCTCCCTCGTTATTACCCCGTGACCTAAAATTGTAAAAATGGATGGAGGGTGATGATAAAATCCATATATCACATTGCCCCTAGAGGCCCCATCCCAAGCTCGGGATAATGGGCTTGATATATGGGTTTTATCTACACCGTCCATCTATTTTTACATACTATTTTAGATCATATGACCAAAAATGGATGGACATGGTCGATACAACACATACATCTAAGGTGGGCTCCACAGAACTTCGTGACGTCACTTCAATAGCGTGTCTCAATGCTCAACCTGTCGGTAGCTAATTCGCGTCCGTCCGGCAACATCACCTTATCCGCATCCGAATGGAGAAGTCTACGTGGACACATGGTTTCCAGACTAGAGCTCGTTTGAGCAAAGCCTCCACACGTATGCACTTTGTTTGCTCTCACAGGTGCCGAATTAACACGCGCAAGAGATCGAAACCTTTAGTTGTTACGGTGTCCACGGTTTAGATTTCTCATTATCAAAATCAGCATATTTTAATTATTACATTATCCAAACATGAACAAGTAAAGGGACGGTGGAAATAAATCAAAGAGTCATCCCTGAATCTAAAATCGGACTGATCACCCAAGAAATAGTTTCAATATGCTTCAGTCTAAAATATGGGTTACGCCTGATGAACGGATTGGATTATAAACATGTGTGCCAAAGCTAGCAGATATGAACAGTAAATCTCAGATAATACACTCGCGCGAGTCCAATTAGGATGATAAAAATCCGACGAACGATATAGTGCGTCAGACCGTGGCCGGTGTGATCGTGCCGATATTTCATACAAGTGTTGCCCACTATTTACTGATCCAGACCGTCTAAAATATTTAAATAACTTTATATAGAAAATTACAGGAAAGGATTTCAAGATTGAGAGATCTTTGTCACCAAATGCTTGGATTTCTTTTCTTTACTGTTCTATACTTTCTGAATCGTCAATTTGTAACACTTATCAAAATGTTATAAAATTGAAATATGTAATATTTTATTTTAAATTTATTCCATCCAAAGTATGGGTTATAATATAAACGCTATGGATGATTGAAATATTGTCTGTTTTTGTGCATAGTTGTCCATCAATACCATATAACGCTTCAAGAAAACAAGCATAGTTCATCGACAAAATCTTGAAGAATCTCTCGTTCTCACTGCAACTCCCAAAATCATTACAACCCCCGAAAAATCTTTCTCACTGCTACTCCCAGAACCATCCCAAGAATTCCTTCCATGGAAGCAGTTTCCAACCTTCTCTACAAGACATCTCCTTTCCATGTCCTCACACAGGCCAGGGTCAATCCTCCAAGGATTTCTTACCCACCCATGGCTTTTCTCAACTTCTCATGCAAATTCCCATCTGGGTTTTCAAAATCACACCTTGCAGACCTCAGATCGTCTCTCAATTCCTCCCAATTTGGTGGGTTTCTCTCAAGACAGAGGACCCAGTTCGTCGTTTACGCAACTGCTGCGACCGAGAAGAGTGTCCATGATTTCAGCGTCAAGGTAAGATTTTATTATTATTATTATTTTTTTACATTTATGAGTGTTGGTTTTTTCTCAATTTCTTTTGTGTATTGTTTGTTTCTTGGATTTTGTTTTTGTTTAGTTTGAATTGTTAGAACCATTTGTTTTCGAAATAGGTTTGGAGGTTTTGATCATGCGAACGGATAATTGGTTATTAAGAGTGATTGGGTTGTGCTTAGAATTGAGTGATATGAATTCCATGTTAATAGGAGTGATTGGTTTGTGCTTGGAATTGAGTAATATGATTTCAATGTCAAGGTAAGAATTTTGCAGTTTTCATTTTAAATATAGAGGTCGTTTGGATGCCTGTAAATTTTGTAAGTGTTAAATGAAGTTAATTGAATTACAGGTGTAAATTTTGTACAGCCTGTCCTGTTTGGCTTTAAGCTGTAATCTGTTTACAGGTAAATAGTTCTCTGTGTTTGGATAACTTGTAAATTGTTTAAGCTGTAATCTGTGTATAACCAAATTCCAAAATTCTAGCTGTTAGGCCGAATTTCATTTGCAGGTAAATGAAATCAGAGTTTTTTAGCAGGTTTTCATTTACAGCTAAAATCTGGAAATGCTTTACAGCCTGTAAATCAGCATGCAAACAGTTCCTATAAATCATTTACCTGCAATTCATTTACCACTAGCCCAATTTACAGGCATCCAAACGACCCCTTATGGGTGTGAATTTTTCTCATTTTCTTTTGTGTATTGTTTGTTTCTTGGATTTTTTTCTCCTGTTTGAATTGTTAGAATCGTTTGTTGTTGAAATGGTTTTGAAGATTTTGATCATGTGAATGGATACTTTGTTATTAAAAGTGATTGTGTGCTTAGAATTTAGTGATATGATTTCACTCTTAAGGTACGAATTTTGCAGGTTTTATATTTTAGATTTATGGGTGTGAATTTTTCTCATTTTCTTTTTGTACTGTTTGTTTCTTGGATTTTTGTTTTTGTTTTTGTTTTTTTTTTTTTTTTTTGTTTTTAAAGTTTTTGGTTTGAATTGTTAGAATCGTTTTGTTGTGGAAATGGGATCGAAGATTTTGATAATGCAAACAGATAATATGTGATTACAAGAGATTGGGTTGCGCTTAGAATTGAGTAATATGATGGAGGATAGTGCTTAATGAAGGTTCTAATCCTACACATCTTGTTGTGTACCCACCATATAAAATGATGGAGGATAGTGCTTAATGAAGGTTCTAATCCTACACATCTTGTTGTGTACCCACCATATAATATGATGGAGGATAGTGCTTAATGAAGGTTCTAATCCTACACATCTTGTTGTGTACCCACCATAAACACCTCATCAGAGACATCCATCAGGTGGGAGAAGGTGTTCAATAAGGGTAAGCTTTTTGTAGTGCCTCTTGTATAAGGGCCTGTTAGGATTGTTGTCAAAATTGTTCACATTAGTGATTATGTGATCGCATAATCGCATAAATATGTGCACATGGCATATATGATGGCCGGATATGCCATGTGCAGATTATGTGATCGCATACAGTCCAATGGTCGAAAATCTGACCATTGGACCTCAAAATTTATTTTTTTTGGAAATTCCTGTTTTTTCCCCTATAAAAGGCACTCCCCCTTCTCCATTTGCATTATACTTTCTCCAAAACTCTCATTTACTCTTGCTCTAATGTTTTAAGCATTCTAAAGCGCCAAACACTTTCATTCTCTCTTTCATAGTTTCAATTGAAGGCTTGAACCAAAGAAGCAAAGAAGCAAAAAATCAAGAAGCAATAGCAAAGAGACGAGAAGACTATTGTTTGGATGTCTTTAATCTGCAAAGAAATAGGGGAGTTCGATTGACCGAACAGCTTGCTCAATTGATCAAGTGAACTCCGGATTAGACAAATTGGTCTCTGGGTAGTTTTGGACAGGTTCGAGCGATTGACAAAATTAGAAAAATTCATGTAAATTCTCTAGACACTTTTGAGAATGTTCGATTGATCAAACATGTGGTGGCTCGATCGATCGCGGGTTGCTCGATCGATGTCGATCAATCGATGTTTGATCGACGGCGTGCATGGTTCTGCGTAACTGTGCGATTTGTTTCCTATTCCGGGTGTAACACTATATATATGGGTGTAATTGCAGGATTAAGGGAGAACGAGGAGGGCTAAGTCATTTCTAGTGTTTGGAAGGGAGAAAATAAGGGTTTTCGCGTATGTAAATTCATCTAATTTCTTATAATTCGTTTTCATAGTGGATTTGCTTGTCGTTTTGTGCCATGGTTTTTTCCCGCAAGGGTTTTCTACGTAAAATCTTGTGTTCCTGTGCATGCTTTGTTTGTGTTTGCTTCTCGTCGTGTGATTCGAATTTGGGGTTTGCTTCCGCGGTTCCCCAACAAAGACAAGCTCACAAGAAGTAATCTTCATTCTAGTCTCTTTTATTCTCTCATTCACTCTGTCTTTCTCTCTCTAATCTATTATCTATATCTCTCATTATTTCTTCTCTTCCTTTACTTTCTTTCTCTCAATCTGATTCTATCATCTTCCTTTACTTTCTTTCCCTCAACCTTGTTCTCTCAATTCTCAAGTTTCATCTCATCTCTTAATTTTTGTTTCATTAGCCTTCTATTCTAATCTCTACTCTAAGTTCTAACTTCTATGATCTATTTCTTTCATTAGCATTCTCAAGACTCAAGAGGCTCAAGTGACAACTCAAGAGTCGAGTGACAAGCAAATATTCAAGAGTCACCTAACAATCAACACTATTTTTTTTTATTGTAAATTTTAATTGTATAATTGTATTTGTGTTTGTATTGTGTATTTGTGTAAATTTTAATTGTATAGTGTAAATTTTAATTGTATAATTGTATTTGTAGCTCCACTATAAAATTAAAATTTACACAAATACACTATAGTGAGACAACCCCCCCCCCCCCCCCCCCCCCCCCCCCCCCCCCCCCCCCCCCCCCCACTCTTACAATTGTTGTAAATTGTAGCTCCACTATAGTGAGACACACACTCTCTCTCTCTCATATAGTAATAATCTAATAATATAACTAATAGTAGACATCTACATTGGTATTTACTATTTAGTAGTTACTAGTTAGTTATTAGTTAGTACTTAGTAGTTGGTATTTAACTAGTAGCTAGCAACAACTTATTTGTTTCATTGTTTGTCTAATACACTTACTCGTGCACTAATACACTACCTAGTGTCATCATCATATCTTCTTCCCAATCTTCTTCTTTGAAACCGAACTCAAATGACTCGGATTGGAAGTACGGGCATTATCGAAGTGCCGGTGAGAAGTCTCAGATAATGTGTGATTTGTGCGGATATATAAGTTCCATTGGTATTGGCTGGCATAAACGACACCTTCGTGTCCCAATTTTACTCCAGAGATCCATAAGGAAAACATGGAGTACATGAACAAGAATGCTCGGAAAAGACATGATACAACGGTTATTCAAGAAGAATTTATGGAGAGAAGCTTAGGAGGACATTGATGTAGTAGATTTGGATGCTTCTACACCACCTACATTCATGGGCGATGTAAAATAGCAGCCAAAAGAGCCTGTGGGCATGGGCCTATGGATAGGTGGTGTGACCACATCCGAAAGATATGGTTGACCAAAGTAGTAAGGGCAAAGGACTCGCCCAAACCACTTTGGAAAACTGTTATAAGCAGAAGGATAGAAAAACCACGATTCAGTACATTGCAAAGTAGTACCAAGCTGGTGTAACTTTTAACACATTAAATATGAAGAGTTTCAAGATAATGGTTGAACTATAGGTCAATTTAGGCCCAGCTTTTCTTGTCATGAAGTGAGGGAGAGTTACCTAAAAAGGAGGTTCAGTTTATTAGAAATTTTATCTCCAAATACAAAGAAAGTTGGAAATTTTATGGTTGTACGTTAATGGCCGATAGATGGACCGATAGATCGGACATTGATAAACTTTCTTGTTAATTGTCCAATTGGGATAATGTTTTTAAAGTCTGTGGATGCATCGGCCCATTCTTACACACCCGATTATTTATTCAAATTGTTAGCTAATTGAAGAGGTAAAAGATGAATATATTGTTCAAGTTATCACGGACAACGCAACTAATTATGCAGCTGTTGGTCGCTTTATTATGGAGAAGAGACGATGCTTATTTTGAACTGCATCTACGGCACATTGTATTGATCTAATGTTAGAAAATGTAGGTAAGTTGTATATTAAGATAATGATGTAGAGCGGGTCACGGATAGTTTCATGGCCAAGATGGATCAGAAAAGGCCCGGTCGACGACAGAAGTGATCCGGACCGTCGGACCTTAGATCAGACGTATCTCGCAATCCGAAATGAGTTACCTGACGTAAAATATATGATTTTGGGGTAGAACGAGCTACTTTAGCCATTCAACCCTGCTATGCCGGGTTGCGATGCTCGGAATTGCGAGAAACCCCTGGATCGACGGTCGTTTCCCTGTTTTAATTTCGTTTTTACTATAAATAGTAAGTTTTAGTTTGATTATAACCCTTCATCCGTCGGGCTTTAGGAGTTGTGCCCAACGTGAAAAGAGCTTAGAATAATTAGGGGAACGGTTTGGTGAAGCCAAATAGGACACTTACTATTTTTGGCCGAAAACCTTGCGCACTAGTAGACATCACGACCGTCTATAAATAGTAAGTTTACTATTTATAGTAAGTCGCGAATTCTAGGAGTTTTAGTTGTAGTTTGATTCTGATTTCTTTCCCATTGCTTGGTACCCCCATTTAAAGGGTTGTGAACTCGTTTTTATTCATCAATTAATCAATTTCGAATTTATTAGAATTTATTTCTATTTTCTGCTTTCTTGCCTCGTGGATTCGAGAAGTCTCTGTGAGGAGTCCAGAGAAGCTCCGTGGATTCGGAGTATTTATCCTCATCACGTTCATCCCTGCGTCAGATAATCGTTAAGGCTAGGAGAATCACGATATTTATGTACAAGCATCCTCTTCTTCTCCGTCACATGAGAAGTCACCTTGGGTGTAATTTGCTTCATCTGGTCGTGACCCGATTTGTAATAGTTTTCTTAACTTTATAAATGTTAAAAAAAAATTTAAAAAGAAGAAGAAGAAGAAGAAGAAGAAGAAGCTAAACTTAGGACCTTTATAGTGTCGGCTGATTGGAATAATAGACCCTAGTCAAAGAAGGTCGAAGGAAAGTTAGTCCAACAAACTATTCTTACCATATCTTTTTTGAATCAAGTGATAAAGGCCTTAAAAGTGTTAGAACCCTTAGTAAGTGTGTTGCGATTGGTGGATGATGATGAAAAGCCACCTATGGGCTATATCTATGATACGATGGAGAGGGCCAGAAACAACATCGTGGACCACTTCAACTGTAAAGAATGTGATTACCAGCCCATCCTAGATATTATAGATGCTAGATGGGGTACCCAAATGTTTTCACTTTCAAGGCAGAGTTTTGCAGTTTTTATTTTGCGGGTGTTGCAAATTTTTGTTGAGGAACGCTACGTGTACCAACTCACGTGAGATGTGCAGGTAGTTGCTCATCACATGTACCAACATGATAAATCCGTGTGACATCCAGCCATTCATCATGTAGGGCTCAGTGTGTGATGCCCTACCCAAGCCAGCCATATTTGCAGAGATTTTATTTTTATTTTTTTGCAGTTATGTAAACAATGACCAATCTTTTCATATTCAAAATTTGCATGTGGCCTGCATGATAAATGGACCAGCTTGACTTTTAGTCCACAGCATGTTCACAGTGCACCCTACCTGATTAATGACCTGGATCTTGCACATATGTGCTGCAAAACCCTTGTTAATCTCACTTGAGTGAGTACCTTTAGCAATCTTTTTTTCTTTTTTTTTTGTTAGTTTGTTTAAATTCATGGAATTCATTGTCATTGAGACGGTCCTAAGGCTTTGATGCTTTGACTGAATGATAACTAAAGCAATCGATTTAAACTAAAAATTGAGTAATATGATACAGGATATTGACGGGAAGGATGTTTCTCTTAGCAAATTCAAGGGGAGAGTTCTCTTGATTGTCAATGTAGCTTCAAAATGGTAATCTACCTTTGTTTTCCATTTCATTCATTTAGATTATGAGATTTCCCTACTGTAACTTCATTTTTGTGGTTTTCATTTATAAATGTGGAGTTGTTTTCTTAGTGAAAGATTTGATTTTGCATGTTAGCGGCTTGACAACATCGAATTACTCTGAACTCTCACACATTTATGAGAAGTACAAAACACAAGGTGAGTTGAAACTGAAGAGAGTTTTCGTTTTTTTCTTTTCATTTCCTTCGTGATTTGGAGAATTATGTCGGTTTAGATTGTGTTAGTTGCTAATCATGTATCTAAATCAAAATGTTGTGAGTTGGTTTGGTTTCTATTTTTCAAACAATAGAGACTCTTCCACTATGTACACTCCATCCACCACATGCAGCTCAAATCATTTGTTAAGGAAAACCAATATGTTTCTTTTCTTGTATGCATTGCTGAACATCATCATCATCAAGCCTTATCCCAACCACTTGATGTCGGCTAAATGAAACCTTTCCTGCTATTCCACTCTATCAAGGGCCATTAACTTCAATTAGACCATAGGTCATCCTGTCTTTTTTTACTACCTCCACCCACATCCTTTTGGACCTTCCCCTTGCCCTTTTAGAGTCCTCATGTACCCACTCCTAAGTAGTGTTGTTATTGATCTCCATTGCACATGATCAAACCATGTAAGTCTACTTTCCCTCATCTTATTACTTACTGTTGTTACTCCTCCGATCCCTTGAATGCATCCATTTCTAATTCTTTCTGTCTTTCTACTCATACATCTCAACATCTTCATTTCAACTACATTCATCCTATGAGCATGTTGTTCCTTATTCTTTAAAGCTTCCTTCCACCAGGTTTGTTGATTTTTTTGGAAATGAGAGGGGAGGGGTATTAATAGGTGATGGCAATGGCATTTTGGTTATTAGTGGGTAAGCGAGGGGCAAAATACCACATGAGTTGTTGTGATTAGTTCTTGGGAGTTAGGGACACATGACCTTCTCTTTTTGAGTGATTGGGGTGTTAGGCTTGGTGATTTGGGTGAAATTTAAGTGTAAAGGTGTAAAAAATGGGTTTTTTTTTTTTTTTTTTAATTGGAAAAATACTCAGAAAATATCCTTGATAAGTAGGTGGCTGATTGGAAAAAAAAAAATGGAGAATGGGAAAGTAATGTCATAATTTCCATCACTAATTTTTGACCTATTTATGACACCCGGAATATCAGCCATTAAAAGTGGAAATCCAATTTCCGTCACTAATTTTTTACCTATTTATGACACCCAGAATATCAGCCATTAATTGCGGGGACACGTGGAGGCTCTGTGGGGACACCTAGTAGGGCTGAAATCAAATTTCTGTCATGGCTATTTTTGGAAACCTGCTATTTTATTTTATTTTTAAGAGGTGGATATCCAATTCCTGCCCCCGCTATTTTTAGTAGGGCCCCCAAATTTAGATGATTTGGGTGTCCTAAAGATACAAGTTTGGGTTGGATGGTATGGATGATTCGGATTGGGTTGTTGGGTTGGATTGGATGGATTCCTTGCGAGAAGTGGCCCTTGTATCTTGTCCGATTGGTTGTCCTGTTATCAGATGTTTCCAGTCTCTCCACTAGTAGTCCTCACATTTGTTACTACTGCCTCATACATATTCTTGTCTCTCAACAATCGGGCATTGTTGAGACGTGTCGCTTATAGGGAACACCTTAGTAGGAGTTTGGAATGTCATATTATTTGGATTCATGTTGGAAGTTATGGTACAAGTTCGACACTGTCTAACAACATGATGCAACCCTTCTTTATCCGTGCACGGGACTGGCAATGAGAGCACACAACTCCCACAGGAACAATGTAATGGACTATTACATAGGTTGATTACAATCAAGCTCCATCTAACTGTCTGTTACATAGGTTGATTACAATCAATGAGTTGTATGTGTTGCAGATATAAGATTAAATTGGTCAAAATTAACACCAATGTGGTCCATACATTGCTCATATCAGCTGATATGTACCAATACATACGGTTTTGGAGCCTGCCTGATGAGTGTCCCAATGCTGATATCTTGAACCATGCAAGTCAATCCCCACTGTCCAAGCTGCAGGCCCCATTGTGGATGGATCATATCCTGTAAATCACACTGATGAGACAATCATAACCACCACTTATTTTGGATTGCTAACCATTTCATTTTTAACCATCCACTTGATGGGCACCAATCTGGGTTTTGCAGGATTCGAGATTTTGGCTTTCCCTTGTAACCAATTTGGTGGACAGGAGCCTGGGTCAAATCCGGAGATAAAGCAGTTTGCTTGTACAAGGTTTAAAGCCGAATTTCCTATTTTTGATAAGGTATGTCAATCTCCCTCCATCCCTCCCTCCTAAGTCTGATTAAAAAAATTTTAAAAAAACAAAAAAAAAAAACAAAAAAAAAAAAAAAAAAAAAAAAAAACCTCTGTCTGATCATTATCATCGTCGTTATCATTATTCTCCACATATATCTGATAACAAAGTACTTAGCACATGGCAGGTTGATGTTAATGGGCCGAATACCGCTCCAGTTTATCAGTTCTTGAAGTCAAGTGCTGGGGGATTCCTGGGTGATCTGGTTAAATGGAACTTTGAGAAGTTCTTGGTGGACAAAAACGGAAAGGTCGTTGAGAGATACCAACCAACAACATCCCCTTTCCAGATCGAGGTACACCGCTTTCATCCATGTTAAAGAAATAAAACTCCATGATTCTCTAGGGGCGTGATTGGATGTACCCAAATGAGAAGTGAACATGATAGTTTGGTGGAACAGATGGTCATCCATTCCTACATGCATCTAGGGCAGCATATAAAATGGGAATCACAATGCATGGTCTCCCAATTTTCTGACTATCAAAGTGGCAAAATTTTTGGGGTCAGATCCGAAAAATTGCTGATATTTAGGCTTAAATCATCCCACCGGCCTTTGTAATGCTGGGATGTCTTAGGGGTTATTTGGGATCAAGGAAATGAGAATGTGAATTTGGTAAATCGATTTATGGTCAAATTCATGGATTTGCATCAGACTTGGGTTTGGCAAATTCCAGACTTTATTGCAAACTACAAATCCATGGATTTAGGGAGCATTTATTGGAAAGGAATTACTGGGTTTTTTTTTTTTTCTCCTCCATTAGGATCTTTGCCAAATCTTTAGTTTTTTGCCCCAAATCTATGGATTTATGGAGGCATGGATTGGGGAAATCTACGGATTTGGCAAATCCCCAACAAAAAATGAACAGGGGAGATTTGAAATCCGTGAATTCTACGAATCCCTTCCCCAAATCCCTCACCCCAAACAGTCCCTAGTTCATGTTAAAGGAAAAAAGAAGAAGAAAATCCACCAGTTGCATGGCTAGCATTTGTCTGATTGATAGATTGTTGGCTCATGATGATCATTCCGGTTCATTGAAAAGTAGGCCATCAATATGTGATGGGGCCGAACAGATGAACATCTGGATTGTTAAAAGGTAGGCCCTGCCCGAACAGTTGCAGCTTAGCAAAACATACCCTTTTGTCTCAGTCGTGCATTATGTGTTTCATCATTTTTGGTGAAGGAACACTGCACCAAGAACACACCACTCTGTCTGGTTACGCATGGTTGTATTCCACGCTAACCAAATACACCCACCAGCCTTGCTTTTAGGTGGGGTTCCTTCCCTGCATGAATCAATTATCATATGCTCAGGTTGCTTTTCTTCTAAGCATCCAACTTCACTTGACATTCCTCTTTCCGGAAAGCCTAGTTCATATTTCCTTGAACAAATTGCGGTAGAACCTGGCAAAAATGATGATTCCAACAATGGTTCTGCAGTTTTAGGCTGTCTTTGGATGCACATGTGATTTAAATTGCAAACATTTCAGTTTATCTGGACAAAGTAAAAAGAACAAAATGATTCTTCCCAGTATTTATTATAAGGAAATTACAATTTGGTCATTTCCAATTCACTTATCTCATAATTGCAACTCAATTTGACAGTGCATCCAAACACACCCTTAGTGAATTTTGTTATTGGCCTCCATGCAACTCTCCCATTTGTATGGTTGCAGAAGGACATCCAAAAGCTCCTAGCAGCTGCATGACCCTTGCAGCAGTAAATGCATAATTGCAACTTTGTTATTAGCCCCATGCAACTCTTCCAGACAAATGAAAAGAGCAAAATGATTCTTCCCAGTATTCATTATAAGGAAATTATAATTTGGTCATTTCCGATTTACTTGTCTAAGAATTGCAATTCAATTTGATAGTGCATCCAAAGACACCCTTAGTGAACTTTTTTATTGGGCCCCATGCAACTCTCCCATTTGTATGGTTGCAGAAGGACATCCAAAAGCTCCTAGCAGCTGCATGAGTCTTGTTGCAGTAAAAGCATGAAGAGAGAGGGCTCAACAGAAGTCTACACAAACATCTGTTAGGATTTTGCTCACAACATACTCTACTTTTGTATTCTAAGGTTCCCTTAAAATGGGTTTGTAATATCTACCTCAATAGTTTCTTGTATGACTTAGTGTTTGGATTTCAATAAAACATATCTGCAGAAAAGAAAGAAAAAGAAAGTGTAGTGTGTGTGAGTGATCCAGGGTTCAATTCCTGGTAGCGTTACCTTTCAAGAAAAAAAAAAAGAAAAAGAGAGTGAAATCAGTTTCACTATGATACAAGTGCTTTTATTGGGTTTTCTGGATGAGGAATTCTACTATACAATGGATGCAGGCCGTCGTTGGATGGCTACTGTGGTGTGATCTCTATGTGCCTTTGGGCTATATGGCCCAATCACATGGTGGCTCACTAGACTGTGGGCCCAAGCAGCTCTAGCAAGTGCTACCTTTATGGTGTAGCCATGCATTCAGCGGATGGCTCCGTGAGGTATACATATCATGGTAGAACATTATTCCTCATCATCATCACCATGAAAGCCTTGATCCCAACAAATTGTGGTCAGCTACATGAATCCTGTTATGCCATTACACTCCGTCAAGGATCATATCTTCAGTTAAACCGGAGGTTATTTAGTATTTTTTAACTACCTTCGCCATGTTCTTGTGGGCCTTTCCCTCACCCTTTTTGAGGCTTCAACCTAATAAACTCACTCCTAAATGTTGTAATTCTACCTGAAATGACAAATTTTCTTTCCTAGAACAAATTGTGACCATACATATGCTGAAACCTGGGAAGATTCTAGCCATACGATCATTAGCCATTTGTTCTGACTATAGGCAGCCCTCTCATTCACCCTGTCCATTTTTCTCCTTTTTCTGACACCATATTTTAGACTGTCCATCAGGTGGGTCCCACTATGTAATGTGCCTCAGACCATAAATCAGTGTTGGACCACAGTTTTAGACAGAGTTGGCTAGCTTGGAAAAACTTGCCAAGTTCTTTCTGTATAACAATTTGTTTCAATGACTCTGGCCGGACTAGGTCATCTACACGATGGGAACCATCTGATGGACGGCTTGGATCTCACCTCGGCGTCCTTTATAAATTGATGTGTGGGCTTAGGATGTATTATTATGACTAGATTAGGTGTATCTTTCCATATGCTCATTTAATGGGGTCATGCGATATTTAAAATTAGAGCTATCAATGGGCTGGGCTGGCCTGTGGGCTTTTGGGCTAGGTAAGTAGCTTTGCGCATGTCATTTTTACAGCCCATGGAGTAGGCTTGGGCTTAGATTTAAAAGCCCGAACAAGTTTTAGCTGAGCTTGGGCTCCCGTGGCCCGGCCTGATGTGGTCCGTGCCCATATTTCTCTACCATATTATATTATATTTAAATTAATGATGGGGCTAAAATGTGAGTATAGCCTCATATTGGTCTAATTCGAACTAGGGTTATACATCGAGCCGAGTCAAGTCGAGGGGAGCCAAGTTTGGCTTGACTCGTCCGTGTTCTCCTCGAGCTCGAGCTTACTATTGGAGCTTGGCTTGTTTGCCAAATCTTTCGAGGCGAGCTAATGGATTGAATCGAGACAAGCCTACTCCCAACCCAGACTGGCCCCACCTGACCCAATCCATCCACAATCCAACTCCCAAATCTCTTTTTTGGAATTTGGAGTTTTCTATTTTCAGACAATTACATAAATAAATTAAAAAAAAAAAAAAAAAAATCAAAAAGTAGATTTAGATAAAGGTACCTTGCTATTGGGAGAGAGAGACGAGCTCGGGTGCGACAAATTGGGTAAGAAAAAGAAAATATAAAATAGGAATGGTAATATAGGACACACACACACACACACACACACACACACACACACACATATATATATATATATATATTATTCGACTCGATCCGAGCTCAAGCTTCGAGCAGAGCCAAGCCAAAGTTCGAATCGAGTCCAACTCCGAGCTTGGCTCGCCTCAATTCATCGTTCAAACCAAGTCAAATCAAGCTAGATCGAGCCAAGCCCAGCGAGCTTTTCGAATTAGGTTGGCTCATACAACTCTAATTCAAACTCGGATTGTGTGGTGTATAATACATTCAAAGTCGGATTGCCTGGTGTAGAACACAACACCTGCGTTGGTACAATGTACAAGTGAAAAAGTTACGTGGGCCTCACCATGATGTGTGTGTTTTATCTATGCCACCCATTCATTTTGCCATATCATTTTAGGGCATGAATGCAAAAAATGGGCAGTTCCAAAGCTCGAGTGGACCACACCATAAGAAATAGTAGGGATTCAACTATTGAAAACTTCCTTGGGGGTTGCAAAAGTTTTGGATCAAGATTATATTTGTGTTTTCATCCAAGTTTGTTTGACCTTATCAACAGGTTTGATGGAAAATGAACATCATGGTGGATCCTAAGAAGGTTTCAATGGTGGGGATAATACGGTGGGCATTATTATACCCACTGCTTCCTGTGGTGTGGTTTAGTTGAGCTTTGGATCTGCCTCATTTTTTGTCAGGTGCCCTACAATGATCTGAAAAAAAATGGATGGAGAGCATGGATAAAACACATACATCATGGTGGGGCCCACAAAGCTTTTCCACGGTGTACAAACCAGATGGTATCGGTTCAATTCATCTGCTTCATTTATGGGGCTGATGTGGTGTCTACCACATTCAACCTATCCAAAAGGTGGATCCTTACTCTTGCTCCGAGGGTAGACTCTTAGGAGCTTCAACACCGGGTCAAGGGTTCGAGTATCCATAGGTGGTGAAATCTCACTACAGCATGAGTGTGCGGGGGTGTGCGTGTGCGTGTGTAAAAAAAAAAAAAATAAAAAAAAAAAAAATAAAAAAAAAAAATAAAAAAAAAAAACCTATCCAAAAGGTGTATGCCAATGTGATTTACCTATGAACTAATAACCAAAGCTAATCTGATCATCAAGTGGACCACATGTAAATTTCTAGGGTTTTGGGCAGCCTGTTTTTTTTCTTTTATTTTCTTTTCTTTTAGTGTGTGATGCATCTTGTAGTTGGATAGGCCCGGTTTTTGGTTCGTATGATCAGAATGGTGGGGTGTACCAATCTGATGGACGGGTTGGATGTCACACACCACAAATACCTGACCTCTTTAATTCTTTCAAGAGAGAAGAAGTAACGGATGGGAGCATTTAATTCATTTCACTAACAAAAAAGTAGCCTATCGACTTTGGAAAAGTCAAGGACTGGTTTGGTGAAATCAGAATTCGTAGAGAATTTTCCAGTTATTCAATTTAATTTATTGCAATTCAATTTAATTGGGTATCCAAACGCACCCTAAGGCTTCTAGATGGGCTATAAATGGATTGTTGAAGAGTTATTACTTATCTACTACTGTCTTTTTACTTTTTTATTTGTTATCACGTTTTTACTGACATTTTCAGGCATGCAGTTTAAACAGTCAACACTTGATTCGTTTCCTTTATTTTTTTCAAACAACTCAGCCGCCTGTCTATGGCCGGAAAGGAAAGCAGCTTGCCTGTGACCCGGGCACAGAGATATTCCTCTGCCAGGGCTGTGTGGGGCCCACAGAGATGTACGTGACAAATCTTCTCCGTCCATCTGTTTTGCAAGACCATAATAAGACAAGATTCTAAAAATCAGGCAGATTCAAAACTCATGTGGCCATACCACACCAAACAGGTGGGGATTGAACCCCTTGGGGTGGTAGAAGTTTTCTGTTACAATGATTTTTGTGCCTACAGTTTATCTGAGTGGTAATGACCTTATGAACGGTTTGGATGACATATAAACATCATAGTCAGCTCCAGGAAGGTTTCAACTGTGGACGTTTCTGTTCCCACTGTTTCGTTGGTATGACCCACCTGAGTATTGGATGTGCCTGATTCTTATATTAGTGTGATCTTTAAAAACAGATGAACGGAGTGGATTTGTCACTTACATTTCCGTGGACTCGGCCAAGGGCACAGTACATATCTGTTTTGGTCACATGCAATCCGCTTCCACAGGAAAGCCATCCACCTTTTTCCGTTTTTTGAAGTGGACCATTCATGCAGTTGGCTATTAAAAGTAGAAATGGTCAACGGTTGAGAAAGACCGGGTAGAACCGTGAAGGGTTGTTCGGATGCAAGTTGGCTTTGCAGAAGCCATTTAAGGTATGGGATTAGTTATTTTATTTATTATTTGTTAGACAATTGAAATAGAAAATAAGGATTATGATTCATGTAGAAAGCTTAGAATTGAATGGTATTGAATTATATTAGATAGGATTAATACTGTTTAGGATAAAAAATTTGAGACAGGAAAACACCAGATTAAGCAAACTCATGTTTGGTAGACTATGAAATTGTAATCAACGGATCAAATTTACAATGGATGTTGCTCACTTGTATACATATATAACCAGAATGTCACATGTAAATGGTGTATATGAATGGGCAGCATGGATAAAAGCATGCATCAATGTGAGGCCCACATGTGTAGAGGATTTCAAAATTCATAGAAATCCAGCATGTGACAAATGCAATTCCAAGGGATTAATTGCAATTCCATCCCACCTAATCCCAACCTTTCCCATCATCTCCAAATGTCAGATGGAATTGAATGGTCCAAATGGAATTCTATTCCATTTGACACCCTGCGCCCAAACGCTCCTTAATGTGGATAACAACATTTGTTTTATTTATACCATGTGTGTTCATTGACACACATGTGGTATGTTATGTTACGCATTTGAAGATGGACAATAACACGTGCACATGTGAGGCATTTGAGGGTACTTGGATATAAACTCATTTGGACCATTTAAACTTAGATAGTCACACATGTGGTGCATTTGGCACATGCGATGCATGTTCATGAAATATTTACTCACGTCAACTGAACTAATGACATGACATTCCACTTAATTTAGACACATTATCCTTGTTTCCTTAAGATTCTTATGCATTTGACAAACCATGGACTGTCCTTGCTTGAATTTGAACCGCGGGAGATGTCTGGTTTAGCCTAACAAGTATGAATTTTGAACTACATGCTATCTATTGTAGGGCCCGCGGTGTGGCAGTTAAGATTCACCACTTCCCCTACGTCCGATCAGGTCAGAGCTGGTTGGGTCCTTACCCATGGCTTAGTGGTAGACTCACAAGAGTTTCAACACTAAGGTCATGGGTTCAAGTATCCATTATAGTGAGTGCCAATAATAATAATAATAATAATAATAATAATAATAACAATAAGAAGAAGAAGAAAAGAAAAGAAAAGAGTCAGCCTTTATTGGCCCATTTAACAAATTGGTGGTTGAGTCAACCATTTAGTAGATGGGCTCAAGATTGCAAACATGAACCTGACCACTAACCCATGAAGAGCAAGCTGAGCTATGACCCAACTATAGGCGAGATCACAGCTTTCTATTACTGTTCACAAGCGTATTATAAGTGGGTGTGGTTAAGTTGGCATGAGCCCAAGTGGGCTCAAGTCCCATCTACAAAGTGGTTGGGCTACTTGCCCTTGAGATTTGGATCTGCTACATTTTTTGGGACCATGTCCTTAAATGAGCTGGAAAAACTAATGAACGGAATGGATATATAACATGTACATCGAGGTGGGGCCCACAATCAGGGACCCACCAACTATGAGATTGGCCCGGACTCACCTAATGAGCCGCGTCGGCCGAATCCGAGTCCGGCCTGGATCCCATGGGAGGGGATTATGGGGTCCCCGGCCTCACCCAACAGGGTGCGGTCCCAACTGTGGGCCCACATTGATGGATGTATTGTATATTCATACCGGCTGTCTGTTTTTTCAGCTCATTTTAGAACACAAGCTGAAAAATAAAGTAGATACTAATTTCAGGTGGACCGCACCACATGAAACAGTGGTGATTGACCATTAAAAACTTCTTCAGGATCACAAAAGTTTTGGATTAAGCTTATATTTGTTGTTGGTTTTTTTTTTTTTTTCCTTCGCCAAGGCCTGTGTGACCTTATCAACAGCTTATATGGAAAGTAAACGTTAGGTTGGGCCCACTTGAGATTTGGGTATACTACATTTTTTGAATGGAAAGTAAACATTAGGTTGAGCCCAGGAAATTTTGGAAGCGGCTTGGCCGGTGTACTTCACACCGGCTATACAGCAGCTGTATTGATGTAAGCAAGTTATGTGGATCTGATCATGAGGTATCTATTATATCTAAACCGTTCATCCATTTTACGAACTCGTTTTAAGTCTCGATACAAAAAATAAGACATATTTAACTATTAAGTGGACCACACTAAAAGAAGCAGTGGGGGACTGAACGTCTGCCATTGAAACCCTTTTTGTCCCATAAGCTTTGGATAAATATGAATTTCTTTTTTCCTCTTGTGACTTGATAAATATGAATTTCTTTTTTCCTCTTGTGACTTAATGAACAGATTAAATGGAAAATAAACGTTATGGTGGACCCTACGAATTATTTAACGGTGAAAATCATTGTCTCGGCTGCTCTTTGTGGTGCGGTCCAATGATATTTTTTTATATGATTCACTTTTCGAATAATGCTAAAATAATCTCTAGAAATAGATGAACCGCGTAGATATAATAAATACATCACGCCATGTAACTTTGACCTCCTCTGAATCGTTCGTACAACTCGGAGCTCGAGGAGCACGACACGTACACCAGCCAATCCGCTTCCGAAAATGTTTAATAGCAGCCACCACTGTTTCAAGTGGTATGGCCCACTTGAGATTTGAGTATGCTTTATTTTTTTTAATAATGCCTTTAAATGAGCTAATAATACAGATGGACGGCGTGGATATACAATAAATATATTAAGGTGGGCCCCACGGTCAGGCCACTACGTGTTGGTGAGGCAGGCAGGGGCAGCTCCTAATCCGCTCCCGAATCCCGTAAATGTCGGACACAGTTTTCATGACGGAAGCGAATTAGGTGCGACCCCGGCCTTACTGACGACAGTGCAGCCCTTGCCGTGGTGCCCACCTTTATATATTTATGATATATCAACACCGTCCATCCGTTTTATAAAATCATTTTAGTGCATGAACTCAAAAATGAAGCTGATCCAAATCTCAAAGTTGACTATATTATAAGAAACAGTGGTGATTAAACATTCTACCATTAAAAAGTTCTTAAAGCTCATCATAATGTTTCCTTAATGTTTATTTTCACGTATTGATAAGGTCAAAAAATCCTCGAAGAAGGAAAAAGTAAATATCATCTTGCTCCAAAAATGTTTTGGCCCAAAGAAGGTTTTAAAGGTAAATCACTACTGCTTTCAATAGTATGGTCCAACTGAGATTTTACTCTATGTTATTTCTGGAACATACCCTAAAATGATCTGAAAAAATGGATGGTCCGCGTGGATATACAATATATATACATAAATGTAGGCCCACGGTGAGGGATGTACCGTCTTGTGTGATCCCGTGCTGCACCCAATCCAGTCCCCGTCAATGACAGTCTTTTTACTTCTGTTTTTTTCTTATTCTTTTTAACTTTTGACCAAAAGCAGCCTGCCTTTCCGTCTCTCTTGAAAATAAAACTGTGCGTCTCATACCCATCACCTTCATTTGGAAGGAAACGGATTGGCTACTCCCCCTGCCACCAGCCAATGGCTGATGGTCGGTGCTCTGTGGGCCCATCATGATGTAAGTATTTCATCCATGCCGTCCATATATTTTTCCAGATAATTTTATAGCATTAGAACAAAAATTAGATATATCCCAATCTCAAGTGGACCACATTACAGGAAACAGTGTTGAATGAGTGTCAACAATTAAAAACCTTTTGGGGGCCATAAAAGTTTTGGATCAAGCTGATATATTTTTTTTTCCCTTCATCTGGGCCCGTATGACCTAATCAACAGATTGGATGTCAAATAAACAATACATTGGGCCTTAGGAAGATTTTAATGGTGGATAACCAATCACTATTGTTTTCCTGTAGTGTGGTCCACCTGAGATTTATATCCCTCTTATTTTTATAGTGAAACCCTAAAATGATCTCTAAAAATGGATGAACGGAATGGATGAAATACGTACATAATTGTGGGGCCCATAGAGCACCGACATCAGCCACGGGGCTGGTGGCAGGGGGAGTAGCCAATCCGTTTCCCGAGTTGGGCCGTACCGCGTGGTTGGTGGTATCATTGCCATCAATCGCATAATTGATGAGACTGGCGATTGAATGGATGGAAATCCAGACCAACAAACTGATGGGCCCACTGATTATAAACATGATTTTAGCTGTTTCTATCCGTTGGATTTACGGTTTTTTTTTTTTTTTTCTCGACCTTTGTTTTCAACTTTTCTTGACCGGCCAAAGCGGGTTACGGATTGGATGGTTATGATGTTTTTGAGATACGGGCTCATCAATTGAGGTGGTCCAGCTACACGTGTGTACTCTACATAGAGGAGGGAAATCCATCTCCGTCCCTTGCAATGGCCCACTCGAGCTTCTTATTTAATTTTTAGCTGATATCATGACATGAGCCTATGTATAGAGTGAATGTTACATCATCAAGGTAGAGTCTTATAAAACCCTACGTTTTTTTTTTTTTTTTTTTTTTTTTTTTAGGGTTAGCTTGTTAGTACACACCCATGTCAGTACACATGCTCAATGTTAGCCCCCCTAGTGTTGAAACGAGGTATCTCCGGTCAGTCTGCCAGTTGAGCTATGGATGTAGGTGTGAGTCTTATAAACCTTAGCCTACATGAGGAGAGGTCAATACCAACACAATAAAAAGAAAATTAAAAGAAAGCAATTGCAATCTATGCCATTCCTTTGTGCCGTTAAATCTCAACTGTCCTTGCCAAAAAGTTACATTTTTTCAACGAATTTACCCTCTCTTTGCTAATGCCATGAAGACAAATTGCAATAATAATAATAATAAACTGACCTAAGCTACTATCATTATATATTATAGAAATATATTTGGAAATTTCTTTACTTAATTATTAATTGTGATTACTATTTGCAAATATTTTATTTTTGAAAATTCTTTTACAAATCTGAAAAAATCCTGACTAATTTCATGGCTAAAAAATTGCTGAGATTGGTAGATGTGGCTATTGTGTTATGGCCTACTTATGACCCTATATGTCCTGCGAGCGAGAGCTACTAGATTATTTGGTCTCCCATTCTCACTGGTAACACTTCTGGCACGCACGGGTTGGATAATCGGTGTAGCACCCGAATTGCCTGGACCCAATGGAAGCTTGGTGGCCCTGTCTAGGAGCAAATTCAGTGAAGCTAGGCCTCATCAAAAGCCAAGATTTGATTGAACCACATGCTAGGAGCAGATTAGGTGCAGCCACGACGTTAAATAGATGGGGCGGCCCTTATTGTGGGGCCCACTTTGATGCATGTATTCTATATCCATGCTTTCCAACCATTTTGCCTGATTGTTTTTGGCCTCATAAGCAGATCCAACTCTCAAGTGAACCATACTATAAGAAACAGTAGTGATTGATCATTAACAACTTATATTGGGCCAAATCTTTTTTGGATTAAATTGATATTTGTTTTTACCCTTCATCTAAATTGATGTGACTTATAAATAAGTTACAGAATTGTCCACCAAAGATTTGAATCTTCTTCATTTTTTGGCTCACACCTTAAAATAATCTAGCAAAAGGATTGAACATTATGGATATGGAATAAATACATAAAAAAGGCCCCAACATAAGGGTTCCTATCATCATGGGTTAGCCGAAATCCACTCTTGGTGGTTATGCAAAGCATGTTTAAAAGTGGTTGCTGGACGCAGATTGCATATGGTCCCAACATAAGGGTCCCACCATCTTGGGTTAGATCCTATTCTATCCGTCAGCCCTGGCAGGATGCAGATTGCATATGGATCCTTACTCTTGAGTTTCAACACTCGGTCAAGGGTTCGAGTATCCATATGTGGTGAAATGGTGAAATTCCACTGAAGTGTGAGTCTGTGGGAGGTGTGTGCGCGTGCGTTAAAAAAAAAAAAAAGATGCAGATTGCATACGACCCCGGCAGCAGGGAGTTGGCCTAGAGAATGTTTCAACGGTGGTTGTTTAATCACGACTAATTTCTAACCTGTGTTTGGGGATCTATTTCAGTTTTTGTCTCGTGGCCTCGCCTCACCTAGCATTGGAAGATTGCCCACTGACACTGCCAGTAGGGACTCCGTGCTGGATGGTGTTCTGTGGGGTCCTATTATGATGTATGGTTTTATCCACACCGTTTATTAAATTTTCTAGCTCATTTCAGTGTGTAAACCCAAAATGAGGCAGATCAAAATCTAAAGGACCACACCATAGGAAACAGTGGTGATTGAACGACTACCGTTGAGAACTTGTTGGAGCTAACAAAAGTCATGGATCAAGCTGATATTTTTGTTTTCCCTTAATCCAGGATTTTAGGCTCTGGTAAACAGGTTGGATGGCAAATAAATATTACAGTGGACTTCAGGAAGTTTTTAATGGTGTGCATTCAATCACCACTCTTTTCTGAGGTGTGGTCCACCTGAGATTTGAATCCATTTCATTTTTGAAAGCATGCCCTAAAATTATGGTCCAAAATGGATGGATGGATGGAGTGGATGACTCATACATCATGGTAGGGCCACAATATCGTCCAGGAGCTATGTCACTACTGGCATTGTTAGTACGCAATCCACGCCCCACAAAAACTCCCTGGGGAGCGGATCAGGTGAGACCCTGGATCCACCGAGGTGAGTGGGACCTCTGACTTTGGGGCCACTCTAACATATATGACTACATCCACGCCGTCCATCCATCTGCATTGAAAGCTCATTTTAGGGCATGATCAAAAAAACAAATCTCGGTGGACTATTATAGGAAGTAGTGGTAATCGACCACTAAAAACTCCTCAGGATACAAAAGTTAGTTTTGGATCAAGTTGATATTTGTGTCGTCTCTTCATATGATATGGATCCTTGTTACCTTATCAATAGGTTGGATGGAAAATATATATTCAGGTGGCCCCTATGAAGTTTTTAATGGTGGGGATTTAATCACTATTATTTACTTGTGGTATAGTCCACATCAGATTTGGATCTGCTTCATTTTTCGGTTCATGCTATAAAATGAGTTTTCAAAGCAGTTGGACGGTGTGGATTTAAGGCACGTACATCACTGTGGCCCCATGGTCAAGGTCCCACCCACGTGGATTCAGGGACTCACCTAATCCGCTCCTAACTTCGTGAGGGACAAGAATTTAGGTCCTGCCCAACCTCGACCAACTCCAGGCAGCCTGGACGGAGTCAATCCAAGCTAGACCCTTGTGAGGCCCACACTGATGTATGCCTTTTATCCATTCTGGCTATTTCATTTTACGAATCATTTTAGTAGGCCCGTTTTAAATTAGGCAGATCTAAAGCACAAGTGGATCACATATTGGTGATTTAACATCTACCATTAAAAAATTAGTATACACACATGGTCCATACTGATTTTTCTCTCAAAAAATTAGCATGGATGCTCGGTCTTGGGTCATTTTCTAATTAGCATAGGTGCTCTGCCTTGAGTTATTCTCTGAAAGGATCGGTCCAGGTGATTTGCCTTCTGTTATCCTTTAAAAGGATCAATTTATAGGTGATTTGCCTTGGGTTATTTTTAAAAGGATCATATCAGAAGTTATTATTGATTTGGTTGTAATTACAAATGCCAATGTATCTACATGATTTAAAGTTTCTTTTAAATATTTGAGTTATGTTTATTAATTTTATATGCCGAATTTTGAATGTACAAACTTAAAAGTTTTAAATTTTGGGTATGATATGACCCCACAGATCTATCATGCTCACCTCCACTCGGATAGTTTTGTAGAGTGCAATATTTAGTCAAGGAGTGAAGCAAGCAACGATATACACGCCAGTCTAGCCATAGCTTTTCTTTTTATACTGTATGGAAAGAAAAAAAAAAATAGTGAATAGTGAAATTTTGAAAATGAGACCCGACTAATATAATGAAACTTGTATTAGGAATGTTAAATTTAATTTATCGTAATGCGATTTTTATTAACTTGTAATTATAATTGTTTAAAAGTTTAGACAATGACCTGAAATTCAGAGTCGAGCCTAACCAACTCAAGTACTAAATTTCGGAGTGTGACATGAGCTCCCACTCTGTTCGTCCATTCTAATAGGATGCAAATTGCTTGCGACCCCGGCCATAGGAAGCTAAGTAAGGCCCATCATGACGTTTGTGATAAATCCATTGGATATGTTTTGACACCTCAAGTAGTGTCTCGGATTTTTGTTATTTTGGATTTCCAAATATCCTTGAAAATTTTCGATATAACTAATATATGTTGTCAATTATTAACCCTTAACACTCAAGGTGAGCCTATATGTGGGCGGTACCAGTAAAGAACCGCACAAATCCGATTAATCAACCGTAGGAAGCCAACAAATCTGCCCGATCACTTAAACCTCAAGTTTATTATTGTGATTTTTTCATCTAGGGACCAAATCTAACCAACATATCACTAACTAATCAAGACAACCATAACTAAATAGAGACCTGCCAAAAGTCAAGACAACTAGGGGTCGGATCAGACCAAACTGACATAGTTACTCATTTAGCCTAAGAACCAACGGTTTAGAGTGATTAGGACTAAATCGTCATTTTTAATAATTGTAAATAGCCACACTATAAACTTAGTTACCACACATTAATCATCGCGCAAAAGAAATCTCACTATTCAATTCATTTAAGAAACGTTATGATTATCCGAATAAGCTCTAGACAACTCGTTAATGGGCCACTAAACCCGAGACTATAAAAACACGTTCGTCTTAGTGGGCTTGACGTCCATCGAGCTGAGATCAAATCTCGAATTGCTCAACTTGAACTCACAAGGTTAGTGCATGATATGTGTGAATATTTCTGAAATTTAGTAGGAATTTAAGTTAATTGTCTGTAGCCGGTCTTTGCAAAGTTGTGGCTTAATTTTGGACCATTAGATGATGACCAAATTTAGGGCACCGATCGAGATTATTACCTTTTTCACATCCGTATATTATAGACCTGATCGACAATTAGCGACTGTCAATATGGGTTATGACCTTTTCGGTTGATCGGCATGTCTGATCATCGGATGGTTGTGTCCAAACATATATCACTTATTACGACGCTTATACCATGGCTTAGATTAACCCATACACCTCCTAGTGGGTTTCATTTGTTGAAAACAACCCCCTTAGTGTTAATATAATGAATAAAGGGCCATTAGAGCCATTTCTACACCATTTGACACTATAAATACCATTTTATTTCACACCCCCTCTTCCCATATAAATTTTTCCTAGAAATTAGGGAGAAAGAGAGAAAGGGAGGGGGAAAGAGAGTGAGGCCCTTGGTATTTACTTGCACCGAAATTTCTTCGATGAAGCCCAAGCTATTACTGTTTTCCTCTGTCAAATTCACCCCTACACGCGATCGAAGGTAAGAAATAATTCCTACCTCCCAGTTAAACTATCTCATGTTAGATTTTATGAATCCTACCTAAGTTTCCTTTTATTTGATTAGGAATTGGTGTTTTTTTTCCTAAAACTCCAACCTTAGAGGCGCTAAGTCCGACGAATCATTGTAAATGTGTAGACCATTATTCTTACGTTACCATTTATCGACCATTGAGAGTCTCGATTAATGGTTTGTTATTATAGATGGCTTAGTATATACTAATATGTCCATATTTTTATTTTAATTGCAACATGTGCTATTACTTGAATTATTGATGCTCACGTGTTCGATGAAATGCCTATGTGATTGTGTTTAATTATTGATACTCATATGTTTGATGAAACGCCTACGTAATTGTATTGTGTTATTGATGCTCACATGTTTGATGAATGTTTGAGTGATTGTGTTGTTAAATTTAGCTTCACATGAAATCTTATCATAATTACCTAACGAATTGTTACCCCTTAATGATGTTTAAAATTACTTATGATGTTCGGTCAGTCGGTAAATTGTCCAAACTAAGAGTGACCCGAATTAGGTCAGCCACCTTAGGCTTGTTAAATCGACTCGGGTTGAACACGGACGACCGACACTAGTTGCACTACACGGGATGCTCGCACCTAATGTCGGTTGTGGCAGAGTTCTCCCATGTCAATCAAATTAGTCCACCAACTGATTGATCATGTATGTTCACAATGTATAACACGACCAAATTGAACATAAGATACACTGTTCCCAATGGATGAATCCATTCATAATTATTAGTGTAATACAATCCCTCTAAGACTCATGAGTCGGGCATAGTGGTATAGGACACCATAGTCGAGTTGTCAGCTTATGTTGGGGTGACGAGTTTCCCCGTAGTGACCAGTGAGCACTGATGGAGGTGATAGATCATTATTCAAACGGCCCCGTCAAATTACCCGATCGATGGTTCCGTGCCAAAGTACCGTTCAAACGACACAGGAATGAATTGGCTAACGAGCCATTTTCCTTTATGGTGATTTGATTTTATGTGACAAGCCAA
Source organism: Magnolia officinalis (assembly GCA_021015155.1). Lineage (NCBI taxonomy): Eukaryota > Viridiplantae > Streptophyta > Magnoliopsida > Magnoliales > Magnoliaceae > Magnolia > Magnolia officinalis. The sequence continues at coordinate 54,109,889 of JAJHSJ010000015.1, forward strand.
CACCTCATAACTGAGTGATCATGTTTAGGTGAAAATCCGTATCAAGTTGATCCTCGTACTTTTGGATATCATGTCGTACTTTTGAAATTATTAATTTGTGAGATAAACAGATAACACCTAAATTCGTAGCAATAGACATTGATGAGAAGCATTTACGTGCCACAATGAGCCACATGACTCAGATAAGGAATCATGATATAACATAAGTATCCTATCTTCGTCAATCTACTATATAAATTAGAATTAATAATCACTCGATAAATCATGCATATCAATTGCATTGCACTATAATATGATATTGCAATTTGGCATTTGAGTCGCTTAATGAAAGAGGGTTGGCATTTGCGAAATAGGCATTGAAGTTGCTTGTGAGGGAGTGTTGGATTGTAAGGCACATGCATCACTTTATAATCTCATTCATGCATTTAACAAGAGTATTTAGGAAGTGTTTGTTTACCTATTTTATCTTTACATACACTAATTGAATTAATAATATGTGTAACTTAGAACTAATGGAACACTGAGTTAGCTACTCATTACTACCTGAGACGGTGTTTTAAAATACCAACCAGACGTTATTATTAATGCAGGTATCACTGAGACCAACACATTAGACGAGATATAATGGACCCTGTTGATGGTGCTCTGTACTTTCAGTTGTCGGATGAGCAGGATTAGGCACAGTGCCTCGCTTCTATCCTTTTCGTATATTTTGAGAATTGTTATTTTGGAGTCCCTGGTTGGGGGGAATCTATTAGTTATGTTGTTGAATATTTATTGTGTCTTGTTTAACTCCCATTTAGACGAGCACCACTTTTATAACTGTACATTTTGAATACTAGTCATATATTTCTAGAATTAATTATTTCTGTTTAACTTTTGATACCGCTAATTTAAAGCTATTATGATTATTGATCATGTGTGAATGTCAATCAGACTGTGCTGGTACATGGGAACTCGCCCACATGCATTTTCGCTAGGTTCACTCCTGAGAACTCGAGATCGGAGTCTCCGTACCCAGATGCCAATTTTCGAGGCATGACACCTCATTTTAGGACATGATAACAAAATTAAAGCATATCTAAAAGGCTGCATAGTCATACTAGTTAACATTAGGAATGAAAACACCACCAATGAAACCTTTCTATTGTCCATTGTAATGTTTACATGAGTACAAGCCGCTTATAAGGTCATTCCCACTTGAATAAATTGAGAGCACTAAAATATTAGCCAAATCCAAAACTTCTACAACCTCACAAAATGTTTCAATTGTGAGTGTTCAATCTATCTTTTGTTGTGCATCTATCTCAATTTTTGTCTAGTGTCCTAAAACAAGGTAGCAAAAGGAAGCAATGAATAAATTTCTCATAAAAGTAAGCAAATTATTTGCTCAATAAATACACCTTAGTATGCTCTATTAGGCATGAGACCAAACATTAACGTATCTAAAGCTCAAATGAACCACACGACATAAAATAGTATGAATTGAACACCTATATGGAGATCACAAAAGTTTTGGATCAAACTGATATTTGTGTTTTCCTTTTATTTATGTCCACATGACCTTGTTAAGAGGTTGGATGACAAATAAACATGACTGTGGGCCCTATAAAGGTTTCAATGGCGGATGTCATTTCACTATTGTTTCATGTGGTGTGGTCCACCTGAGCTTTGGATATGATTCAATTTTGGAATCATGCCCTAAAATATATGAGATGAAGAACGGATGGACAGTGGATAAGATGCATATATCTAACAAGTTAGCATGCAATCTTCATCCCTCACAAATGGACGCTCTGTGGGGCCCACCATGATGTATATGTTTCATTCACACCATCTATCCATTTTCCAGATCATTTTACGGTATAAGCTCCAAACGAGCTAGATCCAAATCTCAAGTGGACCATGTAACAGGAAACAGTGTTGGTTGAACTCCCACCGTTGAAAACTTTTTGGGGCCATGAAAGTTTTGAAGAAAGCTGCGCGCGCTCAGTAGTTTTAAAGCTAAGCCGTGATGGATATAACAGAATGTGGCAATTGACCTCCATGGGTTGGGCATCACAGAGAACTGGGGTCAACATGTTAGATGTCAAATAAATATTACAGTCGGCCTTAGTTTCTAAACGGACGACATTCAATCGCTACCATTTTGCTATGGTTCACCAAAGATTTAGATCTGCCTCATTTTTAGGATAAGCCCTAAAATGATATGGAAAAATGAATAGACTACGTGGATAAAACACAAACATAATGGTGGGCCCACGGAGCACTGACCACTAGCTACCTTACTATTGGCAGCCAAACAGCGTCCCTAACAAACGCTATGCTGGCCCGACCTGGCGTCCGACTGCAGCAATTTCCCGCGGTCGCGGGACGTGGATTTCCTGAGAAAGCCTTTCACAGGAAGTTCTGCGCAGGGATGTAGCTGGGTCCCACTATGATGTTTATGATAAATCTACACCGTCCATCCTTTTTTGAGGTCATTTTAGGAAATGAGATAAAAAATGAGGTATATAAAAACTTAAGTGGGCTGTACAATAGGAAACAGTGTAGATTCATTGACCACCGTTTGAAACATTCGTATGCCAAGAAAGTTTTGTATCAGGTGAAGTTTTGGTTGTTTTCACTTCATCCGAGTGGGAATGACCTTATAAACGGTTTGGATGGTATATAAATATCAAGGTAGATTCCAGTAAGGTTTCAACGGTACAAAACTCTTTTCCCAATTTTCCCTCTCGTTCGGCCCACTTGAGTTTTGGATACACCTCATTTTTTGTTAAATGTCATAAAATAAGCTCCCACAACGGATGAAAGGTGTGGATTTCTTACAAACATCACTGTGGTCCCCACATAGCATCCAGGAACTTACTGCGAAAGGCTTTCGCAGGAAATCCGTGTCCGCGGTCGCGGTCGCAGGACAATCCGCGTTCGTCGGTACCTCGGGAACGGATTGGCTACTCCCCCTGCCACCAGCCCCGTGGCTCGTGGTCGGTGCTCTGTGGGCCCACCATGATGTATGTGTTTTCTCCGTTCCGTTCTTCCATTTTTTAAGATCATTTCAGAGCTTGATGACAAAAATGAGAGGAATATAAATGTCAGGTGGATCACACCGCAGGGAAACAATATTGATTGGATATCCACAATTTAAATCCTCCTAAGGCTCACTGTACTGTTTATTTGAAATCAAATCCGTTGATTAGGTCATAAAGACCCAGATGAATAGTAAAAACAAATATTAGCTCGATCCAAAACTTTAATGGCCCTCCAAAAAACTTTAAACGTCAAAATTCATTAAACACTGTTTCCTGTAATGTGGTACATTTGAGATTGGGATATAATTCATTTTTGGTCTTACAACATAAAATGATCTATAAAACTAGATGGACGGAATGGATGAAATAAAAACATCATGGTGGGGCCCACAGAGCACCGAACACCAGCCATTGGCTGGTGGCAGGGGGAGTAGCCAATCCGTTTCCGCCTCGGATTCCTTGGACGAGGATTGGTCCTGCCCAGGCCCCAGATCGACTCCAGCAGCATGGACGGACTCGGTCCAGGCTTCACACTTGTGAGGCTCACTGTGATGTATGCCTTTTAGCTACTCCTTCTGTTCATTTAACAAATCATTTTAGTAGGTATGCAAAATAAATAAATAAATAATAATAATAAAATAGCAGATCCAATGTCTAAGTGGACCACACGGTGGGGATTAAACATCCACCATTAAAAACTTCCTGGGAGTTTCAGAAGTTTTGATCAAGCTGATATTTGTGTTTTCACTTCTACCATTTCCATGTGATCTTACAAACAGGTTGGAGCAAATAAACATAGGCCTTTAGAAAGTTTCAACGGTGGTGGATATCATTATCGCTGCTGCTTTTTATGGTGTGGTCTACTTAACTCTTCGATCTGACTGTTTCCTAAGCTGATATCATAAAATTATCTGAAAAAAAATAATGGACAGGGTGGATAAAACCAATACATCACGGTGGACCCCACAGATCCCCTACCTGGACTGGCCCAGGATGCGGAAATCGGATTGTCTGCTGATTTACTCAGAACGCTTGAGTAAACTCAGTGGGGCCCATCGTGAATGTATATGATTTATCCACGCCGTCCATCCGTCTTTCCAAGCTCATTTTTGAGTTGAGTTCAAAAGTGAAACATATCCAAAGTTCAAGTAAACCACACCACAGGAAAAAGTGAGAATAATGATTTTCACCGTTGAAAACTTGTTGGGGCCCACAGTGATGTTTATTTGTCATCCAACCTGTTTATAAGATCATACATACATGGATGAATGAAAAACACAAATATCATCTTGATCCAAAACATCCATGGCCATCAAAAAATTTTCAGTGGTGGACATTCAATTCACACTGTTTCCTTTGATGTGCTCTACTTATGATTTGGATATGATTTATTTTTTTGTCTCAACGCCTAAAATTATCTGGTAAAATGTATGGACGGAGTGGATAAAATACATAAATCACGGTGGACCCCACATGGTTTACACAGTACGCTTAGCTTATTGAGTTACTCAGCAGGCAATCCGCTCCCCAGTACCCAATTCGCTCCCCGTATTCCACGCATTTCTGTGGAGATGCAGCCGTGCTGGACAATATACTGAGGCAATAAAGAATCTCGTGCTAAAGTCAGGACGTCATCATAGCCATTCATCGTCAGGGGAGACATCATACCCTCTCAGCCAACCACCTGATGCCACGTAAGGGCATCAAAGTCCATGGTCGGGCAATTCATAATACACCACGCGCCAAGAAAGACGTTTTATAGCCGTTGATTGCATAACCACTTTTTAAATTAAAAGGATATGCACTAGGATTGCGGAAAAAAAGCAACGCTGATTACGGTCTCTCACATCGTAAAGCGCCAGATGCAGACGCACCAAACGTATCGACCTGGCACACGTGCACGGAATCCATGACGTTCATTCGGTGGCCCCCACCGTGAATGTTCATTTAGGTTAAAACAAACCCTTCAGGTCTGTTTATCTAGTGGGCCATAGATGTATGAAGGATTGGACGGTTAGGAACCGATGGCCCAGATCTACGTTCTCATATCACTCAACTGATCGGTGGATCTTAATTTCGTGCGGAGTTCGTGTACAGGGCTCAAAGATTAGGCGTTTGGGATTAGCATTCGTCTCAAGGAACTGAAAAAAAAAACAAAACGAAAAGACAACAGGGCCCACACGACACCAACCTAGCCGACGTGAAATTGACAGTTTAGTAATCCGCAGGACTATCTAAAACTGTAGTCCGTGCAAACTCCGATGCATATGTGGGCCCCACCTCAGTGATTTCAACGTTTTTCTGGAGAAATTGCCCTGAGTGGCCTACTCCGCCCAAGCTGCATCAAGGGGATGGTAAATCAGGGGACTTCTGCTTGAGAAATACTGAACTTTGAATCATGGACCCTTATTTGCCGAAACATGATCATAAGATTTTTTTTTTTTTTTTTAATTATTATCAACCGTTAATATATGTCTAATATTTGTATGATCAAATATGTATAATTGTTCACTGTTGACACGACTAAATTGGTATTTGTAATTTGGTCAGTTTAGTGTTATCACTTGTTTACGTCTGACTGTTTAAGATTTAACTACTTAGTGTTACGAGGTAACGAGATTTCAATAAAAGTAAATGGTAGATTTCTTCCATTACAATGACAGTCAAATTTAATTAAGAACTAAAAAGTTACAAGTAGTTGAAAGAGAATAAGTCTAATTAACTATTGTAATAGGTTGCATGTAGTGTATTTTTCTCATGTGATAGAGTTGATAGCTCATTGTAGTGGCCCCGTGACCTCGACGAAGATACTACAGCCCTGATGCACCGTAATAGCACATAAAAGGGATCCTTATGGTCAAAGATGCTTAAAAAGTTAGGAAGCATTGTAATAATAATACCAAATTAATCGAGTTTCATGACATGTTATATATGTTCAAGTGCATGAATGGATAACGATTATCAACATGTGGCATTATAAAGAGTACTCTTATCCGCATAATAGGGGCAGGACATGGGGATAACCAATGGTTACCTATGATAAAATATTAACACACATGGTGTTGCATAATAAGCCACAACTATCCAATGGCTCATATGATTATTTTTATACCAGTGAACATGAGAAGTGACTATAAAAATTTATTTTCAGCTACTGCATCAAATTTCTATAAATACAAAGAAGATTGAAGAGTTCTGAGCTCTCACTAACCCAGCTCAACATTGCTCTTTAGTGCAATGATACTTATCTTATCTTAATTTTGCTTAGCTTATTTTAATATAGCTTAACTTATGAATAGTATAATTCTTTGTCTATGTCCAAGTCACGAGATTAAGGAAAATCATTTTTTTCTTATTAGTGTGATTCACTTTTTCTACGCATAACTTATTAAACTAAGGAAGACCTTAGATCTAAAACCTTGCGATATATGTCACAGACATTAGATTGCTAAGGATAATCTTTTGTAAGATTTAATTTCTTTTATTGATGTAATTTGATTCTTTATATTCTCAAATTGTTTTAATTGATTAATCTCTACTATCATGGGTAAAAAAGTCATTTCAACTAAAAGGTAAAAATAACTTATTAGAAAGGCGAACCATTCCATTCACAAATCGTATGATTTCTTTACAGATGGCTAAATAGATGGCCAAACTACTTAGTTGTTGGTCATAGATGACCACTCATAGTTTTTTTTATTTTAGTGCTCGAGGTGTATTAGGCTTTGGCATGCTTGGCACTATACATGTTGATACAAAAATCTAGTACACCCTTTTTTGACCTACGAGTACTTGCACAGGAAGAAGGCAAAAGAGACCTTGGCTAAAGCAGAAGACCCTCTGATGCCAAAGTTAGGTTAGGAATCTGGTCTGATAATATCGAGGGGTTTTGGGTGAGAGATTCTGCGTACCTTTTACCATAGGCAGAGTAGTTATTTATAGACTCTTAGGGGTGGTGGCGTATATGACAATGACTCTTGGATGGTGATTGCGTATTATGGAAGATATCTTTCTTCGGACGTGTCATAATTGATTTACCAACATCCACGCGAATATCTCGGAGAATAATCCTTAATATACTGCAAGTGTATTTGATTTTGAGGTGGTAGTCAATATCCGAGGCCGACCTCCAAAGTTGGTTCCTGAGGCCGAGGTTGGTATTTGAGGCCAACCTCCAAAGTCGGTAACCGAGGTCGAGTTCTTTGGTTGATGTGATTTTCCGGCCCTCAAGCAATTCATAGTCTTCGAGTCTATTCATTTGGTCAGTCCATTTTTACCCATAATAGTAACTCCCATACTTCTAAGCATTCTTCAGAATCTCGAGAAGTAAGTTAGTGTGGACTAACACTGTGTGACAACTTGCGTCGAAAAGGTTGGGAGGTCAGAGGTCGGACGGAGTAGGACTAAGATTGATAAGTCAATTGTTCAGTGGTAGATTGGGTACAGTAGAATTAATAGGAGAGACTTTTCTTCCCTTCAACTAAGAGAAGTCCTCAGTCGTTCCCATAGTAGTATGTTGAGTACTCGGTTCAAGGACTTTCTTCCTTTATACTAAGGAAAGTTCTTATTGTAGATCATGCAATCCAAGTAGTGTTACTAATTAGTGGTCCGACCTCTTCTAGCTCTAAGGGTCGGATGACTGGTGAAGACTATTTTTCCCTTGCACTAAAGAAAATCTTAGTAGATCGTGTAGTTCGAATAGTCGAGAAATTATTTAAAATAATTTTTTTTCCCTTAACCTGGAGAAGTTATTTTATTGTAGAAGCTCATAAAGCAGTAGAAAACACAATAGTAGAATCATGAGCACATTTTTCCTTTTAAAAAGGGAGGTCGCTCTTAGTCAAGTAGGTTAGTCAGTCGACACTCTCCTCAGTATCTAATGTCGAGGTACGCTAACCTCAGTCTTGGTCGTCCTCTTTCTTTCTTTTGGCGTTAACGATAGAGGGCTCTTCTTTTTCCCTTCCCTTCCTATCCTTAGTTGAGTTATTTCCTCTTTAAGCAGCTTTTCATGAACTAAAGAGCTCATCGACATTAGAATATTTTTTTAGCTCGGTTAAGTAAGTTGGCGATGGTAGTTAGTTGATTCTTACTAATAGAGTTCCTTATTTGAGGCCGGCTACCATGACGATCAGAGCTATCTGGTCGGAATAATTATCGACCTGGACAACTTCAACGTTGAAACAGATGAGGTAGTCTCTTAACATCTTGTCCTCCCTCTGCTTGATCGTGAGAAGCTGAGTTGATGACTTTCTTTGTAACGCCCCGTCCAAAAAGGGAACAGTGTCCTGTGGCGCTCATGTGCGAACTGACCCAGGACCGAATGAATCGATCACACATATGGGTCTAATATGGATTAATTAATTCCAAATTAAGCCATTGACACGAATAAATCAAATTGTGTCCGGGTTGAGCACTGGCCCTAGAGCCAGATGGCCCCACCATACTTGGCGATTGTCTGTAAAGGCCGTATATTGCCCGAGGAATGTCCAAAAATTTCAAAACTTAGCTAGTCCCTTGGTCTAGCTGGGCGTGCGGTCTTACGCGGATGTCAAGCCCAGAGGATGCCCAGAAATGGATGAACCATGTTGTCCTACCGGCATTTGCCAAGTGAGACTCGCCCCAACCTTGGCCTAAAACCGACGGTTTGGAGTAATCATGACCAAATCTCCACTTTCACTAGTTATAAATAGGTCACACTATGAACATAGTTAATCAAAACCCTGATCATTGCCCACGAGAATGTCACTACCTAATTCATTCCAGATATGCCTCGATTTTCCGAATAAGCTCTAGACTGCTCGTTAGTGGGCCACTACTTATAAAACTATAGAATAATGACCGTCTTGCTGGGCTTGACGTCCATCGCGGGGGTTGGACCTGGGTAGTGTCTAGAACCACTCAACTTGAGCCGAAGGACGAGTGCATGAGAAGTACAACTACCATAGAGGAAGAAGTTGAAACTTAAGCGAATTGGGTAGTCCACTCTTATGCGAATTTGTGGCTTTGGGACCGTCAATCCACAACCAAAATTAGAGTACCGATTAATGATATTTTCCTACTCATTCCGTATAGCCGCGGTCCCGATCGACCATCAGTAACCGTTAAATAGACTTCTAATCATATCTGTTTATTGGCACATCCAAATGGCGGGCTGCTTATATTCATACGTAGATCATCATTAGGGCTAACTATCCTATGGTGTATATCGACTTGTACACCCCATAATGGGCCTTAAAGGTTAAAAAACCCTCCCATTGGGCTAGTATAGTAAAAACCTAACTATTGAGGCCATTTACACCAAATCTGGCATATAAAGGCTTCATTTGGGCACCCCCTCTTCCCATACGAATTTGCATTTTTAAGGGAGAGAGTGAAGAGAGAAGGGAGAGAAAGGAGAGAAAGAAAAAGGGAGAGAGGGTGAGCCGTAGTTGAAGGTGGGGCCCAAGGGAGGTAAAGTCTTGCAACTCCTTCCCTCTTCCTCAAGAAATCCCTCACTCACAACCACAAAAATAACTCTCTGCCGATTGGATAGGTAATCACTCTTCTTCCTTAGAAACCCATTATGTTAAGCTAGGCCTTGCATGTATTCTAGCATGCAAGTACATTTGACTTAGGATCTCTACAAATCGACCCGCGAGTTTGGCAACCCTAGGTCGATTCTGCAAGCTCTTGATGATCCGTAGGTGCGAACCATTATCCTTAGGTGGCCAAGTACCAATTTTAGAATAAATTTAATGATTTTGGATGCTAGATTGATGTGCATGCATAATTTAGAGTAAAACCTAGATAGAAATCTATATGATAAGTATACCCATTATGCATGAAATCGTAAATTGATGTTTGATTGCTTTTCAAATTGTTTGGGCATGAGATTTGTGATGAATGTACATTCTTGTATCTAATTTTTACATATTTATCCTTGTTGTATGCATGATTGAATTTTCCTACACTATGTATGATGTATGATCTTTTGATTTTTTTTTTTGGTAGTCAGACACCACACACACACATGTCTGATTTATGTTGTTAGGAGTAGTGACATTCATTTTAATATCTTGAAATCTCATGCTTTAATGAATTGTACGTTTTATTCTATCAGTACTTGAAGATGAACTCTTAGCTGCGTAGAATACTACTAAACATGGCTCATTCCCTGGGTTGGTCAGGAATATGAGATTAGTAAAGGTAGTCCTGTTAGTTGGGCCGTCTTGTGACTAGATAGACTGATTTGGGCGGATGCGAATGGGCGACAATAGTAGGACTACATGGGTTGCTTGCACCTGATGTCGTGCGTTTCGTGCTCGCCTAAATTTAAGCGACCTAGTCCACCGACTGACCGACCGTGTTTGTTAACCATGTTTGCTCACGCCTATTGGAACCTGGAACACCCCTTGCCCACTGATGCCCATTGATAACAGTTAGTAAACTGATCCACAGCCTCGTGAGCCGGGCATGGTGGAATGAGACACTATGTTCGTGCCGTCGGCCTACGCTGAGGTGATGAGCCATCCCGTAGTGATTCGCGAGCGATCCCGCTTCCCAGCACTCCTCACGTGCTTGTAAATTGGGGGTGAGGAACCTAATGGGATCAAGGATTGTGGGGCCCTGGCCCCGCGCGTTGAGGGGTGATGACCTTACGAACGAATGAGGGCATTGATATCGTCAGGTGTACTAGTTTCCCAACTTGCTGGATGAACGAACTTAACTAAAAACTTGGCTAATATGTTCATGATCGCATTGCATTAGTTAGGTTGGCGACTCGGCAGTTAAGGTCGCAATGAGAGAGTGTCGGTCATACGCGATCGTAAGATGAAGTCGCTCGAGGGAGTGTTGTTGCGAGGACATGCATCACACCATAATTCATGCATATGCATTAATAAGTTTAGTCAAAGCTGTGTGAATGTATGCTTTTCATTAGATTCATCATAGAATTGATATTTGAGGTAACTTACGGCTAATGACTCCCACTGAGTTGATCACTCACTCCCAATATGGGACGGTGTTTTAAAACACCAACCAGACTCTTTAGTAGTTGTAGGTGATGCTGAGTTCGATGAGCCGTGCGGCACAAGCATTGATAAGGAGGATGAGCTGTCCTACTTCCAGCTAATGGGCGGTTCACCATAGATTTAGCGGATGGATTTTAGATCGCTGAGTAGTGGACTCAGCGTACTATTTTTTTGGACTCATAATTTTTTGTATTTTGTCAGGCGACGCCTTATACGACCCGTTGATATATTTTGTAGACTTGTATACGTTAGCCGCTTTCATTTCAGTAGACTTGTTGTGATTGTGATTGATGTTCCAAACAATTCCATACTAATTAAACTGGTTTAAGCACAAAACAGTAAAAATGGTTACAAGTGACACTCGGGAACTTGGGAGTCGAGTGTATGCACGACCTCCAATTTTCAGGGCGTTACATTCTTCTATCTGTCCCACCAATGAATTGTTGAGGAAGGCTTTGCTTAGCTGCGAAAAGGAACTAATGGACCTCGGCTTCATATGCCTGAACCATCGCTGAGCAGTTCCTGATAAGGTCAGGGAGAATGCTCAGCATATTACAGGGCTCGAGGCGCCATGAAGCTTCATTTAGGCTTTGAAGGACTCGAGGTGCTCGTCTGGATCGGCTGTTCCAGAGTAGGGAGTCATCTACGACATTTGGAACTTGGGCAGAAGCGGAGATGTCATAATGTCGTCGGTGAACAGTGGTTCGATTTCTTCTAACATGGCCTTTACTGAGGTCGGTATTCGGGCACAATAGGTTCGTTTGATGTTGCTGATCTGCCCTCGAATTTTCCTAAGCTCTCTGCCTCCCAAGGGCCCTCGTTCTCGACCACTGTTTCGAGAGCTTTTCCACAACTCTTCCTCTTTAACACGGGAAGCAGGTCAGAGTTTGCAAGCGTGGCTGCTCCCGAAGTGTGGGAAAGAGCTTGGGCTGGTAGCTCAGGAGGTTACTTACTTTTCTGCGAGTTGACCGGTGCTTGAGATGGTGCAATGGTATCACCCTCCTCTATATCACGACTGAGGGGTAGATTTTGTCTCTCGAGGAGTTGCATGAGTCGATTCATGTCTTTATTCAAGGCATCGATTCGGTTCTCCAAGGAGATTAATTGACTGCCCCGGATGCGGGATCGAGGAGCGGACGTTGGGGGAGTAGAGTCAGCCCGCTGCTGGTAGGGGTGGGCACCCTGCTCGATTGATGATTCAGGAAGAGTTAGGATGACTGCAGTAATGGTGGCTGGAGCTTTCTTCTTTCCTTTTTTCATTTCGGTTTTCTGGTAAAGAAGAAACGACTTTGATGTCGTTCCCACAGACGACGTCAAATTGTTAATACAAAAATCTGGTCCACCCTTTTCTGACCTTTAAGTACCAGCACAGGAAGAAGACAAAGGAGACCCTGGCTAAAGAAGGGGCCCTCCAATGCCAAAGTCAGGCTAGGAATCTGGGTTTGGTAATATCAAGGGGTTTTGGGTGAGAGATTTTGCGTACCTTTCACCATAGGCGAAGTAGTTATTTATAGACTCTTGGGGGGGCGGTGGCGTATATAGCAATGACTCTTGGATGGTGATTGCGTATTACGGAAGATATCTTCCTCCAGACGTGTCGTAATTGATTTCCCGACATCCTTGCGAATATTTCAGAGAATAATCCTTAATATACTGCAAGTGTATTTGATTCTGAGGTGGTGGTCAATATCCGAGGCCAACCTCCAAAGTTGGTTCCTGAAGCCGAGGTGGGTATCCGAAGCCGACCTCCAAAGTTGGTAACAGAGGTCGAGTTCTTTGGTCGAGGTGATTTTCTGGCCCTCAAGCAATTCATAATCTTCGAGTATGTTCATCTGGCGAGTCCATTTTTACCCATAACAATACAAATATACCAATGACTGAATTTCGAGTAAAAAACTTGTACGACATGTATATAATTTCTATCCATCACGAACTTTTAGAGTATTTACGTTTCTCTCCTTATTGGCCCAACGAAAAGCATGTTGCTTGTTAGACCTACCACAAGGATATATTCGTGGCACAACGTAGCTCAAACTATGTGGGACCCACCCACTTCATGTATACATTTTATTCGATGCCGTATATCTAATTTTCCATCTCAATTTAAGACATGAGCTCAAAGGCGATATTAATCCAAAGCTAAAGTGAACCACAACAAAAAATCAATCCCCAATGTTGAAAACTTCACAAGGGCCAATGGTGATATTTTATTTGTCATTCAACTTATTCATAAAGTCACAAAAACCTAGATAAAGAGAAAATAAAAATTTAAGCATGATACAAAACTTTCATGGCTCTCAAGAAGTTTTCAACATTGAGTGTGGTGTGGTCCACTTGAGCTTTAGATTTGTATCATTTATGAGATCATGCCAAAAAAATAGATGAAGGGTGTGTATTAGGGTGCAACTAGTAATCGGCTTTCGACCGAAAAAATGTGTCTCCATGGGGAAGCGGATTGCATCATGAATAGGGCTATTGTTAGGTATGTGTTTCATCACAATGCATATTCATTTTACCAACTCATTTTAAGACAAGAAAAAGAATTAAATTAGGTCTCAGGTACAGCTTCATAGAAAACAGTGGAAATTGAATGCTTCCTATTGAAAATTTCTCTGGGCCACAAAAGTTTTTAGATCAAGTTGATATTGTCTTTTTCTTTCATCCATGTCCACGTGACCTTATTAGCAGCCTAGATGACAAATAAATATCACTGTGACTTACGAAGGTTTTAACGGTGGTGGATGTCATCATCCCATTGTTTTCTTTAGTGTGGTCCTGATGCAGGACAATTAACCATTTGTTCTAAAAGCTCGAACTGTTAGAGTATGGCGAACGAGACCTCCCATTCTGATACTAATTTAATGTGGGACAATTATCCACCTGCTCTAAAAGCTCGAATTGTTAGAGTATGGTGAATTAATCCCTTTATCTCATAGCCTAGGCCCTACATCTCATGAGTTAGGACCTCGGTCAAACCTCCCTCGTGGGCCCCAAATCACATGGGTACCGTCTGCCCACCCCGAGTGTGTCTCCGCATCCCACAGGCTACCCCACTCGAGCCCGATGTGAAATGCGCATTAATCACTCCTGATGAGGAGTCTCAAACACCAGACCTCCCCCGTGGGCCTCATCCACCACGATTGTGTCCCTACATCCCACAGGCGACTCCACTCGAGTCCAGTGTAAAAATGCCCCTGCATTAGGTCCACTTCAGTTTTTAGATCATGCCCTAAAATGATCTAAAAAAAGAGATGGATGGTGTGGATAAAACACATACATCAACAGTGGGCCCCACTGAGTTTACGTACGCAATCCCCTTCCTCTTGATGGATGCCACAGTGAGGTCCACCTAAAAGTACAATCTGCACGGTTTTGCAGCACTGGTTATCCATGGATGGGGCCCACTCTACTACATCTTTACCAAATAAATGAATCACTAATAAGAGAAATTAACGGATGTCTCGACTCCCATGTAAATGTGTGGCCCACCTGATGGCTGTACTTCCATGATTTTAAATGCATGGAGTCTACACAATCAGGAAGTCCTCCGATCTTACACAAGTGTCTCGTTCTCACCGTTGTATTTTCTTTCTCGTTCCACATTCGATAGTCCACGCACCAAAAACCATACGGAATCGAGGAATCCTAGCCCTTCAAACAAGTGGTCACCGGATAGACGGTTAAGAAAGAAAATGCAGAAACTGTTTGGACAGTCCCGCGGACTACAAATTGCCAGTAACGAGGAGGTTGGGTACGCGGTTGCGGTTAAGGCAAGTGAAGAAAGATAGAAAACCATTCGGTTTGTATTCCTTTCTCCAACTTGGAAAATCTCCGTCTTGTCTTTTCCTTTCTTAAAAAATCAAAGAAGAATAAAACGGTTAGAAAATAAGAAAATATTAAAAACACATTCAAATCCTCAAAAGAAATCTAGAAAAGATGCGTGAATTCAAAGGAGGGACCCATGATCTAGAATAGAAGAAATTTTCAAAATCACGGGTCATTTCTCAAGTAAACTCTTTTTTTTTTTTTTTTAAACATATTTTTTGAATTTTGTATTTTGGAATATTTTTTTATATGATAATTTAGGAAATGGGTTTTATTTATTTGTTGTTGAATTTGTGGTTTTTTAAATTTATTATTATTTGTATGATTGTATCATTTGAATCCAAGGAATTATTTGTAAGAGGATTTGAGAAAGCTTCAAAAACTTCTCAAGTAGCTCTCTCTCTCTCTCTCTTTTCTCTCTCTCTCTCTCTCTCTCTCTCTCTCGTGAGAGTTCTTCAAAAACATGTGTCCTCTCTCCCTCTCTCTCACAAAAAGATGAAGAGTCCTTTTATTATTCAAATTTTGGAATTGGGTTTTACTTATTTATTGGTAAATTTGCAGTCTCTTGTATTATATAAATCCAAGGATCGTTTGGTTAAGATGTATTGCGAATGTTTCAAATCCACGGTCCTTTGTCAAGTAGCCTTTTCCTTTTCTCTATTTTTATTTTTTTATTTTTGTGGGTTGGTGGGGTTTTGACCTTTTTCTTATTTTAATGATGGGGAATCTTCTTTTTATGCAAATTTAGGAATTGGGTTTTATTTATATACTTATGAATTTGTGTTTTTCTGGTTTTTTATTACAGATGTTTGTTTGATGTATTTTTGGCCAAAAGCTTTCAACATAAATTGGGTTTCTTAGAGAGGGGTGTGTATGCTAATAATTTGATAATTTTCTGATTTCAGGCCTGTTTTGGAGCGAAAGATTCGTAACTTCACCGATCTCAATCCAATTCTCATTCCAAGGACTGGTTTAGGTCTGTGCACCGACGTTCGGGTAAGGCCGTTTATTTCATTACTTAGTCTTTTTGCAAATTTTAGAATTTCCTATCCATTTGGAATTTATATGCTTGATATGGGGTTCTCCAGTCAAACTCTTAATTTCAATTCTTTTCTGGAAAAGAAGAGTATGTTTGGATGCACTGCGGAATTGAATTGCAATTAGTAATCTAGTGTAGTGGAAATTACCGAACTTTAATTTTCTTCCTTAGTGATCATACATTCATATTAAGGATCTCGGCTTCAAATTGCAATTATGTTACTTTCAAGTTGGACTGGGAAGAAAGTTAACTGCAACCTAAATCCTATTTCCTGATTATGAATACTAACTAGATGTTGGTAGTTTTTTTTTTTTTTTTTTCATTCCTTCTTGATGATACCGAATGTTTTCAATTCAATTCGCTTGTGTATCCAAACTAGCCAACAGGAAGATGACTTCCGGAAATTGGGCGGTCTTTTCTATCCATCTTAAGATCGGATTCCTTTTTTATTTGTCTGATGTTGGTTTCTTTTCTTTCTTTTTTTCATGACTTCTTTAGAAATAACTGTTAATTTCATTTGGGTTTCTTCAGATTGAAAGGTTTTGTTCTTCACTGGACGGATTTTAAATTTGAAACCTTCATTCCATTCAAGAACTTGAACGGATGTGTCATGGCTGAAACTAGTCTATGTTCGGCTACAATAATAACTGACATTGCTGGTTTAAAAGAAGCCCTCCTTAACCAACAGAAAGTAATTCAAAATCTCTACTTTGAGCTAGAAGAGGAAAGAGAAGCCTCGGCATCAGCAGCAAGTGAAGTGTTATCCATGATTTTACGTGTACAGGGAGAGAGGGCTGCGGAGAAGATGGAAGCCCATCAATACAAGAGAATGACAGAGGAGAAAATACAACATGCTGAGGAATCTTTGGCATTATTCGAAGAACTCGTGTACCGGAAAGAAATGGAGATTGCTTCGCTCGAGTTCCAAGTTCAAGCTTATAAGCACAAATTCTTGAGCATGGGTTTTTCCGATCTTGACTTCGGAGAAACAGAATTTCCTGAAAATCCATTTTTGTGCAAAAATGATGTTGATTTCGACAAAACGAAGACTAATGGAGCAACGAGAAGGGCCACCTCTCTGCCCATCATACTATCTAAAGGCTCGTACTCGAGGAAGCAGTATGTTGAAAGAGGATCATTGAGGCAAAGAACCAATGAAGGGAATGATCATGAATTTGAAGTTCAGTGTGAAACTACTGGGCCCACCAACCGTCTGATTAGAAAAGCGGATCATGCAGCTTATAATGGTACACACGAAGAGATGCAGAATGTCTCTGAGGAATCTGTGACCGAAGATTACAATTCTTGCCGGACACAGATTGAGCAGGTGAAAGAGTTATCTCATACTAAATCTGTTGATGAAGGAATTGAATCCGAATGGGTTTTGGCAAATAAGGAGCTTCAGTCAACGATTGCTGCATATTCCACGAGTTTGATGGCTGGATCCCATTCCTGTTCGTGGCATTCAGCAGCAAGCAGTGACCAACTGTATAGTTCCACAAGTGGAGGAAAGGAGATTAAGTTGAATTCCACAGCTGAATTCCCTTGCTCAAGTTCACAATCTGATGATTCGGAGAATGTACCAGACTTCAATGTACATACAAGTGCCTGTACGAAAACTGAAACAGTTGAAAATACATACAATTCGGCAAATGTTCATGATATATTTGAAGTCCCACAAAATCAAGTGTCACAATATCCAACGTCAGAAGGTGAGAACAGGATCGAGAAGCCTGATTCCACACCACTTGAAACAATCAAATATGATTTCTTTAAAGATGAAACTCAATGGGTGAAGAAGGCATTGATTTCCACCCATGAAGAGAATGTAAAGAAGGCATTGATATACGCCCACCAAGACGAGAAACTTTCTACACGATGGAACGGAGCCACAACCGATTGTCATTGGCCTCTTACTGTAGATCCAGAAACTTGCAACAGCCCATCTCAAGCTGAGGTCGACCAGCTCAATAAACGATTGCAGCTGCTTGAGGATGAAAGACAGTTAATGAAGCAAGAAGCTTCAGACAGGAGGAAAGAGGAAATGAAATTGTTGGGGGAGATATGTGAACAAATCAAAGGGATAGAGTCCCATTTAAAAAGCCAGAAAGCCAAAAAGCACCCTAAGCAGGATGATTCCTCATTGGCATTTTTCATGGAGGTATTATTTCTTCTCTGAGTAACAACTTGATTATTTTTATTTACCAATTTTTAGCATCTCACACCATTTCTTCGTCTTATGAACATTCTAGTTTGTAGAACTTACGAAGTGACAAATTAGGTTTTAGGGCCTGTTTGGGCATGCATCAGGATGGGAATGGAATCAAATGCACATCAGTCCATGTGCATTTTTTTGGGCATGCATCAGGATGGGAATGGAATCAAATGCACATCAGTCCATGCGCATTTTGCTAGAGTGGAGCACGCTTCCCACAAAATGCAGATTGGAGGATGTGCTTAACACTCCTATCCACTAACTACTCTCCCAGAATGAAACAGAATGGTAATCAGTGGGACCTATTATCATCGGTTATCATCCCATTCTCATTATACATGTCAAACATGCATACCCATCTGCATTTTTAGGTATATACAATCTGGGCCTTAGTTTCCTCTTGCTAGCCACCTGGTGTAGAACATCTTCTAGTGAGACTTACATACGGAAGAATGTGATTGATGTGCATGATATTCACCCATTTTTCTACTTTTGGTACTAGAATGGTACGAAGAAGTGGTGTGTGCATCAAACAGTATGCCTTTTTTTTTTTTTTTTTGATGAATGTACAATACATATGTTTTATGACACAGTATATTTGTGTGAACAGGCAATGCTGTCCTTTTCAATATAGTCCTGCGTACGGGTACCATCTCTTTCTCTTGATTCTCATTAATCTCTACATGACATAGATTCCAGATGTTCCTTAGGATTGTAAGAATTGTAAAAAAAGAAGGAAAAAAAAAAAAGAGAGAAAAAGAAAAAGAAAGAAAGAAAAAAAAAAAAATGAATTAGCGTGGATTGGATTATCTTTCTGACATGAAATATATACTGTATACGGATTGCACATTGTATATCACATGCTGTATAATGTAAATACTCTTCTGCATAGATTTGCAAACTAATACACTTCATTGTTCTGTCTTCATTTGAAAAGCATTCTGAATTGTTAATAGGATTGAAATTTCACACCTGGTCAAAGATAAGAGAGAATAGTTCTTTCAAGGTTTACTAAATCCCAAACGCGTGTATAGCCTAGCCCACGCACATGGATCTGCATGTCCAATGCAGCAGGTATGGAATGTCTGAGCTATCAACAATCAGGCGGGGCTCACCATATATATGCCCTGCACTAATATCAGGCTGGTCAAATCATCATGTGGGTTCCAAAAGAAGTAGTTTTAGCCATCCATATGTTTCCTACTGTTTAGCCAGATTATGAGTGGCCTTGGCCTGGTATTTGGTTGAGATCATCCATCCTGTGGGACCCACCTGATGGAAGGTTCCACAATTGTGCCACATTTGCACACAGAGACATGTAACGGTGTGGGGGACATACGCAAACCTCAGATTGTCGTTATATCAGTCACTGGGCATCTCAGGATTTCACGCATTGGTGAGGGTCTCCTAGCGCAATGAATTATATCATCCTTGTTAGATTATCTGGATGCGGAAATCCCAGAGATCTACCTATGCATAGGACATGGAGATCTAGGGTTCGGATGGCTTACCTAACTGAGACGCCATAGATGCAGATTAGAATACCAGAAAACCAATGTTGTAATCTTCCTCTCCTTCACACCCGTATACAGAGTAATAGATGGGACTCAGGCTTCTGTCGTAGTGTAGGATCGGGGACCCAACTCTCTCTTATATAGATACTATGGGGATGAGAGTTTGAAACCCATCACAACCCTCTCCCACGGCTCCACATTGTTGTATCCTAGTTCAACTCAAACAGCCTTGCGTATTAGGCTATAGCACTCCACCCCTTACGCATCCATACGCAAAGTATCTGCGTAAATCACATTGAAGTGGGGTCCACTGGTTTACACGATCACACAATCCACAGTCAGGTTGATCTAGACCGTTGATCAATAAGGCCCGCCTTATAGAGTTCTTACAATCCTAATATTCCAGGTCCTCAATTTGTAAAAGTGGGCCCCATGGTTGGGGGATCCTGACTGTTGATCAGATGAGCCCCAAAGTGGATGGACCATGGTCCAAACTTCAGTGTGTAAGTCCTAATCATTTGCTTCTGGTATTGGAACCGAAACACAGCAGTGGTTTACATTTAAACAGAAAAAGAGCAACAGATTGAATAGCTAAGATCTTCCATTTTTTAAGGTTTTGTGGGATGGTCCATCTAGCATTAGCCCCACAGATCAATGGTCTGAATCCCTGAACCATTGGCCCAACTTGTAGGAACTCAAGACCTGAAGCTGCTATGCATATCATCAGATCAGACAATTAATCCATAGTGATTAACCATTGCAGGAAAGAACTTCAACTTCACAAGTACCACTTGCCATTCTTTGTATATAAACAATGTGGACAACAAAAACGAAAAGCAGGAGTTGAAAGTCTCTGTAGCCATAGAAAACCCTTCAAAAAATCAACAAAAATTTCTTATTTATCTAAGTTTATTTTTTAGCTATATCTAAGATTTAAATTTTTTTTTTTTTTTTTTTTTTTTAGCTATATAATTATATCTAAGTTCATACCTAAATTTACAAAATATTAGTTGCTGTTCCATGAAGTTGAAAACTTAAAATCAAAGACCCGTTAGTATCTAGGGAAAATGCCAAACACTAACATCAATCTTTCAAATGAAATCATGACTTAAAAGGTATAAACAAAATCTGTGGAAAGAAAAGTAAGACTTAGGCCTTGTTTGGTTGCCACTTAAAAATGATTTCATCTCATTGTAGTTAATAGCAATTATGCATTTGAGATTTCGGTAAGAATTAAAAATTACTCTGATAACCCATTATTAACAAAAGGGTTTGTTTGTTTTGCAACAAATTTCATGAAATTTTGAACCAAATAGAGCCTTAGTCTGTGTTTGGATGCACAAGTGAATTGAATTGCAAAACAGAGTTTTTTCTTCACTTCTGAGCCTTACCACAACAAGTCCCCCGCCTCAGTTTCTCCAGCCTATCCAAGACCAACCGCTCCCTTCTCTCTCGAGGACATGTGAGTAACCGCTAGATTTTCAATAGTCGTATGGAGTATTCAAAGTGCTAAAGGTAATTCTTATGTGGACATGTTCCTACTTCACTGGAATAATATTGCATTTGAATTCAATCATGCATCCAAACAAACCCTTAATGTATTATAGTTGGTGAGGTTTGATTGAGGAATAGACTTTCTATGGTTATTTCTGTGGGGAGTCAACAAAGGGTGGTAGAAAATATAAAAAAATTGTTCCTTTGGTTACATACATTGAATCACATGAACTGTAGACTGTTAAAAAGTTCCAGAGACTTGAAATGAAGAAATTTCCACAGATTGTGCTATTTTCCAAAGAGGTGGTGTGAATTCCTACAATGCCCGGCCACGGCCATGACAGCTAGGTAATCAATCACATAGCGTATATGGATACAATATGTTTTTTTTTTTCAACGTCCATTTTTTAAGTGTGTGTGGTCCACCAGGTAAACAGATTAGTCTGACATTTGGGTCATGGCATGTACACGGTGGGGGCCATCTTATGATCGGATGGATCGTGTATAAACATGCTACATTTGCAAAAAAAAAAAAAAGGCATATGTTTGGTCTATGATTTCTTCTAAGAATGCCAAAATATCAGGTATTATACAATGCTCAGGTTGAAAGTTTCTACAGCATGCACTGGTTTTCAGTTTGTACAAGTGGGGCCCGGGGTTCAAGTGATCCAACCCGTTGATAATTGCCTGAATCTGGAAGGCCCATGAACTAAATAGCTCCAGATGGTAAAATTCTCACCCTTCAATTGGTGGCACAGTAAAATTCATGTGACAGTATCCAGCTATTTGAACCACTCATTGGGTGTGCCCCACCATATGGATGGGCCACAACCCGAATGTTGAAAGAGTGTTATCTTTCCTTCTGGGAGTGATTGACTTTGTGCCCACATTAGAGAAACCTTAGTGAGAAAGTTGATGATGATCTAGTGGGACCCACCAATTCAAATTCTTGATTACCTCCATTACTAGTCAATTACGTGTTCTGTCACCTCCTGTAACAGTAGAGGACGATATCCCAAGCGACGAAGCTACGGTCGCAGTCGTGTCAGCAACAAGATACTGCTTCAGTCAGTCTAAGTCATCTGCTGCTTCGATCACAGCGGGCCTCTTGGGTGCAAAGAATGCCCGGTTTGATAAGTTCGTCGACCGCAACTTCCCACATGTTTTTCGTAGGTCTCTTTTCCCATGAAGCTCGCCAACTTGCCAAGGTAATCTTCTTCACCCAGTTCGGCAATCTCATCCCACCGTTGAACAGACCATCGGCGGGCCTTCTTTGAGTCACCATTTCAAACGCTGGAATGCTGAAATGCTGAAACGCTATAATCAATGCATTTCTTCTCCTTCCATACTATTGAATGGTCTTAAATCAGGTTGATAATGTTGTATTAGGAATGTGTGTGCCAAACGTGGCACATGTGTGCAGGATCTGGGGCCATTTGTTAATTGGGACCTACCATGTTTGTGCATTGGCCTGAGAATCAGTTCTGTCCTGTCATCAAGTGGGCTTCATGTGTATGAAAAAAATAGCCACATTTGACTTACATGTGTGGCCCACTTCCACACCTGGTTACTGGTCTGGCCTGATTATTGGGCGATGGCTTGTAGATGGTGGGGACTGCCTGATGAACAGCGTGGATTCACTCACACATGCCACATTGAAATAGCAGATCTTGAGTAGCCAAAACAGAGAGTTTGGAGCCTTCAATAGGGAGAAAAATGTTACCTGGAGCACTGTACAAGAACCTGTATGTTATCAGCTCTCATTTCAGTTCTTAATTCACTGAAGAAAGCATATTCAACTGTGGTGCGTTTGGATGCTCAATCGAACTGGATTACAATCTAAAAAAATTGCGATTTCGATTTGGGGGGCCTAGTTCTTAATTTCAATTGAGTGGGCCTGGCCTCAGTTTCATGGTTGTTGCTTTATTGAATGAAGATCGCCGGCACAAAAGCATGCCGGTCTGCTCATCAGATGGACAACGGACGGTCTGATTCAACTTACAGGTGTGGCCCACTGAGCAAGAGGGTGAGCATATTTTTGGATGAGGCAGTTCTTCATGGTGGGGCCTACCATTTTCATGGTATGGATGTCCAATACAAGTGGCCTGTTTACAGGAAAGATGGCATGGCACCTTTCTTTAAGCCCTTAGTTCTCCCAAAAGTAGATGTCGGGCTTGGGCTCAGGCTCAGGCCGTGGAATTTCCGGACCAGGCCTGGACAGAACTAGGCCCACCCCATTGGCAAACCCTAACACTGAACCAAAAATTACATCGACATAGCTACGGACGCAGATTGGGTACTGCCCCTGCCCCTGCCCCTGCCCCCTACTAAGTAGGGACAGCAACGTGACAGAATTTGATTGGTCCACATGCCATTGTTAGAGATGAGCCCTGGTTGAGTATATATGCGTGGACCTGCTATCCAATCAAATCCCACTAGATTTCATAGAAATAGGTGCATTTGTGTAACGAAAATGGATACTTGTGTAACTATGTCATTGTTTTGTTCTCATAAGAGAAATTATTATATGATTATGTGGTACACATATTTCAACATTATACATATGGGTTTTCAATTATGACAAGTGGGCCACATGGTTTGCTAATCAGGATATTGTGTCCACATAGATGGACAATGCTAAAAGTTCTCCTTGGTCGGACAACCTTAGCCTTTTCATTTATGAGATCTTCTAATCACAGAGACTTTTGGAGAAGCAGCATCCGGCCATCCACTGGGACTCAAGGGAGCAATGGTCTCTCTCTCTCCCTCTCCATGTGATGAATGGTCAATATCGAAGGAGGCCCCACACGATGGGTGGTCCATATCAAAGGAGGGGTCCGCACAATGGATGGCATGGGGGGCCCACATGATGGACGATCCACATCAAAGATGGGCCCCATATTATGGATGACCCTCATCAAGGTGAACCCACAAAATGGATTGTCCACATCAAAGGTAGGCCCCTAATGATGCTCACGTCCAAAACAAGCCCCGCGTGATGGATGATCCACGTTGAAGGTGGGGCCTGCATGATGGACTGTCATTTAAAAGGTGGGCTTCACATGGGGGGTGGATGTTGAAGGTGGCCCCACATGATGGACAATAACATTGAAAGTGAGCCCTACATGATGGACGCCCACATCAAAGGTTGGCCCCTAATGATGAATGCCCACATCCAAGCTGCCCTGCATGATGGATGGCCCATATTGAAGGTGGTGCCCACAAGATGGACGGTCCACATCATGATGGATGGCCCATATTGAAGGTGGCGCCCACAAGATGGACGGTCCACATCGAAGGTGGGCTCCACACAATGGACAATTTATTTTGATGGTGGGTAGCACGTGGTGGATGAACCACATCAAGGTGCGCCCCACATGATGGACAGTCCACATCAGAGGTGTAGATTGCGTACTATCCCCTCCAAGACCTAGCTAGAGACAGATGGTCTTGGCAGGGGCTCTATGAGGCCCACTGTGATATATGTGTTTTATCCACACCATCCATCCATTTTGACGGATCATATAGGGCAGGAGTCCAAGGAGGCAGATGGGAGTCTTGAGTGGACCACACCACAGGAAGCAATGGTGACAATGGCCTACTATTGAGACCTTCTTAGGGTCCACCATGATGTTTATTTGCCATCCAACCTTCTCATAAGGTTGGAAAGACCCGGATGAAGGGAAAACATAAATATCAGCTTGGTCCAAAACTCTTGTAGCCCTCTGTGAGGATTTTAATAATAGGTGTGCCATCCCCACTGCTTTGTGTGATGTGGTCCACTTAAGACTTTGATTTGCCTCATTTTTCGGTTCATGCCTAAAATGATTTATCAAAATAGATGGACAATATGGATAAAATACATATATCACGTGGCCTTACACAGCCTATGTAAGGATCATTAGTCTCTAGTTATGTCATGGTGGGGTTAGTACACAATCTGTGCCCCATATCAAAGTTATCGATAATGAATAGTCCATATTCTGAAATTGTGTAGTTATATGACATGATACCATGACATGCAAAAACTTGTGGAGCTTAGAATTATGGGGGGGGGGGGGGGGGGGGGGGGGGGGGGTTATTTACCAATAAATTCAATTAAGTGATCTTGTTATTTACCAATAAATTCAATTAAGTGAATCCAAGATCCTTGACTATGAAATATACAATTGTATGAGTAACGAGTCTAAGATTAGAGATAGAAATATCTAATGTGTGCGATGAATTAAGCTCCTAACATATAATCTATTTATGCATTTAATATAAATGAATCAATCATAAGCATAGATAGAATTACATACACAAATAAACAATATCGCAAACATAAGGTGTATAATGATTCAACTAAATGCTTACACCACTCCTGGCTGACGAATTGAGTGTACTGGATTTCAGTATCTCAATGATTTTCTAGAGGTTTACCATTAACCTTTACAATGGTTTTTGTAACGCCCTGAAAATTGGAGGGGTGTGCAGACAGTCGACCTCAAGTTTCCGGGTGTCACTTTTAACCTAATTTTAGTAGTTTGCATATAATCCAAATTAAATTAGCAGAAATGAAATCGATTGGAACATAAACCACATCCACCACTAATCTCCTGAAATGAGAGCGGCTAAATATACGAGTCTACAAAAATATCAAACGGATAGCACAAGGCGTCGCCCGACAAAAAAATACATGTATAGAACGTCTAAAAAATAGTATGTTAAGTCTCCTGCTCAATAGTCCCAAGGCCAATCCGCTGCGTCTAAGGTGACCCGCCCATAAGCTGGAAGTAGGAAAGCTCCTTTTCCACGTCTATGCTTGCACCGCTCGGCTGTCGAGCTCTGCATCACCTACATTTACTGAAGAGTTTGGTTGGTGTTTTAAAACACCGTCCCAGAGTGGGAGTTCAATGGGTGTCATTAACCATAAGTTACATTAAATATCAATTCTATGATGAATTTAATAAAAAACATACATTCACACATTTCTAACTAATCTTGTTAATGCATATGTATGAATTGTGGTATGATTCATGACCTCACAACAACACTCCCTCAGGCAACTTCGTTTAACGATCGCGCATGACCAACACTCCTTCATTGCGACCTCAACTGTCGAGTTGCCAACCTAACTAATGCAATGCGATCGTGAGTTAGCTGAGTTTTTAATTAGTTCGTTCATCCAGCAGGTTAGGGAAAACTGGTATACCCGACGATGTCAATGCCCTTATCTGATTTGCAAGGTCAGGACCCCTCAACGTACGAGGCCCGGACCCTGCTATCATTGATCCCATCGGGGTCCCCACTCTCGATTGCTAGCACGTGGGGAGTGTTGGAAAGTAGGATCGCTCGCGGTCACTACAGGGAGGCTCGTCACCCCAGCATAGGCCGACAGCTCGGACATAGTGCCCATTCCACCATGCCCGGCGCACGAGATTGTGGATCAATGTCTGGTAGTTATCAGTGGGCATCAGTGGGCAAGGGGTGTTCCACGTTCCAAACAGGTGTGAGCAAGCATGGTTAACAAACATAGTTGGTCAGTCGGTGGACTAGATTGTCCGAATTCGGGCGAGCGCGTAACGCACGACATCGAGTGCAAGCAACCCATGTAGTCCCACTACTGTCGCCCATTCGCGTCCGCCCAAATCAGTTAATCAAGTCACAAGATGGTTCAACCAACGGAACCGCCTTCACAATTTCCAGTTTCCTGACCAACCCAGAAAATGGGTTGTATTCAATAATACTTCTAAACAATTAAGAATTCAACTTCTAGTACAGATGGAGTCCTTCGTACAATGCTCGAGCATAAAATTTTAGTATGATCAAATGAATACAACTACTCTAATAGAATAAGTCAGACGTGTGTGCAAGTAGTGTTGGATTTCCTAAGAGACCAAAAACAACACATCTTTCATAGTTCAGAAAAATTACAGCAAGAAATAATGTAATCATACATGCTACAGGGAAAATCATGCAAAATCAGATGTGAAAATGAACATGCAACATCAATTTTGTGCCCAAACATGTTGAAGACCAATCAAGAAACAATTTATCATTGCATGCATGTTGGGTGGAACTATCATGTAGGTTCCTAGCTGGATTTTCTCTAAACTACTCATACACGTCACTCTAACATCCATAATCATTAAATTTATCCTAAAATTGGTACTTGACCACCTAAGGATAATGGTCCACACCTATGGATTGTTGGGAGCTTGCGGGATCGTCCTAGGTGAGCCGAACTCGTGGGTCAGTTTGCCGAGATCCTGATTCAAACGCATTTGCATGCTAGGATTACATGCAAGGCCTAACTCAACACAAAGAGTTTTTAAAAAAATGGTGGTTACCTTCCCAATCAGCTGAGAATTTCTTTGAGGAAAAGGAGGAGAGTTGCAAGGCTCTACCTCCTTTGGGCCCCACCTTCAGTTGAAACATTTCCTCTCCTTTCTCTTTCTCCTCTCTCTCTCTCTCTCTCCTTTCTCTTTCTTCTCTCTCTCTCTCTCTCTCTCCTTCCTCTCCCTTCTCTCTTTCCTCTCTCTTGCTACTGGAGTTGTTGCTGTGGGAGTGAGTGAGAGGGAGAGTTAAAGGGTTTATACCTTGGAATTTTGGGTCAAATGGTCTTAAATTCTGTTGACTCCCTTCAATGGCCCTTTGGGATCCATTTATGGCTGTTGGGGCAGCCCTGATGGCCTCTTAACCATGAAATTTGTAGGATAGGTGTCCCATGACCCGATGAAGGGCTGTGCAAAGTTTGAAGGCAAGCGGATGAGGGGTTTTACCGCAAGGGGCCGATTTGGATCAACGGTCACCATTCTACAATCGGGGTTCAGGTTTTGTAGACGGGCGTAGAGAAATGTTTTTGGCCTTCGACGTAAATTTAGAAGAGATCCGATGACTGTAATGCCTCATATCTCTGTTTCAAATAAGAGGGCCATTGATTTAAAATTTCAATCTTTGGGTCAAGGTGGGGTGTGAGTCGCACTTGGCAAGCGCCGTCTGGACGGCGTGGATATTTAATTTTTAGGCTTCTTTGAGTCCGTAGTCCGTGACGGACCACAAGCCCAGTGAAGCCCACGGCCTCCCCAAGTTTTGGACTTTTCTGCCTTTCCCTGGCCGTTGCACGGCCCGCATAAGCTGTTGCCAAGTATAATCAGGCTAATCGGCTTAATGCCCGCACTTGGTCCAAACATAACCAGACTCGACCACCTTAATAGGATAACCCGGGTTAATTTGTTGGTGGTACCCCTTACAAGAGCAATTTAATCGAACGGTCCTGTAGCAATTCCCACATGGATGCCTCGGGACACTGTTTTGGATGGGCCGAGCATTACAGTTTTCAATAGGTTGATCACCACAAATCACATGCGCACTTATGTCGATGGCAGTCTTGCACAAGGATCTACACGTATATACTTGTGTCGGAGACTCGTGAGGTTTTCTATAGGCTAACCAAGAACCTATGCGATCCTACACAAGGACCTATGCACACTCCCTCCAGAGATGGTCTACACGAGGACTTGCGTACACTCCTGTCGGAGGTGGTCCTACATAAGAATATGTTTGAGTTTGGGTTTCAAATTCTATAGACTCTTAACTTAAACTTTTACTAGTTCGGATGAGCCTTGTTGATAGAGCCTTCTTGAGATGCTTAATCATCTTGATGCGGCTTCTCTTTTGCTCCCTTATATTTTAATGTGGATCTTTTTTAATTTCAATGATCAGTTACCTTTCAATGTTGTACCTGTAAGGATGTCAAAGCAATAGGATGATGATGAAATCTCCTACAACTAAGGGATAATTGGGTCTAATTGGGGATTCACTAGATGTGCATTTTAGAGAATGATAGACATGAGGATTTACCTATAAGGTTTATGTCTAATCCCTAGAGAATGCAAGAGAACATGTTTATCTTCAAATGTAGTTTGAAATGCTCATAATGGGGAATCATAAGAGAGATGATATGAATCTCTTTGGTTTAGAGTCTAGAAGCATGTCATAGGAGTTGAATGTATAGAGCTTCTAAAAATTTTTAAAAAAATAATCTCAAATACTAAGGTCCAAGTGTCCATTTTATAAGAAAAGGCCCTAATGGATATATAATGGTTATATATTCGGTCAGACCTAAATGGGTTTGGCTCAACAAAAAATAGCCTAACAAAGTTTAAAAGTTGCTGGACAAAATCGATAGATTTTGGTCGGATCAAATCAAGTCAAAGATTTTCAAGTTAGATCGAAAATTGCATAGATTTCTATTTAGCTTGCTGGAATGTTTTGGCCATTTCGATCAGACCGAACATGATTCAGATTGAACCAAAAATCCCTGGAATATCTCTAAAGCCCAGTTGATCTTGTTCAAGTTAAATCCTAAGGCTTGGGATAATTAAATAAGTGTTTTCCTATTAAGTTAATGATCATCCAGAGGTAGGTTGTTTTGGAACTAAGGGGTCTAAAGCTAGTTTCACCAAGGCACCTTAAGTTTACATGTATCTTTTAGCCTTGATGCTACAAGTTTTTAAGTCTTCGGTCTTCCAATGTCTTCCAATGGGAGCTCAACCTACTCAAGACACACTAGCACACGCTATTGACAAATAGAGGCACTGACACATGTAAGGTGCGCCTCAAATGATGGACGACCCACATCAAACTGGGCCCACATGATGGACGATCCACATCGAAGGTGGCCTCCACATGATGGGCAATGGATATTAAAGGTGAGCACCACATGATGGACTGTAACAAAAACCCCACATGATAGACAACTCATATCAAGGTGGGCCCTACATAAGATAGTTCACATCGAAGGTCGGCCCCTAACAATGAATGACCCACATCTAAGGCAGGTCCCCTTAATGGACAACCTACTTCAAAGTTGGCCCCTACATGATAGACGAACCACATTAAATGTTGGCCCCCATAATGGACAACACACATCCAAGGTAGGCTTCACATGATGGATAGCCCGCATCAAAGGTAGGCCTCACAAGGTAGATGGTTCACATTGAAGGTAGGCCCCACACAATGGACGGTTCACATTGAAGATAAGGATAAGGTGGGCTCCACATAATAAATGATAAACATCGAAAGGTTGGACCCAGATGACTGCTCGCGCATGTCAAGCTGAGCCGAGCCGCATCACGTCGTGCCTAGCCGAGTCCGTGTTCGTGTACGTGTGCGTGACGGGTCAGGTCGGGCCGCAGGTGCGGGTGTACTCATGCGGTTGTGTGTATATGTATGGGTACTCGCGTGACTTTATTTTGTGCAAAAGTGTACTTGTGCTTGCACCTTTTCATTTTGAAAAAGAGAGATGTGGCTATTTGGTTGGTCGCACCTGTTAGGTTTAAATCCAATGGACTAACCTCTTTTGAAAGGGTGCTTGTAACGCCCCGAATTTCAGGGGCCGAGTAGGAACTCTACTCCTGAATTTTCGGGTGCTCACGTGTGCCCTAATGAGCTTCAGATTTCAATTACATTTGGATTATTTCATAAGCAATGGGGAGTTTAGCAAACCATGAAGCATAGGTGATTCGTAAACAGTAATAAGTGCCGCTAAACACATAAAATATCCAAAATTCAATCACAAGTAAATCAAGGACAAGGATCTACTCTCATCCATATAAATATCCCAAAACGACTAGGGCCCTGGCCCATACCCCGCAATCATCCATACGTAAGTTAAAAGGAACCGCCAAAGGTCTGGTAGTACATCAGCTCCTCCTCGTCGTCCACACTGGCACCCTCCAGCGCATCCAGCTCCATCATCCTTGCATCTATGACAGGTTTTGGTTGGTGTTTTAAAACACCGTCCCAGAGTGGGAGTGAGTAGCTAACTCAGTGGTGCCATTAATAATAAGTTACATAGATTATCATACATGGGAACAAATTTATGAAAGACATACATTTACAGAATCCTAAATACTCTGGTTAACGCAGATGCATGATTCAATGATATGATGCATGCTTCTCACTATAACACACCCTCAAGCGACAACATCTAACGATCGCGAATGACCAACACTCCCTCAGAGTGACCACGACTGCCAAATTGCCAAAATAACCAATGCAATGTAATGTAAATATTAGTCAAGTTGATTAATTATGTTCATTCATCCAACAGTTTGGGGAAACCGAGATACCCTGACAGATCAATGCCCTAATCCGATCGCGCGACTCTTGCAACCATGGTCGTATGATTCTCGCAACCCTTGACCTATTTGGGTTCGTCACTCCCAATACTAGAATCATACAAAGGTGGTTAAGATAAATAGAGTCTTTGCTCGTGATCACTATGGGAGGCTCGTCAGCCCAGCGTAAGCCGACAGCTCGAGCATAGTGTCTGATACCACCGTACCCGGCTCACGAGACTTAGTTGCTCACTGGTCACTACGGGGAAGCTCGTCACCTTAGCGTAGGCAGACAGCTCGGGTATAATGTCTCATACCACCATCCCCGGCTCACGAGTCTTATAGGCCACAACTAATGGATGTCAGTGGGCGCAATGGATACAGGATGCCTTAGGTTCAAGCAAGCGTGTACAAACATGGTTAACGTACAAGGATGGCCAACCAGTGGGCCAATTTGCCCCCACGAGATGAACCACGGGCTGTACGGCTTGAGATCAACGTCTCGCGTGGTCCAACTATAGCCGACAACTCGTAGTTTGGCTAGTCGAGCCAAACTTATCCGTGGGTTGACCTAACAGAAGGGTTGCCCAAGAAAGTTTCAGTTGGCTGGCCGATCTGAAAAGGGCGTAATGTTTAAATACAATATCAACAAATAGAAGTCGATCTACTCGTAGTTGTGAGGAGAATCAGGCAAGTGTAGTTATAGTTTGCACTCGAAATCAGGGCACAAGACATTGTTGCGCATAACTCAAGGAATTCCTAGTTATACATGTACATGGGTCTAAGTTTCAAGAGATCGAGGTGTGGGAATGAACACCACAACCAGTTATAGGGAGAATTAAACGTACATAGTGAGGTGTGGGTAGTGAATTCACCCATTTCAAACCTACGAGAGACATGTGCACAAATCCATAGTGCTAATTTAGCAAAATTAGGGATATTCCTAACTAAGAGTTCCACCATTTCAGAAATTCAACAGTACAACTAGCAACACACCAAATCTACACATGTAAGTTGCATGCAACAAGATTTAACCTATGAAATCAACAAGATTTGTGGATAATACACATGCAACTTTGATGTGTTGGGGCCCTGTGCCAAAGGAATCGCATGTCAGAACGCATGCATGCAGCCCTAGCTAAGAAAAATGGATGAGAGCTCAAATTTGATACCTTAAATCGGCCACACCTTGACTCTATGGAGGTAGGGCCGAGGTTTCCGGTGAATGATGGAGGTAGGAGTGTGGAAATTCCAATTTCCTAGCTCCCCAAGCACTCACACCCTCTCTCTCTCTCTCTCTCTCTCTCTCTCTCTCTCTTCTCTCTCAGTTGCTGGAATTTTGCTGTGGGAGTGAGGGAGAGAGGGTTTAAAGGGTTATATACCTTACAGTTTAGTTCAAATGGCCCTAGGTGTCAATTAATTATTCCATCAAGTGCCCCTTTGGGGCTCACTTATGGCTTTTGGGGCTGCCCTGATGACCCCCTGGCTCATCTGAATTATGGAATGGGTGCCCCATGGTCCGATGAGGCGTTGTCCAAGATTTGACGGTAAACGGATGTGGGGATTTATTACAAGGGTCCGATTTGTGATTAACGGTCATCGTTCCTCGATCAAGGGTCAGATTTAGCGGACGAGTGGAGGGAAATATCTTTGACTTATGGTGCAAGTTTTGATGAAATCTAACGGTTGGAATGTCATAGTTGTCGTCCTAAGTGGCGGGGCTAATTGTTTTAAAAATTCAGATTTTAGGTTATTACTTGAGAGAATTGCGTTTTACAAGCACCGGTTGGACGGCGCAGATTGTCCATTTCGGGCGTCGTTTGAGTCCATTGCCTGCGATGGACCATAAGCCCAGTGAGATGAACATTACTCTATAATTTCAGAACTAGTGGTACACTAACGAGCGGTCTAGAGCTTGTTTGGGTAATCGGAGTATTTCTGGAATAAATTAGGTAGGGAGATTTCTTGGGCGCAGTTGTTGAGGTATGGATTAATTAAGTTCACAGTATGGCCTATTTGAAATTAACGAAAATGGTGATTCAGTCATGATCACTCTAACCATCGATTTAGGCTAAAAGAGTAACCGGGTTAATTTGTTTTATTAATTAAGGTCCGACCCATAGCTGGCTCGGGTTTGAGTAGATGTCTAATTTAGTTACGATTGTTTGATTAGTCGATGGCAGGTCGGTTAGATTTGGGCCCTATGTGAGCAAATCATGGAGCTAAACTCGATGTTTAAGTGATCAGTTGGATTCATTTGTTTTCTACGGTTGATCAATCTTATTTGTACGGTTCTTTATCGGTACCAGCCGCGTATAAGCTCATATCGAGCGTCAATGGTCAGTAAGTGGCTAGTTATATATATATATATATATATATATATATATATATATATATATATATATAAAGGATTTTTGGCAATCCAAAAATAGCGAAAATTTAGGGTGTTACAATGCTTAATACACCACTTTTGAGTTTATAAAAGGACTTTCATTCCGTTTTCAAAAATACGAAATAAAATATAAAAAAAATACGCTCCTTTGAAAAAACATCTCTATTCTTTTTTTGTTTTCTGAGTTTCAGTTGTCGAGTTCGTCACTCAGTTAAATCAATACTTTCGGGTTAAACTGCAAGTGGTTTGAGCTCGCGTATAATGAGTATACTGATTGGACTAGATAATAGTCATTGTATCTTGTATGTTAATTGCTATATATGCTATAATTGGGATGTTGTCCAAGGAAAGCAAATTTGATTTCAAGCCAAGTGACTCATGTCATGCCTTGACTCAACTCTATAAGTCTTCGATCTCATTCTTTTATTTTCTTTTTTATTTTTTATTTTTAATAATGTATTTAGTACAATCAAATATATTCAAATAGCTCATGTATTAAAGTAATTTATTATCCTAACGCTCCCTAAATGAAGGGTAAAGAGACTTTTCGTGTCTCCTACATAAGGAATAGATGGGTCTGATTTCATGTACAAGACATTTAAAATATGCAGACGTCCGCTGAGCATCCCTGATCCGGAACATCTCTTCTTCGCTTGTAGGCAGTGAGTACAACGCTTTCGCTATGTAGTCCCACCTCTGTGTTGTGACATCCACTCCGTCCATCATGTGAAAAACCTCATTTTCGCCGTACATCTAAAAAATTCATTCGACACAAAGTCAAGTGGGCCAAACCTTGGAGAACAATGTAAACTCACCCATAATACTTATCTGTTCAAGCGCTGTTGCTTGCCTGAGTTGTTTTTTTTTTTAATGGAGGTCCCTTCATCCAGTTGATGTTCACCTGAATGTATTGCATGAAATATGAACACAATGGTAGCCTCACACACTAACTATGCTTGGTGTTCCTCCCAATTGTTTCCTCTGGTGTGGCCCACTGAAGATGTGGATCGGACTTATTTTTACTTAATAAATATATAATGGAGGAACAAACCTGATGGATGGAGTGGATTTCGCATACGTGTTACAGCGGGCCACACAAAGCTCAAGTGATGTACCCGCTATTGTTGATGATTTGGGTCTAAGAGTAAGAGAACTCATACATGTGTAATGTTTTATGCATTGAAAAATTAGCCAAATCTCCTGAATTCCGGATTGGATTGGAATCTTCTACATCGCACAAATACAAAATGCACTTCCCACGTTGTGTGTGTGTGTGTGTGTGTGTGAGAGAGAGAGAGAGAGAGAGAGAGAGAGAGAGAGAGAGAGAGAGAGAGAGAGAGAGAGCACCTTCATTAGAACTCATGTCTACAGGAATATAAAACACATTTAAAAATAAAAGACCATCTAGTAATAGCACCATCCCATGCTCAACTGACTTTAAAAGCACATTAAAAAATAAAAACTCTTCACTGATTTCCATCACTTCATGAATTGATAAGGATCCTTCCATAGATTAAAACACCCACAAATCACATAAAGAATAAGATAATCCCTCCACCAGATATTAAACAACCCTATATTCTTTCCTTCTCATTCCCATTCACATTCCCATCAGCCAGAAGAGCCTTCACTCCATGGACCTTCAATGGTCACATCTCTACCCAGATATTCTTTCAACTGGCCCATCTCATGGGCCACGTCGATCATGGTGGGCCGCACCGACGGAGAGGACTGTGTACAAATAAGACCCAGCTCAATCAACTCCATGATCACTTCCCGCCACACCTTGTGAGAATCACGTGTGCCGTCCGATGGCAAGGCCTGCAATGCCTGTTCGATGATAGAATCAAGCTTGTGAGGGTAGTGGCTCTTAATCCATGCGTGCATGCTCGAACCTGCCTGAAAAATGACATCCGTCGGCCGCTTTCCGGTGATGACTTCTAAGAGAAGAACTCCAAAGCTGTAAACGTCTCCCTTTGTTGATGCATGCTTTCCCATTCCATACTCTGCATTCATGCAAGCCATCAACGTTTCATTAGGTAAGAATGAGAAGGTTGGTGCTAAAATACGCATGGTGCGTAGTGCACCTTGGTTTGCCAGCCCATCAGCACTAAACATGGCCTTAATCGTGCTTTCTTACGTCGAAAAAACACCATAGAAGTAGGGTATGTACGGTGCATCTGTCGTTATTATAGAACTTTAATATTCTAAATGACCATAATGCCCCTAAGTGTCGTTTTTTTTTTTTTTTTTTTTTTTTGTTTTGTTTTGTTTTCAGAACTGGGTTTTACATCCACTACCTGATGAGGGTTCAATGCACTCAGATGAAACTCACGAACACAAGGGTAAAACAGTTATTTTGACTGTTTTGCATGTTGTTGCAGACTTGAGAACAAGGAAGCTTTCATGGACATCATAAGATGAGTTCTGTGTTGCCCGAGCAGAAATGCCCAGTGATCTAAACCGTCCATCTGGCCACATCATGGATGGGTCATTGATCTAAAAGCACAGTCACCCATCATCTTAGTCCATGATATTTTTACAGTTCAAAGTGGGCCATTGAAAAATTACATTTCCAACAAGAGGTTCAGATCATCAATTGGCGCGATGATCCAATCAATCCCATCCATTAGATGGACCAATTGGATAATCCAAACATGCGTGGACCACTCAGATCATCCGATCATGTAGCCATGTCTATCCCATTCAGAAACACATGATAGATGGGCAACTCTCTTGATTCATGGCAACAAGCTAAGAACTGCAAACATATATATCTTCATAGCAAGAGAAATATACATACCTGGAGCGATGTAACCGATGGACCCACATAACAATCCGGCCGTTGAATTGAAGGAAGATGAATCAAAGACCACATTGCTTGTGCCCCCACCCTCATTCACCAGCTTCGCAATCCCGAAATCCGTTACCAAAGCCGTCATATCATCATCTAGAAGAACATTGCTTGGCTTCAGATCACAATGTATAACCCTAACAGGAGAATGGTGGTGCAAGTATGCCATCCCTTCAGCTATGTCTCTACAAATGTTCACCAGTTGGATCAAGCTCAAACTGCGGCCCGCCCCATGATTGGGGTATAGATGACTTTCTAGGCTCCCGTTCGACATTAATGGAACTCAGTGCCTTAAAATCAGGCCGGCTGCAAGCTGTTATGATCCTTATCAGGTTCCTGTGTCTAGTCCTTTTTAGTACCTGGCACTCTCTCTTGAAGCTCCCCAAGATATCTCCACCACACTCTGAATCCAATACTTTCACTGCAATTTTTGTTTCGTCATGGAGAATTCCCTTGTAAACATGCCCAAACCTGCCTGAGCCGATTAAGCTCGAGCCGTTGAATCCACCAGTGGCCTCTAAGAGCTGTCGATAAGAGATCCTTGGGTACTTGTGTTCTTTTGTTTGCTGTTCTTCATCATCTGATACAGCCTCATGAAAGGCTGTAAATGACCGTCTTGTTTTCAATTTGAGTACTAGAAGATACCCGAAAACGCATAGTATGAAACAAGGGGTGCCCAAAGATGTAAGAAGAATCGACAGGATTATGAACCGGCGGGGCCGATTCTTGTGACAAGATGACATGCCGGAAAATGACCCGCATAGGCCTGAATTTCCCAAGAATGAATCCAATGCCAATGATGCGAATGCTCCCTCATGCGATACAAATCCTGAGAAGTTATTGAAAGAGCAATTGAGTTGCTTAAGTGACATAGACGCTTGTAGAGATGCCGGTATCTCTCCCTTCAACCCATTTGAAGATAAATCAAGAACTTGGAGATAAGGCAAGTTGCCAATTGAAATTGGAAGAGGCCCTTGTAATTGATTCCTAGAAAGGTTAAGATACTCGAGCGCGATGCAGCTTCCTAGTTGGGGTGGGATTCTGCCGGACAGATTATTTGAAGATAGATCAATGGCTAATACCATGTCCATCTTACTTAGCTCTAATGGCAGAGGCCCTTGTAAGAAGTTGCTAGAAAGATTCAAATACAATGTCAAGCTCCTCAATCTTGCAACTTCTCTAGGAATCATACCTGTTAGCCTGTTGTGAGAAAGATCCAAAATCTCCAAGTTTATACACTTTCCTAAACTTGGTGGTATCGTTCCTGAGAAATGGTTTTCATATAGCAAGAGCCTTCTTAGCTGAGAAAGATTCGACAAGGCATCCGGAATTGATCCCGAGAGCCTGTTTTTCGATAAATCTAGAAGGCCCAAATGAGGAATTTCACCTAATGTGGATGGAATCTCTCCATAGAGAGAGTTATTAGATAAAAAGACCCTCTCTAGCTTCCCCATGCGGCCCACTTCAAGCGGAATTGATCCGTTCAATAGATTGCTTGACAAGTTCAGGAGGGTGAGATTAACAAGATTTGAAATGCTCGGAGGAATTGAACCGTAGATGCGATTCTCTCCAAGTTGAAGTTGTAGAAGACTAGTAGAAAGATCCCCAACAATGGAAGGAATCTCTCCACCGAGATTATTTCCCACCAATTCAAGTTCTTGGAAACGAGAGCAATTCAAAAGAGAGGAGAAGAAAGGTCTAAGGTTAGTGTTCCCATCATGGCTTGCCAAGTTGTTGTAAGACAAGTAAAGGAACTGCAAACATGGCAATTTGTCGAAAATCGCGGCTGGCAATTCCCCGCTTAGAGAATTAGAACCCAAATCAATCCATTCAAGCTTGGTGGAGTTAGAAAGAGACGGTGGGATTGGACCCACCAAATGATTGGACCACAGTAGAAGAAACCTCAACTCAGTTAGCTTGCATTGATTACTCAATGGGATTTCGCCGCTGAGAGAATTGTTCGAAAGATCTATATATTGCAATGAAGAGGTATTGTGAAAGAGAGTAGCAGGAATCTGACCTACAAGTCGATTACTACCCAAATCAAGATAAACCAACCGACAAAGAAAACCCAATTCAGTTGGTATTTCCCCTTCGAGGAGATTCGACTCGAAACTAAGCTGGCTGAGGTGGGAGAGAGCTCCAATCTCCACAGGAATTCGACCTCGAAAGAAGTTGCCAGACAGATCAAGAATGATCAAGAATGACAAATTCCCTAGAGCTGGAGAAATCATGCCATGGAGCGACCTCTTGCTGAGATCGAGCTGTGTGACACGCTCCTTCACATGGCTACATGTTACACCAGTCCAATTGCACACATGCAATCTTGAAGAATTCCAATCTTGGAGCGCGTTATCTGGGTCGACAACGATCTGGGACATGAATGAGAGCAATGAGGCACGATCAGTTGATATGGAAAGCTTTTCATGTTCTGATGAGCCGATAATGAGAATGAAAAAAAGGTTATAACAATAATCAAATGTAGTAAGTTGGGGTATCGAACGGAGCCGAACATAGCCATTCTGCAGTCTGCAAGAGAGACCGAGATGGTGAAGAAGAAGATGAAGATGGGGAGTAGATAATAAGAGCTACACCACCTCATTTTTATGAAGAGAGGAAGGAGGTAGAGAGGGAGAGAGACGATACACGGTAGTTTGGTGTGTGTATGAGAGCTGCCTAACTGCCGTTGACAGGAACGTTTGGCGCCTGATGTTTGACCATTAAGAGAGAAGGCGGGCGAGAATCCGACCGTTCGCTGTTAGGCACGTGCGAAGTTGCCGTTGCCACGTCAGCACCGTTATTTAACGTGAAAAGGTATTTTTGCGTTGTTGGTGGCTTCCATGTCAGCATGCCTACTTTTGTCAGCTACTCAGTTAGTGGGAGTGCCTAATTAGGATAGAGAACTGCTAATAACTCTCCTTCGAGTGCACTTTCCAGCACGTGAAAACGAGTCACACGTGTAGAAGATCAAATCCGTTCGTCAGACAATACCAGCAGTGGCTGTGGTTTATATGGAAAACCAAGCCTATATGAAACTTATGTGGTTGACACCGGTACAAAAGAAATGAACGGTTAAGATAATTTGATCAGAGGATTAAAATTCTTCATCTGCATGTGTGGCCCACTTGATATATATATATATATATTCGCCTGTTAAGCGGTTCCGATCTTGTGTACTTGTTACTGGTTTCCACGTGTGAGGCGAGTGTACTTTCAGAATGCACTCCACCAGTGCAATTAACATTTATTATTAGAAGATTATTTCAGTGATTAGTGATAGTTATGGTTGCTTAAGGTCATTGGCATGCTGGGTTCGATGGAAAGACACGACAGCTCGGCACGTGTTAGGGAGTCGCTGTCCGACTCGCAAATGAAGAGATGTCACTACGTTATGTGTGCCCACCCTAATGTATGTGTTGTATTCATGCTATCCGTCCATCCTGAGAGATCATTTTAGAGTAAGAGATAAAATAAAAGTAGACCCACCACATAAAAATAGTGGGGATTGAATGTCTACGAACAAAATAATAATAATAATAATAATTTATTATGCTATAGAAATTTTCGATGTTTTCCCTTATTTCATGTATGTGTTAACTTATAAATAGTTGGATCTCAAATAAACATCATGTATTATAGATCCCTAAGAAGGTTTCAACGGTGGGCGTCACTTCCCCGCTTTTTTTTTGTCGGTGGTTCCACTTGAACTTGTATCTGCTCATTCTTTTGCTCGTTCCCTACAATAGTCTCTCCAAATGCATGCATGATGTAGATTCAACACATGCACCATGGTGGGGCCTATAGAAAGTGGTGACATCACTTCAGCAACGAGAGTCACCAGTAAAGTGACATCGCCAAGTTCCATGGGCCTCACAGTGATATATGTTTTCTATCTGTACTGTCCAAATCTAGAGTAGACCCCACCACCAAAAACAGAGAGTGGCACCTACTGCTGAAACCTTCCTAAGGTCTATCATGATGTTTATTGGAGATTCAATTGATTAATAAACCAACGCAGACATGAAAGAAGAGAAAACACGTATATCAACATGAACGAAAACTTTTGTGGCCCTTGGAAGTTTTTTATGGTAGTATCACTCTACCCACTTAATCCATATGAAATTCGATCTCTCTATATTAGGTTTTGGCATGCCCAACTTGTATATGCTGCACAAACAATCAAATTTGAGCCAAACATCATCCAATTATATAAGCCAAACATGCATCTAAAATATAGACAGCTGATTTTAAATGGTTAAGTGTTTTAGTGAAGAATGTGATAAATGATCAACCAACTTTGAGTTCATGAATGCAGTAGATCGCAACCCGGATGCATTATATATATAAACCTAATTTGTGACATGTGACTGCTTGCAGAGGTTAAAGGGGGAAGCTAGTCATGGAGTGCTACATGTGTAGGATGTGATAAGATAGGGTTGGAAGACCTGGAATATGGTAAAGCCATTCATGAGAATCTGATCTCACCATGGATGGCGATTGGGTAGTGAAGCCCTTACTCCATTCATGATCCCACCATGGACGACCATTAGGTAGTGAAGCCCTTACCACGCTCAGAATTGACTGAGAAGGCTATCATGTTGTTAGAAATGAGTCTGGGTCCTTTTATTTTCAGACTCGATAAAAAACCTCACCAATCAAATTTCACCACATCACCACACTATAGCTAAGGGTGGTGAGAGCCTTGCTATGTAATCTGTGTCCTCTGACCATATGCCTGGATTTGGTGGTGGTATGGTGAGGATAAAGTGAGAGCCACCTAAGATGGTGCAACCCTTAATTACCATGGGGCCAACCTTGATGTGTGTATTTTATATTTGTCCATCCATTTTCCCATCTCATTTTAGGGCGTCAGGTGAACCATACTCAGAAATAGTAGTATTGAACACCGAGAGCCGATTAGGTAGACCTAGTCTCACCCAAGACGGTGCGAACCCTTACTGTGGGGTTACAGTGGGGCCCACCTTAATGTATGTATTTACGCCGTCCATCCATTTTTCCATATCAATTCAGGGCATTATTCCAAAAATGAAGCAGATTTAATTATCAAGTGGACCATACCATAAGAAACAGTAGTGATTGATGATTAATGGGCTACAAAAGTTTTGGATCAAGCTGATATTTGCTTTTTCCCTTCATCTTCTAAGTTTATGTGACCTTATCAATAAATTGGATGGTAAATAAACACTATGATCATATTAAGGTGTGCTGGAAGAAGCTTTTAACAGTAGCCTTATAGTATGGTCCACCTGATAATTGGATCTACTTCATTTTTTGGATACTGATATGTAAAAATAGATGGACAGTGTGGACATATAGTACATACATTAAGGTGGGACCCACAGTAACCCCGCGCCTCACCTTCATGGGTGAGGTCAGGGTCTCATCTAATCTGCTCTCACTGAAGACCTTATACCATTAAAAACTTCTTAAGACGCCCTTTAATGTCTAAGCAATGTTTATTTGTCATCCAATTTATTGATAAGGTCACATAACTTAGATGATGATGAAAAAATATAAACATTAGTTTGATCCAAAACTTTTGTAGCCCAATAAGTTTCTTATAGTATAGTATACTATAAGATAATTGGATCTGCTTCATTTTTTGAATAATGTCCTAAA
Source organism: Magnolia officinalis (assembly GCA_021015155.1). Lineage (NCBI taxonomy): Eukaryota > Viridiplantae > Streptophyta > Magnoliopsida > Magnoliales > Magnoliaceae > Magnolia > Magnolia officinalis. Next base: position 54,152,009 of record JAJHSJ010000015.1, read on the forward strand.
ATGATCCAAAAAAACATATGTACATAAACAAGTCAAGGTGGGCCCAAGGTAATGTCCACACCGTCTTAGGTGAGGCCGCGGTCTCACATAATCCGCTCCTCTCTAATAGCATGTGGCCCACCAATCAATTCTTGCCACGTAACTACACCGCGAAGGGTGGTGAGGGCCTCACTACCTAATCTACGTTGGGCTGGCCATGGGTGGTTTTTGTCCTAAAATCATATCAATTAGTCAATCTGATCCATTGACGTGCCGTTTAAAAACATAAAAGAAGCCGTGATTCAAATTAGCAGTAGAATCACCCTGCCACGTGTGCTGCTCTACCGTATCATGTACAGGTACACGGCATATGTATATCTCACATGTAGACACGTGGCTGAAGTGCACAAGATCTAAACCGCTCATCTCTCATGCTCCGCTATGAATGGGCCATGACCCAAAAACCAGGTTGGTCGGAAGATGGTAACAGCCCAGATTAGAATCAATCAAATCAGCCTTATCTCATGATGGGGCCCACCAAACAAGCTATCTGAGTCTTTACATGCCTGACACATGTCCCGTAGGAACTTCCGTACGTGTGTTAAAAAGCGCCATATGTGCCGTGTAGATATTAAAGTTCATGAGTTGGACTTTGAAACAGGAAATTTTTAACATCTATGGATGTCGTACATTTGGCATGACTGGATTAATCTGGACTGTTCATCTGGTTGGTGTAAGCATCCATTGGTGAAACTTCTCAGGAGCTAGACTATCATAACCATCCCACCAGCCACCTACAGATTGACACTAAAGTTAAAAAGCAAGGGCCCAAACTCAACGAGCAAGATTCAAGAGTCCTCTGATGGTTTGTCGGCATGGGTTTTGTGCTATATCTTGCATGGCAGGGACCTCGGGATGAACGGTCAGAACCTAATCTACAAGGACTGGGAAGTTTCTTTACCGTGCGCCTGACATTTACCTCAGATCAGAACCGCCCTACTAATGGGACCCGCAAGAGTTTTAACGCGAGGTCCTAGGATTGGGCGGTGGTAGACTCACAAGAATTTCATCGTAAGGTAACGGGGGAAATCCCACTCTGGTGTAAGTACGAATGTAAAAAGCAAAAAAACTAATGGGACCCACCATGGATAGATTACAGAGCCAAAATTATACTGAAAATAGGATCCCAAACGGTTGACTTCAGACATCTGATTGTCTAATCAATCTGATTGTCCGGATATTATCAGTATAACTGCCATTCGAAAATAAAATAAATTCTCAAAATTCAATATTGACTTATAATTTTAATTAAAGAGAAATGCTCACACACAACTAGTCATATATATATATATATATATATATATATATATATATATATTATATATATATATATATATATATATATATATATATATATTCTCAAAATTAAATATTAACTTATGATGATTTTAATGATGAGAAATGCTCACACACAACTAGATATACGTCCAACTAATTTGCATGTGGGAGCCACTATGGTGATTTTAGAACATCTCATTCGTCTAGTAAGATTGTCTCCCACCATAAAAAATAAATGCCCCCAAAATCAGGACAATCTAACCATAAAAATATGATGCTCCACGTGAATGTGGAGTTATTAAGTATTGCTTTATAGTTTTCTATAGTGTACCCCACTTACTAATTGGATCAACCTGTTTTTTGGGGCATCTCCTTTTTATGATGGGACAATCTTAAAGAGTACAAAACATCATGGTAGGCCACACACATCAACTAGTTGGATCATACAACTAGTTGCTTGTGAGCATTATTCTTTAATAAAATTAAAAAAATTTAATACACACTACTTTTAGCATTCATTCTTTAGCGTTGAGTGGTTATTAATGTAACGCCCCGGATTTTATAGCATGAGTTTGGCACTCGTGTACAAAAAACTCGGGATGTTAATTACGAAGAAAGCATTTCATCCAAGCGTATTAGAAATCATTTAAGAGTGGCATCACATCTAAAATTTGAAAACCATGAATAGGAAAATATGGAGTCCACATCCAAACACAATCAAGTAAAGGCCCATGGGGTTTATACAACACAGTATGAAAAACTAATAGGGAAATTATATTAGTTATATTCAGGAGTCTCCATCAAAATAAAAGGGTCCATCGCGCCTGATCTTGGCTTGTGATTCAACAAGCTCCTCTTGGGACCAATATGGCCATTTCTCTTTAGCATCAACTGTTGGTTCCTCATTCATGGGTGCCGCTTCTTCACCAACGACTCATACGGTTGGTGCAATTGCACAATAGTATACGTGAGTGGCCGATCTCAATGAGAAACACCCCCCAAGATTACAATCGAAAATAGTAATTAAGATTATTTCAAAGTAAACATTCAAACAAGCAACATTTTATCAGATAATCTTTTTAAAATGAGTGGATGCATGAAATGCACCTCAGCCTGGGGATGCACATCCAGTTGACCATCGGATGGGCCTTTCAAACAATTGGCTCATCTATGCAAAGAGTGGGTCTTTCAAACAGTCGACCCATTCAAATGATATTAGGGTCATTCGAACAGTACACTGATCTTTCCAAACAGTTGACCAGACACCCGATAACGCCCATATGCAATGTATGCATGATTATTTGTCCTTTATTAATCCGGTTTACAATCAACCATTTATGTACATCCTTACAACTAGTGGCCACATTAATACTATAATTTCCAAGTAATCATTTTATTCAAATCATTTCCATTAACTGCTAACATTAATCCATAATCCCCAAGAGCACTAAGCCCACTCTTGGACACCATCTTCAAATCTGATTCAAATTATGTTCCCAAGATGGTAGATATAATAATTTCAATTGAATTCATAATGAGGCCACCAATTTAAGGAACATTCTTCATACATATAATTTCATGATTCAAATACAATTCCTTTTATACTTTGATGTAATCAAAAAATATTTTATAAATTGACTCACAAGACAAGTATTCTTGTATTTTTACACATTTTACAATCATGCCACAATACATGCATGCTATGCCACACATTCACCCACATTCATACATTATAATACACACTAACACTCACTTGCATACACCGACTACATTAATCATGCCATAATACATGCAGGCTATGCCACACATTCACCCATACATTCATACATTATAACACACACTAACACTCATTTGCTTACACTAATTACAATCATACCACAATACATGCATGCTATGCCACACATTGGCATACTCTTTTCTATTTACAACTCATACAAATGAACTATGCAAATGACACATGATAGTAAATTACCTCCAATTACAATTCTAACCTGTGTCTTCCACATTGATTTTCATTCCAAAAATCCCCTACATTACAACATAATTGTAACAAAAACCACCTATAAGCATGAATATATTAACTGTTGGATATCATTCTACACAATAAGACTTAGACAACAGAGTTCATGATACAAGGATAAGAGTACATGTATGTTCTACTCAAACAATTAATATTATCATGTTCAAATACTAGATAAGGGATTATGTAATGATATTTCTAAGATGAATATTCTAATATATAAGATTATCATATTTGAAATAAACCTAAGCTACTATTGTGAAAGAAGCTTGAAGGGTAGATCTCACCTCAAGCTTGAGTCTCCCTTACTAAGAGGTGAGAAAAGAAGAAGAAATTGGGAATAACCCAAACTCCTACAGCCAAGTAGACATACTAATTAACAAATCATTAAGTAATAACAACATTTTAGCTGGAATCCAAAGGAATAACAATAGTTCATCACAAATCCGAGTTTATTCGGATCAAAATCAACTAAAGACCTACAAAGTGTCAAGATCTAGTCGAGGCTTGGTCCAACTCAGTGTCATCACTAAAGCAAGATCCGAGAACTCAGTTCACCAGGTGAAGTTTTCTTGAGATTTGGTTTCAGGAAGACATGCATTAATTAGTTTCAACACCACTGTAATACAAATCACTGAGTTATCGAGTCAGTGACTCGATGGAGTGCGTGGAACATCACTAGGTAACTCAGATTTTAACTGAGTTGGCTAACATATTAAAAATGAATCAACGAGTTGAATCAAGATTCCTAAACCAAGCTAACTGTAATTCAGCAGATCTAAACATGATAACTCAGTCATCAACTGGGTGTAACTCGGTTTAGGATAAATTGAGCTAAACCGCTGAGTTAGCCCTTATTTCACATGAGTTGAACCAAGTTTATGACTGAGTTAGCACGAATTATCAAAGTAAATAATGGACTAGCATGAGTTGAAAACTCAACCAAAACCCCATTGGAACAACCTAACTCGGTTGATTTTCGAGTTGAGGAAGAATGCTAAGATACACCTATCTCGAATGAAGAATCCAACGGATCGACTTGCTTCCTACGACCAACTGCACTAACGACACTTGAGTGAGTCGTGCGATACACCAACACTCCAGATTGAGTGCAATACCATCGAGTTAGTGTGACTCGTCAACACCACTTGCCTCCACATGAACTTTCAGCTCTCATTCCTCTTTTTTGCTCCTCTTTCTTCAGACAACATCTCGAATATGGACACACTCTGATTGATGATGAGAGTGCCCAGGTTGAGTCGACTTGGTATAGTTCGACTCGGATTCACTAACTCGCCCCACTCTCCCTCCCTCTCTTTCTTTTTTAAATTGAAAATGACTAGAGAATAATGAAAATGGGGTGTTTATAACTGTCAGTCTGACTCTAGATGGTTCCGTAACTAATTCTATAATTAGTTGAGTTTTAAACTAAAACTTACTTAGACTCGGTAAACAAATAACCCACTAGCATGGTCGGACATATTGTAGCTAGAAAGATAATCAGAATTTATGGGTGGTTATCTAATGGTAAGACTCTTCAAATAGATGCTCCTAATCGACAAATGGACCCCACATATAGACGGTGGGTTTTTCAACCCAACGGAGAAGATGGCATGGATGTTAATGGCAAGGTTGTGGTGGACGGGTCATCACATGATCTGACTCGATTGGACGGTTTGATGGACGCTGGGATGCATGTGGGACCTACATTTTGGATGAAAACTCTCAATACGTTGATGGTTTTGAGTTTCTTTTCTTAAGGCGGCTAATGAAACTCAATGGCAACTGAAAAACCTTAATCCCTTCAAAGCGAAGCTTCTAGACTCGCTATAAATTTGAAATGCACGCTTGAGATTGCTCAGATGACCGTCCTACGGCTCAGATCTTTTCTAGGGCCCCTGCATTGCCAAAACTAGAAATATTCTTTCTACTTTCTACTCCTTATAATTTCCTAATTGAAAAGATTCTTCCACGGTTTAAATGAATCAGGAATGGAGGGCTAGGAATGAGATATTCGCCTCACACACGGATTGTCAATGTGGCAAAACAGAAATTGATTCCGTTTTTAGAATTGTCATACATACGTCTTTATAACACCGTTGATCGTGCACTTACACACGTGTTCCAACATGCGAAAGTGGTCAGGGTTTGGTCGAGATTGTCCCCTAAATAAAATGAACAGTCCAATCCATTAATACCAACAAGATGGGTAGGCCACCATCATCCAGCGGACAGTCGTCCGTTTAAATGGCTGTTTGAGCGGGAGAATGAAAGAGAGAAATTCTCTCCCTTTTGTAAAGTCACAGCTGGGTGTTGAATCTGGTGCACCTCATTTGCATACACACATGTACATACATGGTAGAAACTGGGCCCCACAAGGATAGTAAGGGAAATCCATCTTGTTCATGTTTTTTAAAATGTCCAATTACGACATCTAACAATAGGTGAGACAGGTCCAAAGATTAGGTGGCCCCCGTGGTGTCAAAAAATAAATAAAATAAAATAAAAACAAAAAATGGGCTGGTACAATTAAGGAATTGGGGCTGAATCAGCCTAACTCAGCCTGAATCAGAGATGACTAAGGGTGACTAGTGGTATCAAACCGGGTCAATCATTACTGAATCTGAGTCGACTCGAGCCATGTCCATACCATATGTTCTAGTGGTTCTCAATGACCAACACTTTTCTCATTTCGGATATAAAAATGTTAGAAAGATTGTATTTAATACTAATAAATGGTGACCTCTTAAGAATATGAACGGTCCAAATACAAAAATTAGGTCGTAATGCGACATGCTTGATTTTATATCGCCAGTGGACATAAGTGATACCTAATTTAAAGGTCATGCGCATGCCTACATGAACCTATGCTCATATGGGAACTTTTTTAAAACTAAATTTCATATTCCTGCAAGTGGGAGGTTTATCAAAAACTCACCAAGGTGGCATGTTATCATCGTCCAATATATATATCTAGATCGCCCGAAGATACAAGTGGGACCAACTTGATCTCACTAATGCCTAAGAAGCAAAAGTAAGCAGGACCCACGTCACCTTTAAAGCCGAATTCTTAAATAATGATTTGGATAATCAAGATTCAATTCAGTCCGTTTTTTCCCATCTAGTTGTAAACATCATCTAGAGAAGTGGCCCGCTCGATTAAAAATAAAAAGGTTATTAGCTTTAATCAAATGAATATACCTCTCAGGTGGGACCCACATTGTGTTTCATGGTGAAGAACTATTTTCCGCGTAAATGTGATGCCCATGAGATCAATGTGAAATATTAAAAAGGTTTGGAAAAGAAGTGTAATAGATGGACTATATAAATAATGCTTGTGTCCAACTATTCCATTTTTTTGAGAGCTGGAGTCTCAAAATTCTTATAAAGCATACATAAATATAATATATTTTCATACTCAACTTGACAAGTTGCTATTGTTATAATTAAGCAAACCCACTTACACCAATGGCCCATTTAGAATACCAATGTTCATTAATCTACAATTAATCAACTTAAAAGGGAAAAGCTCATCATTCCCAACAACCAACAAAGATTATTAACGAATTAATAATGAGATTATCAAATCTATAGATGTGCAGAGGGACACGGCCAATTGATAAAGCTACCACTTATCATTAGGCCAAGGTGGACCGCGTTTTATTAAATAAAACATGGGATATATTAAAATGCATCGACTAGATATGCGGCCGAGATTCACGGGCAAGATTGAAAATGTGATTCATGTGGCTCACCAGCGTTCTACAAGTGTGAAAGGTTCGGATCATTGATCAATGGTCGGTAGGACAGAACCATGGGCTGCACTTGAAAACCAAAGTATACTACATAACTTGGACACGGCTTTGGTGGATCCCTGACTGTGGCTCCCACCATGACGTATGTGACTTACATCCACGCTGTCCATCCGTTTTGATAGCTCATTTTAGAGCATCATACCAAAAATAAAGCAGATCTAAATATCAGGTGGACCACACCACAGGAGATAGTAGTGACTGAATACCCACTATTAAAAACTTCTTAGCGGCTGCTGGAATGTTTATTTTCCATCCAACCTAAGGTCACAAAGATCTGGATGAAGGGACTACACAAGTATCATGCAGCTTGATACAAAACTTGTGTGGCACACAAGAAGTTTTTAATGGTCAGTCACCAATGCTTCCTGTGGTGCGGTCCATCTGAGATTTGAATCTACAATTTTCTTTTTTTTGAGATAATGCCCTAAAATGATCTTTCAAAACTGATTGATGGTGTGGATTTAATGAAAATACATCAAGATGATCTCTACAGTAAGAGATCCACCGACCTTGGTAGATCCAGGGATCCACCCAAGCCGCCTCCGCATATCCTTGTGCTATGATCTAGTGGGACATGATGCCAACCTGGCAAGTTTGTGTGAGATACAGGTGGTTCATCAGGTTAGCCCTGACCGGTCCAACAATATTCTGGTCTGTATACTGTATGACGGTTGATTAATGATTCTTCTCATTTCATTATTCTGCTTGGTACGATTTGGAGCTAGGCCAAGCAAAAGTTCTAGCATACCAGGCATAGATACAAAGCTCTGGGACACTTCACTAGATATTGTATCACCACCATCCAAACCGCCATGTGCTTATGATATGGGCCCATGCACATCTGCGTACTTGCATGTGTGTAGTTTCATATTACAGCGAAACCAAGTGTTATGCATGGACGACGTGCAGTTCCTACAACAGTTACCTCGTGGGAACCCATGCAACAATTGTGGACTCACCTTGATCTGTTTGTGACATCCGTTCCGTCCATTATTTGAGCTGGTGCATTTTAAGACAAGTTAGGAAAAATCAGGCCCATCCCAAACTTAAAGTGGGCCACACCACATGGAAGAGTGGGGATGAGAATGCCCACCATCAGGAACTGGAGCCTACCGTCGTGTTTATACGCACCACAAACCGTTCACAAGGCGATACCCATCATGATGAAGGGAAGAACCAAATATCAACATGACCCAAAACTTTGATGGGCCACGAGAAGGTTCTAATGGTAGGGTCCCACCCTCAATGTTACCTGTGGTGCGACCAACATGATCTTTGGATCTGCCTAATTTTTGTGCTCCATCCTAACATGATTTAGGGCAAATGATGGATAGATCGGGTGTTTCGTACGCACATCATGGTGGTCCTTATAGAACATTTTATTGCATGGGCTACCTAGTTGTAAGTGTTGTTTGGATGTTTTCAATCAGTGCAGGAACAAGGGAGTTCGATCGATTGAACAGGCAGCTCAATTAACTGAGTGAACTCTGGATTATATAAATTAGTCTCTAGATAGTTTTGGACGGGTTCGAAGGATCGACATAATTTGAAAATTTCATATTAATTTTCTCAACCCTTTTGAGCATGTTTGATTGATCAAACATAGGATCTCAATCGATCAAGAGTTACTTGATCAATGTCAATCGATCGATGCTAAAAATATAACACTATATATATATATATATATATATATAGTTTAGGTACTATGTGCTCGAGCTCACGATAAGGGTCTGTGAGGATGAGCTGTGTGGGCCCCACCGTGATGTGTGTCGACCATTAACATCGTGCATTTGATGGGTTCCCTTTAAATTATGGGATATCTCAAAAATCAGTTGTATACGGAACTCAGGTGGGCCATACCATCTAAAATCATGTGAAGAGATGCCAAAAACATATAAAAGCACTTGGTGGGGCCCACCTAAGTTTTGAATGTTGCTGAAACTTGGTCTGAACCCTCATCCAAGTGGGACACACATAATGGATGGGCTGGATTTGCAAACCACATCTCAGTGGGCCCAAAAAACGTCCCATGAATGTTTTAATGGTGCACGGACCGTCTCCACTTCTGTATATGGTGTGGCCCTTGCAAGTCACGGATTGTCTTGATTTTTGAGACCTAGGTCCACGATGGAATGGTGCATCTGACTGATGGGGTAGATTTTCGAAACACATCACGGTGGGGCCCACACAGCTCGACCTCATGGGACGTTAAAATCAGCTCAAGGGCATAGTACCTTTTTCCATATATAATATATATGTGTGTGTTGTGTGTGTGGTGTGTGTGTGTGTGTGGAGGGGGGGGGACCTCATGGGAACTTTCCATGAGGTCGAGCTATGTGGGTCCCACCATGATGCTTGTCAACATCATAACTATGCATTTGATGAGTCCCCTTTAAATTATGGGATATCCCCAAAATCAACCGTATACGAAACTCATGTGGACCATACCATCTAAAATCATGTGAAGACATGCCTAAAACATAGAAAAGCACTTGGTGGGGCGATGCATTTAAAACTTGGTCTAACTCCTCATCAAAGTGGGACACACATGCATAACGGATGGGTTGGATTTGTGAACCACATCTCAGTGGGCCCAACAAATGATTATGGATGTTTTAATGGGATCAGTAACCCCTCTCAACTTTTGATATGTGGTGTGGCCCACACAAGTCATGGATTGACTTGATTTTTAAGCCTAACGCCCACCATGGAATGGTGCATATGACCGATGGGGTACATGTTCGACACACATGACGGTGGGGCCACATAACTCGACCTCATGGGAAGTTCCCATGAGGTCAACCTCATAGAACCACTTCCCATATATATGTGTGTGCGTGCGCGCATGTGTGGGTGTAACTACAGAATTAGGAGAGAAAAAGATGGCTAAATTAATTCAAGGATTTAGACGGGAGAAAACAAGAGTTTTCACATTTTTAAGAGATTTCATCTCTCATATTTTCATTTTTATAGTGAATTGCTCATCGCATTGTGCTGTGATTTTTTTCTTCTAAGTAAAATTATAAGTTCTTATGCATACTTTGTTTGTGTTTATTTTTCATCCGTGCGATTCAAATTCAATGATTGCTTCTACAGTTCCCAACAATAAGAAAGTGGCATCCGTTGCATGGTTCACAACTCGGATGTGTCCGAAACATCTAGTCCAAGTCGACTCCGATTCTATAATACCTGATCCGATTCGATACCATGAGTCACCCCAACTCAGTCAGTCAGATCGATTACCAATACGATCGTGCATTAGTCAATCTGAGTCCTCGAGTCTCTTAACCATGGTCTTGTGTGCAACAACGTGCCAGTGTGCATGGACATAGTACAGGTGCTGTTAATCAGCTCAGGTCATGTATGTTATCCTGCATGATAACTTGCAATGATGATAGTGAGTAATGATCTAGTGGGCCATTTGCATGGGAACCTTCCAAACAAATTGTCAGATTTGGGATCAATGGCATTTACATCACCTATCTAGACCGTCAAGTAGGTCCAGCTCACTCTTTCTGTGGTTGATGTGTACAAATCGCGGTGATTGGATTCTCCTATAACATCCAATGCTGAAATTATCATCTCTAAATGATTTAGTCAATTCATTTTTTTTCATGCAACGGACTGAATGGTTTGGATCATATAACAATTTTATAAAGGTGGCCTATTAAAAGTTGGCTGGACTCGATGGACAGTAGAGAAAGGAAACTTCCCAGTGTTAGTTAATATATTGCAATATATTGCGATAATAGTCTATATATTACATTATTCAGAAAATATAGTAGTTATAAGTTGTCCAATATTATATTGCACTTGCATGCATTAGTCCCCTTCAGAAAATTTCACGTTGTCCAATGTTATGTTGCACTTGCATTCGTCAAAATTTAAGAAATTCATTAAAAAATTATTTTTTCTAAAAAAAATCTGAAATTAGATTACTAAAGAAATTTCAACCAATCCTTTTTATTTGTTTGCAAAGAAAATGAGATTTAGTTATGGAAATTGAGATCAAATAACTTATGCTATCAGAAATTCAATCAATAAGTTTTTTTTTATAACTTAAATCATTTATTTTTATTTAAATTGCTTAAAATCTGTAAAATGAAGTTAATAATTCAATATTTTGATATTTTGCATGCTCAGTGATTGATTTTGACATGCAATTTTCGTAATTGGGAAAAATTGAAATTTTTGAAGAAAAAAATTCAAAATTTCCTTAATTCCACTATTTAACTTGTAATTAGTGTGTGGAAAAATCATGTGATAATGCATGGAGGCTTATTTATATGCTGAGGACTTTTTTATTTTTTTAAAGATTTTTTAAATAAAAATATAAATATTAAATAATTTTTCGACCAAATGTTATTTATACTTTATATTTATATATTTATGAATATATGTTGATTTTAACATTAGCCACACTCATTTATTTATTTCAAAAATAGATTTAATTTTTAGAAATTATAAAACAAACTAATTTAAACATATATTTTTAAATAAATGCACCGTACATTATAGGAAAATTTTAACTTTAAATATATCATTGAATTGATATACGGATTTTCAAGAAGTTAAATTATATGAACTAATTTTTATTACAGTTGTATCACTTCTTATGAAACAATGCATCATTTAAGAATATATATATATATATATATATATATATATATATTATATATATATATATATATATATATAAAGGAAACTTATTATGTGTACTTTTTTGTGATCATTTAAGTTCTAAATATGCATGAATGTTTACGTGGGCTTAGGTGGGATTAGGCGGGATGGAATTGCATTGATCTCATGCAAATTCCATGACGTATTTGGAAACAATAGAAAGGATTGGAATTATGTGGGATGGAATCGGATTTGGTTCCATGCAAAATTTCTAGTGATTTTGAAATCCACTACATATGTGGGTCCCACATTGATGCATGTGTTTTATCCACTACATTTGGTTCCATGCAAATTTCTAGTGTATTTTGAGCAATGTTTTCCAAAATTAACAATACATTATGTGATACATACGATATATTTTTGTCATCGATACCCAATACACTTCTGTTTTCCAAGATGCAGTAGATGCGTTGATATTGATACTACAAGCACTTACGTGGATGCTAGCTAACTAGTCCAAATGCAATTAAGTGTATGAGAAGATTCCAATATACTTAGCCCATTAGATCATTTTTGGATTACAACCACGGTTACACTGAAATATTAATAAAGTCCAAATCATCAACTATAAGGTGAACCAATGGATCAAGTTTATTTGTGGCCCACCCAATCTATTGAAACATGAATTGGGTGCCAATCATCTGTCTTTTAGTATGGTATAAGACTAATAATTCAGGAATCGGCTGTCTGCGTTGAGGTTGGCAATGAGGTCCCAGAAAGGAAGGCACTGAAGAGTGTAAGTGCGGCTCTGGGTTTGTGCTTTGGGACCTCATGACCGGCTCCCCTTACTGTTACATAGGTCAGACCCTTGTACACTTGAGTCCAACCTCCAACCTGTTCCATACAGCATTTGCATGATTTGGGTAAGTACTCTAATAAGGAGAGAAAATACAATGTTTCACAGAATCGAAACCGTACAACAGATGTGTTGCGTCATTTCAACCATACAACCCAAAAGCTAGGATGATCCAAAACTCAGGTGGGCCACACCACAGGGAACAATGTTATATTATGCTTAGAGCCTCCGAATTCACTTGGGGTTCGGCCCACCAGAGTTCCGGAATGGCCTGAGTCTTGGATTGTCTCTTAATTCTGTTGGAGTATGTCTGCTGATTGGATTGGATGGCACATACACAGCACGATGCGGGTCCACACGCAGACCTGGTCTTGATGGTTGGACAGGTCCAACCACCAGGTCCAGGTTTTAAAATGTAAAGATGATATAAGATGGTATAAGTTTCATAGTCCAAGTTCTATTGCATCCCGTTGGAAGAACTAAGCCTGTTTGGTATGTGGGCTTATGTAGGATGGAGCTGCATTTGGTCACATGCAAATTCGATTAGACGTTTGGAGAGGATAGAAAGGATTGAGATTATGTGGGATGGAATTGCATTTGGAACAAATCCATTACATCCGTGGGCTCTAAATTAATGCATGTATTTCATCCACATCGTCCATCCATATGTGCATTTTACACATGATATTCGAGTTATACACATGTACAAGTGACCGACATGAGTTGTGAATCTGGTCCATTGATTATAATTTCATATATGGTCCACCAAACGCAATTCCACTTAATGCAGTATTTATTCTAGATGAAGAATTTGATCCCAAATGTAGAATGGCCAATATACAATGGTATTTCTAGACATGTAATCATTGTGTAATAATGGTGTTAATTTCATCTAATGTAATTTCCAAACAAGCAAACTCATGCTTTTTATCATAGTTTAAAAACATATACTCAACTCAACTGAAATCCTATTGGCTCGAGTCAACTAGAAAAACTCAAATGAGTTCCTCAAAAACTCATATCTTTTTCTCACTTTGTTTTAGTAGTATTTAATATTTAAAGTATAAATAATATATGAATTATGATGAGATTTTTTCTAGTCGTGGTAAAATCTAACCGAGTAGAGTTGAATTAGCAGGTTCAGTTTTTCACGTATTTAAACTATGCTTCTTTTAAAAAAAAAAATAAAAAATGAAAGGACTCCTTCAATACTAAAATCAGATAAACAAGAATCGAGAAAAGAGAAGAGAAATTGTCATATCTCAATCTATAATCTCTATGTTCTTTTAATATAAGATTGTAATGCAGTGCAGGGGCCCTTATACTTGCCTCAGTGGTAGACTCACAAGAGTTTCAACACAAGGTCTAAGGGATGGGGGGTCTTTTTCCCAAGAATAGTCTTCAAGTCCACAAGGAGAGAAATTTTTATAAATCAGATATAAAATTAATATTATTAACGAAAATATTCCTGACAATGTATCTAATGTATATATATAAACAATCCTTAAATAATCAAAACAAGGACTCTGGACAACAACTACACTCTTAAAACCTTGAAAATAGAAAAATAAAACTTACTAAAATTAGGGGCCAATGAATGGTGATTGGTAAAGGTGATGAACTCATCAATAACTTTTTAATGGTATATTATACATGCAAAATAGATAACCAATAAAAAAGTATGTTCGTCACGTGGTTAGGTTATTTTTGCCCTAATTTAAGTCTTTCAGCTCAATTCTTTCAATCCTAGTCATCCATGAAATCATTCACCACTTTTTCTCCATTATATTGAAATCATACATACATATATGCACTCACTCGCTGCAGAGAACCAAGCAATGCAAGGTACATGTGGCAAGATGAATTTTATTTCAATAATCCAAGCCATTATATGATAGGCCTGCAGTTGGATTGGGACTAAAAAGAATAAATAAATAACATGTAGCTTGGAATATTTCAACCCTTTGATTATTTGATCTCATCCTTCAATTATAGATGGTCTGCTAATTCTTTTAATAATCGAATTGCTGAAATATTTCAATTTTGGGAGTTTTTTTAAAGAACCCATCATCAAGACTGCAGACCATCTTAGAAACAATTTGGATAGCCAAGGACCCAAATTCAACAGCCAGTGCTTAAGTTCCTACTTATCCTATTTCTCTATAATATAGCAAACAACATAAGGGGGAGTTATATGATACTAGGGCAATGATCTCTAGCTTGTTACAGTGACGCAGGGAGGACGTGAGGTCGAGCACCATCTTCCTCAAGAGGATAACTATTCCGAATCCACGGAACTTCTCTAGACTCCTCACAGAGACTTCTCGAATCCACGAAAAAGAGAGCAGAAAATAGAAATAAATTCTAAATAAATTCGAAATAGATTAATGAATCCATAAAAACGAGTTCACAACCCTTTAAATAAGGGTACTAGGCAATGGGAAAGAAATCAGAATCAAACTACAACTAGGCTCCTAGAATTCGCGACTTACTATAAATAGTAAACTTACTATTTATAGACGGTCGTGATGTCTACTAGTGCGCAAGGTTTCGTTGGCTAAAAAATAGTAAGTGTCCTATTTGGCTTCACCAACCCGTTCTCCTAATTATTCTAAGCTCTTTTCACGTTGGGCGCAACTCCTAAAGCCCGACGGATGAAGAGTTATAAGCAAACTAAAACTTACTATTTATAGTAAAAACGAAATTGAAACAGGGAAACAACCGTCAAATCAGGGGTTTCTCGCAATTCCGAGCATCGCAACCCGGCATAGCAGGGTTGGTTGGCTAAAGTAGCTCATTCTACCCCAAAATCATATATTTTTCGTCGGCTAACTCATCCCGGATTGCGAGATACGCCTGATTTAAGGTCTGATGGTCCAAATCACTTCTGTCGCCGACCGGGCCTTTTCTGATCCATCTTTGCCATGTAATTGTCCGCGACCCGCTCTACATCATACAGACATATTCTCATCAGGGGAATGACCAGGCTTTGAGACCTCTCGTCTACCTCCAAAGGAAAAAAAAATACTCTGGTAATGCATATGCTTGATATGCAGGCACTCAGAAAGTACACATTTCACATACATAAACTCAAATATGGAACCCAATTCATTATTGATTTGGTTGAACTATCCTATCCTCTTGTTTGTGGATACTTGTTTGCTGGAATAGGACTTGGATATTTTTCATTCTTAAACTTCTACTAAATGTCTGCCTATTCAAATAGTCAAATTATCAAAACATCTTAATTGGGACCCATAATTTGGACAGCTTAATTTACTTACTTGTATGCCAAGCATATAATTTCTAATTAAAATTTTAATTTCCTGTATATCATCCATAACACTGTCAGAGTATCAAAGTTTTTCTCATTAGCAACTCCCCATACCAGTTGCAAACACCTCTTTCTAGAATTACTGGGGAAAAAAATATTTCTATTCTCCCACAATTTAAACCAAAAAAAATCCAAATAAATAAAACAGAGAAAGTAGGTAGATAAATGACGAAGCCTACCACGTATGAAGGCCTGTGCATGACGGACATTTTTCTTAGTATATTTATAGATACATTAGTTCATAATGGAAACTGTAAAAACCCTAAAACTAAATGGGTTACCTCAAACTAAACCTAAGAAGACTAGTTCTGTTATGGTATGGTGACTCATTTCAATGCCCACCAAAATCAAGATAACTTGGCCGAGTTAACTCATTTCAAATGATATTTATTATCTGTTAGAGGTTGTTATTATTCATTTTTTGTTCATTTCTTTCTTAGAAGAGATGAACCCTAACTGAAACAAAGTCTCTAAATTACTAAAGATAGGACTTCCATTTCATGATTCTAAGTGATAAAATGATTTTATTAAATGATGGATTTAGGCCGCGTTTGGATGTTAATCACATTAAATTGCAATTCATTCAATAGCCCTATCCATTCTCAATGTGGATCTAACCCCAGTTTGCATTTCTATTGTTTTGAGTTCAACTTGAAATGCAAACTGAAATTTGTGGTTTGATTAGTGATATGATTTGAAATAGTGCAAAACCCAAATAGGCAATGTCTATTGTAATGGTTCAACAAATTGCAATTCAGTTCATCTTGGTTCAATTGAGCAGCCAAACACATACTTATGCCAAAAAATAAAATAAAATAATAAAAAAAACATACCTGATCATTATCATACCAAGCATGCCAAGGGATCACTGTTGGAAGGTTGAGAGCGTCTACCCAGTAGCGGGTTGATGTGACTGGGATTACAGTATCTGTATCTCCACTGAATACATCAAAGGAAAACTGCATAATATGAGGATCTTAACACATGATTCTGACTAAAAAAGAAATGTGTATTAGAAAGATTAGGAAAACTTCATAATATGAGGGTCTTAATACATTATTCAAAGAAAACAAAATTGTATTAGAAACATCAGGAAAACCTGATAGACATGTATGGCAATCCGGTCCATATTAACCCGACCCTAGATCACCGTCAATTCACTAAACCCAGACTTAGATCGTTCCAATTTCCCCAAAAATCAAGAGATTCTACGATTCATCCCTCCTCCAAATCTCTCTTTTGTTTTCTCAACGCAAGCTCAGTTTTTTACTACTCCATAATTCCATTTTGTCAAATCATAAAAGATTAAATTGTGAAAACTATAACTTGTTTATTTCACTGAGAATTAACAAGAATATATAGAAAATAGCGAAATATATAAAAGATTTGTAGAGATCTTAACAGGTACATATTTTAACCTAGTTTGGCTCCATGGCTCAGTGGTAGAGAGACTATGTTTCAACATTGAGATCATGGGATCAAGTCCCATGTGGTGTGGGTGGTGTGGATCTTCTTTTTGTCTTTTTCTTTTTAGATGTCTGGTCCAGGTCTCTCCTTTTGTGATTGATCAATTCAGGTATATTTGAGTTCAGGTGGGGTCCATCAATTCAGTATATTCGGGTTCAGGTCGGGTCCATCAACTTGGACCGTTAAAATCGGGTATAATTACATTTCAATAGTAATATCATATATTACATATATACATTGGATGGACAAGCAAATTGAATTGCAAACATTAAGTTCAATCAAGATGAAATGGCCCTCAAATTGAAGTTTCATATCCATAATTTCAATTTGGGGCCAGACCTTCAGTATGAATTCTAACTGAAAGAAACAATTGAAAATTCAATTTTATAACCCATCCAAACGTGCCAAATATACGCCTTTCAGATGGCATTGTTGTGGAGATGAATGAAATAGGTGAAGAATTACCTGAACACCCAAATGCGAAGCCCTGAAAACATAAGCTGGCGATAAATATCCAGAACAGACGTAGCAGTGTCCTTCCAATTACCACTCACCAAATGGCTATAAAAATGAAACAAGAATTGAGAATTTCACAAACATACAAACCCATTGAAATGAAAATCTCAGTTGGAATTTGGAAATCCATAAAAATCAAATTTTGGAAATTTCCCGCCAAGAGGGTCATCATGCAATGGTCTGATGGAGGGGTTGTTTGGATGATTGTAAGAAATTTCTGAGTATCGTATGTAATGTTTTACTTGCATGGGAGCCACTTAGTGGGCGCGAACTTCGGAATGACATGAAGAGCCGTTTGAACCTCTGGTGTGTTGAAGTAGACAGTGGAATGATTCAATGTGCAAGGATCATAGTGTTGGTCGAGGCGTCCCACCAATTGCTGAATTGCATCATCACCATCCATTAATTGTCAAATCAAGATCACTTAAAAAAGCCAGCATTGGAATAAACAGTATAGCTAAAATGTAGAATGTACAACAATAGATTCTAGCCTCACATTCAACCGAAATCCGCAACGGAGAGTTTGTTTCGGAGTGCGACTCGGCCCGGTCGGTATGGCATTACATCTTGTTAAGATTTTGCCAAAGCCCATGATACTGAAACTCAGTCGACTACATCGAGTTGACTCAGTTTCGACGAATTTCAAATTCGTAGGCAACGACGTCTATTCAGGTTCATGCATTTTGGAATATAAGCGAATCGATCGAACAGGTTAACTACCATGATTCAAATATGCAAAAGCATTCTAATCTTTAAATGAAATAGAAATGTCGTTAAAGACACGTTTGGGTGCACTAGTCAATTGAATTGCAAAATTGCAATGTAATCTCCTAGCATTTATAATGAGGAAGAGTCCACAAAATTGAAATTAACTTCCTTTCAAGCCCAACTCAAAATAATTAATAGTAGCAAGGTGATCACTTATTGCAATTCAATTCGATAGCGCATCCAAATGCTCGCTAATGTATGGCATGGACTTACACGTGATCTTTTCAATAGCCCGTTCGACGTTGTCTCATTGGCAATACAGGCAGGAGTGTATATGCTATAGATATCGATGTCACCGAGTTCTTGGCTAGCAATATCCTGCATCCTTTTGCATGCAGGCGATGGTTTTAGAAACGAATCTCGATCACAGAAGAAATTCAGTAGCTTATAGGTTTGATCAGATATCAAACCAGTTGTCCATAGGAATTGGTAGGCCCCCAAATGATCAAAGAAATCATCAGTTAGAGGATTTCCTGCCTGCATACCAAAGTATATCTCAGTCAGTTATTTGTTGGGTTGGTGGGCCATCCTTGGGCCTATTGTTTAGGTCATTAGATGGGCCTGATCTAGAACTGCCTGAGTCAACCAGCGCTGCAATACGGCCCAATATTCGGCTCGTTGGTTGGACCAAGGCCTGAGCCTGATAGCTAAAATGGTCTGGGCCTAGACTTAAACTACAGCCCAAGGTCCTAGCCCAACCCAATTCTAGAATTTGCCTATCATAGCAGACCCAAGATTATCCTGAAAAAAAAAAATAATAATAATAATAATAAAAATATGCATGTCTAGTAAATGTTCCCGATGTATCCGTTCATTAAGTGGGCCACACATGAATAAAGAAATAAACATTTATAAAAGTGAAACCAATGGGTACATGCAAAATGCATGTGTTGCCTAATCGAGGATTGGAACGGCCTATTTGTAGTATAGAACACACACGTATAGAGAGAGAGAGAGTTGCTCATCTGCGCACCTTCTTATGTGAGAGCCCATGCGCATGCACCTTTGCACACGTGTCATGGCATAGAATCTAAACGGTCCATGTGATATGCACCCCCTAAAACTCTTGGGGGCCATGGCAAAATGAAACAGTTTCCTCCTTTGATTTGTATTTTTCTTTGCTATGCCCACTAAAGTTTTGAATTGAGCTGAAAATTGAGCCATTAGAGTTTAAGGGGTGCCGCATCGCATGAGTGCTCAGATTTTGTGCCCATGACACAGGTGCTCCCATAAGAAGGTGAGCATTCCTTGTGTATATATATATATATATATATATATATATATATATATATATATATATATATATATATAGGGAAAGGTACTATGCGCTCGAGCTGATGGGAACGTCCCATGAGGTCGAGCTGTGTGGGCCTCACCGTGATGCGTTTCGAACATCTACCCCATCAGTCAAATGCACCATTCCATCGTGGGCCTAGGTCTCAAAAATCAAGACAATCCGTGAATTGTTTGGGCCCACCGAGATGTGGTTTGCAAATCTAGCCCATCCATTATGTGTGTCCCACTTGGATGAGGGTTCAGACCAAGTTTCAGCAGCATTCAATACTCAGGTGGGCCCCACCAAGTGCTTTTATATGTTTTTGGCATATCTTCACATGATTTTAGATGGTATGGCCCACCTGAGTTCCGTATACAGCTGATTTTTGGGATATCCCATAATTTAAAGGGGACCCATCAAATGCACGGTGTTAATGGTCGACACGCATCACAGCCCACACAGCTCGACCTCACGGGAGCTTATCGTGAGCTCAAGCACATAGTACACCAATTTGCACGGAACTCGAGCGATCTTATTTGAGAACTCATCATATGTTTTCCACGGCCCAATTTGACAAAACTCTAGTGGGCCATGGAAAAAGGAAACAGTTTCCTCCCTTGATTTGCATTTCTCTTTGTTATGACCCACCATAGTTTTGTATTGGGCTGAAAGTTGGGTCTATAAACGTTTTTAAGGGATGCCGCATCACGTGGACTGTTCAGATTCTGCGCCCATGACATGTGCAAAGGTGTGCACATAAGAAGATGCACGGGTGAGCACTCTCTCTCTCTCTCTCTCTCTCCTCTCTCTCGCTCTCTCTCTATCTATATATTATATAATATATAATATAATATATCATATATATATATATATATATATTCGGGCTGTGCGAGAGGCCTAAATGACTTTAGCCCACGCACGGCCCAAAAATTGACCGGGCTATACATATCAGGCCTAATCCAAGCCCACGGATCACACTAACTAGGCGTACCTGGCCCGTTGCCACCCCTCATTAGACCTGGGCTTTCATTAAGTGTTTATAGCCCAACCCAACTTTTTTAACATTACTTGGTTGAGTATTTGGATGGTGGGGCCCATCCTGGCCCATTGGCGGCCCTTGATCAGGTGGGCTGAAGATCTTACCATTATTCCCTTTAGGTTGATGGATTTTTTCAGCTTCCATTTCTGGGACCACAAAATGGCTTGGGCCAGCTGTGGAATGTAGTGTCCTGTGACAAAAGATTTTGATATTAACAGGTTTCATAAATAAGTATTTACTCTAAACAGGATTTATATGATACATGGACAAGTGTGGTCCATGGTTCACTGATCCAGACCATTGATTCGTTGTTTCTCCGCATGGATGGACTATAACTCAAAATTTTGTTGATAGAACTAATATTAACCTTTTGATTTTGTGGATACATAGTTAAGATGAGAATTTCAACGGTCCACATTCAACTGGGATCTTCCAATCTGGGAGGATTCTAGGACTCTCTCATTCCATGGTGGGACTCAATTATCCAATGGTCTGGATTACGAACCATGGGCCCCACAGGCCCATGTACTGAGGGATCCAACATATGCACCAGATGGGCCCAAAGATACATATAAGACCAGACCCAGAAACCAATCTTGTCCATTCATCAGTGGGCCCCATGCATACTCAGAATGTGGACCGTCGACAATACGCTCTAAATCCATTGTCGGCCTAATTCTTGGACCAGATCATCTGAATGGCATCGGACCACCTGATGTGCGACACAAATGTCCCACACGTGGAAGATTGGCACATGTGTGGTTCATGTAGTGGTGTGTGTTGGCTTAAAAAACAGAGGATATTGGATACAGGAATCCCATGACACCTGCATAACTCTCTCCTGTGATATAGAAATCTCTTCCTTCATATTCCGGAAATCTCTTCAGCCACTCTTCAAGAAATGTCAAGGATTCCTTGGCTACAAATACAAACACAAGCTATCAGTACTGTGCGCACTGTGAGTGGGTGCGCCCATTATCATCCGACCGTCCAATCGAGTGGTTAAGTCATCAGACCCATCATGAAGATCACCTTGTACAAATATGTGTCATATAATCGAGTGGATCAAACGTTTATTTTTCTAATAATCAATGGCTACAAATTGCTTCCATGGTGTGGCTCACCTCATGAATAGACGGCTGATTTTGGCATTAGGTGATCATCACGGTAGGTTCAACCTTTTGGACGGATTGGATTTTACATGAACATAATAGGTTGGAAGTTGTCCGCTGGGTGGACCATATCTTGTGGTCAACCATTGTTGGACTTGATACATTCTCAAGTAATGTTATTTAAAAAGAGAAATGCTCACGTATAATCAGTTGGATTGTAAATTACAGTCACGTTCATGCGAATCCACCCCGTCCAATAGGCTGGCCTCACCATGAGAATCATCTTATGGAAAGCTCAGTCCAATCCATTGGTCAGATGGGCCACCTCATGGAAAATAAATGTATATCCACTGATAAATGGCAATATACAAGTGTAGTCTGGATAATGCGTGGATGGGGATGATTTATAAACAAGGTGATCCTCATGGTGGGCCCAACCTATTGGACGGATTTGATATGTCTCGCACATGACATGTTCAATGTTATCAGCTAGGTGGATGGTTAACCGATCACAAGCAGTTGTACGTGAGCAGCTCACCTTTAGAAATATTTTTAGTAATAAAATACAAAAATAGGGGGGCAGTTTGGGTGGATCCCTAACTGTGGGGCCCACTATGATGTATGTTCCTTACATCCACAACGTCCATCCATTTTGACAGCTCATATGAAGCATATCCACATCTTAGGTGGACCATATAGCAGGAAACAGTCGTGATTGAATCCTCACCATTGAAAACTTCAGGGGGGCCACCCGAATGTTTATTTTCCATCCAAACTGTTGATAAGGTGCAAAGATCGTGGATGAAGAGATCATAAAAATATCATCTTGATCGAAAGCTTTTTGTGGCCCATTGGAAGTTTTAACTGTCAATTACCATTGTTTCCTGTGGTATGATCCACCTAAGATTTGGATCTAATTCATTTTTTGGATCACGCCTTAGAATGAATTTTCAAAACAAATGGACGGCGTAGATATAAGATGTATAAGTCACAGTGGGCCCCACAATCAGGGAAGCTCCAAAAATAATGGAAAGATGCAAAGGTAGGATGGTTGTGCTGATTAGACTTAGTTACTTCAAACTCCTCCCAATCGAGTAACTTGCTTCGAGTCATGTGACTCAAGTTAAGTCAATCAGTTTATCGAGTTGACTCAATGAGCCACTCAAGATCGAGTCAGGCATATTGACGAGTTAGACAATGACTCAACTCAAAACTCATTGAATCAAGTTGACTTGGCCAAGTCACCAAGCTCTAGAACTATTATTTAAATAGGGGATATTTGTAAGAAAATTATGTTCCAAAGTAGTACCAGCCCTTCCATCTCCATTAGTAAATGTATCAAAGGAAATGTTCGAATATGAAAAACCAGTGCCGACAGGCGAGTCGATGAAGAGAACATTGGCCACTGCATAATGGTTACAAACAAATAAACATAGATCTAATTAAAAACATTAGTAACAAATTTGAATTTTTATAAACAAACAATTTCAGTGGGCAAGCATGCAGGATCCAAGCCGCTCATCAAGTGGGGCCCATTAATTTGGGTCCATTTCAAAAACAATCATAATGGTCCCACCAGCATGGTCCCACATACTCTAATACTAGCATTTTTTAAAAAAGAAAATCAGACAAGTTGTGGAGTGTAACAACCTATTAAAATGGATAATGACTGCTACTTACATAATAATTCAAGCATATTTATATTAGCTTTTAGTACTCTTTTCAACCCACCAAACATAGTACATGATTTTTCGAAATAGAAATTATAACCAACCTTTGTATCATAAGCAAAAACCTATACTATATATAATGTGAGTAGTGGGGTATAGTTTTACTCCTATAATTAATTTCGTTGAAGGGAGAGACTTTAGATTTTGAAAAGACTTGTAAAGACTTTTAAAATAAAGCTAGAGGTATTTTAGAATTTTAAAAGTGTATTATTGGCAACTTTCTGGAGTGCACTCGGATAATACTCATAAAAAACCTTGCGCGGACTTCTCTTTACATGTAGCACGCAGCTTTCTCTATACAAATAGTTTGTAATCAGTTTCTTCTGTGTAGCCTCTATCTTTCCCTCTATATGCTCTTTCTCTCATCTCTCCATATGTGTAACCCACACATTTTCCTCTAAATCACTCTCTCATCTCTCCACAAGCACATGAGATGCTCCGAAAAGTTAAAATAATGATCTTATTTACTCTGATGACTAAGGGAGGAACCTTGATAATGAGCATCCTTCTATTATCCACAAGTTAGAAATGAAAAATATGAAAATTAAAAAAATAATAATACTAATACTAATTATGACATATTGGTTTCGTCAATTACTTTAGTAATATAAAGGAAATGTGTCGTTATTATGATTTTAACTCTTCTAAACTAAACACGAGAATCATTGGTCGAATACAAATGTATTCCGAAGATCCGTAAATGAATTTGTAATCGTTACACTTTTTCTTAGCATTATTGTGAAAATCTTGAATTCAAACAGCAACATCAATGTATTTTGGTAATGATTTGACATTAAAATAATGTAAAAATATTATCATTAGGATTTGTCACCGATAAAACAAACACAAAAATTGGTGATGAAATACAAATGTTGTCATGAGACATAAAGTAATTTATAATCATTACACATTTTATTTACATTACCTTAGTGATTTTCTAAACAAACATGCCTTAAGAAATGAAATTCTCATGGCACGGCTACCTCATCAAAGACAGAAAATGATTCAGTTGTTTCAAAATTTCAAGGAAACATACTCTTGTCAAATGGTGCATTTGGATGTACCACAATAACAAAATCAATAAAATGGAAATGTCCGAATTGTAAGCACATTCTTTAATGTTGATATTGAGCAATTGATGTGATTACATTACTTTCAAGTTGGAGTTGAGATAAATGAAATTCCTATTTAAGAGTTGTTTATCGTTATGAAGACTCAATAATACCGTTCTCGCTCGTTTAAAATGTTGAATTGAATTTTAGATGTAATCATATAGAAATGATAATTTATGTTATTACTCTGCTAACAATGATTTCATTTTTGTTACTTTTTTTTAATCATGTCGAAATACAAAAAATATAGAATAATATCTCGTCCCTTGTTCCTAAGAAATCATATATATACTAAACGAGTGAAATCTTTAAATGAAATCCTCATAATTTCATGTTATCCCAATATGTCAAGATTCCACGTTAGGTGAATTTTATTTTTGTTTCCTTCGAATTACTAAAGAATCTGGTTATCCAAACATACCTTGAATACTCATAATTCAATACACATGTCTATCCAACATCATTTATGCCTTATACCAAGTAATTGGGGCCACCAATGTGAATCTTTTTTTGCCATTTCACTCTATCAAAGTCCGTAACTTCAATTAGACTATAAGTCATCAAGCATTTTCTTAATAACTCAAAATAGGTCCTTTTGGGCCTTTCTTTTACTATTTTAAAGCCTTCAACTTGTATCAACTCAGTCATTCTAATCATATTGTTCTTGGTTTTGGTCGCGCATAACCAAACTATCTAAGTCTTCTTTTCCCCATCTTATTACCTAAATGTGTTCTTGTTTGTTTTACTAATTATTATAATAATGTAAATGAAATGTACAATGGTTACAAATTACTTTATCTCTTGACATCATCTACATATTGACCTCTGATTCCTGTGTTTGATTTATCGATGATAAAATTATAATGATGGTATTTTTATATTACTTTAATATTAAATTATCATTAAATACACCGATGTTTAAGGGTATACACGAACCGAGCCAGCTCGGTCAACTCGCTCGACTCGGCCCGAAAAAGCTCGACTCATCTCGGCTCGAAACTGAGTTCGATCCAATTCGGGCCGTTTTTTCAGCTCAAAAATGAGTTCGAGCCGAGTTCGAGTTGACCCCAACTCGGCTCGACTCGAATCGAAACTCAGCTCGACTCGGTTAATTTATATTTATATATATATTAAAAACTTAATCCCATTCCCCTTTTGAAAACACGGCTGCCCAACCCCAACACCCTCTCCCTGCTCCCTCTCTCCCCGCCCAACCCCAGCACCCTAATCACCTCTCTAATCTCTCTCTCTCTCGCCCCTCTCCCTACTCGATCGAGTCCGGCGCCTCTCTCTCTCTCTCTCTCTCTCTCTCTCTCCTCTCTCTCTCTCGTCCCTCTCCCTGCTCGTCCTAGTCCGCATAATGATCATCTTAAAAATTTGAGGGAAGTTCGCATAATTTATTCGATACATGTATTTACTTTTTTTCCAGTCATGCTTGATCTCTCTTATTGCATACCTTCTTTAATTTGTTATGAAAAACTAGCTGGATTTTCATGTAGATTTTGATTTCTGAACTATTTCTCTCTATATGAGTTCAGGATTTTCTGCTTTTATATGTTGTCTTCACTTTTCCAATGAAATTACCTACTCCTGTAAAAGGGTTCAAGCAAATGTTCAAATGGAGCCAGCTTTAGATATGTGGAAGACCTAATACACAACTTCCTGATCATCATTTTAGAGCATTCAATGTTCAAGAAGGACGGTTGGAAGGTCTATTTTTATTTTTCTTTTCTTGCATGTCAGTTCCATTATTCTTCTTCAAAAGAGGGAAGTTCGAATGCTCGAGCTCGAACTCGGCTCGAACTGATCTGATTCCTGCCCGAGCTGAGCCGAGCTGGACATGCTGGCTTGGTCACCGAGCCGAGCTGAGCCGAGTTCGAGCTGGGTGTGCTTGGTGACCGAGCCGAGCTGAGCCGAGTTCGAGCTGGGTGTGCTTGGTGACCGAGCCGAGCCGAGCTGAGCCCAGCTCGACTCGGTTCGGCTCGATGTACACCCCTACCGATATTATTGGTTGGACACAAGATTCTCATAATAATGACATATAAAATGTGAAATTGTTAAAAATTCATCTACATGTCTATATTTGACTTATGAATTTCGTGCTTAGCTTGTCGGTGGTAAAATCGTAATAATGACACTTTTCCTTTCTACATTACTTAGGTAACTGGCGAAATAAATAAGTTTTTTTATTCTCTTAAACAAATTCATTTTTATTCCTATCTTTTCTCTTCTTGTCACCCATCCATTTCAACATTCCTCTTTTAATTTTACTCATCTATTTCAACATCTCTATTATAGCTATACTTATCCTATAAATACGTTGTTCCTTAAATATTCAAGATTCTATCCCATAAAGCATGTTATTCTTACAGTCATCCTATAAGGCATGTTTGAAACACGAGATTAAATGGTATGGAATTTCATTACATGGAATTAACACAATT
This sequence comes from Magnolia officinalis, assembly GCA_021015155.1. Taxonomy (NCBI): domain Eukaryota; kingdom Viridiplantae; phylum Streptophyta; class Magnoliopsida; order Magnoliales; family Magnoliaceae; genus Magnolia; species Magnolia officinalis. The sequence continues at coordinate 54,179,435 of JAJHSJ010000015.1, forward strand.
ATTGCACAATAATTATATGTCTGGAACTACCATGGTATTTTGATCATCCAATGCCACGTTTGGGAATAAAATAATGTTTTGAGAAAAACATTGTATTAAGTGAAACTTACATTTAGTGGACCATGGAATTGTAATCAATGGACTAGATTTCACAATTGATGTCAGTCACCAGCATTCATATGCAACTTTTGTCACGTGTAAAGGGTGCATATGGATGGATGGCGTGAATAAAACACATATATCAACGCGAGGCCCATGGATGTAGTGGATTTCAAAATCCACCAGAAATCCTGCCCTATCTCCTGCTGGGACTAGATGATATTTAACCTGAATTAATCCAATCTTTCCCATCATTTCCAAACGTTAGATGAAATCTACATTAGACCAAATCTAATTCTATACCACAAAATCTTACATTATGAACCGACCTTAAAATTTTCATTGCATTTCAATGATACACGATGATCACATAAAACTCTAAAGGTACGTCTTTATTTCTTCCACCACATCTAAATTCTTTGGACAACAATATCCTTCTCAATCTCTCTATTCTCATGAATTGTCGACCCACGATATCAAAAACAATCGCTTAGAAAACTTTTAAGTCAGTAATCTTTGTTAATTCATTATTTTCATTCTTATTACTAAAATTATATTGCAAATATTTTGTTTTAGTCCCACTAATGTTAAATTTTTTAGATTCCACCGTACCCCTCCATAATTTTAGCTTTGTGTTTACTTCATCCCCTATCTTATTAATCAAAATTATGTCATCTATAAATAACATATACTGTTGGATCTCTTCCTATAAATGCCTCATTAACTTATGCATAACCAAGTCTAAAAAATGTATGAGATCCATGCAACCCATAGTACAAGCCTATAATAATTGGGAACTGACTTATCTCTCCACTAGTGGTTCTTATATTTATCATTGCTCTCTCATATATATTATTGATCATATTAGTACATCCTCTTGAAACTCCTTTCTTTTCCAACATTGACCAAACTTACTCTTTAAAAACTATGTTTAAATATTGACATCAAAATCATTATGGTTTTAATTAGATTTTAAGGCCATATAAGTCATATTATATGTAAGCAACTAAGGCCCAAGTATTGATGATGTGTACAAATAAAGGGGGTTTATATTAACAAGCTAATAAAAAAATGTTTTAGTATTTATGAACCTTTTGAAGAATATTTTTAGTATTTCACATATGAAAAAAGGCTTATTGGATAAGTTATATTGAAGAAAATGTGATGTTACAAATTTCAAGAGAAGAGTTTCTTCTTGAACAATAGAGTTTTAAGAGAAGGTTTTCTTGCCCCAATAGTAGACTCACAATAGTTTCAAGTATCCATAGGTGGTGAAATCTCACTACGGCGTGAGTGTGTGGATTTGGATGTAGGTGTGAGGTATGCATTTGTAATATAAAATAAAATAAAACGAAGCTTTCTTCTTGGAAAAAAGTTTAATGGTTCTAAGGCTTTTCAAGAGGTGCTTCAAAGTCTTAAAGGTGAGAAGATTTATTACTAGCATATGCAAAAGTTGAAGATTTTTCTTTTTAAGCTTGCATTTAAATGAATTTTATTGCGTTACTAAGAAAGGTACACTATATATTATTCTTTATCATTTATTTATGCTATAATGAAATATTTCTTTGTTGGATAGCTCATAGATGTAACCCAAGTAGTAAATCATGTATATCTTATATTCTTATGTGGTTTGTGGTTGGTTTTTCCTCCATTATCTTCTTTCTATTTATTACACACGATCTTTGCATATTCTGTATGTCATTGAAATCAAATGATATTTAATTTTTGTGTCGTGCTGATAGAGTGGTAATTCTAGCTGTTTTAAATGGTATTAAAGCTTTTTGATTTGTATAATTAATTAAAAGATATTGTTAGTAATAGATTTGAGGTTAAGAAATTTGAATGGTAAAAAAAATTTAAGCTTTGGAAATTAAAAGCTTAAGATTTGTTAGTTCAACAAGAACAACACAAAGCATTACTTGGTAAGGCAAAGAAACCAAAATCTATGACCAATGATGATTGGGATGAGATGGATCTCAAGGCATTTTCAAGTATTTACTTGTGTTTAATCTTTAACAACACTTTTCTCAACCCTTGTAACATTAGAATATTCTTAACATTTCGTTTCCACAAATTAAAATTGTTCTTCCCATCGAATTTCTGAATATCAAACTTTGACCCTAACATCTTCGTTGAATTCTCAAACATCCTTAAACATGATGCTCTGATACCACTTTCTTGGAGTTAACTTACCATTTTCTCATACTACTATGTTGTAATTTCGAGCCACAAGAAACCCAAATTAACCTTATGTATTAGAAATTCGAATCTAAAATCATCATCAATCCTACGCTTTGCGGAAGCACGCTCAACGAAGATAAAACAATCACAACAATTAGAATAACCAAAACAATCAAGCAAGCAAACATATAGCACATCGATTTTACGTAGAAAACCCTTCAAGAAAAAAAACTATGGCACAAAGCGATAGAGATATTCACTATAATCAAAAGTCTTAAAGTTTACACTACTCACCTTCTCCGATTAAAGAATCATCAGATCTCCCCTTGCGGTGTGCACCTAGGAAAATCCCTAGCCCCTTGAGAAAATTCATTTTTAAGCCTTTACAAGTGTAGAAAACCCCCTGGCCTCACAAAACTCTTGTCCTTAGAGAAAAAACACTCATAATCTCAAGCATCAACCGCAATTAGGCGTAAATACCTATATTTTCACACAACCGCATAACTAAACCGAAGCTCGTCGGTCAAACCGACTAACACTGCTTAGCATATGAGAAAACTCATATTCAGTAGGTCAGTCCAATGCATCGACTCTTAGACTGGCAAAATCCAATGCATCCCGCACAACAATGGTTCATAAGTTCAATCCCATGATAATTAATATATCTTGATATGTCTCATTTATTCTTATAAATATTTATAACGATACTTATTCATTTATCTAGCATTAATTTAGAAATAAATAATTAAATAAAATATTAGTGTAAGGGTGATATGTATTAAATGGTCCTATGGACCACTATTTTATTTTTCAATTATTTAATTAATATAAATAAGAAAAGAGATTGGGGAGTATAACAACCATAATTATCTTATCTAACTCTAACATAGTACCAGAGCTTATCCTAACCCTTTTTTTCTCATCTCCTCAAAACTCTAATCTCTTATCTTCCTTCGTCCACGCACCACCCGCCGCATCCACCTCTTCCATCTCCGGTCATTAATTAGCACTATTACCAAACTCATCAATTAGTTTTCACCTCACCCATCCACTGCTGTTGCACCCCTCCCGCTACCCCAACCAATATTATGTATTAGATGTTAGAGTGAGGATATTATATATTGGACGGTCCTACGGGTTAATGTTATATTTTTCGAATATTTTATTAATATAAATAAGAAAAAAGAGTGGGGAATATAATAACCCAAATTACCCTAATTAACTCCAATATAAACTAAGAATAATTAGAAAAAATTTCAAAAAAAAACAAAAAACAAAAACAAAAACAAAAAATTGGCATATCTTACCTTGATTCCAAGCATAAGGGTTCAAATAAAGGGTCTTCCCATCTGGCTTAATATGAAATGGACCGATTTCCTCCGCCATGCCATATCCAATGGAAGAGCACCCAGGTCCTAAAAACATATTCAAATTAGAATCATAAAAACAGACCCAAAATAAAGTTAAAAAATTAAAATTAAAATAAAATAAAATAAAATAAGTCATTCCAGAGGAATTCAGAGAAATACCAGCAGTAGATTCTTAGTCTAATGACACAAAAGTGCTGAATTTCTTTGTTTTTGGCATATCAGCCTAAACATTATGGATCAACAATCGATTAGTTAATGGCCCACCTCAACCGATCAGCTCTAACCTTCTTATTAGTTAATGGCTTGCAAATACATGATTAAGAAGAAATGCATAACAAGCCATATTCAGAGGAAGAAAGACCAGAGATTCAACTGCTAGGATCTTCCTATTTGGGTGATCTTTTAGGAATACGTCATCCATGATGGGGGCCATCAGATAAATGGCTTGGATAGACCAACCATAGGCCTCAAATCTATAAACTGAGTTTCTAAACGGATAGGAACTCGCCTCAAGACGGTCGTTATACAAAAACATGTAAACAAGATTGATGAAGAAGAGCAATCTAAACCGTTCATCTGGTGGGCCTAACAGTAAACATAGGATTGGTCAGGAATGCACTCGAGAGAGGCCCAGATCACACGTGTCAGGCAAGTGAAATGGAGAAGGGACATCACCGCACGTATTCCAACTCGTGCAAGATCAGGATCATTCATTAGGTGGGGCCCACCATGAACACGACCTGGACACAAATCAGGTGGTCCACTCATCAGGCAGGCCACACTTATTGGGAATTGGACGGTTAGAAAGATGGATAAAGGTCTATAATCAATGTATCATGTGCGGTCCACCTGATGAGTGGACCAGCCTGATTTGCATGGTGTACAATCGTGGGCCCCATTTGAACATAGTCTAGCATGAAATTCAAACTCATCTGACAATCCTAACCGTTGGATTAGCGGTTAAGATCATCTCTCAGTGTGATTTTCGGATTATGCTCCATGCATAAGGGACCCCACATTCCGACGGTCTAGATTGTAGTCTAGTTTGGTAATCCGGACCATCCATCTGCCAGGCCCACCACAGTTTGGGAAGGATGAAGCCCGGAAGATCTTACCCCTTCACTGAAGAGACTACATAAAGACAGTCAAGAGAAAACACAGTGGACGGCTAGGATATATAATAAATCAAATCTGGAGCACCTATCCATGGCAGGGCCCACCATCATTATATATCAACGGTCCATATCACCTAACAGCAGGCCCCACATGGTTCACATAATAAAAGAATCCTGATCCAATCATATCTAATCAACAGGGATTGAGATTAGGAGAAGTGGGGCCCACCTCCTTGGAGCCAGAGAACAAGCGGCTTGGATGAAGGGTCCTCAACGGCTTCAAAAAACCAATAGAAGAGGGCCCTTCCATAGAAGGGGTCCACAGTCACATAGCCAGAGTAATGAGCAAAGCTGACATTGAAGGATTCCTGGCCTGGGAGGGTGTCCACCTTGTCATCCTCCTGTGGGGCCCAGGAGAAGCTGCTGCTGACCGTTGGATCCTTAAAAGCAAGAACAAGAAGAAATACTAGAAGATGGTAAGAAACAACACATCTCTCTTTCTTCTTCTTCTCCATTTTCAGTATAGATTGAATTTTCTGGTGTTTGGCTGCTTAAAAAGGATCATGATTTTTTAGAAAAAGATGGGTGGGAGGGACCCATGTTGTGACCGTCCGTTGGGGACGCGGATTAGCTACTGACATGTTCAGTAGCCAGACTCGCTACTGAAGTGACGTCACCTAATTCTGTGGGTCCCACCATGATGTATGTTTTGTATCCACACCGTCCATCCATTTGTAGAGATCATTCTAGGGCATGATCCAAAGAATGAATCAGATCCAAATCTCGAGTGGACCCCACCACAAAAAACAATGGAGAGAGTGACGCCCACCATGAAAAAAACTTGTAAGGGCCACAAAAGTTTCTGATGAAGCTGATATTAGTGTTTTCCCTTCTTTAATGTCTTTGTTAACTTATGAACAGTTTGGATCTCAAATAAACATCACGGTGGACCTTAGGAAGGTTTCAACGGTGACGTCACTCTCCCTACCTTTTTCTGTGGTGCGGTCCAGTCCGACTTTTGATCTGTCTCATTCTTTATTTCGAGTCTTAAAATGATCTCTAAAAATGAATGGATGGTGTGGATACAACACATACATCATGGTGGGGCCCACAGAACTTGGTGACGTCACTTCAGTAGCGATACTCGCTACTCAACTTGTCAGCAGTTAATCCGCGTCCGTTGGGTTGTCGACAATATAATTGAGTGTCCTTGTTATCTTTTGAAAAGGTTTGGGCCTGAGGAATCTGAATTTTGAATAGAGCCCGCCCGACGGCCCGACCCGAACCGTTCAAAATCGGGACCTGGACCTACCCGAAGCCCGGCCCATTGACAGCTTGATTGGGAGCTTGAAACGTTCGTCAGGTTGGATTCGTCTTGGTTCATTGCGGGTTGCCTCAGGAAACGTGTATGCGTGGTTAGTGAATCTGGACCGTGTATCAGATGACCCATGACTTTGATGGACAGGATACAGCTAGAGTGATTGATCAGTTGGTTTCTGATACGATGGGCCATGGTAAGGTCCTCCAGATGGACGGTCTGGATTGACAAGCAGTACAGCCACGTGTACGGTGGGCAGCCAATGGAACAGGATTTGTTGCGATAAATAGATCAGAGCCGGCCTCTTAAAAAAGGTAGAAACAATGATACTCTGGCGGAGTTCGATGGATAATACGCATGCACATAGAAATTGCATGTGCGGAAAATAATTATTTCAAATTAAACCGTCCAAATTATGGGCCCTTGTTTATCCATGTCGATAACCTAAAATAATGTTTATTTGATTATCTATCCAATTGATGGATATTGATTGGACAGTTGAAAATGAAAATAATTGGATGGTCCTATTTCAACATACAAGCATCCCCAAATCATAGATTACGACCGCTAAACCAATTGCGATTTAGCGATAGTGGGATCCCCAGTTAGTGCATGCAACATGTACAATTTCTGAAAGCCTGCGTATCAACCTTCATACACTAAGAGAGTTTTTTTTTTTTTTAAAAAAAAAACCCCCCGCTAAAAAGTCATGCTTGGAAAGCAACTTCAATTGTCGCAATCGACCCATACACACGTGAAAATGCAACGAGAAGAGGTACATTGCTTCACAGGCCGGCAGATTCAAGAGTAGATCGGTCAATGAGAAACGTCCCAGCATGGCCCACATGTGCTATATCTGGGCAAATCATCAGGTGGTCTGATTTGAACGATTGAAAAATGATTTTAGAAAATAAATATTACTTTTTAATGAATCTTGATTTGACAACATTGTGGGGATTGACTGAGGCTCTACTAGGAATGGTAAATGTTATGGGAAATTATGATCCGACCACTCTCAAGGTCGGCTCGGGCTGACAAGCATACTCTTTAAGGTGGCTCCATCAACAAGGAGATCAGTCCGACCCTCAGTCCCGAAAACTAATGACTCAGACGACCAAAGTAGAACTCCCGAGCCCTCTCAGAGCTTGGCTCCTAACAATTCAGCTCGGATCGTCCCCGATCGACTAATAGAGCTCGGCTCGGATCATCTCCGGTTGATCGGCAGAGCTCGGCTTGGATTAGCTCAGCTCAGATTATCTATGATCAAACGAAGTGAGATCCATACCACCTCAACCTATGACGTCTCACCTAGAATTGTGCTGACCTACCTCCTCGATTATACATGATTCAAAAGTAACCGTCAACCCTCACCACTTGCGTGTAACCGTCCACCTCGTAATTCTAGTGTAACTACCGACATTCATCACTCACGCACATCTCGCCTAACGGCTGAGATCGTGCCTAAGATTATGGGTCATTCTGCCCTACGAACACTATAAATAAGAGACTCACCTATATGAAAAACGTATACTGAATCTCTCGCCCTAGACCCTTTAACATGACCAAACCTAAATTCCTAGCCTAACTTTGTCATCGGAGGTCCCCTGCTCTAGCCAGGGTCTCATTTTTTCTTCATGTGCAGGTGCTCAGAGGTCACAAGAGGGCAGTCCAAATTCTTGCATCAACAGTAAATATCAAGAAAGCTTCATGGCCATTGATCTAAGAATGTAGACCGTTCCTTTTGCAGGCCACCAATCAAATAGATACCACAAAAATGTTAGTGTATTTTTGGGATACTGGCAATAAAAGGGTGGCCCACCCTGTCAACAGCTATGTTGGCCACATTGATTTGTAACTTATGTCATGAACCCTAATGACTCAGCATTGATGCAATGTTATAGATTATATATTATATTTACTTTTAAGGCATGTTTGGATTCCCTAAAATATAAAATATAGAATGATAAAATGTCATTTTCATGCTTCCATTATTGCTTTTGTATTTTCTTATTCTTTTTTAAATGTCATTTCTATTTCATTCATTTTCTAAAACATTCCCTGAGAGTTTGATATGCTTACTTTTTGGGACCACGTCCTAAAATGGGGTGAAAAGGTGAATAGACGGAGTGGATGTACAAAATATGATCAAGGGGGCCCTACGGTGAGTGTAACAGCCACTAAGCTATCACCCAACACCTAATCCGCACCCTATCTTCAAGTGCCCCACGTGCCAATGGGTCCAGCATGTCCATTTTAAAGCACCACACGTGACATATGCTATCACGTCACCATCCAAGGGCTCCACACGTGTAAACATGCTATATATATCCAACACTTACCACCATCTACGTTCAAGCACCACTGTGTCACCCTCCATATTCAGCGCATACGTGTCACCATATTCATTTGAGAGAAATGACCAATGCTCTTCTTCGAGTACTAGTAGCAATAGTGCTACTTATAGCTGTACATGAGTCGAGTTAGCTCGATCAGCTCGCCCACTCGGAAAAGGTCGACTCGCCTCAACTTGAAATTGGATTCGGACCAAGTTGAGCTGGTTTTTGAGGTCGAAAACAATTTTCAGCCTAGTCGAGTTCAGGTCAAGATTGGATTTGGACCGAGTCGAGCTGGTTTTTGGAGATCGAAAAAAAAAAAAAAAATCCAAGCCGAGTTTGAGCTTGCCCGAGCTCAACTTGACTCGGATCAAACCTCAATTCGAACCGACTCGAATCAAATCAACTGGGTGACTTGGTTATTTTGATATGATGCTTCTCGCTGAGTGTTTGATGAAATGACTCAACCAAGTGTTGGCGACGAAGGAATGGATACACTGGGTGTTTGATTTTGATGCTGCTTTTCAAGTGTTCGATGAAATACTTGTAAAAATGTTATTACCGTTTTGCATTCTATGTGTTTGAGAAAATGCTGAGTTCGAGTTGGGGTTAGTTACTGGCCGAGCTATGGCAAGCTCGACCCGGTTCGACTTGAGTACAACTCTAAGTAGCATCGAACCCTTTGGTAGTCCATTTGATCGATCTAAACCATCCATTAAGTTCAGCAACCATTCATGGAGCCACGTGGAAATTACACTGATCAGATGATCCAACTCATTCATAACTTGCCCTTCTTTTTCATTGTCATACATATTCCAAGCCATAGAGTGGATGGTTAAGATTCTCCTACAAATATAGTCTTTAGAAAGATAAGCAATCCATCAAAGACACCAGCAAAGAAAAGGAACAAACCTGAGCTTGACATAAATGATCTTGACCATCTAAATTATAGGCTGTTAATCCAATGGTTAGAATCAACGTATTGGTGAAGTTTTTACATGGTTGCCTGTGAAAGGTGTGGAAGATATAATGAACAGACCATATGGGTAAAAGATAAAAATACAATGGTTTGGGAGTCTCAGGTGTATTAGCTGCCACAATCTTCAAAAGTCACATACGATGAAGACCAGTTATCAATCCATGTGGCGAACACTAAATCTGGGGGCGATTCAAGGCCCGTAAATCAAACAGACCTGTTGCTAGCCCACGGGTCGGTCAAAATACAAAGCTCAAAGCTCAGGCCAGCACAGACCCAAACAAGAACCCCACCCATTTTCGGCAGCATCCACTGACCATCTGTTGACTAATTCAATGAGGCACAACGAAAAGGATGGGGGGGCAGCAGCGGCATGTTATCAGATGTCACCATAACATTTTTTATTTTATTTTTTTAAAAGGGCATGTTATCAGATGTCACAATAACACATTTTTTTTTTTTAAAAAAAAAAAAGACCCAAGGGACAAAAGACAAGGGACAAAATGCTGATTGGTCACGTTTGGACGGACGCTCTATCGGCGGTGTGTGCAGTAGAATCAGTCGCTATCCGCGGTGTGCGGCAAGTTGAATGATAGTCCCAGACGCCTCGTAGCTTTTCGATCAATACAAATAGGGCCGACTATTCTGTTCAATGAGTGGGCCCCACCTATAAATTTCATTAGGAGTCTTGCGAAATGCCAAATGTAGACGATCATGAGAGACATGGAAGACTGGGTCGGCACACAAACTGACATGCGACCAAGGCAACCTTGGACGTTCATTTAGTGGGCCACACTGCTCTTGACTAAAAATTAAGGGCCTCTTTCTTAAATTTGAAATCCAAGGTCCGAAGCTGAAGTCAAAAAACTAATAGTGAATCTAGAATAACTTGTTTGTTAACAAACGTGTGAAATGTTTGAAATATATTAATTTCACACATTTACCCATATGAAACAATTGTAATTGAATCCTTACATTTAAAAACTCCGTAATTTCATTAAAATGTTTATCTGTCATCCAACCTATTGAAAAGGTCACAAACAGCTAGATAAAAAGATGACACAAATATCAACATGATCCAAAGCTTTTGTGGCCCGGAATAATTTTAAATTATCTAAAGCTTTTGTGGCACAAACAGTTTTGATTGATTGCCCACCATTAAAAATGTATTGAGCCCACAAAAGTTTTGGATCAAGTTGATATTTGTTTTTCCCTTCAATCCAGGTCTGTATGACCTAATCAACTGGTTTGAGGTCAAGTAAACATTACAATGGTCATTAAGAGATTTTTTGAAGATGGACACTTAATCGCTATTGTTTTCTTTTGCTGTCATCCACCTAAGATTTATATATGCCTCATTTTTTATATCAATGATCTCGAAAAATGGATAAATGGCATAGAAGAAACACATACATCATGGTGGGCCCACAAAGCATCGACCATTAGCCACCCGGCTAGTGGCACCGTCACTGGTCAAACCACATCCCCCAGGTGTGAGCCAGATTTCATGGGAAAGCCTTTTCCAGGAAGTCCACCGTTGGAAATCTAGGTGAGGCCCACCGTGATGTTTGTGTGAAATCCACCTTGTCCATCCGTTTTGTGAGATCATTTTAGGACATAGTGCTAAAAATCAGTCGTATCCAATACTCAAATGGGCTGAAAATGTGAGTATTGGAAACCCATAATTAAAATACGCTTAGGGCCACAAAAGTTTTCAATCATGCTAATATTTGTAGTTTGAGTTCATCTCACTAGGAATGACAGTATGAATGGTATTGATGACATGTAAACATCATTGTCGACCCCGAGGAGGTTTCAACGATAAGAATTTTCCTACCTACCTTTTCCTTTAGTGCGGCCCACTTTAAGTCTTGTATCCTCTTCATTTTTTCGTCTCAAGTCCTAAAATGATCTCAAGATACAAATGGACAGATTAGATTTATCGCAAACATAACAGTGACAGGAACTTCCTCCGAAAGACATTTCCACATAATTTGCACCCCAAATCTAGAAGGGGATTGGGTACTACCCCCACCAAGATCTACCTAAATATGGACAATTAAGGGCTTTGTGGTTCTACCATAATATATATGTTATATCATGTTTTATCCATACCGCCCATTCATTTTTTTCATATTATTTTAAAAATTAAGATTTTTTTTTTAAAAAAAAAGGCAAATCTAAGGCTTAAGTGGGCCACACTACAAGAAACTGTGGGAATTGGGTGCCTATCACTGAAAACTTCTCGAGGCCACACAAGGCTTTGATCAAGCTGATTTTTGAGTTTTTCCTTCATCCTGATCTGTGTGACCTTATAAAGAAATTTGAAGGCAAATAAGCTTCACGGTGGACATCAGGAAGGTTTTAACGGTAGTCGTTCCTGTCCCACTACTTTATGTGGTGTGGTTGACATGAGCTTTGGATGTGCATTTTTTTCGGATCACACTTTAGATTGATATAGAAAAGTTGATAGACATTGTGGATCTAACACATGAATCATGCTGGGCTTAGAGAAGTTCCCCATGTTAAAAGTTGGGATGTGTATAACACAAGGGAGAAAATCTTTGTCACAAAGGACAATTTTGGTGGAGCGCTTTCCTTCTTCCCATTAACAAACACCACTAAACATGGAACATCGCACCACAATCCGCTCATCAGGTAGTCCACAAGTAAACATTGACCATGGACTGCTGTCCATTTCCTTCCTACTGCCCATCCCAATACATGAGTGGGCCACCTAAGTGACCCGACCAGTCTTGAATTGGGAATACTGCATCATCGATGTTGATCAGCCTTGATGAATGGCCAGCATCTCACACACATGCTCCGTGTTGGCACGTTTTTGGCATTTCCAAAGGCTTCGCAAGGAGTACACTAGCATTTGCCATCAAATGATTATACAGAGATTCAGCCCTTTCTTCTACTCAACGCAAAACGACAGGATAAAGCTTTAAAAAGTAGAAGGGATTTTTGCATATTCCCATATCAATAATAAGGTATTTGCATACACCGACAAGTAAAATGATTTACTTTGCAAATAATGACATCATTAATTCATCGTTATTGCAAATACCCATATTCCGTTTGAAATTGAAATCATGAAAATGCGCTCTTAGTATTAAGTGTTACAAACAATAACAAACATCATTAGCAAATAAAGATTTATTTATTTTTTAATATCCGCCCACAAACAATTCTCCCAAATCTTGAGGCAGAGAAAAAGTATTTAAAACCTGGTTTCTTCTTCTTAGTTTTCTTCTTTTCCTTCGACACCCTTGATAAACTTTTTTCTTCTTCATTCTTGATTGTTCTTCGTAAACGTCAGTGAGAGATGCCAAGACAATGGTTGGGAGGGACAGGAAGGGAGAAAGGAAGTTTTTTTGTTAGAGAGAGAAAGTATGGTGCCGTAACAGCGGTTATGGGGTCGTAAAGGCCATTGCGTAAAAGTAATGGCAGCAACCATTACACGTTGGGTCACAGCCCGTTACACCCCCATTAAAGGCCCCATACCATTACAGGGGCAATACAAGTTTTTCGGGTTGAATGGTATTTTCATCATTTTCAAGAAAGATGCCTCAAAAGTTAATTGTCATTAACAAATATGAGTGTTTGAACAATAAGATAATAATATTATAGTAGTTATTAGTAAACTTCTTGACATGGGTATTTGCTAATATCACAATTGATGTACACATTTGCATAAACCTCAAGAGTATAGAGAGTGTACCTATAAACTAGGATGGGTGTAAATAGCATGGCTTTAAGAATCAACTACACGATCAGGTTTAACACCACAAGTCACCAGACAAGTCATCCCCAACTCAGCCAAGTCGGATCAATTCACCCTCAGTCAGGGCAGTCCTGACTCAACTTGAGACCGATGAGTAAGTCCGAGTCGCTGTGTCTTTCAACCATGGTAAATAGTGACTGGCCTTTAGCCAAGAGTAGGATCAGCCCACAGGTCCATTAGAAAGATCCAATTCCATGACGAGTTCATGCCAGGCGAAACGGGTAGCGGATCAGGCTTGGGCTAGAAACTAAGTATATTGGTTGTGCTCAGGTTGAACTCTACCGACTTGAACCACCGATGTGTGGCTTGGCTAGATGACCCAACCTGACCTGACTCATAACCCAAAACAAGATATAGAAGACAAGTAGACATGTATACACGTGATAGAGTTTATGATTAAACATGAGTTGGAACCATGATGAGTTGAGTCATGTTGAGTTTGGGCTTTATTAATTTCAAGGCTTCAAGATAACGGGTCACAGGTTGGGTTTCAGTTCAGAATTCTTAATTTGTTTAGTAAATAAGTCAGGCCTGGGCAAACGCTGACCTGACCTGAACCCAAGCGTTGCCACCCTTACGTTTAGCTGGACCGGGAAAAGAAACATATGTGAATTTTAGAATTTCAATAGGGGAGTAAACTTCCAGTATGAGACTTCAAAGGCAGGCACTTGGACATTGTCCATGCGTCATTCTTCTAACTCGAATTGAACCGTCCACATTAGGGGAACCACGGTGAATGAATCGTCTTCCAAAAATCATAATACTGAAACTCTAAGCTCTGATTAGTGTAAACAGGTTTACTGAATATTCACCATTAGATATCTTTCATTTCAAATGTCCACCAACCAGCTAGTATGCCAATCAAATTAGGGGCGTTGAGGTCTGAACCCTCATATATTGTCTACTTCAGTTACTATACAGAACATAAAGAAAGGAGTTGCACATCCAAAGAGACCTTACATGGGCTTGAGAAACAAAAGAAAACCCTAATGCAATCGGAAGAGACCAAAATGCCCATGAACCCTGCCACAACCATATAGGCGTCTTAATGTAAATTGGCCATAACCCACTCAAATGATATCAAAATCTTAGTTGCTGGTTTAATAGTGAACCATTCTAATTAGTTGATAGTTAATAATTTTGTGAAAGATTCCTGGGAGGGACTTATGTCACAAAAAACGGAGAGTAAAGCTAGTGTTGGATTCAAAGCTGGTGTTAAAGAACACAAATTGACTTATTATACTCCTAAACATGAAACTAAACCCTTGTGTACCCAGGCACCACTCCAGTTTCGAATTACGCACCCAACACTTGCTCCCGCTCCTGCTTCCCCAGCTGCTTATACTTGGCCAACATTTTTGAAAAATATGCTTCTCCACTTCCAAACCTAAATTTGGTCCCACTTCGCTTCATGCAACTATAATAGAAATTACATAATCTTAGATGTTTGAAAACTAACTAAATAGTGATGCAGCCAAAGTCCAACCATATGCATGAATCGTCCCCGAGGCAGGTCCCTTTCTCATCATGTACGCTATATACATGTGGTATTGTAGCAGTACACCAGCTGCTTCCCCAGCTGGTTATACTTGGCCAACATTTTTGAAAAATATGCTTCTCCACTTCCAAACCTAAATTTGGTCCCACTTCGCTTCATGCAACTATAATAGAAATTACATAATCTTAGATGTTTGAAAACTAACTAAATAGTGATGCAGCCAAAGTCCAACCATATGCATGAATCGTCCCCGAGGCAGGTCCCTTTCTCATCATGTACGCTATATACATGTGGTATTGTAGCAGTACACCAATCATACAGCTCTTGGCCATAGGTTACTAATACATGTAAAGACACATGCATAGTATTTTCTACACAGTTGGGCCATTTCCTTTTTATAGGATCTATTTTAGCAAGCCCTGGGGGGGGGGGGGGGGGCCCTAACACTTTTTTTTTATGACAATTTCGAATTGAAGTTCTACTAACAAAAGGTGTCACTTCTTTTTGTGGCTTTCCTGCTTAACTCGAGCATCAAAATCTGTTATGTATCGCTTCAACGAGTTACCCTTAAATACTGCCTTGCATTTTTTTTTTCTCTCTCCAGCAAAAAGTTACCTGTCAATACTAGCTTGGATTATTTCGTATCAGGGCAAGTTTTGTCCTTGGGAAATTGAACAACACAATTTCTTGTTTATATTCCCTTAACCCCAAACCCATTCAAATCCCATTCCTCCCATTCCCTTCCCAAACTCGTAAACCCTGACCTATCCCACACCCCCAAATCCAACAAAACCCTAATCATTCCCACTCGCCAAATCCAAACAAAACCTTAACACTTTTTTTTTTTTTGGAAAACATGAAGTTTTATTAGAAAGGTGCCGAGGTGGCACCCAAAAGCTTATATAACCCTATCAACTAAAAAGCAAGATACATCTTTCGAAATAGCACTACAAGAAGCCCATTCAGCTATTTAAGATTTGATCCGACAAATGCAAAACAAACATCATTCTCAATGCTGTTGAAGCATCTCCTACTCCTTTTCCCCCATAGAGACTAAAGAGCTGATAAAAGTGCCAACCTCCACTCTGCACAAGCTTGCCTTCCAAGACACCCCATGTCCCACCTCTAATAAACTCTCCACCGAGACGGTCATGGTCTACTGCACCTTGAACGAAGAGAAAATACTATCCTAAATCCCCCAAGTAAAAGAACAATGAATGAACATAAGATTTATTGATTGTGTTGCCATAAATAAAAAAAAATTAAAAATTAAAAAAAAAAAAAGCACAAATGTCAAGATCACGATTCCTCTTTTATGAAGGTTCTCGATGGTAAAGACTAGGGGTATACACAAACTGGGCTAGCCCGGTTAGCTCGCTCGACCCGGCCCGAAAAAGCCCGACTCGGCCTGACCCGGAACTGAGTTCGGGTCCGGACGGGTCAATTTTCTAGGCCCGAAAATGAGTCTGGGCCGAGTTCGAATACGGCCCATTTCGACCCGTCTCGGTCCGAAACCCGACCCGGCCGCCGTCAGGTGTATATATATAGAATATATATATATATATAGATATATATATATATATAATATATATATATATAGATATATATATATATATATAACCTAAACCCTACCCAGCTACCCGTCCCTTTCCCCTTTCCCTTTCTGAGATCGCCCGACCTGTCCCCACCAAACCCTACTCCCTCTCTCCCTGCCCGACGACCCGACCCCACCAAATCTCTGAAATCTCTCTCTCTCTCGTCTCTAATCTCTCTCTCTCTCGTCCTACCAGCGGGCGGACACTGTCCGACCACAGTCCGGCGCCCCCCTCGACACCCTCACTCTCTAATCTCTCTCTCGTCCGACCAGCGAGCGGACGCTGTCCGACCACAGTCCGGCGCGCTCGTCGACACCCTCACTCTCTAATCTCTCTCTCTCTCGTCCGACCAGCGGGCGGACGCTGTCCGACCAAGCGACCACAGTCCGGCGCCCTAATCAAAGCTCTCACGGTGTCTCTCTCGTCCGACCAAGGTATTCTCTCTCTCTCTCTCTCTCTCTCTCTCTCTCTCTCTCTCTCTCTCTCTCTCTCTCTCAAATGGATACAAATTTTCCTCTTTTTTTTTTTTTTGAATGGGTTGCAGTGAATGATTTAGATTGCAGCATTTGAATCATATTGACTGATTTAGATTGAAAATCCATTGACACCCAATTAAAATTTTGTTCCATTCAATGGATACAATCTTACATCTAGTTAACATATTGACTTTTGTTTTCTTCATTATAAAGCACACTTTTGAATAGTTATGGTCAAAACTGAATTGTTATGGCTTGGATTGCATATGGAACCTTTTGCAAATCATAGTTGTGTGGAACATGTTACAGCATGGCATTCTCTGCTTCAACTAAGTTGGTAGAATTCATATAACATGGTTGATGGCCATGGTAAAAATCAAAATAGGAAGGAGAAATGTTTGGAGGGTCAGTGAAGTAGTGATTTGATAACACAATGATCTCATAGTTGTGGTTGAATTGAGAAATATTCACATGACTGGATTTTGAGCCATAGCTCAATGGAAGATGCTCTGGAAGGAAATCTAGAGGTTTTGAAACTTCTATGTGCCTAGATCTAGAAGGGAAGAGAAGATTATAAGGAAATAAAACCCCTTTGTTAGAAAGTGGGTACAAGACTCAAAAAATAAAGCCTACACTTTGATTTAACAAACTTATCAGATGTATGCTTGTCTTTGATCCTCCCTATGTAATTAGCAAAAACTTGATTTGTGAAATCTCACCGGAGTTTCAACACGAGGTCATGGGTTCTCAATTGTTGTGAAATCTCACAGTGAGTATGAGTGTTGTGTTATAAATATAAAAAAAAGGTGGGACACACCAACAAAAACAGTTGGAATGGAAATGTTTGCCCTTGATTTTTCCAAGCCTACCATGATGATTATATGAAATTCATTTCAACTATAAAAAAAAAAAAAAATGTTTTATTTTATGCTTTGTCAAATGTATGTAAATGTCCTGACTAGTTAGATTTTTTGTGGAGTATATAATTCAACTATCTAAACCGTTGATCGAGGGCCTTGTAATGGGACGCGGATTACCTGTCAAAGCCCTTCCCATGAATTTGCTGTAAGGTTCGAAACTAGCCCGAACTCAGGTTCGAAACTGGCCCAAACTCAAAGGTTCGAAACTGGCACGAACTCGGCCCGAACTCGCACGATTGCAGCCCGGGCCCGGTTCGGACTGGAGATGTTAGCCCGGTAACCAGGCCCGATCGGGTTTGGGCCTGGTGCGGCTATTGAACGGGCCTGGATGGACTGAGGCCAGTTCGACTCGGCCCGACCCGTGTACACCCCTAGTAAAGACCCTATTCCTACCAACTAGCCACGCGAAAGCCACCACTTTTGGAGGAGCCCCATACTGCCATAACATAGATAACGGGGCTCGAACGAGTGGAGGCAAAGCTTCTTGTAGAAGGAACTAGCTGAAAAATGACCCAAGCTTTCCTTTCACTACGTCAATCTATCTTGCTCTCCTCGCGACGACCTAACAAAATGGATTCTTTTAAGGACTAAGACAAGGTCTTATGTTTCTTCATCTAACAAATTCTGACAAGACGGGGGCAACCACCCTCCCAAGTATCCAATAACCGACTAGCAGTTTGCAACTGAGATATCACCATCCATCGCTAACCACGCCAAACTTGGAAACTCATTCATTGAGGGGGACTCCGTTGCCCAATCATCCTTCCAGAACCTAATTTGATCACCATTTCCAACCAAGAAGCCTATCCCCTCCTTAAATTTTTCTTTCATACCGAAGACACCCCTCCACAAACCAAACACGCTGTACAAGTATCTTGTCCAACAACCCCATCCTTGCAGACATATTTAAAAGCAACCAATTTTCTCCATATAGAATTTTCCTCCACCCCAAATCATCACCACCACTTCCCAAGAAGCGCGAAGTTCATAGTCTCCAACTCTCTATGGCTTACAAACCTCCTCACAAGATAAAAGGTCAAACTTGTTCTTTTCTTCCAACCCTTCTCCAGCCGCATCAACACTAATTTTAGGCATTTGAATGGGGACATAAAGTAGAGTGGCATATTGGATAGAATCCCAACGACAAATAGCTACCTTTTCATTTTGATGGCTTCCTCTCCACACAATTGTCCCACAAATGCTTAGAAGGCTTCCCAATACACAAGGTAAGGAAATGATCCCACATTGCACTCGAATACACCTACTAGAAGCTTCATATCCCCTTCCTCTGTCCTAATCCCCAACATTTCACTCTTGGCAATGTTTACCTTCGAACCCGATACCGCTTCATAGCTAGTGATCACCATACAAAGCATGTCCATCATATATGGGTGCGCATCGCAAAACATTATAGTGCCATCAGCGAACTGTAATTTTGTAAATGAGAAATTGAGGGATTGTTCCCAGCTGCCGTCCTTTTATCAACATGCTGCCCAAAGCTTCTACCACTACCAAGAATAGGAACATGGACAAGGGGTCCCCTTGCTGCACACCTCTCGAGCTTCTGGAAAAATCCCTTAGCCGACTATTGACAAGAATTGAGAATCTTGTGGATCGGATACTCCCCCATCCACCTCCATTTCTCGCCACACCCAACCCTACCCAACCTGTAGTCCAAAAAGGTCCAGTCGACGTGGTCATATTCCTTTCAATGTCTAGCTTACAAACCAAGCCTTTGGAGCCCTCCTTGAATCTATTATCAATGGACTCATAGGCCATAAGGGCACAATTTAGGATCTGTCTACCTGGCACGAAAGCACAATGGTTATCTGAAATGACACTACCCAAACAAAACCATAACCATCCCCTCCCACGAAATGCAAAAACACCTTAACCGTCCCCAACACCAAATCCACATTAAAAATAAAAAATAAAAAACAGGAGAGAGAGAGAGAGAGAGAGAGAGAGAGAGAGAGAGAGAGAGAGTCCCATTTTTCCCTTCTCCCTAAAACCCACCCGATGTTTCAAATCCAAATGTACCAATATTTTACCCACCTAGATACCAAGTTCTTATACCCACAAGAAGCAGGACTTCTCATAGTAATCCTAAGAAGGCCAGTGAGAACCAGAGTGATGATATGAGAAAAAGTGGGAGGAATAATTCCAACACTCAAGTACCTAGAAGAAGCGTTGAAGAATATGTGGAATCAGGGAATATTTGACCTAAGCAACGTGGGTTGCAAGAACCAAGGTGAGATGATGCCAATTACAGATGTGTATGAGATCTACCAAGTATATCAGCAGCCTTGAATCCTTAGCAAAGACCAAGCGCACCCACAGCCCCTGCCATGATTATCTTGATAAAGATCAATTTCCTCATGCAAAGGACCTGAAAAGGCATGTTAAGGTTGAAGTTGAGGATTATGCTAGTAACCTTGATCTGCATGCTTTCCATGACTAGCTATAATCATTGGAAATTTGTTCTTAGTAGTACCAGATGACTGAAAAAGTCAAGCTATGACTTGGAGCTTAACGAGTCTGCATGGAATTGGTAGACTTCTGTTGAAGCCAGATAGAAACTTAGTGGATTTCCACTTGTTTCATCTTGGAAGGATAGGAAGGTCAGGCTGCAAAGACAGATCATGTCCTGATTACGAGACTGGCATGTTTGAAGATCTCCTTTTATTAAAGTAACACAACCGGATTGCCGAAGAATATACACAGAAATACTATGATTTAACGATTCGATGGGGGTTTTCCACACATTGCAATGAGTTGCTCAGAGGAAGATGGTGGCCATACACCTGAAAAGCGTTGACCAAGCTTATCAGATTGCACTTAGAACACAGAAGTATAATAGATGGTGCTACCAAACACAATACCAGGATATATCAGTCATCCCATACTACTACTAGTACACACTACCATTAACAACAGTAACATGTCTTGAGAAGAATCTGTATATCACCAATGGCGAGAACCAAAAGGCCATATCAACTCTTAAGTCCTAAGGCAGCATGAGAAACGAGCATCAGAAAGAGCACAAATTGTTACAAGTTTTAAGGGTGAAGGTAAAGGATGTCTCAGTTGTAAGTCCATCTAAGTTCCTTAATCACTGTGATGGAGCTCTTGAATATTACGACTATGAGCAAAAGGATGAGATTACCAACGAAGCAGACAACAATTGGAAGTGTACCAAATGTTTTCCATACACGGGTCTCTTGTGAAGGAGACACTATCAAGATTATCATCCAAAATGGCTGCAACATAAATATTGAGTCCCAGAGAATGCTCAATCAACTGAAGCTTCAAAGAGAAAAGTAGCACAATCTTCATAGGTTACCTGGTTGAATGGGGAAGCCATGTTGATCAGATGGCTAAGTTTGATAATTTATACATTGGCCACACAATAAATAGAAAGTATTGTGGTGTGAGGTTATTCCAATGCGAGCTTGCCATGTGTTATTAGGACATCCCTAATAGTACGATCCTGTGCAACATTGGAGGTTCAGCAACACGGGGATTTATGCATGAGGAGAAACAGATCACCTTCAAGCTAATGAGGAAGGACCCACAATGAGAAAAATGAAAGATCTAACCATGCAATCACGCAACCCACGAAGCCAATGTTGAAGAAAAGGTAAGCATTCCAGGACACGGTGTTTGCACAAGCGTGCAAAACAACCAAGAGGAAGAGGAGGAATAATTTGGCGGTACCTGGATGACTTGGAGATTATCGTCATCAAGTACTTCAAGACAAATGAAGACACCCAGCTCCAATCTTCCTTAAGCCATGTTTTTCTTAAACATATTCCATGGCTGCCTCCAAGAGGCTAGCTAAAAGAGGAAGGTTGATGTCAAGTGGGCAGCCAATTGTAAAATTTTTGCCAGTCTACCATTTAAAACAAACCCTGAATTATTTAGATAAGGCAATGTCGATGATCATGATTACACTTGAGTTCAACAAATTTAATGACTCCACAAAGAGGCAATGCATCTGATCAGTCCCGAGCCTGGATCAAGGATGCTTGATGTCACGTAGGCATCTGGTCATAGAACTTTTGCCAAGCAATCATAACAATCAACCCCAGATAACTAGGACATGACCATAATGATGATGATGATGATGATAATGGGGGAGCAATGTTATTTGGTGCTTGGGGCATGAGGAAAGAGGATATGGTGATGAATCACATTTTGAGTTTTATTAGGCCACATCAATTACCAAGATTCTTACATTGGATAACCCAACAGAGAAAGAAGGCTATACTGAACATCTATCTCATGTGTCAAATCGGAGAAGAGTCGATGGGTGATATTTTCCTCCATTATGAAGGTGGCTTGGGAGATTTAGTCTTTCTTCTTTCGCTTGTTCAAGATTAACTAGGTCCTTTCTGTAGTCGATTTTTTACCCTTGTTAAGGGTGGCCAAAGGGCCCCCAAAGAATGAGAAATGCTTTGGAGTGTGACATCATCAAAGAAATTTGTGGTTCTTATGAGTTGGGCTCTCAAATCAAAAGGTCCTTCAATGGGGTGTCTACTTCCAATCTCGAGTAATTGGTGTGGGGTTAATATTATAAACATAAGCCTCCCAACAAAAAAAACAAAAAAAAAAAAGGTCGAGATTTGGGTCAACATCCCAATTAGGTGGAAGCCAATTGTTGCCAATGGTTCTACATGTAATCGTAGATCCGATCAGTCGGCTGGTCGGATGAATAAGGAACAAATAGATTGCCGCTCTCCAGCTCAGCCTGGAATGTAGAACCAAAATCAGGTGAATTATCAGGATTAAAAATATAATTAAAAAAATCCCACAGATCTTTCTGGACTCTGTTGGGCTGTTTTTTTTTCTGAAATATAACTAGGAAATTCATTAAAAAGCACTTAGGTAGCGCCCAAAAAAATGATACAGCAAGAAGGAAAAAAAAAAGCAACTACAAGCGACCCATGGCTGCAGCCCACTCCAACACAATCTCCCGCACATGAATGGCAACCCAGTCCACACTGCAGCACATGTTACGGAAGATTCTCCCATTCCATTCAGCCCAAATTGCCCAGAGACTCTCAAAAGGACAGTCTCCATAACATGCGAGGAACACCCCGTGGCAGGCAAGAAGAACATCGCCAATCTCAAGAGGCATCGACCATGCTAGGCTGAATCTAGCAATAATAGAGTCCCAAACTCAAGTAGCAAAGGGACAATGGAGGTGGTGGTTCACTGACTCTGCATTGGACATACAGAGAAGGCAGATATTCGGAATAATCATGGATCGCTTTTGGAGGCTGAATGGACTTCTGGTAGGATGCATGACTCATTGATGGATTTGTTTTCTTTGTTTCTCCTCCCTATGGGATCTTTTGATAAAATTTTCGATGCTGATCAAAAGAGACAATGTCAACAGTCAAAAGCCATATTTCATATTTCAGCAAGGAAACATCTGTTGACTGACATCAGTGTTTTAAATAGCTTATGATACCTAGCATGTAGCTTACACTACATAGCGTAGCTTGGCCTTAACGCTACATAGCTCATGAAAATAGCTCAAGTAACATGTAGCCTACGCTACACACTAATTTGCATACACTACATGCTACATAGGCTACAGTACAAAGTACGTAGCTTACAATAAAAGTTATTTCACTTAAACATTAAAATCAGTTAATATTTTCAAAGGTTTGTCACATTTTCTATTTTCAATAAAATAATATCTTTTTATGATTTTGGTGAAATAATATAAGTAACAGTATTAAATCAGTTTAATTGCTCTTTCTTCATCTTATACGTACTCTTTGCCCTATTTCCTATTATTTTAGGCTGTGTTTGTTGCACCAAATATCATGGAATTTCATCATTGACAATTTGGTGCAAAAATATCCTACAATATCATGACATTTGAAGCAACTAAGCACAACCTTAATTAAAAACTAGAAGTAGCATACAGCTTATATTACACGCTATGTAGCTTATGCCTCACTCTTTAGAGGGGTGAACATTGCGCAACATGCCATATGCTATTTAAAACACTGACTGACATATATGCATGAACCACTGCAAGAGAAATGGAAGCTGATTACTTCAAAAGAATACTAAAATGATACCAGACCATAATATCTAACAAACATACAAAGGTAAAGATGCTATCGCAGTCATCATCTAGTCAATGTGAAAAGACTAAAAACAGAAAATATAAAGCAGCAATTAGCAAAACAGCAAGGATTAAGAGGACTAACGGATTTCCCCATCCTCTCCAACTTCGCCATCTTCA
>JAJHSJ010000015.1:54203470-54278289 GCA_021015155.1 Magnolia officinalis
ATTTAAACCAAGAGTTCTACCAGTTTGGACTTAGCTGAAACTAGTATAATTAATACAAAATACCTATATTCTTGACTATCTTCGAACAGGTGTTTGCACTCCTCCCACCCTGAAGATGCAGTTATTTCCTGCAACAAGTTAAAAAGAAAAAGAATTGAGTAGTCTGATAGCGAACAGAAACAATAAATTGCTATTCCACCCGCAAAGCAATGTAGAGCGTAAGAACGTGTAGATGCTACAGTTCGAACATGGATTACCTTGATCGAGTATAAAAGATCGAAGAAGTCATCTGCCAGACGTTGGCGCTTCTTAGCTTCTTTCTCCTCCTTCTCTTTGAGCCTTTCGACCAGTTCCTCAAATACAAGCTGCAAAAATGGTCAAACAACATTTCAGGTTTTGATATAGATGACATTCGAAGTCCTCACCACTAACCGGTGAGTAGCATGGTTTGACAACTCATCTGAGTCGTATCAGACTCACCGAGTGACCCAGTTTCGGTAATGAACAGGCATGGTCAGTACCACAAGTCTCTGTTCCACAGAGCAGCCAGGGTTGGCTCAAGGTTAAAAGCTTTATTTATTTCAATTTTTTCTTAGAAATTGTTACTTAACTGTAGATTTAAGGATTCCACATCAAAAGCTTTTTAATTTATTTCTTCTATTTGAAGAATAAAGCCAGGAAAATGTAAAATTTTGATTTTCCAATATTTTTAAATTCATTTAAGTTATTGTTAATAGGTTTTTTCTTCAATAGTTTCAAGCATTGCTGTCGAATCGCATATTCGATCAAAATCGCATTTGCGATCGCATATTTATTTTTTAAATTTTCTTTTGAAAAATTTATATATATATAAGGGAAATTTCAAAAAAAAAAATCAAAAAAATATAAGAAACTGAGGAGAACTTTTTTAAGTTAATAGATAACTAATTTTACATATTTAAAATACATTTGAGAGAGATAAAATCAATTAAACAATGAATTAAACATCAAGTCATCCACATTTAACAATATAGTTAACAAGAAGTAACGACAAAATCAACAAGCTATTTATTTATTATGGTAGAAAATCAACAAGCTATCTTCCTTGAAACTTTAAAGTGCTTGAATCTTGATCTTCCAACTTCCAAGAGAGAGAGAGAGAGAGAGAGAGATTAAGATCACTTGGAAGTAGGAAATACAAGAGAGAGGGAGATTAAGACCACTTGTAATTAAGAAATGTAAGAGAAAAATAGAGTAAGAGAGTTTTGGAGTGAGAATATTGCAAATGGAGGAGATTTGGAAGCCTTTTTATAAGCAAAATGTTTTGTTTTTTTTGCAAAAAAAATAAAAATAAAAATTCAATGTGCCATTGCGACTATGTGATCGCATACATCGCATATGCAATCGCATATTTTCGCATATGTGCCAGATCGCATATGCCATGATCGCACATGTGATTTACATATGGATATGCGCATATGCAATCGCACATGACAACAATGGTTTCAAGTATGAGATCAAAGAAGTTTCCTCCTCCAATCTTACAATTTTTTTTACATTAATAATTTTCATAAATTAATAGTTAAACTTTAGAAATTATTATATAGGTCATACACAAGCTCCTATTTAGCTAGAAACAAGCTTAGTATGCTTTTTTTCCGATTCATCTATTTTTAAAAAATAAATAAATTCACTACCAAAGTAAGGGGCGACTCACCCAAGTTGTATTCAAAAAACCATGGTAGATAGAGCAACAAAGAGATGGAAATGACTCCTTTTTTTTCTTTTTTCTTTTTTCTTTTTTTGACAGAGAACTAAAATTTTATTGAGACATCCACCAAAAACCGGGAAAAGAATACAAACCAAAAGAAAAATGAAAAGAAAGACAAAAGATTAGCAACCTTTGCTACACTACCATAAGGAGCCAATCCAAAACAAGAGTAAAAGACCCTTGACTTGCTTGCGAATGACCTCTTCCACCAAGGAACTTCATTCTGAAAGCAACAATTATTCCGCTACCTCCATATGAACCAAACCAATGCAAGGATAATGAGCCTCCACATGGCCTTCCTAAGCTCCCAACAACTCCCACATGCCAACCCACAACAAAGCTTCTACTGACTCCAGCATCACCCAAACGGTATGAAGCATAACAAGAAAAAACTTCCAAGCTTTGCAAGCAAAAGGATAATGAATGAAAAGATGATCAATTGACTCCGCACTCTTCATACACATAAGATATATTTGGAATGATCAAAGATCTCCTTCGAAGATTGTCCGCTATGAGAACTCTCTCCCAACTAACCAAACGAAGACCACTACTCTACGAGGAGCTCCGTAAAACCAATGACGAAAAGGATAAGGAGAACTAGGGTTGCAAGGCATCACATTAATCAAACCATACAAAGATTGAAACAAAAATCTACCCAAGCTATGAGCGGACCAAATCATTGACTCCTCGTGCTGAGGAACAGCACCATACTTTCAAACAATCCAATAAAGCAGTAGATTTTGTGATCTCTTCATCCACCATATTCTTGCGACGGGGAGGACTCCAAACAACCATACCGCCACTAATAGAGTAACACCTAGCTACCAAAATAAACTGATCCGAAGCAAGGAGAGCCGGCCTAGGAAATGAAATTGCGTCGGTTGTCTAACATGACACCACGCTACGTGGAAGCTTGCGAAGCTTAGAATTATGGGGGTAAATAGGACCACTTCAAAATACGCGCCAATTAAAATCAAATAACAATTGGGCTTCCAAGCCAAGTGGGTCCAAGTACATAGCAACTAGTCTATGGAAAGAGATGTGAAATATCAATTGTGTGTGTGCTACAAATTAAGTACCTAACATAGAATCTATTTCATGCATTCATATAAGTAAATCATCCACAAGTACAAATAGAATTGCAACCACATGACAATCACAAGCACAATGATGTATACTGGTTCGGTTAAATACCCACTCGACTCCTAGCGAACGCACTCTCCTCAAGTGTACCGGATTTCATTATCTTGGAAGTTTCCAATAGGTTTACCTCTAACCTTTACATACATAGACTCCCGCCGGAGGCCTACGCAAGATCTTACACATGAACACTCCCGTAAGAGGCCTACACAAGGACTTACACACGAGCACTCCCATTAGAGGCATATACAAGGACTCTAAAATTGACCCTTACTTGTAGCACCTTCTTGAGAGCTTCCTTGAATCGGCTACCTTGCACTTGATGTACAAATGAGGCTACCGAGGTAATGGGAGGATGGTTGAATCTCCTACAATTATGGGAAGTTGATTCCAATAAGGAGATTCACCTAGATAGGTATTCTAGAGAATTTATACAAAGATTTACCAACAAGATTGTGTCTAATCTCTAGAAAATGGGAGAGAACATGAACGCCTTCATAATGGAGCTTGGAACGCCCATTAAAGTGATTAATCACAAGGGTGTCATGAATCTCTTTGGTCTGGAGTCTAGGGGAGGGATAATGAGTAAGGAATCACCTAACCTCTAATTGCACCAAAAACAAATCAATTTGCCCAAGGTCCCAATGCCCATTTTATATAAAAAGGTTTGCAACAGCTATAAAACGGTTAGTTCAATGGCACATTCAATAAGATCGAACGATCCTTCGATTCGATTAAGAAAATCTGAATTTAGACAGTTTGCTTGTTGAACTGTTTTGTCCAACTTCGATCAAATCAGGGACCTTCGATCGAATCGAGTCCTATCGACGGACTGTCAATCCAATCGAGATCCACTCAAAACTAATGAATTGCGTTGTTTGTTTATCAATAGCTTTACCTAAGGCTTTAGGATGATCAAACAAAGGCATACCTATTAAGGAATAGATCATCTAGAGGCTAAGGTTGTTTTAGACCTAAAGGGGTTTAAGGTTAGGGTCACCAAGGCACCTCAATTTACATGTTTCTTCACTCTTTGATGCTCCAAGCCTTCATGTGTCCAATGTTTGAAATATCAGTATTGTGTTACGTATTGCACCCTTGGGATACGGATACGTATCGGTTATCGCATGGGATATATCGGTGTTGTTGGAAACATGGGGAAACATCGGAAATTGTTTGAATTTTTCAATGAAATTTCAGTGATTATTAAAAAAGACATCAATACACACTTACAAATCAAAACATTACAAAAAACAAGTGCACATGATAGCTTTTCTTTGTATGGGTCCTAATCTATGAGTTGTCGAACTGAATTGATGCAAGTATATTCAAAGTATAATCATCTAATTTATAAATGTAAGAAGATGTGTGGAAACACAAGCAATACATTCAAAAAAGAAGAATCACTAGATTAAGTTACATGTTTGATTTTGATTTTTTTTCAATTTTCCGCATCTTGGCCCTTCTCCAAATCTCGAAATCGAAGCTCTCAATCCATGATTTTTCAAGCCATGCAAAGCATGAAAAATCATGGATTTGTAACAATTTGACACTAATTTAACATGATTTTAAAAAAAAAAAAAATGATCAAAAATAATTTTTAAAAAAAGCTCACCAGATCGAACATGTGGGATATATCCTACAACTTGTGTGTTTCATATCGCGGAATATATCGGCCAATATCGTCGATATTTAAAACAATGCATGTGACTTTGATCTTTAGCTTCCAACAGCTCTGCCGACTCATTGAAACACTGACACACGTGATTGACAAACAAGTGCACTTACAAGAAAAAGATCTTGAAACAACCAATCCCCACACCAAACATCAACCCAAAAGTGAATACGATGATCATCCCCAAGAGCATAAGCCACCCCTTTATTAAACAAGTGTTCAACCGATGCAATCGCCTTCTAAAGACTAGAGGCGTGATATAAGGAGGATCTCTTCACATACCAACAACCAACCTCCCTCCTGACAACCATACTTGCTCGCGATAATCTCCATCCATAATCTTCCCGATTAGATCCAAATCTCCAAAGAAGAACTAAATTCATGGACTCAAAACTTTTTAACCCGACAGCCCTTACATCAATCAGCTTGCGAACCCCAACCCATCCGAGAAGATGTAACTTTCATCCATCTGAGACTCCCTTATAGAAGTCATTTCTTAGCTTTTCTAGCCTAACTAACATCGCCTTAGGGCATTTGAAAATAAACATGAAATACATCGGCATGCTAGATAAGGCAACCTTGATAAGAGTCAACCGACCTCCCAAGGACAAATAATAGCACTTCCAACTCGATAGCTTTCTTTTGATTCTTTTAATTACCAGGTCCCAAAGGCGATTTGCAGGCTTCCTAATGCAAAGGGGCAAACCAATATATGTCGAAGGAAACCCCCCTTCCTACATCCAAAAACACAAGCGAGGTGAGATAAAATGTCATCATTCACATGAACTCCCAGCCGGTGTTCGAAATATCGATATCGTGTTGCATATCACACCTTTGGGATATAGATATATAACGGTTATTGCATGGGATATATTGTTTGATCGCACTTTTTGGGAAACATGGACAAACATTCAGAAAATGGTTGAATTTTTCAATGAAACTTCAAGGATTGTTAAAAAAGATATATCAGATCAAACATGTGTAATATATCAGCACTACCTTTGCGTTTCATTTCGCACAGGTGGGATACAAGATATATCGTGGGATATATCAACCTATATCATGGATATTTAAAACATTGCTCCCAACATTTCGCATTTTGCCACATTAATCTTAAGGCCTGAGACTGCTTCAAAGCACACTGTAATTTTCCAAAGGTTGTCCACGGACAACGCATACGCATCTCAAAATAATAGTGTCATCTGCATATTATAGATGACTAACATGAATACACCCAGTCACAATCTAGAACCCACTAATCAAACAATTCTCCTCTTGCCTATGAATCATCTTGCTAAGCGCCTCTCCCATTACCAATGTTGTTAAAATTGTTATCATATCGCAAATCGTAATAGGGGTTGAATTGTATCGAATCACAAATTGTATCGTAAACCGTAAGATTTTTTATGTTTTTTTTCTTAAAAATATGAAAAATATAAATAAATCAAAAATAAAAAAATAAAAAACTTTAACACTATCATGACATGGTGTTACTTCAAAATTAAATGATTGTTATCTTTCCTTTTTATTTTTCAAGAAATTTTCCTTGAAAAATATACAAGGATCCTTTAATAATTTATGTTCTTAATACCTTTCTTGAATCTAGAATCACATTGGAAAACTGGCATTTGATTTTGCATACTGACGAAAGAAGATATAGATTTCTATCCATCATTCCACAAGACATAAGTCAACATGATTGTAACCATCCATAAAAACATTCTAGATAAGTCATTCATCAATCTGGTGTTTCGACCAGTTAAAAAGTACGAAATCATAAATAAATAAAAGCTCAAGGATTTAACATTGAAGAGAATATATATCATTTAATCTCTTATAAAGAACAAAATAAAACAATTTACCTTTTCTAAATGATTTTATTTTCTAAAGGTTTTTTCCTAAATGATTCTTAAAGCCCCCACCAATTTAAAAACATAAAATGAAAGCCGAGTGAAGCTTAAAATAGAGGAAAAAAAAAAGTATAATTTGAATGGAAAATCTGGATTTGAATCATAAATCATAAGATTCAAATCATAAAATCGTAGAATTCATATGAAAAGGGATTCAAAGGTGGGATTCAAATCGTTTTGCTTAATATTCGACTCAAATCGTGAATCGTAGGATTTTGACAACACTGCCTATTACAAAGAAAAGGAAAGGAGAGAGAGGATCCCCTTGTATGAAACCCCTTGACGCCTTAAAGAAACCTTTGAGGGATCAATTAACCAAAATAGACAAGCAGATTGGATGTAAGCCCAAGTCAACCCCTCCATTTCGAACCACACCCCAACTTATCCAACATGTAATTTAAAACACCCAGTCAACATCACCATAGGCCTTTTTTATATCTAACTTACTATGCCGCTCCCTCACTCCCTATATTTGGATTCAATACATTCGTGGGCGATAAGAGCATTATCCAATACATGTCTCCCAAAAATAAAAGCCCCTAGATTGTCAGCAACAACCAAGGAAGGCACGAGATGGAAATGACATTACCAATAAGTAAATGAGAAAAGTGAAGCACCCCAGCCCAAATTGACATATTTGTTTACAATATGAAGCAATTATTTTCCATAAATGAAAATTAATAGTTTTTTCCTCATAAACTGTTTTAATAGAATACATTAGCATAATAAACAACAATATATTTGTTCACATACACTACGCCACATCAAAACTCCAAATTAAATTCATTAAGTATGACCACAAAATTCCCAACAATTTCTTTTCTTTTTTCTTCTTTTTTTTTGACAACATCAGTTTATTAGAAAGCCACCAAAGGAAGAAAAGAAGACAGGCAAAGCCTGCTACAACCCAAAAAAAAAAACTAAGCACCTCCCATTTGATTGACCAGACAGCACGAGAGATAGGAGAGGAAGAATTCCGGAAGCAACGATTATTCCGCTCTTTCCAAATAGCCCAAAGGTTTGCCATAATGACCAGCCGCCAAATAGTTTTGAAATCTTTCTCGACACCTCCCCCATGCCAAGCAAAAGGGAGATCCTAATGGAATTAGGCAACACGTATTGAATTGAGCAAGGATGTAATACCACACTCCATGAGCAAAAGGGCAATGTATAAACTATAAAGAGATGGTTTATCAGCCCCGCATTATCCACGCACGATAGGCATATGTTAGTAAGAGTCATCGCTCTTCGCTGCAAATTGTCGATGGTTAAGACTCTCCGCCTTCCAAGAAGCCAAACGAAGGCACCCAACAATTTCTTTTATAAACATCTATAACTTGAATATCATATTTTTTGGTATTTTCTATTTCGAGTTTGGCATGCAATATGGCAGGCAAGAAGGGGAGAAAATGCAGTCAACAACCAGAGTCGGCAATGGAAAATCCATTGTCTATGATGAAGACAATTGAAAATTTATGAGGTTAAAGTTTTGGTGCAACCGAGTTATCGAGTTAACAAGATCTTAACACACGAATCTCAAAGAAGTGTACAAAAGTGCACCCACATGAATAGTTGAGCAGAGAGGGAGAAGCAACTTTATTGATATCAAACTTCTTCTTACAATACTCACAAAACTCACTTAGAAAATTTTGGAATGCTTCCCCCCACCCTATATAGAACCTAAATGAATCTTTAATACGAATCCCCCCAAGTAAGAGATTGATTTTAAATCAATCTAATCTACCTAAGATAGTAAAAGCCTAACAACAGTGTAAAAGAAATTTTAAGAAATAATCCTCAAAAACTTTAATCACATCTTTAAATCAGCCCCCATATCATCAATCACATCCCCCCATCTCCAACAAATACAAAATGTTAGCACTTGATATTTAGACTCCAAAACCATAAATAAACAATCCAAAATCAGCATATTTTGGGCCCTGCGGTGGGTCATGGGCCTAGGTAGGCTGTGGGCCTATATCAACTTTCAAAACCAATAAAAACTATCATTTCAAATTACAAATATATGTGGTAGCATATATTCCATTACGAAGTACCTGATTTAGATGTTCCTAACGAAAAGACCCCAAAAGGAGACAAAATATTACGAGTTCCAACAAAGCAATAGGCAGCTTAGAAGTCTCAGAACCATAGATTGGCTTCCCACCATAAGTGAGCATATTTTCAGCTAGGAACCGGACATGGATAGAACTTCTCATTCTAGAAAGTAGAGGTGTACACGAGTCGAACATAGTAGCGCTTGGCATAGCTCGACTCGGCTCGGCCACTAGCTGACCCCAGCTCGAACTTGGCTCGGTCCTCGAGCCTGACTAGCCAGCTCGGCTCGGTTCGGTCAGCAGCTAGGCTCGGTTCAGTCAGCAGCTCAGGCCAGTTCGAGCCAAGATCGAGCCTCTGTGGCATTTTCTCAACCACATGGAGTGCACCTTCAATTTCTCACGCAATGTAAAACAGCAACATCGGTTTACAGGTATTTCATCAAACACTCCGTAGGCAACATAAAAATCAAGATACAAGGGTATTTGTTTCATATCCATACCTTCCTCGCCACCAGCCGACACTTCGTTGAGTCATTTCATCAAACACTTGCTGAGCAACATCAATATCAAAATAACCAAGTCACCAAACTGGTTCGATCCGAGTTCGATTCAAGTTGGGGTTCGATCCTAGTCGAGTCAAGCTCGGGCAAGCTCGAACTCAGCTCAAAAATTTTTCAAGCTCAAAAAATTAGCTCGACTCAACTCGAACTCGGCTTCGAACCGAGTCGAATCGAGCTTTTTCGAGTCGAGTCGAGCGAGATAATTGAGCTAACTCGGTTCATGTACAACTCTACTAGAAAGCAACAATGGAGCTACCAGCTTACTAGAGACTCAATTTCTCGCTAGTGCTCAAAGTATCGATATCGCTACAAGTTTCGCTAACCAGGGATACAGAAACAATATTGATATCATTGATAATATCGCTAACAACCAGAAATGTGGGGAAACAATGGGGAAAATGGTGGAATTTTTTAGTGAAATTTAAAGAGATGCTAAAATACACATTTGCATATTTAGGAATTAAAAATTTGTAAACAGAATACATACATAATAAGTTTCCATTTAATGGGGGCCTAAAAGCATGTGTTTTCATAAGAAACCAATCTAACCATCCAAACATCCATCAATATTTTAAAATATCGACAACACACGATATTTCATCGAGATATCATTGACAACTATTAAGGAAATGAAAGATTGTGGTCTTGATCTTGCCCATGTTGCAATAATGATAATATCATGACATGATTGATATTATCATTGACAATTTGAACACTGCATATAACCATGTGCCCGTTAAAAAATTTGAAATGGAAATTTGTTTTTTGTGTGGTATTGATACATTGGTGATATTATCGATATATCGTCGATACATTGGCGACAAAAGCGACACCTACAATTTACACAGTCGAAAATATTGGTGACATCGATACATTGGCGATACAAGCGACACCTGGAATTTACACAGTTGAAAATATTGGCGATAACAATACATTGGCGATATTGATACAATGGCAATACTTTAGCAATACATCGCTGATACCTAGAATTTCTGAGACTACCAGTGTTATCGATATGGCCAACAGCTGGAGATGCAGATAATATCGGGGATATTTCGATAATATCAGGGATACTCCGAACAGTGACTTCTCACCACTAGTAAGTTTTCAAACAGGATACCTGCATACTTGCATGTGCTTAGTTAGCCAGCATTAACCATTATAAATAGATAATGGTAACCTAACTAAAAGTTCATCTTTTCTGCCAATAAAAAAGAAGAAGAAGAAGAAACAAATAAACCATGGAGTAAGAATCTTACCATAAAGAATTTGTAAATACAAATAGTTTCATAACAATTATGTGTTGTAAGACTACAAATAGCGATAAACTAAATATCATACCATGGTGTAAGGCCAGAAAATTAAACGCAGATACCATGTTGCAGACAGGATACACTCATTGATAACATGTCCCAGATTTTTACAAACGCCCAGTTGCATCCAAACTCCCAATATCGGTCTCAAATTCCACAACCAGGAATCACAGGTTTTCAGCTAGCATTCCTATTAAGATTTGACATGAATTGCAATAGCACATTCACATAAAACTTTTCTTATCACCCGCATGTATAGAAAATGAAGGGGTATATTTCTATAGTTTCAGATGAAAGAGGCCTCATGAAAACCACTCAGTTAATACTGATACTTCGTGGTACTTGCATGCAGTATAATCATGTTTTGATGTATTAGGTTTGTGATATTTTTATTTTATTTTATTTTTTTTGACAGAAAACGAAAAATTTTATAAAAAGAGAAGAACCGAATAACACAAGGGGACTGACCAGCTGAGATAGCCGATCAGCTGCACTCTAAAAAAAGCAAATTACAACCCTCTAGCTTATCAACAGCAAAAGCCCATTCAACTATAAAGTGAATAACCCTTTTGATCATATCCTCTATCGACTTGGAAGTGTCATTAAAACACCTCCCATTTCTTTCTTCCCACACAGCCCACCAAACGGCTAAGATGGACATTTTCCAGAGTTTAGTCTTTTGATTACCACACCTAACTCCCTACCAGGCCTTTAGCAAGCTGCAAACTGAGTCCGGAAAAACCCATTGAAGTTGAAATCGAGACAGAATTTCAGACCAAATACGATATGTGAACGGACAGAGCATGAACAGGTCCACAGTTTCTTCATTTTCCATACAACATAGGCAAATATTTGTGATGAACATGCCTCTTTTTCTCAAATTGTCCACTGTCAGAACCTTTTCTTTGCAATCAACCACCCGAAAGTAGCTATCTTTGGAGGCACTTGATATTTCCATACATGGTGTGAATGTGATGAAACCTCTTCAATTGGATGAGAACTCTTAACAATATACCTGTATAAGGATTTGACTGAAAATTGCCCTTCTTTCTCAAAATGCCAAACTAATTTATCTCCGGTGGACTAGTCTGGATTGCTGCTCTGAATACGGCTAAGCAAAGCAACGTATTCTTCGACCTCTTGATCACGGAGATTTCTTCTACACACCGGACTCCAAACGACTACTCCCCCTAGGATCGAATAGCAAGAATCCACTGAGATAGACTGATTTGGAGAGAGACAGAAAATACGCGGAAATGCTGACGCTAGAGTGACATCACCCACCCAAATGTCTTCCCATAATCGAGTGCAGTTGCCTTTCCCAATTGCTATTCCATATCCTATAAGTACCTCTGCATTATTGTCCAGAATTCCTTTCCAAAGAGTCGAGGCTTTGCATGTGGAGGAGTTTTTTGTCCCCCCCCCCCCCCCCCCCCCCCCCCCCTTCTGAACGACCATACTTGCTTTTAATCATATTGTTCCAAAGAGTACCATTCTCGGTTCCTGGCCTCCAAGTCCATTTTCCTAAAAGAGCCCGATTCATACTTTTGAGATCTCTGACTCCAGCCCCTAGGTTCGTGTTATTTTTACTCCCAAGTCCCAACAAAATTCTTATGATGTGATAAAATAGAACATTATTAATAACCATACTGTAAAGACTGAAAGCCCACACCTCTCCTGTTTCCCCGTTGGCCAAATCTGGAGTCCACTGTAAATAGTTGGTTGCAACAGACTACCAAACTTTGCTTTCTTTGTTAACCAAACCAAACTCCAAGAAATAAATTGAATGCTCCTAGAAGAACTAAAGCCCAAAACTGATGTGCAGAAAAAGCACCAACCCATAACGCAAATTTACCAAATAAAAGAACCAAAAAAATAATTACCTTTAAGTTTGTCTCTGATGTTGATGGGAAACTTTCATCTTCAGAAATAGCCGTTTTAAAGTTTTCAAATGTCCATGATGAAACCATAGTAATCTGAAAAAGAATCATGAGATTAGACATCCATGCAAGTTAGAAATGGGTAAAACCAAGAACAATTACAGGACATTACCTTTCCAATCTTCAGTGCATCTTTTATTCGTGCCTTGTCATCATGATACTGTCAGGAAAACAAACAGAAGTACTAAATAAGCATAAAGCAGACTAAAAGGATTTTGGAGCAAGGTTTAAAGTATCCTCTGAAACCAATTCATATTACCCAATGCATAACTAAAAATACAGCTATGCTTGCTGGGAAGCCCTCAGGAATCAACAGGTATCCACGCTGTCTAAGGTTCTTGCTTTTGGGTGGCTAGTTTGGAGGGACAAGGCCCTTACCATTGAACATTTTGGTAGGAACATGGTCATCCTAACTACTAACCACGTGTATCAAAACGAGTCTGTGGATCATCTTTTTATGTACTGTTGACATTTCAGGTGCCTTATAGAGGAGATTTTTAATCCCTTCACAGGGATGCCAGAGCATATCCAAGATTCTTCAAGGGCTAGGGTTTCACATTGGTCAAAAGAGGAAGCTTGTTACAGTGCCTTTCTATGACAGTGGGTCTCTAGTCAATTTGAAATGATTGTAACAATAGGTCGTTCCATAAAATGGAAGAATTGAAAGAAAGAGTGCCCCTAAGGGCTGAAGATAGGGTTTTTCAATGGACTATAATGTTTTTCATCGGTGTAGTGTGAAGGCTCTTTACGAGAATTGAGGGTGGCCTTGGCCTTGTCCTGCCTAGATGATCCCTCATCATCTATACTTTTATTTGGCATTCTGAAACCCTGTTGCTCCTCTCTTTTCCACTTCTTTTAATAAAATCATGGTCACCATTCAAAAACCTTTTTAGTGATGTACCATATGCTCTTAAAGCTTTGTACTCCAGAAGCAAACTTAAGCAGATAACCACAACAACACGAACCACAAAGATAAAGCAAAAGATGAAAAACCTGTTTCTCTAGTTCCTCGGCAACATCTTCAAACAAATCTTTTGGTGTTGACCCAGAGGTGTTTGATGATACTGCTATATATGCTGGTAATTCCTTAACCTGCAAACCAAAAATAAAGAGGTGGATTGTTGAGAAAAAGATGTTAGCAAACTAAGAAGATGAAAATCTTATCCTATTTTGCTATATCCATAATATAACCCAAATAGGTTGTGTTACCTTCATACAATAGTCACGCCAGTGAGTTTTCGCCGTAAGAATTCCAGAAGCAATATGTCCTTCCATCAACTTGCGGAACTCATCCCGGTTTTTACGTTCAGCTCGCCTTAATTGTTCCTGTACATTTTGTAGAGGACCTAAATGAGAATCGGAACATAAACCCCAAAAGGCCACAAATGTCCATCACAAAAAATAAGGATATTTTAATACACCTTTTGTATCTTCTTTTGCTCCTCCTCTTCCTTCTCTAAATCGCGGATATGCTCCTGAGCAACATTCAAATGTGAGAAAAGGACCTAGTCAATATGGGCAAATAATAACAAAAGAAGTTTTACCTGAAAAATTTCCAAGCGATCAATTTTTTCTAGGCGCGAACATCTTTCATCATCCTCCAAGCGATCTTGAACTTTTCGCCACTGGCTATTTGCCTAAAAAGAGGAGGTAAATCATAAGAACCATATTACTGAAATATGGGAATATTTTTAGTAAAGCATTTTCTCTGTCCTCTTTTATTTTCAATCAACCCAACAGAGGCTTGGTCAGTGGTTTCATTTAGATAAAGGTGGCAGCCAATTTATGATCATTCGGGAGGTTCGGGAGGTTATGTCCAGTTTTATGATATCATCATACGGGAGAATTGGTTGGAGAAAAATGCTTGCAAGAATGAGGGGAGGCAGGCTGATCCGGAAAGAGTTGTTTCTAAAATCAACAGCTGGATTACAGAAGCGAGAAATATGACTATTTCCAACCCGGAATGCTCCTACATGAAATATCTCACTCTATCGACATTGGAAATTTCATTGAATCGGGTGAAGGCAAAGAAGGTGGTTGTAAGTAAATGGCGCAAGTCCCAAATATGGATGGATTAAAGCTTAATGTGGATGGCTCTTCGAAGGAAATCCGGGTTTTGGTGGTGGTGGAGGAAGTTGTAGAGATAACAGGGGGAGATTGATCTTTGCATATCACGACCATCAGGGAGTGGTATCAAACATAGTCGCTGAAGTTGGAGCAATACTAGACAAGCTGAGACATTGTAAGAAGTCAGGTATCAAGACTGTCATAATTGAAAGTTATTCTAAGGTAGTTGTGGATGGTCTATTTTTGCAGACATCCACATGCCATGACCATCATGGAGTGGTATCAAACATAGTGGCTGAAGTTGAAGCAATATTAGACAAGCAGAGACATTGTAAGAAGTTGGATAGAAAGTCTGCCATAATAGAAAGTTATTCTAAGGTAGTTGTCGATGGTCTATTTTCGTTGATATCAGATATCTACATGGGCTGTGTGGGAATGGTGAAAACAAATAAAGCCCATGTTGAGGAATATAGATTTCCAAATTACTCATGTACAGAGGGAGAGTAATGTCAGTAGCCAACGGTCAGGCAAAGATGGCAAGTTCCAATTTTGCAAATGTTTTCTCTAGAGTAGAGGAGCTTCTTAGAGAGGTAAGAGGGGGGGTGTTTCATTGATCGGGTCAGCATTGTAAATTTTAGAACAAAATGATATATAGTTTTTTTTCTCTCCTCAATTTGGTGCATTGGTTTAGAGCATTTTCTGAGGGGTAAATCCTTCGCTTTTTTCTTACATACATTTTGACGTTGTCATCCACCTTTGACCAAAAAGAAAACTATGTTTTCCAGAAAAAAATAAAAATAAAATAAAATAAAAAAACCATTTTCAAAATTCAGGAAATAAAAGAACCAGATTATTCTGTGCATACCTTAATAAAATCACAAGACTTGAGAAATTCTCTGTATTCCATTACATTACGCTTATGTTCCTCCAATGCCTTTGCCCTTTCCTGTATCAGGATCCATATAGCTAGAAAGGTGAGCGAATAGAAACATACTCTATGGATTCAAACTTCAAAGTGCCTTACAAGTTACAACTCACGAGAACTTGGTAAAATAACAGTGGAGAAAACATGTGCATAAATGCTGAAAGCAGAATGAGAAAAACTGAGATTCCATGAGAATTTTCCATCCAAATTAGAAGCCAGAAACTGGCATCCAGAGGAGAAAAACGGTAAGCACATAAAAACCAAAATAGAAACACAGAACAGTCACCAAATGAGAAGAACAGTATGCAAACAGAAAAATGCCCTACAGTCTTAAAACATGAAAATACTTAACAACTTAATGACCAATGTTAATAACAGCAGAAAACACATCTAAAACAAATGTTGTGCCCAATAAATATCGCAGTTGGGCACAAGTAACAATTGGACAAAAAATCGCATGTTATACCTAAATAAAAGAGGAAACCATATACATTGGCCACAGCCCACAACCAATGGACGGAAAATAAAAATAAAAAAACTTTAGACCAGTTGCAATTCGATAATAGAATTGCAAGTGGTCATAACCCACTATACAATCTACAGAAATAGTTACCTGTTAACTAGGACCAAATAGTTACAGAAGAACATGAGAAACATGAACAAAAGAGTGCACTACTTCAGAATATTTGTGTAGCTTGGCACACACATTTGGATTTTGTTGAAATTTTTAATGGAACGCCAATTAAACCACTAGACCTGTCAAAGAACTATTTTTATGACTAGGCATGGTTCAGGATTTGATCCATTCATTAGGTATCTTTCAAGTTTCAGCCAAGCGAGCATGTATATTTGCTTTTATCAAGGACTTTCTAGAGTATTTTCTAAGTGCTCATCGGCGGTGAGTAGCTGTTGAGCATATAAGTGAAGCTACATCTTGCTAGGTAACTCATGAAACAGAAAACAATCTCATATAGGATCCCATATGAGAATTTACCAGCTTAATACCTCACAAGACATTAAATGCTAGTCTGAAGCAGCCTCAAACTAGACCACAGAGCTTTTCTATTTACGAAGCCTCTCAACAAAATCCAAACCCATAGGCTCATCTTTTCTAACCCACACTGCTACAGACATTTCCCCCCTTCTTTTCTATGGAGTAATTTTTTAGAGAAAATGATCCAGATACAATGAATAAACACAAGGCAAAAGAACCAAAAAGCTCACCATATCTAACCACCTTAATAGAAACATTTCCCATATTTTCGATGGGAAGGCATTCAATTAAAGCAAACGATCAAGAAACAAAGAGAACACACAAAGCAAAACATCAAAAAGGAAGAGATGATGAGAATACCCATCTGAGACGGGTTTTGCTAAAAACTATGCGGGAATCCTGATTCCTTTTTTCTCACAAACAGTAAGTGACAATAACAAAAAACTACAATTTTGATAGTTGCAGAAAGCAATTACAAATTACAGCATATGCAAGATTAGAGATAGTCTTGGAAGAAGAACCCAACATGCCAATCTACACAACTATCATTATGAGAAATTCATAGGTGTTGGCAGAGATTTTTGCTTCCAAAAGAAGAACAATACGAAGACGATGAAAAGGAAGCTTTGATTGAGCACCAATGCAGTAACTCAATAAATAAAGGGGCTAAGCCATAGCTTGTATGTAAGCTGGATATGGAGAGGGCTTATGATTACGTTAATTGGAATTTTCTGCAGTACATGCTTCATAAGTTGGGATTCCATTTCAAATGGTGGCTGCGGATAGCATCATAGTTTTTGTCAGCACATCATTCCATCATTTTCAAATGGTGGCTGCGGATAGCATCATAGTTTTTGTCAGCACATCATAGTTCCCCAAGGACCTGTTCGTTTTCTCAATTCCATGGTAAATGAAGTGTAAATGAGTCATTATTGCTTTTTACACTTGTTTGAAAAAAAGTGATTTACGGTGTAATTTAGCCTCGAAAACCTTCACGGAAATCATGGGTAAAGGGACTGAAATTGTGGCGGTATAATTTGTGGGGGCCATTGTTATGCACGTGCCTGATCCATGCCGTCCATCTGTTCTACGTGCCCATTTTAGGGCATGAGCCAAAAATTGAGGCAGATGCAAAGTTCAAGTGGACCACACCACAGGAAACGGAGAGAATTGAAAGCCTACCATTGAAAGTAAAAATGAGCCAAGGGCGCACAAGGATGTGTACCTGTCATCCAACATATTCGTGACGTCACACAAACACGGATTAAGAGAAAACACAAATATCAACTTGATCCAAAACTATGCGGCCCCAAAGAAGAAATGAACTATAAACATTCAATTCCTCCAGACTCCTATGGTGTGGTACACCGTACACTAGAGTTTTGGATCTACCTCACTCTTGGTCTCATGTCATGAAATGAGTGGGAAAAATGAATGGACGGCATGGATCAAACACATACATAACAGTGGGACCCACAGATTTTAACCCAAAAAAAAAAAAAAAAAGCTTCCTTTACCCGTTTCAAATGCAAAAGCTTTTCAAACAAGCTTCCCGTCAACATCACGTCAACATCAAAGGGTGGCTGCTGAACATAGGGGCACACCAGGGATTCAGTAAGGGGGTACAATTCGCTCTTCTGTTTATTGTGATAGTGGAAGCTCTTAGCAGGATGATAGGAAAAGCCTAAGAGGAAGGTTAGATCAGTGGATTTTAGGTTAGTAGTCTTAGCCCCCGAGTGTCTCATGTTCAGTATCTAAATGACACCCTTTGTTCTATGATGGGAAGGTGGCCAAGTGGCCAATCTCCGTAAGATGATTAGGAGATTTGAAAAAGCTTCAGGGCAAAAAATTAATACAAGGAAAAGAGAAATTGGTATTCAAATTCTAGACGGAATCTATGCAGATGCAAGACTAGTATCGTTCCTTCTTATATTGGTCTCCCACTGTAAGTGCGTAAGCTTCCCAATCCACTATGGGATGCATTGATCGAAAGAGTAGAAACGAAACTCTCAGCATTGAAAAGTAAATACCTATCTCTAGGGGCTGCATTACACTTGTTAAAGCATCTCTCCCATATGCCGATATATTTATGTCATTATTTCAGCAACCCATTTGTGGTGTACATATGGGTGGATGTGCATTGTTTACTATGGTAGTCTCACACACTACCGCTACTTAAAACATTGATTGCGAATGATAAATTTACTATTGCCATTGGAAAACGATAAAGCAAGAAGATAAAAATGGAAACCTAGATCTAAGGAAACCAAAATATTTTGTGCATTTGGAACAATCACAAAGCGTATGAACATGGATTAGCTGCGACCCCAGATCCAGCCAGGTGGGTGCAACCCTGACTGTGGAACCGACCTTAACGTATGCGTTGTATATCCACTCCATCCATCCGTTTTGCAAGCTTATTTTAGGGCATGGTTCAAAAAATGAAGCACATAAATCTCAGGTGGACCACAAAGTAGAGATTGAATTCCCAACATTAAAAGCTTCAGGGGGCCATAAAAGTTTTGGATTAAGAAGCAATTTGTGTTTTCCCATCATCCAGGTCTGTGTGACCTTATCAACAGGTTGGATGGCAAATAAACATTACAATGG
Source organism: Magnolia officinalis (assembly GCA_021015155.1). NCBI lineage: Eukaryota > Viridiplantae > Streptophyta > Magnoliopsida > Magnoliales > Magnoliaceae > Magnolia > Magnolia officinalis. The sequence continues at coordinate 54,222,412 of JAJHSJ010000015.1, forward strand.
ACCCTGGGAAGTTTCTAATGTTGGGTGTTTAATAACCACTGTTTCCTGTGATGTAGTCCGCCTGAGATTTGTATCTTCTTCATTTTTTGGGGTCATGGCTTAAACAAGCTGGCAAAATGGATGGACAGCATGGATATACAACACACATCGAGGCAGGCCCCAAGGTCAAGTTCGCAGCTAATCTGCTTCTGAAGAGTATTAACATTGAAAAGGGCTCTTCGAAATGTCTTCGTCGAGGTAAGCCTTGTCATAAACTCAAGAATAAAAAGTACTGTTTCTTATGCAAAATACCTCACAACAATAGATGTGGAGATTTTGAGTCATGATTGGACCACCAAGTGATTATCATAAGATGATAAGGGAGCAAGGATAGCACTGGAAATGGAGTGTCACCTTTACCCATGATAGCTTTCTTGGCATCCTCTCATTTAACTTAGGAAGTTCAACTAGATAAGCTCATAAGATAGCCAGCAATGTGGTCAACTTAGCAATTGTAGATCTCAGTTGGCTCTCTCAGTTCATTTGGGAAGTTCAACTACGCATGCTGATAAGCAAGCAATGGTTAACATAGCAATTGTCAATTTTCAGATGGCTTTGGTAGGTTCAACTAGACATGCTCACAAGAAGCCAGCAATGCGGTCAACTTGGCAATTGCTGATTTCAGATGGCTCTCCCAGATTAGGTAAAGGAGAAAAACACTTACTTTCAAGATAAAATATCCTACACTGACAATCCTAGTCAACTTTGCACCATAGGTAGCAAATGTTGATGTCTCCACCTCATTCCAATAGTTGAAAAAAGGTCACAAAACATTAAAAAGGAATACTTCTTTAAGGGTATATGTCATTGTCATCATATTATTTTGTGATTGATCACAAAAATTCAAAGCTTGAAGATCTTTGAATGGTCAATCCAACAGTTATGTGACAAGTCTGATGTCTTTGGACATTAAGAGAATAGATATAGGTATATCAAACCTGCCATTTTGCTCTCTAATACTCGACAGCGTGCTATTGAGAAGCAGAGACTAGGGTCTTCTGGGGAACAGACAGCAGAAACCAGGGAAACTCCTTTTTAGGTTTTTTTTTTTTTTTTTTTTTAGGGAAAAGAAGAATGATATTCCCCCATAATACAAATATCAATAAACAAACCATTGAAAAAACACCAAATTACCAAGTTATAATTCATTCTTTCGCATCTAAAATCCCATCAAAGAACTCTGGTTTTCAGAATTTATGGTCATTTACGCTCCCCTTATTAGGAATGCAACTCGGGGAGGTTGGGTGGGGTTGAGGGTCAAACCGAACTAAACACAACCTCAAGAAGACCCATCCCACCATCCGACCCCACCCAGTCCTCTATACTCAACCCAACACGACTGATTGATCCAACCCAACCCAAATACATGTGATAATTCCCAACCTGATCAAACCGACCTGAATTTGCACAACCCAAATCCAAGACAAATTCAAAGCAAGTAGGCATTTTCCAACACGAACCTAATCCGAGGACATTGACAACCTCACCCAACACGACCCGAACTCCGCCTGGGTCAATCAAACCCAAGTAGTAGCCTTACCCCTAATACTCCAGAGCATGCTAATGAAAGGCGTATAGCAAGGCATACTCAAAAAGGACAGAGGAGATACTAGAGAAACTTCTTTTTGAGGTTCAAAATAGAAAAGAAGAATGATAGAACAATTTAAAATAATAAATAAACCATTGAAACAGCGCAAAATAACTAGGTTATAATCATTCTTTCAAGTTCCAACAAATAGCACATCGAAAATCCCATCGAAGTACTCTGATTTCAGAATTTATGCTTGTTATATATATATATATCATCTTCATCATCACCACCACCTAAGCCTTACGGCCCTTATCCCAATTAATTACGGTCAGCTACATGAATCCTATTCCACAATTCCACTTTATGAATAGTGATATTTTATTAAAAGCACAAGAAAACCAAGAAACAAAACATTACAAAATCACCAGCACAGAAACAGCCAAAGAAAGAGAAGCGGCTGCCAGGCATATGACACAGCGCTAACACCATACACAGTTCCTTTTAACAGAGGAATTTCCCACTCAATTTAAAATGATCACGTCCAAACTGGAATAAATTTAATGCTTTGATTTTTGCTAGCTATCCTCTCAGTGCAACACCGATTGATAATCATCCTAATAATCTTATTAACCACCATCCCAGGACTATTTTCTTTCATTCTGAATATACGATCATTTCGTTTTCACCACATCATCCACAGGGTAGCTTTGAGTGCAAAAACCCACAGCATATTTCCCACTGCATTCAAACTCTTTCCTGACAAACTCAAGCATAGCTCTCCCACCGTCACTAGAAGAACTCACCTGTCCAAAATTTGCTCAATATCGCAGACCACACTTTCCATGAAAACTTGCAATGAAATAGCACACGAGCGCTAGACCCAATTAATTGGCATAACACTAAGATGACGATGAATTTGCACATGAACACAATTTTCTTCAGCTTGTTTAGGAAATATTGAAGGTCATTCTCTATGAACGAGTCATCACGTAACCAGGAATATATAAACATAATCATGTAAAGACTAAAGAATTAAATGTGTGGGACTTTGCACCTTCTTTAGAATTTTAGGACTCCAATTTTCAGAATTTATGCTATTTTAGCAGAATTCATTTAAATCACTCTATATGCATTTTTCCTCTTTTTCCCAGAGGTTGCGTACTCTATTCATGATGATTTAACAAATGTATCGATTTAGAATTTATACAGGCAAACAAAGAATATATAAATAAAATCATCTAAGGATATAAAGTGGAGTTTATAACGTTTTCGGAAACAGCACAAAATGACAAATGACCCATCTAATAAGCACACCTAAAACCCATAAAAGGACTAAAGTTTTCAGAATTTCTGTTTGTTTAGCAGTTTCTTTGAAGGTCATTCTCTATGCATGTATTCACTACTCATGATGATTGAACTGTGACCAATGTATTCAAGATTCAGAAGTAATGCAGAGGAAAAAAACAAACAACATATGCACGCAACCATGTGAATAAGTACATTTGACTTTCACCTTTTTTTGAAGCTCTACCAGATAGCTTTCAAAAAGATCCTCTCGGTCTCTTGCCCGCTCAACGGCACTGAAACGCTCATCATCCTCGAACATAGTTACAGCTTTGCTGAATGATAGTGCACAAATTTTAAAACACAGTTTACACAAAGAAACAAACAATAATTCTGGATCGTAAATGAGAAGATTGTTTACAGAGACACTAATGTGGATTCAAATTCATATACAAGAGAATTATATAGGAACAAAAATAATCTTCGATTCTCTTTTGAAAGGAAAAAAAAAAAAAAACAGAAATGGATTTCTTTAGAGTTATGAGACTATTTGAATAACGATGCTCGTGGAGAAAGAATGGCAATAAATGCAATGAGGGGACATCATGTATCCAGCAGTGAAGGGTTTGAACCAAGATTTCCAGATGGATGGTATTAGCATATCTGACACATGATTTAAATGTGATAATTTGTCCTCACAAAAGGGAAATATCAAATGAATAGATTGTAAATTATGAAACGATTGCTAGCTACGAAGTTCCATATGTGAATGGAATAGGGGGAGAAAAACTTAACTTCACAGAAGTAACTACTGATGTAGAACCTAAAAGAAATAAATCTTCAGCATTTTACTGGTTCAAATATTTGTATTTATGCTAACATAAAGAAAGGATGCAAACCTCCACCGAGTCAAGGAAGTGAGCTCTTCTGATTCCTGGTTAGAAGTCAAGGAACAACAATAAGTTACTTCTAAATCAGACAGCAAAGAGCTTCCTGGAATGCAACAAAACTTACTTCTAACATTTTGGTGAACTCCTCACGCGCTTTTTTCTGCCTAATGCGCCTCTCCTCAACCTCCTGCTTTTTCCTTTGACCCAAATACTGAAAACCAAACAAAAAGCAGGTAATAAAACTAAGCCAATCAGAAGTAGAAAAGGAGAACCAGCCAAGTAAATAATGCAACAGAGTTCTAAACGACAATGCTTATCCATGTTGAGGTATACCTCATTGAATGCTTGCTTCCGCTCTCCGAGTGTTTTCAGAGCACCGTATCTCTTGTCATTAATTATTACTCTCATTGCCTGAGATTTTTCTTTGTGTCAAAGTCAAGAACATTGGTTCAAGTAATAGGTACTAAGAAGATCAGAAGAACTTTCAAAAGCTCACCTGTTCCCAAGTCCAATCAGACTCAACATTCGCAGACTCCAAGAGTGCTTTAAATGCATTCTTTGCCTCCTGAAAAGGGAATGAGACTGGGTTTTATAATTTTCCACTTTATTCAACACTAAAATCAATTGAATGGGGAAAAGAAAAGCAAGTACCAGCTTATTAGCATAGACCAAAGGCTCTTCATCAACCGGTTTCTCCTCCAACGGAGTAACATTGATCTTACCAGCAACTGGCATGGCCCTTTTTGCTTCCTGAAAGGGGTGTGCCATGTATAAATGACAGTATATCATAAAACATAACAGCTTATATACCATTACAAATCAGGAACGAATTATGATGCAACTAATCATGCTAGGGTCCATCTGCTCATGCCATACAGCTATGTGGATAGTGTTGACTGTATACAATTATTTTCTGTTGATTAAATTTGTGAGGATAATGGAGATATCTTCTTTGGTAGTGACATTACTTATCTGGATAAGTGTAGATAGTGCCGAGAATTTGATCTTGGATACATTCTCACATAACTGCATGTACGAGTGCTGAGTGTAAATTTTCAGCACATGCACATCCCTGTGCAGTGCAGTTGTGCATGTGGCAACAAGCTTACTTATATGCATGTATGCTCACGCAAGTAAATAAGGGTTGTGTGCACATGAACATTCAAATTTCAAACCCAGTGGGGTGTGGAACTGTAGGTATTTGTGTCAAGTTTCTTGTTATTTTCTTTTTTTCCTTTTTTCTTTTTTTAATGAGCAATCAAAATGGATGTACTCAAAAGAGGATGATACACAATCCAAACAAGCAGCCCAAGAATAGGGACGCAGAGAAAGAAAAACAACAAGAGAACATAAAGAGGATAAAACAACAAGATGTTGCACCCATACAGAGATTAGTGTGAAACAACTAATGTCTGATAATGGTAAGATTTTGCCCTGGAAGCCCCTTCCATGGGAGATTATCCGCTAGTGCATTCGACTTCCGGCGGACATGGATGGACGAAACTCGCTACCTATGCAAATCCCTAGCTCCTTCAAGATGTACACAAATTTCCACAGATAAAGACCACCCCTGGGCCCACTGAATTGCATTCTGCAAATCACCATAAGAAATAATCTGGTCGTTCCCACCAACGACGCTATTTTACAATCCTCTTGAAGCGCAGCAGCTTCCACAAAATTCATGCTGACTCCAACTGGCCTGAAAATTCAACAATAACCTATCCCCTATAATCACGAATAAGGATTGCCCCAAGAGCATCTATCAAAATTCATTTTAAAAGACCCCTTCAGATACAATTTCCACGAATGATGATGAATGATGAAAGCGATTGTGGAAGCAGTTGACATCACTTAATAGAACATTTTCCAAGTCAGTAAGAAAGATATCCAAAGAAAAACCTTTAAAACTAGGCTGCACTCTAACCCACACAACAAGAGATCTGATTTTTTTTTGTTTTTAACCACGGCACCTTGCTAAGCCACTTTATCTTCAAAGAGACCAAAATGACCACTGGACTGCAATTAAGACCATATTCACAACCTATGATCATTTGCACCCCACACAGTAACTGACTATCCCCCTATCATCTCCTGAATGGAACTGGGGATTGACCAAGCAATTCTGAACTTGAAAAAATTTGCATTCCAGAATTCTGTGGCATACCACCACTGCAAGAGGCGGCTAACAATCACTTCTTGGCACCGGCACATATAACACCTATTCTCGAAATACATACCTAGGCATTTCAATTTGTCAAGAGTAAGAATTTTCTCATGACAGGACAACCAACCATGAAAAGGGGCTGGTATTCAGGGGAATCTAAGCAGCCCAAATTTTTTATAATGTCGACACGCTACCTCTGTGCAAACAACCACAAGGCACTACCTAATGATGTGGCTGAGAAGCAACTGTTCGCCTCAAGACACCAGACTCATCACTTCCCACAGAATTTACACCTCTTGCAAAATGGCCAGCAACTTCACCAAGCTTTCAACCTCATTATCTTTCAGCAACAAGCGTAAAATAAGGAACCCAGATTATCTTACCACCCATGAACTGAAAGAAGTAAGACACCCATGTAACTTCTGATCAGCAATAGCGTAAAAGCCTTCAGCAATATGTTACAGGAAATATGCATGTGGAGTTGAAGTATCAATTTCAATGCAACTGTTGTGCACATCCAAATGCACCTATATGACAAGCACTTACATACAAGTGTGACAAACACATTTTGTGTGTGTGTGTGTGTGTGCAAGTGTAAAAGAAACATGCTAAAACATCAAATAAACACTCTAGTCAGAAGAATTTTCTAAATTTGCCTACATGATGGACAACACTTCATCCTGGCCCTTTATAAAACACAAGGTCATGTCTGGCACTATTCTTCATTCAAGCCTGGAATTGGGGTATTCAAGGAAAAAGAAAGAAGTTTGTGGCGTCTCTAATATCCGTCCCATGCTCATTACAAAGAAAGTGAAACAACGTGACCTCAATGACAGATAGGAGCGCCTTCAAGGGTCAGAATCGCCACAACTATCGGTTTTGGAAATATGGAGCCCCCTCAAAGGCTGCAGCATCTGTTTGGCTAGCGGGAAGAAAGAACGAAGATGCTCACCGTTGATAATCTCATTAAGAGAACCATCTCCCAAACGCATTAAGTGTATGAGGGATGCTAAATTGGTGGATCATGTGTTCCTTCATTGTCCATTTGCGAGGAAGATTCAGGAAAGCCTCTTTTTAATCCTTATATCCAATGGGTGATGCCAGGATCAATGCCAGACTTCCTGGCAGCGTGGCATGAGGGCAAAAAGGGCAGAGAGAGGGAAGGAGGAGTGGCGGTTGGCAGCTGATGGCTGCCTTATGGGGAATAGGGGGTGAGAGGAACAACCAGTGTTTTAAAACAATTTCACTCTCACCCACGTTGGATCCCAATCTCAAACCTAAAGCTTTTTTAAGATGACAAAAGCACTCTAGGATCACAGGCAGGCAGGTAAAGACATTTTCTCTCTACAACTGCTCCCAGAATCGTGATGATATAACCATTGATGGATCATTCAATTGAGCAGCCATCAAATGGGCCCACATCCCAGAAAGGAAACAATCCTCATTCTTTCTGTATCATCGATTGGGCCCATCATCCCAAAAATGAAACAATCCCCATAAATTATGTACTGAGTGGACGCCCGTATAATACCAACTCAATAGCAACCATGTAAACCAATTTTCTAAAATGTTCAGGCACAAAGTATCAATAATAATATCCAAATTCTCTAGTCTAATCTATTCTCAACTTAGACCATCAAGCCTTATTCTTTTTTTTTTGTTGTTTCTTGAAAGGTGAGAATTTTATTAAGGAAAGAAAAAAAAAAAAAAAAAAAAAAAAAAAAAAAAAAAAAAAAAAAGGGAAAAGGAAACAAAACAGAAAACAAAATACACAGAGAAAGAAAACAAAAACAAAAACTAAACAAAAAAATTGTACACAAGCTATCCCCCGACAGCAGCACCCTGCCCTACATAGGAAGACAATCAGGGAGCCCAATCCCTACACAAAAACAAGAAGCGAGAGAAGACCCCAGGCGAAGTGACACTAGAGTTCCTGAAACAGCGATTATTCCTTTCCACCCAAATCGCACATAAGACTGCCATGAGAAGAACTCTCCATTTTCTTCTTCCCAACGCCCCTCCAGAATCCTCACGCCAGCCGCAGAGCAACTGGTCCATAGATTTGGGCATCAACCACACTAAACCAGCCATTCTGAAGACACTCCACCAGAGGTCAGACATGAAGAGGCAGTGGATAAAGATATGGTCCACTGACTTGTCAGATTTGTAGCAGAGATGGCAGATGTTTGGGAGCAACATTCCGCGTTTTTGCAGGTTGTCAATCGTGAGGATCCTATTTCTGCCTACTAGTCATCCGAACGCTGCTACGTTAGGAAGGATTCCGTAGCGCCACAAAGGAGCAGTGTGGGAAATGGAGAACGGAGAGGAGGAAGCCGCAGCAATGGACTTGTAGAAGGATCGAACGTTGAAGGATCCTAACTAGAAAAGGGATAACCCAAAACTCCATATCCATTTAGGTTAATTTATCGAATTTACCCTCAACACTGGGTCTACCCTGTCAGGTTCCTCACCTATTGTGGGTACTGCCTCATCAACACAACGGGAGTGACACCCAGATAGGAGGGCTTTCAACACAAGGCACCTTGCATGGCTGCTCACTTCCCAAACACAGTTGTTACACTACCAAAATTTAGGAAACACGTAAAAATGTTGAGCCACTTATTAATAACCAAAGGCTCCAGCCATTTAATAAAAGAGTATATATACTTGGTCATTGTAAAATGGATGCAACCCTGCTCCCAGCCTTTCAATTACCACAACCTAGGCAACCTTCTATGCCCATGCTCGAGTCACAATAATGAGAATGAAACCATCTTTAAGCAACCACTTCATGACAAGGCAGTTTCCTCAAATGATAACACCTAATTCCAGATTTGTGGGTACTAAACCTTGTTTGAACAAACTTGGATGCATTACCTATGCAGAGATCACCCCTTTTTTGACACAAATCAGCATCAAGACTTCATTAGCCAACGTTATAACTACACAGACCTCATCAATAAAATTGTTGATCTTCTTTGGCAGAAGTTCCATTGAGGTGAAAATCCACAATAAATCAATTACCTATAAAAGGCTGTTGATCTCAGTTAACACTTTAACTTCGATAAAAGCTCTGAATGCAGATCTAAGCTGCTTGCATCATTTTCTTAAGGACTTTCATATCCACAGCAAGCAAATGAATAACCCTAGAGATAATGACATACAACTTCTCCGAATGATACGGAAGCATCATAAGCATCACAGCAATTTAATAACTTACTATGAACTGATCCTATAACATACATAAACAAATGTTGGTTAGGAGCTCATGATCAAATCTCTGAAACAACAGAAACTTGGGTCCCTGTAAGTATACTTCAAACAGTGACCCCGACAAGGGGAATCCGATAGCAGCTGCTTCCCTTTTCAAAGAAAGAAGAAAAGCATGGCCACTTCTTAGAGAACTTATATGCATAATATCTAAGAAGCAGAGGCTATCTGGAGGAAAACCCCGACAGGAGCATAGGTAGTCTGCCTTCTGTTATAACAGAGAACTTACCTAATATCAACAACAACAAAAATGTTAAAGTCCAATTTGGACGCTCCAAAATTCTATTTAGACTTGTGAAAAACTTTGACTGAAAGAATAAACTACTACATTTTCTAATTTGTTTGATTGGTCCCAAACTGTTTTAGAATTTAGACAATACCATCTAGATGACATGCGAAGTAAAAAACCAGAATGCCATAACAAAAATCAGCTATTCAAACTTGCATGACAAAGATGGACTCCAATTAGAACATACCTCCAGATCCTGAGCAGAAGCTTCATCTGCAGTATTTGCAACATCTAGAAGCGATGTATTCTCAAAATTACCCCTGCAAATAAACAAGAGAGAGAGAGAGAGAGAGAGAACAGATAAAGGCACAGAAAGTATAATCCATAATTAGGAACCCAATCACTATCCATAAAATAAAATAACTCTCAGTACCCATACTTCGTTATAGTGGTAGTGTCCACTGAATTAGCAGGAGCTCCAGCACTTGCAGACACAGGAGTGAGCAAGGAAGTGGCAGGTGTGGCAGAAGAGTTAAGGATTGACAAACCAGCCACATTTGGTGTCCCCGGGGGCAAACTAGGAGGGGTAGCAGACGTAGGTGGAGCAATAGTGGATGGTGTTCCAGTAGCCATCACAGAGGATGCACTGGCAACACTAACAACAGGAGTAACCTGAGCCGGGCTAGCTTCTGTCGATGGTGCTTCACTTGGAGGGGCAGTGATTGAAGCTGGGGCCGCAGGCGTTGCATCAGATTCTGAGTGTACCGGCTGACTGGCTGCCTTATCTGCTTGTTCACGAGCCAACTGAAAAAGAAGAATGTGAAATGTAGGATTAGAAAAATAAATGTCAATCAAGAGAAAAGTACAGAAGAAGTATAAAATAAATACTGAGAAAAAGTCGTGCAGATAAACCTTGAGTTCGTCGGGGATTATCCATTTAGATTGTTTAGTGAGCTTGTTGTAGTAATACCTATACAAATTTTCCCATATGTAAACTGATCAAGATTTTCTATAAGCTTAGAAAGGCAATATGTAGAAACAAAGAATATTATGATGCTGTTGTAGGTAGAAATAAAGGGGGGAAAATCAGCACTCACTTCCGTCCCTCGGGAGTAGTGAATTCCTTCCAGACAGTTGATGCATCTGCCCTCTGTGAAAATGAGAGAAATAATGAGGTGGAAAGTCAAAATGAATACCATTAACTCTTTATGAAAGCAAGCCAAAATAAAGGATCATCAGAACAAATAGGCAAAAGGACATAGCGAAGTAAAAATAACCAAACTGCAGTATGACAGTGAAGCAGCTTGTATTGGATGCTAGATAGAATGGTGGGACAAACTCGGCTATCCAGCAAAGACACTTTTCCTATGACATAAATGTTGGGACCTAATTGGTTGCCGAAACAAACATATATGATGGTGCCAGAAGACAGCTGATGGGCAGTCTTGTAGAGACATTGTCATCGTGTGGCTTCTTCACACATTCTTTTTCAATGAGAAAACTTTCAACATTTACCAGAATATTTTGTCACTGACATTTTGCCACAAGACGACAGCCATTCATCTGATGTGGCTGCCATGATGCAACCAATCAGGAGTTTCAACCACACGGATAAAATATTTCTTTTGGGAAAAAACAGGCCGATAATGTACACATATATTCCAAAGAGTACGCATAAAGCCAACACCAATAGCCAGGACAAGGCTATTCTAATGAATACGCCAAATTTATCTACAGCTTCATCTGCATGTATTACCATCTTTTAGATTGGATAAATATACAAAAACACCAAACATGCAGAACAAGCAAATGTGGAAACCATAGATCTTTTATGTTCAATCAATAGAGTAGATAGTATATACCACACTTCAGAGTAGTCAGCAAAAGGCTTTAACAAACTATTCTATGGAATTTGCACTGCAAGAATATATAACCAATATAACCATATAATAATAATAAAATAAAATAAAAAGAATAAATGACAATACTAAAGAGGAAACCACCTCCAGTAATGCAGAAAAAGGCATAGCAAGGGAATTGTACAATAAATTTTATGCTCAATCAAGAAACTGTATATCACATTCCCTACCAGTGACGGCAGTCCTGCATTCATCCAGTCATTACTAGTGATAGCCACCATGGCCAAATATGTCACCTCATTGAAGATTTACATGTCTCTCTAACTCTTGGTTGATTCACATGACCGGATATGGGCACAGATACAAGCATAGATCTGGGTCTGCATTTCCTTGATTGCCGTGATTAACCCATGGATATATATAAAGGCTAGTCTAATCTGTAGTATGTTATTCGTATTTAACATTTTTTGGAGATTTGGCAAATCCCACAACCTTGTATAGCACATCCCCCATGCACGCATCACATGTGACAATGCAACATATGGCAAGATCATAGTCCCAGTCAGGGGAGACAACATTTAGATGCCTTGGCACTTGGCCTAAGAATTAGGTCAGTCCACACATTAGGTGGTGCACACACTTAAGTTGAATGCGAACCACATACCAACTTACTCTTAACCGTCCATCTGTTTCATGGTACCCCACCTGGCGAGCGGACCAGTCTCATTCTCGGGCCACGACATCTAAATGCTGCAGCCCACTTGGGACCTTACACACATACCATGTTAGCACATGCAGCGGCATGAGGTGGCCATGCTACACGTATGAGTGGCAATAGCAAACCTCTAGTTTTATGATTTTGCTAGAAACATTTTAATCATGCTATTAATCTTAGTTTGTTAAACCAAGTGTTATCACTTCATTAGTCTTCACAGCATTGCTAAATTTAGTGAAATTATTAATGTCAGAATAAATTTATACTACTTTTTATGGCATTCCTACTATATTTTCTCTATGACAGTAAAATGATGCAATTGTAAGGAGTTCAGAAATAACAGCATAGAGGTATGAATGGATGGTTTGCAAGATGTGTAAGCAGGATTACCAACTTCGAGTTTTACAATTTTGCTAGAAACATTTTCAATCATGCTACTGATCTTAGTTTAATAAACACTGTTATACATAGTTAGTCTTTACACCATTGCTGAGTTTAGTGGAATTATTAGTGTTAGAAAAAGTTTATGCGATAACTCTTAATGGCATTCCTTTGACTACTATCTCGATGACAATAAAATAATTTAATTGTTAGGAATTCAGAAAATAACAGCCAAATACAACAGGATAGAGCCACACTACATGCTGCAAGTGCCTGTAAAGTACCCTGTGTAAATGGGTGTCGCACACTTGTCTGACCCAATCCAAATGGATGATGTACCTGTGACCCACTCTTAAATTTAAGTATAAATTCCATACCCATGCCATATCCAAATACCAATGCCTTACATGGTAGCCGCATGCTCCAACTACCCATACACTGAAACAAGCTGATAAAAGCATCTGGATGTCTTAGCACATGAAGTTTTCACTTAATGTTCTGACCTTAAGCTCATAGCTTTATACAGCATGATACGCTAAACAATATTGTGACGGTATCATGTAAATATCCATAAAAGAAATTTATGGCATGGTAAGGAAGAGAAAAAGAAATTTCATCTAATGGAGTGGAAGAAGGTATGCAAGCATGTTCAAGATGGAGGGGCGGGAATAAAAGACCATAAAAGTATGAATCGGGCACATGGAGGCTTAGAACGGAGGATGGTAATCTCCGGAATTCATTAGCAAAGAGCAAGTATGGGCATTCAAAGGGATGTTGGTGGACCAAAGACTCATCCAACTACAGAGTATCAGCGGTATGGAGGGGGGTGCTATCCATAAAGGAGGAGGTTCTTAAAGGGATTGGAATTGCAATAGGGAAAGGTGACAGAACTAGGTTCTGGTTTGATACATGGGTGGGGAACGGAGCGTTGAAAGATGAGTTCCCGCGTATGTTTCGCATCGCTTCTAATCAGGACATCACAGTAGCCGGTAGTTATGCAGTGCTTGGAGGTGTGGTGGTGTGGAATGCGGAGTGTAGAAGGAATCTTCTCGATCACGAGGTCGAATATTACATTGCCCTGCTAAATTGTATTCAATCTGTCAAGATAGATCTGGAAAGTGCAGGTAAGTCAGTGTGGAACAATCACAAATCAAGGGATTTCTCAGTTAAATTGTTCTACAGGAGTATCGACAACGCATCCGAAAAGGGAGAAGAGATCTTCACCAACAAGGTTTGGAATTATCAAGCCCCTCCAAAGATTGTGGGGTCCAGTTGGCTGGTGGGTAAGAGAAGAGTTCTCACTGTAGACAATTTGAGAAGAAGAGGGATGATTATCACAAATGTATGCTTGCGTTGTATGTCTAACGAGGAATCGGTGGATCACCTATTCATCCATTGCCCCTTCATCTGTCGTATCCAGTCAGATATCTTATATCGTTTTGATATGGCCTAGTGCGTCCCTAATTCGACAGGAAATCTCCTAAAGGCTTGGCATGGTACTACATTGGGGAAGAGGAGGACAAAGTTATGGAGAATGTCTCTTCTTGCTGTATGGTGGGCACTGTGGGAAGAAAGAAATGGTAGATGCTTCAATGGGACTTCAAACTCGCCAGAATCCGTAGCTACTAGAGCTAGGTTGTTAGTAGTTGAGTGGGCGGTGAATGTAGATAAATTAAAGGGGATGTAATCTATTCTTCTTAGGAGTGTAGCTGGCTGCGTCGCTCCCTCGGCGGTGCAGCCACCCTTCTGTTTTCCTTTTTTCTTTTAATATAATCCGTATATATATATATATATATATATATAATATATATATATATATATATATATATATATATATATATATATATATATATATATAAAATATCATGTATTAATACAGCTATCATTTCTTTTTAAATGTAGTATTGATAGTAGTATCAATACTACTGTCATACCGTGTCAATACTGATACCCAAGTTCGAAATCAACTCGGCTCAATATCCAGCTGGATCGGTAGACTTGAAGACTCAGACAAGTCTTACTTAACTCATATTCAATAATTTATCATCATCACCATCTAAGCCTTATCCCAACTAATTCATCATCATATTTAATAATTCAATTAAATTGTATATAAATTGTAATTGCAGAGGAGGATGCAAATGGATCAAAGAAAAGAAAAACGAGATTGTGATTTGTGAGGAAAAATCCAACAATCCACTAGCCAAGTTCGTGTGGTCATGAAAAACCCCCTCTCAAATCTTCTACCAAATGTAACCAAAAAGAAAACCTCAAACATAATCTTTTTTAACTCATAATACCATAATCCTCTATTACAAGTACAAAATATAGATGTTGACAACTAAAGAAAACCCTAATGTAATGCAGAATGACTAAAATGTCCTTGAATCCAGTCAGCATCATAACTCATTAAGGGCCCAAGTAAATTTGCCATAACTCACTCAGATAGCATCGGCATTGCATGATCTTTGGCTCGTTTAAAAGCTAACTCAATAGGTTATCAAACAGGACCAAATTTGTGTCATCTTGACATCGTTTGATGTTCAAAAAGTGGCCCACTAAAACAGTGACCAAAATTTTAAACGAAACTTATTAAATACTCACACTAACCCAAAAGCAAAATAAAACGGCCATTTGGTTGATCCCATCAGCCCTACGGCGCAAGCTGATTGTTGATCTCTTCAAATTTGTTATTAGATCTGGTCCAGATCATCAATCAAGACAACTTAAACAATTGGAATGGGCAGATCTTTGATCAAACAGCTTGTATGGCCGTTCTGTTGCATCAATTCCACCTGGCTTTAAAAAGAACACACACTCTATCTAAAGAAGGTAGCATCAGTCCTGTACCGAGATCCCCATTTGTGTCATGTCTTCTTCAGCTTCGATGGCAATTGATTAAGGCCTACATGACTGACTGGCAGATCGCGCAAAATACAGTGTTAAAATATACATCACCATTTTTTCGCTTCATAGCTATCTTCCAGATTCCAGGCATCGATTCCACCTCTTTTTTAATATGGAATCAGTAGCAAGGATGTCAAACTATGGATCTTGGCATCTTCCCTTGTCTCTAATCAGCATCTGTCATGAAGTTGCCTTCGTCATCACTGGCCTATGACATGTGCCCTCTGATTAGAGGTGTGATGGAACCAACACATCCAACTCCATCATCAAGATGTTCATATCATTCTCAACCAATCTAACCTTGGAGTCATCCAAATCAGTCAATCCAACTGTCTCTTTCTAGATAAAGATGTTCATGAGCACGGGTGATAAGGAGCTGCCTTGTGGGATTCCCTTTCCTCTTGTTGAGTTGTTTTTTCCATCTTTATCTGAGATAGATGTTGTAAGGAAAGCCTACCAGGTTTTCCGCCACTTGATCTTCTGAAGTGATTGGAACTTCCTCCGAATATAACCATTGATCCATTAGCAAATCCATCCATGGCTCCATCGAGCAATCCAATGGTGGGTTCCTCTGAAATCGCTACATATGTGCAAACATATTTTTCTTGGGATCTTTAGATACAATGGATTGATAACCATTACATATTTCTTATTCAACCAAGGATTTGAGGTTTTGATATTCTCCAAGATTTCCTTGAAACCATTTGCAATCTCTTCCTTCATTGCTCTCATCTCCATCCTGAATTCTCTTCAATTTTCCTCCCATGTCTTTTGTACCTTCTTGGCTTCTGCTGACATTTCTAGGTGACAATCAGACGGATATTGATAGGGATCTCCATAAGACACACAAGAAGATAGGTAAGACTTTGAGTGAAATGAAGAATGGTCAATACTCATGATAGTCAAGATAATGCATATAAGAATCGGACAACGAATAAGGATGGTCATAACAAATATGGGAGTCCAGATGGGATTAATCGTACAAGGCATATGAATATCTTCCCATCATCAATATCTCTAAGCCAAATCATGGGTAGAAATTTTAAGCTTGGGTTTTAGATCTAAAGGTCTTAGGGGTGAGAATGGTTTGGTTATTCTTATAGATTTGGGTTGTGGTTTTTGCAAATTTTGTGAAATGGGTTTTTGACAGATTTGGGAATGGGGAGATTTATGGTTTTTCAAGGATTTGGGAGGAAATAGGATGAAAGGGAAAAGGGTTTGATGGGTTTAGAATGGGTTTGGGGGGGAAGGGAAAAGGGTTTTGACAGAAAATAAGGAAAGGGGGATAAACAGAATGGACTGAAGAAGGGGGTAGGTAGGTTATAAAAAAATAAAAATAAAAACAATGGAAATTGAAAAGGTTTTCCATTGGCATGATAGCTTAAAATTTTAGTATAGCTAGAAAAAAGGAAGGATTCCACAAAACTATCATTACGTCTTTCCATAGTTTAGATACTATGGCACAAGAAACTAAATGACCATTGTCTCACAAATATAAAATTTTCACTTGCTGTCCTAACAAGACCCCTAAAAATATAATCCATGTATCAATAGTGTTGATGGAGACAATAATCAATTCCTTTTCTTTTCTTTTCCATTGGAATAAATGTACGCAAAAATGGCATAAAGGAAATTTCCCAGAGATCCGATAGAAGGAACTTACTCTGATGCCAATTTACGCAATCCAAAAGGGGATACAAATAGATCAAGGAAAAGAAAACAAGATCGTGGAAAAGAACACAGAAAACTACTAGCCAAGTCTTAGTGATCACAAAAACCCCCTTTCAAATCTTGTACTAAGGGCATATTTGGATTACACTGGAAATGGAAAGGAAAACGATTAATCATTATTTCCATGAGCACTATTTTCCCCTAGATTCCAACATTGGAAGTCTTGTTTGGATGGCAAGTGAAAATCTCATATATGTGAGACAACGGTCACATAGTTTCTTGCGCAACTATGGGAAAGTACAATGATTGCAATGTGGAATCCTCCATCTTCGTCATCCAAACATATAAAATGTCACATCAATGGAAAACCTTCTCCATTTCCTTTCTTTTCCCTTGGATCCCATGTATCCAAAACATGTCTTGAATACAACCGAAAAGGAAAACCCCAGATCTGATCATTTTGTTGCATGATATCATAATCCTCTATTATGAGTATGGAGGTCATTCTGACATTGTTTGATGCCCAAAAAGTGGCCCAACAAAGTAGTGACAAGAATACAAAAGGAGACTTATTAAATACTCAATATAACCATAAAACTAATTCGAAAAAACAAATCCTATAAATTTAATAGCCATTTGATTGATCACATGGGCCCCATAGTGCAAGCTGGCCATTGATCTCATCGAATTTTTCATACTACAGATCAAGTCAAGATCACCAATCAAGACAATCTAAATGGTTTGGATTGGTCAAAACATTGGTCAACCAGCTTGTGTGGCCACTTGGTTGCATCGATATAAGGTTTTAAAGTTTAAAATACTTGCCTATTGGTAATAATATATTAATCAAGCTTCCCAGTGAGTTGGCTGGAAATCTCGTCATGTCAAGTTGGTTGGGCCAAGTTTCAAGTTGAGTCGCCAAGTGTTAGAACTATGATAGTACCCAAAGTAAAAGGAGATATCAGGGAATAACTCGGCAGACAAGGGAAACATCACGTCCTCCCTATCTTCATGGAGTATTCATTTGTTGAATCATAAGGATGTCCTTGGAAGCATGTGAGATGATGCTCTTGCTTCAGTAATATTATGAAGTCATCAACTGAAAGTGGCAGTCTGTTATAGTTGCATGCTTTGGCTACTAGAGGCTCCTCAAACAACAACCAATCTAGCATTAATTTTTCATTTGTCATCCTTACGTACCATTGTTGTTGTTAGGTTAGTTACAAGATAAAAACTTTGTGATATTACATGATGATAAATTTACATAAATCAGTTCACTATGTGTTTATGTAAGTAAATATATCTTGCATGGGTTCAAAGTATCATGAGGAACCATTCTGTTTTTTAACGAGTAACAGAAAAGTTGCTAAAAACAAGAAACAGTCACAATAAGAGTAAAGAATTCCCAACACACAGCGACAGCCTACGGGAAGCCTTGTTAACCACGCTTCAACATTAGTGTCTCTATTAACCACGAAAACAAAATGTTTGCCCCCCAAATCCCAAAACACAATGCGAAAAACTGTTCAGGACAGCTACCAAAGAAGACAACAAAGATATTATTTAGCAAAAAGGTGTGGCATTAACTAATACAAGAATTGTTGCTGACCAAAAATCAAAGATATTACTTGGAAAACAACAGTGAACAAAAAACTGAAACACATTAAACGAGGACATTAGATCTACAATCAAGAACATGCAAAGTAACAAATGAAACTTGAATTGCCGTACATATAGAACACACAAGAGGCAAATGCAGTAAAATATATTAACCAGGTTCCTTCTGGTTAGCCACACACATCAACCTATGAAGAAAAACTTTCAAGTTGGTTTTGGCAAATTGTGTCAAATTTCAAGGGATTAGTGCAAATTTTTTAACTACTCACTCAACCAGAATACTGAAAGCTCATACAGTGAAACTTGCCATATGTTGTTCATCCAAAATAATTCCAACGCAATTGTTTTGTCAAGGAATCAAGAATAACCAAGAGTTTAAAATGGGAACTGTAAATGTTTATCATGTTCATGTCTTCCGAGCTCACTATCTGTTCTAGTCTGCCAAGAGAAGCACAACATCTTCAACATCAAGTTGAGCATCAGTGTAAATTGGAACAAAAGCGTGTGTACCAGAGTCATGGTATTTTTTTTATTTTTTTTATTTTTTAAACAGTTATATTACAGCCAAATCAGCTGTTACGTGAAGGAAATGGTCAGCCGCATTAGCGATATGGAGGCGAATCAACCCGTTATGAAAAAAATAAGGATTTTATCAGCCTGTATAAGCCAATATGGGCTGACATGCCCCAAATTGGCACTGTTACGGAGTTGATGTGGTCAATATAGCCATAAAGGGCCCATTATGAAAGTTTTTACTTTCAATTGCTCTCTTATTTTTTCCACTTCTTTATTCATTTCAACCATCAAGGAAGGTTAGAAACTAATTCTAAGCTAGATCTAGGCCTATTTTGAGGATTAAAACACAAACTTTGAGAGGGATTCAATGAACATGAGTGAAGTGCACCTTTTTGGGATATATCGGAAGAAGGGGTAAACCATCACTTTTTTCATTTTCGATCACGTAACGGACCCTAATCAACCAATCATACTTGATTTCTGTTCGATTAGGGCCTATTTGGTGAACTTTCTGCAAGTCAAGCAAATACTACTCGACAAACACCATTCCTACCAAAGAATGGCCTGTTACAATATCAAATACATGTCCAAATCCAAAAGAGAAAACATAACTGATATCCTCACATTTTAGAATTTTGCCAGTAAATTTTAGATTTTTTTTTCCAAAAACAAAAAATTGGCCGTTACAGGGCCGTATCAGCCAATACCATTGCAAAATACGTCAGTCACTTCCAACATAGATATGGTAACACGAAGGGTTTGAAAGTCAGATTGGTGGACAATCTATAGAAATGTTTAAATAATAAAATATTATATTTTAATGGTTATTGTAATTAATTTTATGCAAAAAAACACAAAAATAAAGAATGGCAATAGTAAACCTAAACAGCATTTTAAGAGTCAATATCAATAATTTATATGTAGAGAAGATCCCCAAAAAAACATAATAAGAATTAAACATAAAATATTAGTTTTTCATTTCAATTGTCCAAGATTGTCCGCCAAGTGGACAGGGACATGTGTTGGCACTCGGCACTGCAATTAAGAAAAGTGACCTTTCATCATGTTATATAGTCGACCACATGTCTACTCGAGGACTCAATTCCCCAATCAGGCATCCTACAGGGCCTCTATGACCAAGCAAACCTAAGGGCAAGTACATTTAAGATTGCAAAACAGTTTACATTATGGTCATGCAGATTTGAACTGAACTGCAATATTAAATGCCAATGACTGGAAATAAATTAAGCTCCAAAACCACTAATGCAAGCATTTATCTTTTACAGCTTGCCATGGCTCATGGCATATTAATCGCTTTTGACTTCATCAAATATGAGATGACCATGTTAACAAAAAATAATAATAGAGAATTAAATATCTGTTTATAGATTAGAATTTTATTCAGCACCAAGGAGTGTCCAATATCCATCATGCTAGTGGATAAGACGAGCAAACACTGACCATGTCAATCTACTTTGTCAAGAAAATTGGCAAACTCACTCGCCTCTCAAGGAATAAAACAAAAGTAACCCCTAACGAGAAGCTAAAAAGCTCTAATTTCATTTACAAAGAAGGTAAGCCTCCAAGGTTCCATACAATTCTTACAACCCCAAAATGTGTTTCTAGAGCCTTAGCTAACAATTTGCACCAAACCACTAAATTTCAGCACTGGCAACCCACACAATCTGACAATAGAGATGGGCCCAGGTTTCACGTCTTTCAACCAAATCAATGAAATGTAGTAGCAAGCAATAAAAGGGCTTCCTTTCTAGCAATGATATACAAAACCAGACTCACAAACCATAACACACTATGTGCGTACAAGCATGTGCCTCAGTGAATTAAGTTTTACAACCAAGACTCTGCTTATTGTTTCTTTTCTCAGGGTCACGAATACCCGAAAAAAAATTGATAGGTAAGAGATTTATTCGAAGACAGAGATGCATATCTATCAAAAAAGTGGATAAGAAAAACTACTACAAAGAATGGGGAGACATACAAAAATGGTCCTTTTTTCTTTTTGATTGACAGATAGATGATCAAGAATAATCAAAGTATATGCTATGAAAGAAAGTAACAGTACGATATGCTTAGAGAAGCGTTTTGTAAGCTCATGGGGGGAGGATGCCTTGACTGATGAGGAGGTTAATAGATTTTCCTGGCAATATGTAGATAATTATCCCATGTTGTAATTTGTAGCTTTTTCCTCTTCTATAGTAGATCTCACTTTAATTGGGGGAAAAAAGCATGCATGCAAGCTCAACCACTAAAAGTATCTGACCATGTTCCATGCTTACAAATGAGATTCGTGCAGATTAATTTTTGCAACCAGCTACACATAAATCATTAAAATAATAGGGCAGGCCAAGTAGATACATCCATAGCATTTCATACCTCTCAAGCGAGTAAGCACATCTTGTACCTGTCAACAGCTTTTAAAAGCTATATACAAGTCAAATAGATCATATGCAGTAAACTTAATCAGGCCAATATCAGTACAATAAATGGGTCAACATGAACTCCAAAAGTTAAATATGACAGAATTGAAGGCAAAAGAGTATACAGAACGACCAGATTGGCTGTAATTCAACAAATTCATCAAAACGAGTATATAGAATGACCAGATTTGGAATAGAGAAGTTACAAACAGCCTGGCCTCAATAATAGCACAAACACAAAATAGTTCAAGATACAACCAAATATAAATGACTGAGCTCTTGATAAACACAGCTAAGTTTGTTATTGAGAATGAAACCAGAAACAAAATAAACTAAGGTCAAATGTAGGATTCTGTGTATGGCAATCTTAGTAGAGAGAGAGAGAGAGAGAGAGAGAGAGAGAGAGAGTTAATCTTAGAAAATTGACTGCTTTTAACTCCATAAGCCAACTGGAAAAAAAAAAAAAAAAAAAAACTGATTTTTTTGAAATTTCACCAGTTCTAAAGCATAAAATTACAAAACTTTTTTTTCAGAGATCTAAAATTGTTGCCAGCAACTTTTGAATTGCACAACATAGATTGTTGCCAGCAACTTCTGATGCATTTTTTGCCCTAAAAGGAGAGATGCAATCATGATCAGCACCATGGTGCAATACATAACAGAGAGGTGCATAGTAACAAATCTGTCCAGAAAACATGTGATCATGTTGATGTTGATAAGAGTACCGCAATAAGTCAGAACAGTCAAGCAAGCTTCTCCTGAGCAAACAAAATCAGACAACCAGAAACAAGAGGATAAAAGAAGGAAGCAGTAGCTCATACAAAGAAAAGATAGCAGCCCTTATTAACCCTTGACCAAGATATACTGTATCCAGCCAGCAAAGTCATAGAGAAAATGCCCCTTCATGATAAAATAAAAGGAAAATAGCAATGATTGCCTGCCTTGAGAAAAGAGAAATCCCGCCTTCATAAGTGAGAGCATATAGAGCAGTCGTATTTTTCTCCTGACGTGCCAAAAGACATCTACAAACCAGTGGACGAACATGCAAAGAAACAGAGGATACGCATAAAACGATTTTGATCAATTTAAGTACAGATACAACTGTCAACAACCACAAAGGTATTGCATTTTTATACAAATTCCAAAGCCATTCACTGGTATGATTGACAAGCCAGAGGAGATGAAGCTACCAAGTAATGCAAAAAAGCTACCATACAATGACAAGACTCACCTCCATAGGTGTCATTAGCTCTAAGGGCTTCTCCCAACTGGATTGTCTTGTTTTCTTATTGTAATAGTATCTGGAAACAGCATATGCAAGAAACACGGTTAGGGAAGAGAAAACGCTCTGGATCATAAGCGAATATGCAACCATTGACTAATCAAAGCTACTACGAAAGGAACATGCATGTGAACCAAATATTAGAAGAAAGGCCAATGCCAAACTGTAGGACCAAATTCAAACCAACGCATAACAAAAGAAAACCCATTATGGAAATATATAAAATCATATACCTTCTCCCATCAGCTGAAGTGTGCTCCTGCCAATCAGATGAAGCATGTACAGTAGGGGTGGCTGGTGCATTTGTTGGCTGTAATTAACAAAATAAAATATTAAAAGATTACAATTATGCAAAGAAGCAAGGGTAGACTAAGAACATCTTAGATAAGCAGGATGCTCACAGGAACAGCGGCAGCAGTAACCGAAGACTGTTGTTGGCTGGTCTGTGGCACAGGTGTGACAAGAGGTGCATTATGACCTCCAGATGACATCCAAGGTTGTGCTCCCACTGACATAATTGGTGCATGCATCTGAGACATTGGTTGATGCTGGGATGTGGCATTAATGCTATTTTGTGGCTGCCCATAAGAAGACGGAGCGAACTGCAACGACACAATCATATAAAGCTAATAACATCAAACCTATTCATACAATCACATCAGACATGAAGATACTAAAGCAAAATCTTACCGTATATGATGAAGATAGAGGCATTCCCACACCACCTAAGCCAGGAATATGATTGTTCAAAGGCTGACTACCTTGCTGATGTTGTAGGGACCCAGATGTCACAGGCCTGTTTGGCTGACTGTAAGGTACTGGAATCCCTTGTGATGAAGGTGGGCCTTGCCCTGGCTGGCCTGGTCTTGAGAGTAACTGCTGTGTCGATTGAGAAAATTGGGGGTGTTGTGCTTGACCGGATGATATTCCAACATTTGGTGCAGAAATACCTTGCCCCATAGGTCGGAATTGTTGAGAAGCTGCTGAGAAGAACTGTTGCTGTGCTGGAACCACAGGTCTGAACTGCAATTGAGTTTCCAAAAACAAGTGTTAAAAATGCATGAGGGAACCACGCACAGAAGAATAGCTTAAACACCTTCTAAAGAGAAACTTTGAGAAAGAATGCATACTTGCATAGACATGGGAGGACCAAAGTTTTGAGGTGGACCTGCAGATCCCACCAGAGGGGGCCTAAGGGGCTTTGGGCATTAATAACAAAGGGTAACCATCACAACCATATCATAAAAATTATACCAAATGGTAACAGTTCAATGCAAGAGAAACAACAATAGGGTTGTGCTACCTGTGCCCCAGATGATTGAGGGTTACTAGCCATTTCTCCAAAAGAGGCAAAGAGTCTGCAAAACTCACAACAAAGCTGCACCACCAACATCTCAGTTGCCAATTACAGGTTTTACAAACACAGGCAATCATGGAAGTGAAAGGCCGGCACAAATATTATAGGATAAAGAAGTAAAGAGATTGCATCCAATTGCCAATTGCAATAAATAAACCACATTACCTATATGATAAATTTAAAAAAAAAAAAAAAAAAAAAAAAAAAAAAAAAAACAGTGGACCCACTTGAATCAAATTGAGATTCTCCCAGGATTGTTTAATAAGCTAGGAAACACTAATAAGCAAAGTTAAGACAAGTAGTAACCCCTGACTCGACCATCATCAAGATACTGAAACCGATATAGGTGAAACGGGTACAGCTCGGCCAATTCTTTTCTTTTTTGTTTGATACTATAACTGAGAGTTCAGTAATACCAACGGATGATAAAGACAGAATTGACCTAATCATGTACACAAATTTTAAAGCAACCACAACTTTTCAAGACGCGCATAGTTTTTCGCTTATAATAAATTCATCTAACATTTCGGACCCCTACAACTGTGTAGCTGATTGGTTTTTTTTCCTTCTAAAAAATTAAACTTTATGTTTTTACTCAATTTGACCAATTTAATGTAAAGCCCAAATTGTTAGAAGTAATAGGCATGTTATGCGACAAAGCCATAAAAGCTAAAAACCCATGTTTCATCCCATAATGAAGAGATCTACAATTGCATAGCAAGTATTGTGAATCAACTATGGGCCTACTGCACGCACGCACATGTTAGTGAAATCATTGAAGTTTCAATGGAAGATTGGCCTGTAAATTGTGTCCACAGGTCAAATCTATCCTGAATGTCAATTTCTTTTTCATTGTCTGCTAGAGCAAAACTTGCAGCACACTCAATGAGATTTTCTTTGGACTGACAATTTGAAAAGGCCATGAGTTTGTGGAAGCAGCTCTAGAGATGCGATAAGGAGTTACACATGGCAAAGCATGGATCCCATGAGGGCTATCCTGAGGTTAGATAAGATCCTAGCAACAACGCTCAGGGGTTGGCAATTGGAACACCATAGGTAAGAAGATTGCGTTACAGTTAGCAGGGGACATGTATATAGGAATAGATGAACACCTCTGGTCATAATTTTGTGGTGGGCTGACGATTTTGGGTTCATACTAGGGAGAACAGTAAGCTATGATACCCAACTACAAGTATAGGCACTTTACGATCCAGGGGATGCAACAAATTCAGGCACAAGATGAGGGTTAACTTGACATGGAAATGGTCTTAGTCATATCCTATTGTTTTTATAAATTATTTGGTATAAACCAAGGTTATGTGGATCACGGATTGTTTGAACAGGTAAAAAGTATGCTACCATCTCCAGTACATGGTATGCTAGGGGTGGGATTATGTGCGTTGCTCCAATACAAGCAGTAAGTGTAAGCGTTATTGTTTTATAACAGAATTCAAATCCCAATTTTTATATGAAATGATGAATGTTGTTATTGATCATTATCAACCCCTCATGTAAAGTATTATATATGCATGATACTAAATAGATTGAAGTACAAGTCTCTACATTGCAAGTATAAATTTGGATTGGTTTATGGAAGGGGATTTTAAGCTTGAATGAAGGGTTTAAAAAGGAGGGTTGACTTCTCCCTGACAATGGAGAAAGAGTCCACTTCTAGGACGATGTGTGGGTTGGGGATTCCCTCGCTTTCCCAAAAATTGCTCATCTCTCGGAGAGTAACATCTTGGTCTCTAAATGCTTTTCGTGGAGTGGTGACGTTGTGGTGCAAACCCCACCTTGCCGAAGAAATATGTTGGAAGGGGAAGTGGAGCAATTCGTGAGGCTTATTGATCGTCTCCACTAGTGCTCTCCAGTGTGTGGATATCGAGACGAGATGATTTGGCTGGCTTGAGGATAAATCAAGTCGTTCCTCAATCTAATCTTTTTATGACTCTCCGGTCTTTGCCCAGGGTCACTTCAAGTCGGCACAGGGCTCATGTGTGGCATTATGGGCACCTTTATGTTAGAGCTTTCAGATGGTTCATTGCAAGAAATAGTCCTGAACATAGATAATCTAAAAAGAAGAGCTATGGTGCTTCCCCGTGTGTGCGTTATGTGCATGGCAAATGCCAAGTCTGTTGACCACCTCTTCATCCATTGTTCGTTCGTTGGACAGGTGTGGAGTAGCTTTCTTAAGCTATTTGATCTAATGTGGGTTATTAAGCTAGCTTCAATGGAAGCTTTGCTTTCAGCATGGCACGAGGTCAGGTTTGGTAGACACAAGAAATCTTTATGGAGAATGGCTCTGCCAACGACCTCGAGGAAGATGTTTTCAAAATGAATCCACAAGAGTGGGAGAGATTTTCTCTAAGGCAAGTGTTTTCGAAATGAATCCACAAGAGTGGGAGAGACTTTCTATAAGGCCAGACCCCTTGTAGTGGAGTGGGCCTCTTGTTCTATTAGGGCCTGTTTGGATTCGCGTACAAGGGTGTATAGTATCGCATTAACGGAGGATTTTTACTTTATACAATGTTTGAATAGGACTTTGCGTCCGATCGTATGCATGCACGCAAATACAACATTATCTCAAAATTTTGAAAAGGCGATAGAGTAATTTCAGACGGCACTACATCGTGCAGTGCAGTGTTGTCATTGTGCTGTATTTTCGCCAGACGTCGTAGCTATCGCTTTGAATGTTTGATATCCATGGAGAATGGAAATATCCTACACCAGCATTGCCCCGTATCATCTCCAAGGCCTTGCATGTGCGCATTAACCTTCTCCAGTTCTTCTCCGAAGGACTTTTTTTTTTGGGGGGGGGGGGGGGGGGGGGGGGGGAACATACTTTATCATGGAGTTTTCGAGTGACTTTCAGCTCGGGTGGAAAATCCGATCACATCTACGTGAACGACGTTGGGATATTTTCAATCTTTTTTTTTTTTAACATTTTTCCCCACTGTATTCTTACTAGATGGACGGCGTGGATGAGCGCAGACTTCATCGTGGGACCCACACAGATTATGTCAAATCAAATCGCCTCTTCGGATAGGGCGCATGCATTTCCAGCGGACACCTTTCGCAGGAAGTTCTTGCCCTAATGACCCAGGTGGGGCCCACTATCATGTTTGTGAATGATCCTCCTCGTCCATCTGTTCCATGAGACCGTTTTAGGACTTCGTGCCATTTTAGATGCCATCCATCCCGTTAATAACGTCAATCCAACTTGGTGACAATGGATGGGCGGGTAGGAATATTCAATCAAAACATGATGGACGGGTAGGATTAATCACAAACATGACAATGGGCCCCACCTGGGATACAATGTATGAGAACTTAAAAATAGTGATAGTCGTACAAGTGCTATCAATATTATACATATATACAATACGTAGCCCTAATACGTCGTTTCCAAACATTGATCTGTACAAGAATTTGTATACTTGCCCAAACAATACCTCCTATCCAAACATTGGTTAATGGCATGTTGATTTGGACATATTTTGAAATTGATCGAATGTATACATGAACAGTAACCGAATACAATACAATACACCCTTATACGCGAATCCAAACAGGCCCTTAAGGATTGTAATCTTTCTTTCTTGCTTCGTTGTAGCTTTTGAGCCACCCATGCACCTTTTTTTTTTTTAAGTAACGGGAATATATTGAAAGCGGGAAAAAAGATACAAACAGGGCTGTTGAGATAGCAGAAAAGCGAAAGCACAAAAGGATAAGCCTAAAAAGAGAAATCAAAGCCAGATAGGACAGGCACATTCGAAGCCCATTCAATTAGAAGTTTTTTTGCTTTCGATCCCACAGTCAGAGCCGATGCGTGAGCGTTGTTGAAACATTTTTCATTTCTCTCCTTCTAGATAGCCCACCAGTTGGCCACAATTGCCATTTTCCAAACCTTGGATTTCACCTTACCCAGCTTGAAACTGTGCCAATAAGAAAGAAGAGAGGAGGCAGAAGAGGGGATACAGCCAGCAACGCTGAAGCGAGAGAGAATCCTGACGAATCTGAGAGACAAGTGGGCAGTGAACGAGGAGGTGATCAACTGATTCATCACAGTTCATGCAGCACAGACAGATGTTGACGAGCTGCATACCTTTCTTCATGAGGTTGTCCACTGTGAGAATCCAATTTCTAGAAGCGAGCCAGGCAAAACATATGTATTTAGGAGGAATGGGGTATTTCCAGCTGAAAGGGGAGGTCAGCGAGACTGGGTGGTGGGGATAAATCAAAGTGGAGTACAGGGATTTGACGGAAAACTTGGATGATTTATCTAAGGTCTAGATAACCTTTGCACCTTTTTTAATAAATTCGTGTTACCAATCATTTAATAAATTCGTGTTACCAATCAAAAAAAAAAAAAAAAAAATTGCATTGCAACCAAATCAAGAGCAAATAGCCATATTTTCGAGTTGCTGAAAGTAGTGATCCATATGGCCCATAATCCGAAACATGCTATCAGGAATGGAAAAATCGATTGGTTGGTGATTTAGGTAACAATGGTATAAAATAATACTAGAATACGTAAGTTACATGTATAATGGAGCGAGTGAGAGAGATATAATCCAGTCTCTACTCACCTCAATTAGTAGGGATAAAGCTCAAATGATGAAGATGATGGTGGTGGTGGTCCATTCCCTCATAGCACAATAATGCTTCTAGTTGCATAGGGACACGTGAACAGTCCAATCAATTGATCTAGGCTACATATTAGGTGCAAGCCATGTTTCTTTCGACCATCACACAAAAATTACAACCATCGGACAATTCTAACCATCCAAACATTAGACTCTAAAATGAGAATTAAGATTACTTATGAAAAATAGGTCTAATGACAATTTTCAAGCATCAATTTAGTGGGGGACATCATAGGTTACTTGTGCTACTAAAAACCGATCATATGATCCTAGCCATACCCTCCATGGCTTGGAAAATGGATGGCTATGAAAAATAAGAACAACTATAGGAAGGATAGAATCATCCAATTAGCGTAACTTTTGCATGGTGGCCCTAAGGCGTGGGCTGGACCTAACAGACGCTTCCAAATCATTCAATTGTTCTATTCATATTCCCCAATCTAGGAGCATAAGTTATAGAGTTGTAGGAGCACTGAAACATTTCCCACACACAAATGGTAATGATGTGGCATTCACTCATTACATTACTAGGATATATTAATGCAATAATAATGATAAAGAGACGCAATGTTATCTTCTTCTTTTTTAAGATGACGAAACATTATTAAAGAAGAGCACCAAAAGCTCAAAAAATACAATAACTAAAGCCTGGATAGCAATGAGCCAATGACCAATTGCTATGCCCAAAGTCCCTAAGACAAGAGACCCAACTTATTGCATCTAACCATGCTCTTTTATAGACATCCTGCTCTGACCCGCATTTGTTCCTGAAACTCAGGTTGTTCCTCTCCCATCAAGTGGCCCAAATGAATGCAAATGGGCTAGCGTCTACACCACTCTCTCCCATAAGATGGGGGTTGCAATGGACCGCGACATCGCCCTTGTCAAAAATGTTATCGTATCGTAAATCGCAATAAGGCTTGAATCATATCAAATCGCATCATAAATCATAAGAATTTTTCTAACACCTCAACAATCCTCCACTCTGATACCAAAATGGTGCAACCCAGTCATCAAGTCAATGAGATCTAGACATCTAAATCACAAATAAATGGACAAGAGTACGCCCACAAGCATATTTGAGTAGAAAGTGAGAAATAATTTCATTCATAACAAACTTCTTCTCTTACAATACTTGAGAAAACTCACAACTCATAAAATTCGGAATGCCTACCTCCCACACCACCACCCCCTTTTATAGATCTTAAAGACTATCTATGAATCTTTAATAATTCCCCAACTACTCAAATCAATTTAATTGATTAGTAAAAAAAAAAAAATCTAGGAAATAATCCTCAAAATCTTCAATCACATCTTTAAATCAACCCCCATATTTTCCATACATAGTAAATGGCAACTCTTGATATTTAGAGCTCTAAATCTATCAACAAGTCCAACATCAACACATGTTGGTCACTATGGTAGAACATGAGCCTACATCATTCCCCCTGGGTTAGAAAGAACTCGATTCCAGCAAGTTGGAAGCTTCATATAAGCAATATAAGTCTGGATCAAATCTTTTCAATTAGTAACGCAAGATCCATAAGCATTCATAATAGGGCTTTTCCTTCCATTTCACCAGGTATTGCTCTAACTGACACATTGAGTCTCAATGGTCTTTATGCACAACACTTGTTCAACTTCTTCCTTTTCTTTGGAAGCAATTTATCTATACCGATGATAATTACTTCATCTTGCATGTCAGACACTTCGCCATGGTGTACTTGAACAAATCCGTTACATTGAAAGTCGACAAGATATCTAAGTCATCTAGCAACTTGATCTCATGGGCATTGTCACGCAACTTCCTCTTAACACGCCATGGACCAATTTTCTTTATTTTTAAAGTTGAATGAAATTATTAGGCAATGCCAAAAGGCACTACAAAAAATAAAGGAAAACAAGAGAAAACAAAAAATAACTGAAAACTAAAATATAGCAAGCCAACCCCAAGGCTAGAACCCCAACACCCAATCTATGGGACTTAATACATGAACAAACTCAGAACTCTACTAAAAATTCCCGCCGAAGCAACCCGATGATTACTGAAGACCCGATTGTTTCTTTCGAGATAGATTGCCCATAGAACCCCAAGCATACTCAACCTCCACCTTTTCTTACCAAGCCTTCCACCTTCACTGTCATGCTAGGTTTGAAAAAGATCTTCAATGGATGACGGCATCCCCCAACACACACACGTACAATCTAACAAAATAGACCAAATATTCCATGCAAATGGATAGTGTAGGAACAAATGATCCATAGATTTGGCATCTCATAAGCACAAAAGACAATCGTTGGTAAGGGCCAATCCTCTCTTATGAAGGTTATCCACTAGAAGTTCCCATTGGAAACCTTTCATGGCGAAAATAAACCATAATTAAGTCACCTTCTTTATAGATTGGTTCTACCCTCTTTGATATCCTTTTCTCACTTCTTTTTCTTTCTTTTTTTTCTTCTTTTGAACTTCGTTTTGTCGGACCATTCAATCGGCAAGAATTCAATTTGTTTGGCTAGACTCATTCGATTACATGCAAGATTCAGCAAGTTTGAGCCTAGCGGCAAGTCAATATGATATTGAATGTTCCTCGTAGGAGAGTCCAGCTAAAAGTTCTTTGAGGACCAGATCTTGATACTCACGAAAGCGCTTTTGCATGAATGGTGGAACATTTAAGACATAGATGATGTCGGTCTCCTTCCTTTCTTCTTCAGACTTTTGTACACTGAACAATTTCTGACCCTCTTTATCATACTTAGATATTGGAAGATGTTTCATTGGGTGCAATGTGATATTAACATCATGCTTGACGAATGAACAGGTGTTTGCCCGAGTCAAATGCACCATATCTCGGACCCACAACCATACTACCTAACAAAACGTGGCATGTATCCATGAGAACCACTTCACACCACACCATATCCTTGTACTTAGAGCCAATAGAGAAGGAAACCAAGCACCTCAAGTTAACAGAAACTTCTCCCCCTTTTTTGAACCAACGAATCTGGTATAGGCATGGTTGTTATATTCTTTCACGTTTAATTTATCCACCATTATTTGTGAGACAATGTTCTCAACCATACTACCTAACAAAACGTGGCATGTATCCATGAGAACCACTTCACACCACACCATATCCTTGTACTTAGAGCCAATAGAGAAGGAAACCAAGCACCTCAAGTTAACAGAAACTTCTCCCCCTTTTTTGAACCAACGAATCTGGTATAGGCATGGTTGTTATATTCTTTCACGTTTAATTTATCCACTATTATTTGTGAGACAATGTTCTCACCCCCCCCCCCCCCAAAAAAAAAAAAGTCATGCATATCTCTTCCTACCAGAAGTGCACGTGGTGCAGAAGATATTATGTGACAACCATCGCCCATCATCCGAGTTGTCGATAGCATAGTTCGGTGGACAACCAATGACTCGCTTCCATCACCATATGTAAATGATAAATCTTCCCCAACATGTGCCCCATCCCCATATGCATGTTCTTCATATTATGTATCATCTTTCCCAAAATATACTTTAATTGTGGATTGATGTTCAGGAGTGGAAAAAAATTTCCCAATTGCCCACACTTTAAACAAATAAAATGAGTGTTACGTTGCTCTGTTTTTGGTGCATTGGCTCCTCATACATAACCACCTCCCACCGGATTGGAGCTTGGCTTCATAGTTGGACGTTAGCCCATTATCCCTCGACCCATGGGAGTCCTTGTGGTTACCTTATGCAGAAAGTTAGCATGATTTCCCATCATTGATGATGATCCTCGTGAGGCACCAAATTGTCTACCAAATCCCCAATTACTAGTCTCCTTGGCTTTCAATGCAAGAGTGTATACATTAGACATCTTAAATACATATTCAAAAGCCAATTCATCTTTAATATCAAGGTTAAAACCATTGAAATATCTTTAAATCGTTTAGTCTTCATACTCCCGAAACATCGTCCATGGTGTCTACATATTTATTTATTGATTTATTCCCTTGATGTAGATTGTGACATCTTTGATAAAAGTAACAGACTTGGAGGCATAAGTTGCAAGTAGGAACTTTCTTTCTAACTTCTTTTTCATCTTTTCCTAAGAATTTACTCTCCTTAACTTGACAAATTCATTCAGCTTCGAGATCGTCCTGACATGCTAATGTGTGATCGGAAAACTTTATAACTTCTAACTTAACCTCCACTTGATGGCAATTTACTTGTACTTGAACACCTTTTCCACCTTACTTAGCCGATCGAGGAAGTCGTCAACATGCAATCGGCCATGGAATTCAAGAATTTCTACCTTAATTCTGAGCTTTTTGTTACATTCCAACAATTGACGGATTCAATCATTGGGGTCTTGGTCTTCACAAACAGGCGTGCCTGTTATTTGTTAGGAACTTGATGAGGACCTTCCTTCACCTACATGTCCACATGCTCCAACTTTGCTTTATCGATTCGTTCCACGCCGGAGTTCTCCCACTTGATTATTGAGATTACCTACCGTATGTGTGAGTTTATTTGCTTGATCTATAACTGCGCAGATCAATCGGTGATGCAAGGACAATTAACCGCTTGCTCTAAAAGCTCGAACTGATAGAGCATGGCAAATTAATCCCTTTTATCTCATAGCCCAAGCTCCACATCCATGGGTTAGGTAATTGGCCGAACCCTCCCCGTGGGCCCTAAATCATATGGATTTCATCCCCTCGTGAGCCCCAAATAACATGGGTTCCGACTCACATGTGCCGCCCATCCCTTGTATGCCCATGCATCCCACAAGCCATCCCACTCAAGCCCGGTGTGAAAATGTCTCTGCACCCCTAGTGAGGAGTCTCGAACAAGAGACCTCCCGCTCTGATACCAATTTGATGCAGGACAATTAACCACTTGCTCTAAAAGCTCGAACTGATAGAGCATGGCGAATTAATCTATTTATCTCATAGCCCAGGCCCCACATCCATGGGTTAGGTCATCGGCCGAACCCTCCTCACGGGCCCCAAATCACATGGGTTCCGCCTCACACAAGCCACCCGCCTCACATGGGCTGCCCACCCCGAGTGTGCCCCCGCATCCCGCAGGCCACCCCGGTGTGAAAATGCCCATGCATTAATCGGGTTACCTACGGCAGCTAGGTAATTGAGTCAATGAGATCTCGACATCCAAATTGCAATAAAGAAAACCAGGCCTATCTAATCATCACGTGGGCCACGCAATGATAAGAACTCCTCAGCTCTATCAGTGTGGGCAAGGGCAAAAATTTTGGTTATTGAATGGGCGAGTGCTCTCAGCGGTCTCAATGATTCTGATCTTTTGTTTTTTGCTTCCTAGTTTTTCTTTCTTTTCCATTTTTCTTTGCTTTCTTGCTTCTCTACTATCTCAGCAGTCCCCTTGTGCTTTTCTCTCCTCCTTTAATATATTCTCGTTGCCTATATATATATTATATATATATATATATATATATATATATATATATATATATATATATATATATATATAAACCACCATTATACAATGGAGGCTGAGGTAGAACAGGTTGCTGAGGATTTCATGGACGGCCAATATTGAAACAAATCAAGCTGTAAAGTCTATAACAAAAACAGCCTACAGCACACAATAGCTTACGACAGCCATAACTTTGCAACAAGTTGTTAGATTTGCGTGTCTAGTATGTTGTATGCCCTTGGAAAGCTATCAACAAGCTCTACGTCCTGGCCAAGGCTCATTGACCCCCAAACAGCTATGGAAAATTCAATTATTTAATGGGTCAAATTTGAGTCTGAAGTAAAAATTTATTATTTTTAGAAGTTACAATTTTGTTGTTTTTAGTAATTTAACAGTCCAGCTCTTATCCAAATTCTTTGTTTGGGTTATATAAGGGTTTTTTACGACTCGGGTAACAGGGTAAGTTGAGACACTTTTTACTAGGTTTACTAATTTGAGTTGAATTAGGAGTGGTGGGAGTCTCTTCTTACATAAGCCATGCCAAGTGCATTATAAGCACAATTCATTCAATAATAACAGTTTTGTTCTCGTTTTTATAGATTTTTCTCTCCTTGTGGATTCGAGTATAATGAACAGGAAGAAGCAGATCTTCTTCCATTTTTCCATGCATTAACTATGTTAGTGGCCCACCCACATGGATGGACCGGAAGTGTAGATGCCATGCCATACACTATAAAGACGAGGGTTTTAGAACAAGCTTATTCTACAACGTTTCATAGGAACAAACCTACCAAAAAAGAATAAAATTCGAAAGAAAGGCCGATAATGCCCTAAATCAACATCCAAAGAAGTAATATAACTCATTAACTGAGATTGAGAGTGAGAAAATACCTCTAATTAGCTTTAAATCAATTAAAAACAAAAAAGATCTTGCAAAGGGGGAAATCTTGATCTTCCCCTTCGTTTGGGCTCCAATGCCCGTGAAAATCTCCGCAGATAATCTTCTCCAATGGCCGATTGATGCACAGGATTTTCGTCTACGATGATTGTGTGGATTGAGAGAATCGACAAGGGCGATTTTTCTCTTCTTTTCTTTTCTTTTTTTCAAGAGTGCGGGAGGTGATGTGCGGTGGAATGCTAGGGCTTTCGAATGTACTCCGAGGGGGCTTTTGTTGTGTTCCGGGGCTTTCAGTGTTAGTTTTACACCATTTAATAAGGAAGACTGTTGCGGACCGACCGCTTCTGCGAGGGGCATAGCTTTACACAGATCCAACCCGTCCATCAGCTACATCACCCATTATTTGGCTTTTTTTCCCAAAATTCAGGATGATTCAACACTCAAGTGGGCCACACCATAGGGAGTAATATCATACTAATTCAAAACTAAAGACCATAGGAATGCTTTAAATGAGTGGATTGGAGGGATTGTAGAAGCCATGCTCGACCCTGCACAAATCTAGCGGTGGGTGTTCCCCCCCTGAGGTTTGGATCATTATGATTTCAACATTCCAGAATGCTTGAGGGACAGCGGACCCGGTGAACAACGGGTTGGATCTCATGAAAGTCCCACCCACATGGGTGTAGTTATGCTCTGGCAT
Organism: Magnolia officinalis; assembly: GCA_021015155.1. Lineage (NCBI taxonomy): Eukaryota > Viridiplantae > Streptophyta > Magnoliopsida > Magnoliales > Magnoliaceae > Magnolia > Magnolia officinalis. The sequence goes on from JAJHSJ010000015.1 coordinate 54,258,240, forward strand.
ATCCATGCCAGTCAAGCTAGTGATTAAGAAGCAGTGTCCCTAATGAACGGGTTAGATCTCATGAAAGTTCCACCCCGCATCGGTTTAAGCATGTGGATGCAGAGTCAAGCTAGGACGCGGATTTCCAGCCAAAGGCTCTGCAGAAGGGAAGGGAAGCGGACACACATGACACAGCAGCTATATAGCTGCTGTAGGTACGTGTCGTGCGAAGACGAGCACTGACGCTCCTCGAGCTCCGAGTTGCACTAACGGTTCAAAGGACGCGGATAAGTTCCAGCGCAAGGATGCCAGGTGGGGCCTACATCAATGTTTTTTAGAAATCCACCCCGTCCATCCTAATTTAGAGCTCAATTTAGGATTTAAGGCCGAAAATTAAGTGTATCCAAAACTTGAATGGGACACACGAGAGGAAACGGTGGACATTCAATAAGAACCGTTGACGCATTCTCATGGCCATAAAACTTTTGTATTAGGCTATATTTTTTGTGTTTTCACTTCATCGCATTAGGAATCACTTTATAAACGGTTTGGATAGCATATAAACATTGGATCCTAGGAAGGTCTCAACGGTAGGAATTTCTTTCCCCAATTTTCCTCTGGTGTGAACCACTTGAGTTTTTATCCAACTAATTTTCGATCACACGTTCTAAATTTATCTCTGTACGAAATGGATTTCTCACGTACGTTGCAGTAGGCCCCACCCACCATCCTTGCATATAAACTTCTTGCAAAAGGCTCTTGCATGAAATTCGCGTCCCGGTTCAAAGGAGATCAAAGTTAGATGCCCACAATAATGTATTTATTATATTTATACCATTTATCTATTTTTAGAGATTATTTTAGAACATTATTTAAAAAATGAATCATATCCAAAGATTATCTTGACAGACTACACCACAAATAGCTGTGATATAATAATTTTCACCATTAAAAAATTCATAGGGCTCACCATAACTTTTATTTTCCATCCAATTTGCTCATAAGGTCACAAAGACCTTAATGAGTAGGGAAAAAATTTTCATATCTTTTGCAATGTGGTCCACTTGATAATTAAATATCTTATTTTTCCTCTCAAGCTTTAAGAAAAGCCCGCCAAATGGATGGATAATTTGGATATAACACATATCTCATGATCAGAACCACATGACTTATGATGTAAATACACCAGCTATATAGCGGGTGTGAGGTACACCAGTAAATCCATTATGCTATTTAAATGACACCATATCACTCCACTCATCCCAGAGAATCCAATGTTGAAACAATTCTAATTTAAGGCCTTGATCACAAATCAGATCATGGTATGCTCTTCATGATCCAATGGTGATCAAGATCTGATGTTCTCTACTTGAATGGTTGAAACCATCACAAGTATTTCACAGAAGTATCATATGGCACTGATTCGGAGTACAGGACCACTGATCCATAAAGTGATGGACCATATATAGCCTCTCCAACAAAAATATCTAAGGTTAAGATATTATATGGAAGCATAATATGACATCTATTATATTAATTTCTCTAACTAATGTTGGGATATTATTAAAAAAAAAAGGCAAACCAAAAAACCCAAGTATGCCACATCGAGAATACAAGAGTATACTAAAACAATTGATGTTTGAGAAATCTTAGATCAGCCTTGTATATGTTTTTGCCTACATCTCATTGAAATCACCTTATGAGTAGGTTCGATGGCATATGAACATCACGACTCTTCTGTTAAGTTTGACTTGAACCTTAGATAAACCTTATAAAATTGACATCTACTATGGATATTGCGCGAGCTTAATCATAAATACAGTTGGAGCTTTTATGCTCGACTAGCTTCATAATAAAGATCTCTAATTATATATATTATTTGATTGCGATTTCAGAACTATGTGAGTGAGACTATGGTGTCAGAGAGCCACCTTAACATGTGTTGTATATTCATTCTCATCATCAATATTTTTCAACTTAATGTAAAATATATTCTCAACCGTAACATTAATATAAATTTTAAGTGGACCATACCATAAGAAATAATTATTATTAGCCATTAAAAACTTTGCAAATGGCTATTGTTGATGCAGTTTGCTAGCAGACCCTCCACGACGCACCTTCTTGAACCTGCATAGGTGAAGGTGAGAGACAGACAAGGCCTCTAGTTTGTTAAGGGAACTCTCTGATGTCTAAGTCAAGCTTGAGATATTTTAACGTAGGGTAGGATCTCCAAAAAAGAATCTAATCGAGTGTTAGAGTTTGTATGAACGTACTTCAAACAGTAGGAGTTGTTTGCATATTTATAAGGGAGAGAGGATCCCGTAATATGAGGATCCATTCCTAATATCTTGGAGATCTGATACTATACAAGATCTTCCTAAGATTGTACGTTCCCAATATTATCGGGACTTATAGTTCGGCTCTGGGTCGGATCTCAATGAAGGTTCGTGTTTTCTTCACCCAGGTGTTTAGACTTTTAGGTCTTGCCAGAGGTATCGTTGATCTACAACCGGTCTATGATCGAGCTATGTCCGGTTTATGACTGATATGTGATCAATATATAACCGATATATGATCGAGCTATGACCAATTTATAACCAATATGTGACTGATCTATGACCGAGCTATAACTAATTCGTGACCGATCTGTGATTTCAAAATTATGTAAATGAGACTATGACGCTGGGGAACCACCCTAATATGTGTTGTATATTCAATGTCATCATCAATCTTTTTCAGCTTAATGTAATAAATATTCCCAACTAAAATGAATACAAGGTTGGCCCTACGGTCACGGTCCAACCGACATTGATGAATTCCAGTGTCGCAGCAAAAGCTGTGCTCGGTCCATGAAGGCTCTGATGTGACCGCTAGCCAATCAACATCAAATACATCAGGTTTCAGTCATCTTCTTCCGTGAGTAAAACTCTCATGTTTCTCTAGCATCGCTTAATAAACAGCGGTGGCACTTGAACCTCACACGTGGCATGGTTATCCAGCAATCTAGACCGTGCAAATTTCGAGTGTAAATTCATGCGAAGAAGATATCACTAACCATCTGATTTTCCCCTCTGAATTTGGATCCCTCACTAATTTTAACTTTCAGTCATCCATTCGATGGGCCACGACATAGATAACTTAAAAACCTCTAAATTCAGGCAGTGGCCCACATGGTGGTTGGATCAGCCTGATTTTTGGAGAATTTCACATTCATGGAGGAACCCTCGTGATGGACGGTTTGGATTCAATACATAGACGGTGTCCCCACTTGCAATATCTGTAGGGTAAGCTAATCATCCGTAGACGTTGGTCTACAAAGCGTATGGCAGAGGACGTTAGTTGTACCGTCCAATCACGTTGGACCGTCGATCTGGTTTCCACTACCATGGATGAAAAATGATTCACAGTAAACATGTATTCGATGATCCTAGCCATTTGATCATTGGAGGTGGAATTTTGAAGGAAAGTGATGGTAAGGATTATCTAATAGATGTTATTTTCGGAATAGAAGCCATCCATGATAGGGCCCACTATATGGACGGCCTCGATCACCAGGTGCAGTTGATAGATGTCTCTAGATATTGCCTAGTTCGAATTAGGTTTCTCAGCTTACGAGATGAGGTGGGCCTGGACACACTTCACTCTAGCCCAACACAGCCCAATTGCAACATGAGGCCAGATCCACCCCATCCGCCATTTTGCCCACATATGTTAGGAAATGAGCCAAAAAAAAAAAAACAGGCAGATACAAAACTTAAGAAGGCCAAATGATAGGATAAAGTGGGGAGAGAAATGCCTGCCGTTGAAACTTTTTTGGGTCCACCATGATATTTATATGCCATTCAAACAGTTGGTAAGGTCATTTTCATTGGAAGAATAGAAAACACAAAAAATATTAGCCACATTAAATTTTTTTATAAGCTTTGTAAATATTTGAATATTAAACTCTCATTATTTCCTATGGTGTGGACCACTTGAGTTACAGATCTATCTCATTTTTAAGCTCATGTCTTAATATGATTTGAATTTCTTACTAATATTGTGTCCCACCAATCTACCAAACTTTCTATGGACAAGGTCACAAGCATCCTGCATCTAAAGAACCTGAAGAAGTACACCTAATTAGGGCTGAAAGTTGGGTTGGGTTGGGTTGGTGTTCCACTCAAGCTCAACCTAAGGGTTGGTGTTCCACTCAAGCTCAACCTAAGGCTCCTATACCTCAACCCTAACCCAACCCAACCTCAAGTTGAGAACTCTCAACCCAAGCCCAACCTAACTGGGCTCAGTCGGAATGGTCGGATTCAGCCGGATTAATACATGCTAATATTATTGCTATTACATTAGTCTATTATATTTTTCATACACATCTTATTTTTTGTACTTATGATTTTATTAATTATATATGTAATTATTTACTATAAAGAACTTCATTTTTTTTAAAATAAACAAACAACCTAAAATATAAGACAAGTACTCATTTAAAAGTCGTATTGTGTAGCACACGATCAATTTGGGAGAGAAAACCCATCATATCTTGTTAGCTTGAGTTATTGGAAACGACTTGGACCAATGAAACCCAACGGCACTGGAATTTCTTAAGCCTTCAACACAGACCATCCACACTCAATTATAATTTATTAGTAATTTATATATGGATCGAGTTCGGATTGGGTCGACAACCCAACCCGACCCGACCCAACCCAAGTTTTACGGAGTTGGTGTTTGTACAGCCCAAGCCCGAGACCAAACCCAATACATCCTGCGGATCCCAACCCAATGTCGGGTTGGTCATGGGTCAGTCGGGTTGAACTGCTAAACTTTCAAACCTACGCCTAATGGCCAAATTAGTGCATGACCCAACCCAACGTCCGATGTGGGGACCACCACCTGAAATTTATTAGTGCAGGGACACCAACTTAACAATAGTGACCCAGCACGGCCCGGATGAATTGCGGGTCTAGGTTTGGCAATGTTCGGGTCGGCCCATGGGATGACTGGCCGAACCCACTCCTGAGACGGGTTCGGGCCAAGCTAAATGGATAGGGGGTTCGGCTCAGGTTAGAGAATGTACCCATTTACTTAGACCGGCTAGGCTTTGGGTTGAACAGAACCCGACCGGACATGACCCAACCCAGACCGAAACCCAATATATAAAACATGCATTAGGTCGTGCATGCCGGGTTCAGTTCGGCTCAGTACAGCCCAACCCGATTAAAATGAAACGGGTCTGGTCAGGACAGACTTGGGTTTGATGAATTTTGAATAGGTTTGGACCGGAATTCTTGGACCATTTAATAAATGGCTTTGGCTTGGGCTTAGTATCGGGCTTGTACAGCTAGACTGGTGTAAGACCTATTGCCATCCCATTCTAGACTGGTGTAAGACCTATGGTCCATGAATTAATCAGCCTGGACAATTAATACTGGGCTAACCCATGGGCCTATAATTCAAGCCCAAGGTGGGGCCACAACGGCTCCGGTTGGGTTCAAGTACGGGAGGACCCAACCTGATACGATGGAATTTGGATCTTGTAAGTCTCATCTAACAATGCGAAGCATGGATTTTCTCAAATAAACACTGCTCAGATTCTCCCAGGAACATTGATTCACGCGCACACCTTTGCACACTTGTCATGGCCGTCTAATCTGAACGGTTCATTTGATGCGGAATCCCATCAAACCTCAAAGGAACAAATTTCACTCTGATCTAAAATTCTGGTGGGCTATAGCAAAAAAAAATGCAAATCAAGGGATGAAAATGTTTTCATTTTTTCTGGCACACGAAAGTTTTGGATAGAAGTAAAAATTGGGCTTAGGAGGTTTCATGATGTGCTGCTTCATGTGGACCGTTCAGATTGTGGAGTCATATCACATCTGATGCATTCTCAAAAAAGTTCCTATGCCTTCCGTTCGAACTAGTGCACTGCTGAGCAATATATAAATATAAATATATATATATATATATATATATGTGTGTGTGTGTGTGTGTGTGGGAAAAGGTACTATTCGCTCGAGCTCACGGGTCATCACATGAGGTCAAGCTGTGTGGGCCTCACCGTGATGCGTTTCGAACATCTACCTCATCAGTCACATGCACCATTCCATCGTGGGCTAGGTCCCAAAAATCAAGTCAATCCGTGACTTGTGTGGGCCACACCACATACAGAAGTGGAGAGGGGCCGTACACCATTAAAACATTCATAACCATTTTTTATGGCCCACTGAGATGTGGTTTGCAAATTCAGCCCATCCATTATGTGTGTCCCACTTGAATGAGGGTTCAGACCAAGTTTCAGGCGCATGTAAAACTTAGGTGAGCCCCACCAAGTGCTTTTATATGTTTTAACAGTGTCTTCACATAATTTTAGATGGTATGGCCCACCTGAGTTCCGTATATGGCTGATTTTTGGGATATCCCATAATTTAAAGGGTACCCATCAAATGCAGGGTGTTGATGGTCGACATGCATCACGGTGAGGCCCACACAGCTCGACCTCACGAGAAGCTTATCGTGAGCTCGAGCGCATAGTACCTTTTCCATATATACCTTTTCAATATATATATATATATATATATATATATATATATATATATATATATATATATATATATATAGGGAAAAGGTACAATGCCCTCGAGCTGATTTTAACGCCCCATGAGGTTGAGCTGTGTGGGCCCCATCGTGATGCGTTTTGAACATCTACCCCATCAGTTAGATGCACTATTCCATCGTGAGCCTAGGTCTCAAAAGTCAAGTCAATTCGTGACTTTTGTGGGCCACACCACATATAAAAGTGGGGAGGGTCCGTGCACCATTAAAACATTCATAACCATTTTTGAGGGCCCATCGAGATGTAGTTTGCAAATTCAGCTCATCCATTATGTGTGTCCCACTTGAATAAGGGTTCAGACCAAGTTTCAGGCGCATGCAAATTTCAGGTGGGCCTCACCAAGTGCTTTTATATATTTTTAGCATGTCTTCACATGATTTTAGATGGTATGGCCCACCTGAGTTCCGTATACGGCTAATTTTTGGAATATCCAATAATTTAAAGGGGATGCATCAAATGCACGGTGTTGATGTTCGAAATGCATCACGGTGGGGCCCACACAGCTCAACCTCATGGGACGTTAAAATCAGCTCTAGGCCCCCCCCCCCCCCCCCCCCCCCCCCCAACACACACACACACACACACACACACATATATCCCACTCCTAATGAGTTTTTGTGATAGCTTTTTGAGAACTCATCACATATGATGTCAGCCCAAAATTTAGAAGGTCCGTGTGATGCAACACCCCATAAAACCTCAAGGTTTAACTTTTACTTTGATCCAAAACTTTGGTAGATTGTAGAAAAAAAGAACATTTTTCTCCCTTGATTTGCATCTCTCTTTGTTATGCCCCATTAGAGTTTTGCATTAGGGTGAAAATTGATCCTTTGGGGTTCATGGGGTGCCGCATCACATGAACTGTTTGGATTTTAGGCTCATGATAGTTCAATGGTACACACACGCACAAGTGAGCATGCCTTTATATATAGAGAGAGTCATCCTCACTTACGCACCTTTGTATATGTGTCTGTAGACACTGAAAAATCGGCGTCCAAGTTGTTCGGTGAAAAATGTTGTAATTGGGATGTTGGGGGTGATTAAGCTGATTTGGTGATTGTTGGAGTCGCCACTAGCCGAATGATCTCAAAATCCCGCGGTCGGCTAGAACCACGGAATATGTAAGGTTGGAGAAATCCGAAGATTCTCCGACCTTAGATTGACTCCTGGTCTGCGATCTGGGATTCCGGGTAAGGGACCTCGGTTACAAAGAGGGAAGGTGTTGGGCACCCTCTCTGCCCGTACAAGTGTACGGTCTCGACTTAGTGTGGTAAAATAATCTCAAGGGATGATGATGGTGCTGCGGTCATGATGGGACTAGTCACACGTGGATTTCTGATGTAGCAGGATCCGAATATTTCGGCAGGCTACAAAGCATACGTCCGACAATATGTCTAGAGGGCGGATGTGATGATGTTTATGCAAAAAGATAAGAAAAGTGAACTAGATCACTAGGAATTTCTGATGTGACAGGATCCGGTGTACGGCAAGTCACAGAGCATACATCCACTAGAGATCTAGAAAAGCAAGGGGGTTGAGAAGGGAGTATATGTCATGTTGAATGCTTGTAGGATGATAGATCTTTGGCTTGATTCTTGAGTAGGCTAAGACATGAGCTGAACCATGATCATTTTGGGCTAGGCTTTTTGGAAAGATTGAGGTGAAGGCTGGGGAGATGGCTTGGAAAACTTGGGCTTGAAGGCTTGGGAGCTCCTTTCCCCTCCTTCACTCTCTCTCTCTCTCTCTCTCTCTCTCTCTCTCTCTCTCTCTCTCTCTCTTTCCCTCACTCTTTCTTTCTTTCTCTCACTCTTTCCCTCTCACTCTCTCCCTCTCTCCCTCTCATCCATGTCTCTTGAAAATGAAAGGGGAGAGGGCTATTTATAGCCCTCTCCAATGGTTTTTTGGTAATTTAAGGATAAGAGGGGGGTAAATGCTGACGTGGCACATGGTGATTGGTGGAGAGGAGAGAGATGCCACATGGCATGCTCCCATTGGCTAAAGGGGTTGGTAAAACCGTAAATAGTGAGAATGGGGAGGGTAATCGTATACGAAAGTTGACTTTGGACGCTGAGACAGCTGTCCCTGCTCAGACCGCACGCGGCGGAACTCCGGTTACCGCCGGCGGTAATCCGACAACCGCCGGCGGTAGTCGGACTACCGCCCGGACCGGGTTGAGTCCGGCACTCGTGTGACTGGCTCCGTGTACATTTTCTGGGAGGAAGTGGTAATTCGACTACCGCCGGCGGTAATCCGATTACCACCTCGGTACGGTTTCCCTCGAAATTCATCTGGTGAGCCCTTTTTGGGTCCTTAGAGTGAAACAAGGTTCCTTTTGGACATTTGGCGCAGAATGGCTCGAAAATGACTCAAGAAATGTATCGGTTCTGGACATGGTTTGGATTGAATGATGATAGCTTGGGTTAAGATTAGGGTTCGGTTTTAGAGTATGATCATGGTTCTTGGATTGTCTTAGCAAAATCAAGATGTTAGCTGGGTGGGGTGTCTACAGATGCCCCTCTTTGACCGAGGTTGCAAGCAACCGAAGGTCAAAGCAAGTGGACACCCCACCCTTCTGGTCAGAATGAAGGGTAGCGATTCAAATCTATTGCTTACCATTGTATCATTGTCAGTTGACTGTTTGGAAAAGGATGACTTGCACATACCACGAGGGTTGAGGAAAACGTTGTGATTGCCTCCTGCGCATTCGTCGCGGCTTTACGGATCACCAATCACAACCCTTTCACATCGGATTGTTTACAGCATTGGAGGGTAAGTCTGAAAAGTAAGGGCCTCTGCGCATTTGTCGCGGCTTTACGAGGATTCCCGTACTGTTAGGTCTGTTGTTCCTTTGCTATGTAATCACCCTAGGAATGTTTGTTCCATTTGATCGTCAAAGTGGTTAGCTGCCCTGCGCGTTGGTGCGGCCTTACGGGGAACTCACTACGCCGACTTGGACTCGATCAAATTTTGCTAGCATTCCGGGCTAGGTATGTGCAGGTAATCTGTTTGCCATGCAATCTGCTGAGTCTGACACTTTGGTTACAATGGATCGTCTTCACTTCGAGTTTGATTATTCTTTCCAGAGATAGATCCACTCATCTTACTAGCATCTGTACGGCTGTCCAGATAGAGATCTGGCCAATCGTACATATATCATGTACAGACTCGATCGCCCTTCGGGGAAACCGGAAGAGATCGGATCTTATTTAACTGTTTGCACTGTCCGCAACTGGAGAATATGGGAGATTCCTCAGTGTACTGCGTGACGCGTGCGTTTTTTTTTTTTTTTTTTTTTTTTTTTTTTTTTTTTTTGAAAACTATCCTCTTTAGAGCTAGGCTCCTTGAGGGTTTTATTTAAAGCTATTTTTTTATTTTTTTGGAAAATATCCGTTCGATCTCGCGGGTGGGCGTCGTCGTTCGGTTTTTATTTTTGCAAGTTAAGTAAACAGTCGCGTTACCTCCACTAGCGAGTTGGTGGGGCTAACGGTTTTTATTTGAGAGTCAGATGGCCTCCACTAATAAATCAGTGGGGCTAATTTTTTTTGTAAAAAGTCAGATGGCCTCCACTAATAAATTAAATGGGGCTAATGTTTTTAGAAGAGGCAAACCTTTTGGGCTTATACTTACAGGGGGTTTATTTACTTGGTATTTTTTTTTTTTATTTTTTTGAAGATTTTAGGGTTTTTGGAAAAGTCGAAGGTTTCATGGAATTTTGGAAACCTTTTGGAAACTTTTGGATTTTTTTTTTTTTTGGGATTTCTTGGAATTTTAGGATTTTTTTTTTTTTTTGGAATTTTTGGAATTTTTGGAATTTTTGGATTTTTTTTTTTTTGGAATTTTTGGAATTTTTGGAATTTTTTGGATTTTTTTTTTTTTTTTTTTTTTTTGGAATTTTTGGGATTTTTTTGGGATTTTTTGGAATTTTTGGGATTTTTTGGAAAATTTTGGGATTTTTTTGGGTTTTTTGGAAATTTTGGGACCCTTTTTGGAGGTTTTAGAAGAACTGGAGTTTATTCTTAAAATTTTTTGGGACATTTTGGAGGCTTTAGGAAATCATAGGTTTAATTTTGGAATTTTTGAAGACCTGTTTAAGCCTTTAAAAGAAACAGAAGTCTGTTTTCGAAATTTTTTGGGTTTTATCCACCGGTCCAAAGGGAAGGACCGGTTGCAAGAGGTGAGCATGGGGGACAGCACACTGCCCCATGTCAGATTGTCGGCGGCGGCAGTCGGACTGCCGCCGGCGGTAATCCGGCTACCGCCGGTCCGTCTGATGGACCGCTGGTCCGTTTCTTTCGCTGGTCCGTGGATGCAGCCCTCTTCCCATTTAGTCCGCTCGTCCGATCGTCCAGGGACGCATTTGTGGTCCCTGGAGCTCTCTTTGCCTCTTTTTTTTTGATTTCAGGTATTTTTGGCCGTTGGATCCGCTTGGTTTAGGCGGGCCATCCTCTTAAGGAGATCTTGCACTTTTCCTTCTCTTCCTCTTTTTTTTTTTGTTTTGGGAGGACCATGATCAGGACTGTTGATCATTTTTATGAAATCTAGACCATTAGATCTTGCAAGATTTTGCATATTTATTTTTTGTTTTATTATTATTTTTTTTATTCATGTTGTTGGCTGTACATATTTTTTTTTGTCGTTTTTTTTGTTTGTTTTTTTTTTTTTTTTTGTTTATTTGCTTGAGTGGGGTGTGATAAGAAAGGGGGCCCCACCTTTTATTTGATCTAATCTCTTTTTTTTGTTGTTTTTTTTTTTTGGACGATCTGGACCGTTGGATGGGTGGATGGATTTGGGTCATGTATGGACGGACGGATGATGGACGATCTGGACCGTTGGATGGGTGGATGGATTTGGGTCATGTATGGACGGACGGATGATGAACGATCTGGACCGTTGGATGGGTGGATGGATTTGGGTCATGTATGGACGGATGGATGATCTAGGCCAAGTATGGGTGATCTAGACCGTTGGATGGATGATTTGAATGGTTTGGATCATGGATGGATGGTCTGGACGATCTAGATCATGGATGGATGATCTTGGCCATGTATGGATGATCTGGACCGTTGGATGGATGATTTGAATGATCTGGATCATGGATGGATGGTCTGGACGATCTAGATCATGGATGGATGATCTGGGCCATGTATGAATGATCTAGACCGTTGGATGGATGATCTGGATGATCTAGATCATGGATGGATGATCTTGGCCATGTATGGATGATCTAGACCGTTGGATGGATGATTTGAATGGTCTGGATCATGGATGGATGGTCTGGACGATCTAGATCATGGATGGATGATCTGGGCCATGTATGGATGATCTAGACCGTTGGATGGGTGATCTGAATGATGTATGGATTTGTTGAAATGGTCCCTCCCTCATTTTCTTTAGAATGGACCTTGATCTTTGGGCGGGCCTTTGGTTTTGGAGGGGATTTAAGCCTTGGAATAGGTTATTTTGGAAAACGGGCTTTTGAAGGTGGGTTTGTTGACATGGGCCTCCGAGATGGGCTTTTCACCATGGGCCCTCTTTTCTCCCTCTTTTTTTTTTTTTTTTTTTTTTTAAGATTGTCCTTGAAAGTGGGCTTTTTGAGATGACTCTTTTAAGGTATGGGCTTACCTGTGGGTTTTGCCTGTGCAGTATGCCTCGTCGAGGTAGGAACGATGCTGGTCCGTCTCAGCGTTCAACTGACCCTTGTTTTGTGCCACGGGAAGGCAGGCATCTTTCTGACGTAGCTCGGGAAGGTGGTGCGCCTGCGATCCTTAGAGGGCGTGGGGTCAGAAAACATTGGCCTGACTGGTTTCAGGACCCTCAGCCTTTGTTCTTCGAGGTTTTGGAGCGCACTCCTTTCGCCCATCTTTTCCGGGTCCGTCTAAGTAAGACGAACATGTCGCTCCTATCTGCTTTGACTGAGCGATGGCACCCTGAGACACACATTTCAGCTGCCTTTTGGAGAGTGGGGGATCACCCCATATGACATATACATGCAGCTGGGTCTCAGATATGATGGTGGATCTGTGCCTTTTGAGGAGGATCTTCCAGTACCTACAGAGGATGACTGGATGGAGCTGCTAGGGATGATGCCAGACGCCACAGAATTTTCAGGACATCGATTTAGACTCCTGTGGCTTTCTTCAAATTTTGCAAGACGCATCCCTGAAACTGAGGCTGCAGCAGTAATAAAAGCGCGGGCCTTGATTTTATACACCATGGGAGCGATGGTCTTCTGCCACGGGAACGAATTAGTGAGTTCCCGTCTGTTGTCGCTCGTGGCAGATATCACCTTTCCCATACCGTACAACTGGAATGCAGCCCTCCTGGCGCATTTGTACGAAGGGCTGGACAAGGCCAGCCGCTGCATCAGCCGCTCCTTGACTGGTTTTTACCCAGTCATTGAGGTACTTTCTCGAGATCCTTTCTGTAGTATTTTCCTTGAGGACAGTTCCGGTGTGTCTTCTCTGATTTTGGTGCGACGCAGGTTTGCTTTTTTGACCACTTTCCTCATCTGGCGCCCACCTTGATCAATCATTCGCCTCCATTCCCGCGCATGATGCTGTGGTACAAGGATAACCGCAGCCGTACACGTTTGTTTTCTGATCTGGCTTGGAGGTCGAATGTTGATGCCCTCGTTCCTGACGATGTGAGTAACCTGTCTTGCCCTATATTGCCCATATCTTGTTTTCTGCATGTCTGACAATCTTTTGCCCTTTCCCCCCTTTTGTAGTTTCATACTCGGCCATATCTTCAGTCGAACGCAGCTTTCACTCCTGGTGCACAGGAGGCTTTCCAGGCCTCTCGACGTCGCCGCATCCTGGAGGACCCGCGGGTGACCAAATGGTATCTCGGAGAGAGACTTTTTTGGCAGCTGACTGGCAGCCCTTTGGTCCCGCTTAGTCCACCATCTGGACCATCTGACTGGAGATCTGTGCCGCAGAGGGAGTTGGCCGCTGCTTTGGAGGGCTACGAGGCCAGCGCCTTTGTCGATCCGGACAGAGAATACAGCTCTTGGACTGAGCAGTATGGCATGGGTCCGATTCTTCAGTCCGGTTATGCTCCTGGCGGTGGCGCTCGTTTTGCTGGAGGAGGGATCTTGGGACCACATTTTCATGGCAAAGATAATGATGCCTTTTTCCCAGATGACGATTAGTTCATCAACTGTGTAATCCACTTCTTTTGATATAAAATTCCAGTTTGTTCAGCACTGTCTTATGCTCTCACAGTTGCATTTATCCAGTTAGGCCCACAGAAGCAAATTACTTGTTCCTTTCCCTTGGGAGTGGATCTGATCCGAACTGCATTTGGCACTGGGCCGGGGTGGTAATCCGATTGCCGCCGGCGGTAATCGGACTGCCGCCGGCGGTAATCGGTCTGCCGCCGTTGACACTGTCAGTCCTGCTCGCTCTGTCAGGTGCTGCAGCGTTGCAGCGATGACACCTCTGTACCGGAACGGTACTCCGAGTGCCGCTAGCGGTAATCCGATTGCCGCCCTCTTCCATCTTTTCTTCCAGCGAGCCTCGTTCTTCCCTGTTCATTCTTTTTGTCCCTTCCTCCGGTATTCCCGTCCGTCCGGCCTCTGATCATTCTTTTTGTCTCCATTTTGTCGTTTCTTCCTTGTCCTCATCCATCATTTGTTCTTTTTCTCCTTTTCTAATCCATCATGGCCAATCATGATGATGGGTTAGGTGGGTCTATTGATGGTGAAAAGGTGGGTAGTTCCATAAATGATGAGGGATTTATGGGTGGATTGATGAGGGTAGATGGAGAAGTGATGGGCCCTCTTGAAGGAATGGATATCATTTATGGCTTGGATTCTTTTCCTACTAGTGGGCTGATGGGATTAGATGGTTTGATTGATGGAGGGATGGCTATGGGTGGTGTGGATGGATTGATGGATGGGAGGATCTCCATGGATGGCTTGATGGATGAAGGGATGGCTATGGGTGGTGTGGATGGGTTGATGGGTGGGAGGATCACCATGGATGGTGTGGATGGCTTGATGGATGGGATGATCGGTGTGGATGGCTTGATGGATGGGGGGATCACTATGGATGGTGTGGATGGTTTGATGGATGGGATGATTGGTGTGGATGACTTGATGGATGGGGGGATCACTATGGATGGTGTGGATGGTTTGATGGATGTGATGATCGGTGTGGATGGCTTGATGGGTGGGGGGATCACTATGGATGGTGTGGATGGTTTGATGGATGGGATGATCGGTGTGGATGGCTTGAATCTGGTAGACAGTGGACTTCCGACAGGCGGCCTGAGTCAGATTTTTGGAGCGGATTTCGAGGCGATGGTTGGACAGTCAGCTCCTATTATCGTACAGGATGTACCTCTTATGTGCCACTGGGATGCTCCAGATGTTGCAGCTATTGGGGCTTCTTCATTTCAGACACCTCCCGATTTAGCAGTTGTCGGGGGTTCAGGTCCTCCTGTTGAGGCTTTTCGGGATACACTGCGAGATGCGATGGGCGCATCTGGTTTCTTCCACCATCACGAGATCGATCTCTTAGATGAGGGCATGCCCATTTTTGATGACTCATTGACTGATCCAGGGATTCAGATTGTTGAGGGCGTGCCCGTTCGGACTTGTCGACTGCAGCCACGTGGCACCTGTTCTGAGCGATTACATATCTGGATTGACAGTTTGACCGAGTCCGAGATCTTCGAGTTGGACTCTTTGGGCTTTCGAGAGGTTCTTCACTTTCACCGAGTTCGCTTAGACTGGCGACTGCTGAGTGCGGCATCGTACGACTGGGTACCATCCCTGAACCTGTTTTCTTTTAATGATCTGGAGCTGGGTCCATCATTGGAGGAGTTTGCGCGCCTGTCAGGCCTTCTTCTGGCCCGGGAGGCATACATTCCTTTGTCAGAGTCGGTTCGCCCTTCTGATCTGGTTGCCTGGTTTGGATTTCCCGTTGATCTTCCTACTGCAGAGGGAGGGGTTGGTGAGCTTTCTCTGGAGATTTTATATGACCGTTGCTCTACTAGCCGTGGGAGGCCTGGATCTGATCGTCAGCTTCAGTGCCTGAATGCACTGATATTTTGTACCTTGGCTGAGCTGCTCTTTTCGGGATGGAGACGATCGTCGCTGGTAGTTTTGCTGGATGCCTTTCGATGTGTCCTTTATCGCAGGAGCATTGTTTCGGTGGTGTTGGCCGAGCTTTTCTTGGGGTTGACTGAGTGCTCTCTTGGGCATACCCGCATCCTCAGAGGCTGCTGCTCGTTTCTTCAGGTACTTTCTGTTCTTATGCCACTTTCTCTTGTATCCCATTTTTGAGATTTGAGCTTAATTTAAACTTTTCCCAGGTATGGTTATGGGAACATTTGTACATGACTCCTGTGCTTGCATTTCCTGATTCTCGTCGTAATGACGTGCTGCGCTTGTTACTCGACGATCTTCCGTGTGGCGCTGAGGCCATGGAGTCATTGTATCGCCGCATGTTTTCTGAGCTTCGAGGATGGGAGATCAGTTGGGAAGCTACCTGGCTTTGTCGAGCGCCCCTGCTCTGTAGTGCGGCTCGCACTCCTTTGTTGTTGCTCGGCCTTCGGGGATGCTGCTCCTATCATCCCGTACGCTTCCTTCGCCAGTTCGGTTTCTGGCAGGATATCCCAGAGTTCGCCTTTTCTGGATTTGGGCATTCGTCTCTTCCATCTGATTTGACGTCTTTATATAGGCGAGTCCGGATTTCTTGGCAGGGTTCTCTGGACGCGACGGCTCTGGGCTTTGAGTCTTGGGCTCCTCCTATGGCGACGGTACCATACCAGCGATGGGTGGCAGAACAGTCATTGTATCGTCAGGTCCCAGGCTGGCATTTAGCAGATGAGGCCGCGGATCAGGACATGATAGGTGACACTGCTACTTCTTCCTCCTGTGTGATTGATTCTTTTGAGGCCTTTGAGGAGCGGCCCTTTATCGATCCTTCATTTCTGCTAGCTACACATGGCCACCTGATTAGTGAGATTGCTGTGCTTCGCCATTCATGTGAGGACATGGCCCGCCGACTTGCCGTAGGGCGGCGGTATGATGAGAGCATGCTTGCGACACATCGTCTGGACAGGGATGAGATCTTCTACCTGCGCATGGAGATAGAGAGACTCAGGGAGAGATTGTTGGCATATGAGAGGTAGGAGCTTACCTGCAATTTCTGTTGTTAATTGACTGCTTATTTTATATGCACAGAGGATTTTGTTTTTTTGAAAAATGAAAGGGGAAGACAATGTACTAGGCAAGATAGTTTTTATAAAATGAAATGTTTTGTTTATGCCATGTTTGCTCATGTTTGGATTTGTGCTTTGGACTAATAGGGATCAGAATCTTGGGCTCAGCCCACGTTGTATACAGTATTCTAGACTGTGTTCCTTGGGGTCTTGATTCCCTGAGAAGGTGTCCAGGATTGCTTCCCCTAGATTTGAGCAGCATCTGATAGAGTACTGATCTGAAGCTGATCCTTCTTTGTATCTCGTTGTGACGTTTGCTACCTCGGCTTCTTCTGTTCCTGCACTTTTATTTTAGTTTTTTTTTTTGTTTCTTGTCATTTTTACCCGTAGCGCCCTCTCAGGTTTTCGCTACGTCCGACTTTTCCCGTCATTTTTGCCCGTAGTGTCCTTTCGGATTTTCACTACGTCCCGGGTCTTTGATCTTGCCTGCCCCTTGGCAGCTTGTGCTATTTTTACCCTTGGCGCCCTTTCAGGTTTTCACCAAGTCCGCTACATGCCCGCTGTTTTTACTCGAGCCGCCTTTTCAGGTTTTCAACTCGCCCGTTTTGCTTAGGCATGCCTTTATTCTTTTTTTTTTTTGAGTGCTAGGAGTAATGAAGAGAACTTCCTTCATAGCCGGCCGATTGGCTACCTGCCTGTCGTTGTCTTTGATCACAATTGTAAGCTGCTTGAAATTACTCGGGGATAGATTACTAGGGATGTGGAATGGGTTCTTTTGTTTTCTCTTTTTTTGTTTTTTTGAAATTTTTGTTGAGGTTTCTTTTTGTCTTTTTCTTTCTTTTTTTTTTGTTTTGTTTTCTTCCTTTCTTTTTTTTTGGGGTATGATAGGTGTTTCTGGAAAGGGTATATACAGTTTTTGGTAAGGAGGTGAGAAATGCAGCCTTTCGATTGTAATCATTGACAAGATTCGGTAGGGTTACCCGTGATAGATTTTCACATTGTCGGCGTTGATGGGCTCGGGAAGATCCTCGCCTTTCAGATTGGTGAGCCGAAGAGCACCTCCTGGGAGTACTTCCCGAATGATCAGTGGTCCATCCCACAATGGTTTGAATTTTCCTCTGGGATCTGGCAAATGAGGCGGCAGGATACGTTTCATGACCATGTCACCGACTTTGAAACTTCTCTTTCGGACTCTCTTGTTGTAAGCTCGAGCGATCCTTCTTTGATAGCATTGGGAGTGGCTTAGCGCTCGCATGCGCTTTTCATCTGCCAGATGCAGTTGATCGTACCTTGCTTGTTGCCACTCGCCTTCCTCGACTTCACTTTCCAGCAGTATCCGCAGTGAGGGGATTTCGATTTCGACTGGTAGCACTGCTTCCATTCCGTAAACGAGCTCATATGGAGTTGTGCCTGTAGCAGACCGTACAGACGTGCGATAAGCCCAGAGTGCATAAGGAAGCATTTCTGACCAGTCACGATATGTCTTCACCATCTTTTCGAGTATGCGGATGACAGTCTTGTTTGCGGCTTCCACTCCACCATTCATTTGAGGACGGTAGGGGCTTGACCGATGGCGTTGAATTTTAAACTTGTCGAGGAAATCGCCCATCCTTTTGTTGACAAACGGAGTTCCATTGTCAGTGATAATGGCGTGAGGGACCCCATATCGGCTGATGATGTTATTCTTTATGAATTTGACCACATGAGATGCTGCAATAGTGGTATAGGATGCTGCTTCTATCCATTTGGTGAAGTAATCTACTGCTACCAGGATATATTCATGCCCATTTGAAGCTTTAGGGTTGATCTTGCCTACGATGTCGAGTCCCCATACAGAGAAGGGCCATGGAGCCGTCAAGTTGTAGAGTTCGGAGGCAGGTGCATGGATCTGGTTTGCGTGCTCCTGACACTTGAAGCATCTCCTGACGTGCTTGCAGCAATCTGTTTCCATTGTAAGCCAGTAGTAGCCGAGTCGTAGGATCTTCTTTGCCATCATGTGTCCATTCATATGCGGGCCGCATAGTCCTTCGTGGATTTCTGACATGATCTGGGCTGCCTCTGTCTCATCCACACAGCGGAGAAGGACTTGATTGAAGGATCGCTTGTAGAGGATACCCCCAGTGATCACGAACTGAGCTGCTAGTCTTTGTATTGTGCGGCGATCAGGCAGAGCCGCTCCTTCTGGGTACCTCTGATGTTCGAGGTATTCTTTGATGTCTGTGTACCATGGCTGATCATTTGGGGCAGGTTCAGCTTCTTCGATTTGTAGGCAGAATGCAGGTTCCTCCTGGAGTTCGACAGTGAGTTCCCATTCAGCTACTCCTTTTGGGATTTCCAACATTGAAGCGAGGGTAGCTAGAGCGTCTGCAAACTGATTCTTGACCCGAGGCATGTAAGAGAACGTGATCTCCTCGAATTCTTCGATCAAATTCTCTAGATAGACGTGATAAGGAATCAGCTTCTCATCCTTGGTCTTCCAGTCGCCATTTATCTGATTGATGATGAGTTGCGAATCTCCGAAGACTCGTAACTTTTTTACGTTGAGGATGATGGCTTCTCTCAGACCGGCGATGCATGCCTCATATTCAGCTACATTGTTGGTGCACTGGAATGCTAGTCTTCTGGATATAGGAACTGGGACGTCTTCGGGGGAGTAGAGTATGGCGCCTACTCCACTCCCCTTCGAGTTTGCGCTCCGTCGAAGAAGAGTGTCCATTCTCCTGCCTTTCTTTCCTCTTCTCCCTCGATCTGGAGGATGTCCTCGTCGGGGAAGAAGGTCTTCAGAGGTTGGTAGTTGGGCAGGGAGTGTGCTGCTAAATGATCGGCCAGTGCTTGCCCCTTGATTGCCTTCTGGGTGACATATGTGATGTCAAACTCAGAAAGCAGTAGCTGCCATTTTGCGATCCTGCCGTCAGTGCTGGTTTTTCGAACAAGTATTTCAACGGATCCATGCGAGCGAGCAGAAGTATCGGGTGAGCGATCATGTACTGCCTTAGCCGTTGTGTTGCCCAAACTAGGGCGAGGCATGTCTTTTCTAAGCTGGAATATTTGGCTTCGTAGCTTGTAAACCGTCGGCTTAGATAGTAGATCGCTTGCTCCTTTCTTCCCGTATCATCGTGTTGGCCGAGGACGCATCCGATTGCTTCCGCTGCGACAGAGATATACAACAGAAGTGGCCTACCTGGGGTAGGCGGCACGAGTACTGGAGGATTTAGCAAATATCTTTTGATTTTATCGAAGGCCGTCTGGCAGTCATCATTCCATTTCTTTTGGAGAGTTTTTTCGTAA
>JAJHSJ010000015.1:54278389-54408680 GCA_021015155.1 Magnolia officinalis
TGATTTGGACACAATCCAAGTGGTATGATTCAGCCACTAGTAGCGGTACCAGACCTACCTGGTTTTGTCTTCCATGGTACGGTGGATTCCCAGTGAAAGCTTGCCCTCAAGTATACTTTGATTTCCTCATGCAGGAATGACATTTCTAACCTCCCATTCCAGTTGCCTAAACTTAGCAAATGGCGGAAGATTCTACACTTCCCGTATTGTAGTAGGAGGCATGTTCCATCATAGAGAAAATGCTTACGATATTGGTTATACCGAGGATATCGGTGCCATATTTCCAACATAACTAGTATCAACCTGTTGATGAGGTGCAACAAGTGTTCTTTCGATAAACATAATTATCAGACGGTTTATGCTATCAGCATGGCTAACCATCCACCTATTAATCGTTTATGTATAAATTCGTGATTGTTTAGCTTGAAAATGTGATAATTATGCGACATGTCAAATTCCTCTTTGAACTTCAACTATCCCTATCGATATAATTTTAAGAGGTTCAACTTGAAATGTCGATGCCTTATTTGGGTTCAGTAGTGGTGGAATAAGCACCAGATTGGGTGGCAACTATTCCTCTTGAGCAACAATAATCAGTTTGTTAACTACAATAGCATTAGCAGTTGCAGAAGCGTTACGACCACCCATTCAACTAATGATTTCACACGATTAATGTACCAACAAGTGTATCTATAATCGATGTTCCACCAGGCGTGCCAAAAATTGTTGGCACTCAGTTTATTTTTTGTCAAGTGTGGTGTGTGTAGTGTGTGCTATAATCGATATAACGGCTTGATTCAAACCGATCAACTTTGACCCAAAGCACCGAAATAAGTATATATGTCTAATATGATTGTATATGATCATAATATGAGAGGACTGGTTGTCGACTCAGTCACTTGCAAAATTTTATAATGACCAATGAATAATTTGAGGGTAGAGTTCTTCCTCTGAAAGTGGGTTGCACTCTACCTTTCATAAGGAATTACCTTTTAATATACTAGAGCAATCAGACACAAAAGAAAAACTCACATTTGGTCATTTCAAGTAACTAAAAGAATGCATCTCTTGAGAGAACTACTTGATATTAGATAATGATAAAATTTATCGTATAAGTTTATACCTAAATTATAGTTACGAATTACTTCTATTAGATTTTCATTGCTCTTAAGATAGATTGAAATAAAGTAAATTGATAAATTTAATTTGATTTGATTGGTGTGAGACACTTTGTTTTATTATTTCTTCTACTAATTATAGATTTCTTCCACAACTACTCTTCGGGTGTTTATCTTCTCCCGTCTAATTATTATGAAAGTTCAAGAGTCGTCAAGTCAGCCTTTCAAATCCTTCTTTTGCCTCCCAAATCCTTCTTTCCTTTATTGATATATGTGGCTCCACTGTTCTCTATGGATTAACCACTTTTGTTTTCAGGCACTCCTTGCCTTCTTATTCATGACACCTATCAGACGTGGAGTACAATGGAAACTATTCTTGTGGGCAATTTTAAGATCTTCCAATTAGGGTGGATTTTATGCTGTGTTAGATTTATGGTGAGGCCACGGTTTGGATGGTGTAGATTGGCATCCGTATAGATGCCTGCGAGTGTACCGGCGGTTCCATCACACGTGCCATGCCAACGAAGCACATGTTTTTCTGTCCCATCCATCCATCCTGATCCCGTTAGGGCCCGTTTGGCCGGTCGGATTGGAAGGGATTGGATGGTATTGAAAGGGATTTGAAGTTAAATCCAGGGATTGGCCGGACGTGCCAAACAGAGACGGTGATCCGATCCCAATCCCATGGATATGGAGACAATCCACTGACAACACCATCATTACATTTAAATCCTCTTCAATTCATCCTAATACGTTGAAATTTGCCTAAGGTTGTGTTTGGTATGATGGATTGGAAGGGACGGGAGGGTGTGATCCGGGATTGGCCGGGCGTGCCAAACAGGCTACCTATAGCAATCCAGGGATATAGCAAACCCATGGATCTCAAGACAATCCACTGACAACACCATTATTACCTAGAAATCCACGCCATCCACCCTAATACCATTCAATCCCTTCCACTCCACCCGGCCAAACGGGCCCTTAAATCCGTCCGGCCAAACAGGCCATTCGAACTTGGACAACCCGGATCATATTTTTCTGTCCTTTCTTATCACGCGCGTGGGTCTCGTGACGAGATATCACCAGGATTTCAGTCCCCCAAAAAATAATTCAAGTGTGGGCCCCACTTGTGATTGTCTTAGATCTCACCACGCATGTGCCACGCATTCCATTATATCGAGACTCACAGCTGATAGACGATTGCAAGCGAAGAGGAGTAAACGTAGATGGGGACGTCAAACAGGTGGGGTCCACCGCGAACATTCCCTGAAAGGCCTAAACCAAAAACACCGGGCTGGCCCACTTATCAGATGGCCACAGCTCTGAGAAAAATGAACGGCTGAAATACGATGACCTTTCTATTCGACGCACATGAAATGATGGATATCCAATCACTATCGTTTTCCTGTGTTGTGGTCCACCTGAGATTTATATCCCTCTAATTTTTGGGATCAAGCCATGAAATGATCTGTAAAAATGGATGAACGGCATGGATGAAACAATACATCATGGTGGGGCCCACGGAGCACCGACCACCAGCCACCGGGTGGCAGGGGAGTAGCCAATCCGCATTCTTCTGCCGTAGACCGAAAGATTAGGCCAGACCTGAGTCCACGGCTCCAGATGTGAACATTTGAGACAGACGGTTGAAAAAACGACCACAGACCGTCTTTATTCAACACAAAGGTGCGTCGCACTCGTAGCCATCCAGCTCGACTCTCCAGCCAGGCCATCCTCATGGCGGAGCCCCATCCGATGAACGGCCCAGATAGCCCCCACGCGCGCAAAATCGTCACGTGTGTTTCGAGTCAGCGTGAACTGTGGCGCACGGACATTGTAGCCAGCACCCGAGTACGCAAGTACATGTGAGGCCCATAGTACCGTAATCCAGACCGTTGATCTGTTGACTCTCACCATAGGTGGGCCACATCCAAAGATCCCAAGACAGACAGACCCCAACAACCAACATCAGAACCCTTTCAACTGAACGTGGACCATTGCTGTATTCTCTTCTTATCCTTAAACTACAGTCGACATCAGGACACCGACTTACCAAACAAATAGACCCACGAGTCACTTATATAGGAAATCCAAACCGTTCAAACAGTGGGCCCCACCACAAAGATCACCTGGTACAAAAATAAGCCCATGTACTCTAACAGGCTATCCACACCGTAGAAATCAAGGACTTTCAATGGTCTGGTTCAAAATACAAGTGTGCCCCACTTAATGATCTGATCGGCCTGATCTTATGAAAAGATGATCTTCATGGTTGGGACCACCTTCCGCACGTGTGAAATGTTTTACTTTTATGACACGTGGCTGTATGCTACTATATAGGGAGAAAAGAGGAGGTCTGATAAAATAAAGAGTCCTACATCTTTCCAAACTCCTCTCCTCTTCCCTTGTGTTTATGCGATTAGAAAAGGAGAAGGATTCTTCTGCCAGAGAGATTGGGCGAAAAACCATCTCTAGTTGTTGCTTGCGGTAGAAGCTTCTTCTTCTTCTCTCTGTTTTTATTGAAGAAAAATAAAATAAAAATACAATCCCAATCTGATTAGGAATCTCTAAAAATCACGATTTCATAACGCTTTCTTGCAAGGAATTCTCCTCCATCTCTAAGCAATCTCTGTTGTCTGTTCCTCCCAACTGCTTTTTTGTCTATCAGCGCCGCCGTCCGTTGAAGATAAAATACACATGCTTGCTTTTCTACCGTTGGATTGAGGTTGTCATCTTTTAGAAATCAGTTTTCCTTCCTTTCTTTTCATGATTTTGGTTTCGGGTTTTTTAATTTTTTATTTTAGATTACAAAAATTCCTGTTTGGGTTTTGGAGAAAAGGCGGTTTTGGGATTTTTTTTTTTTTTTTTTTTTTTCCTTTTGTTGGGTTTGGGAGATTTGAAGAGATTGGGGTTTCGTTGCTAGTATCTTTGACGGGTTTGTGAGAATTTGGGGTTTTGTCGAGGGAATCGTTGTTGGGTGCGATAGATTTTGATGGGTTTGCGTTTTTTTCGCTGATATCCTTGTTGGGTGGGATAGATTTTGATGGATTTGTGGGTTTTTCATTGATATCCTCGTTGGGTTTGGGAGAATTGGGTTTTTGTTTGTTGGGTCTGAGGGATTTTTTTTTTTTTTTTGGGAAATTGGAGGTTGTATTGCTGACATCAATTTTGGGTTGTAGAAAATTTGAAGAATTTCTGGTTTCATCGCTGATTTTTTTGGGCGTGAGAGATTTTTGTTTTTCCTTTAAAGATTGTCGTGATTGTCGGAGGAGATTATGAATGGGGTTTTCTATATTTCATTTTGCTTGAATTCAGACAAATCAGGATTCCTTCTGTGAGGATTTATTTGCAAAATTCAGTTGGTTTTGGTGGGAATTGATGCTAACGGATTTGTAGCACTGGGTTTTGTTGATTGGGTTTTCAGTGAGAAGATTTCGATATTTGGGATAAGATGAGTTCGATCGTTACCGAGGATTTTGTTCCTGGAAGGAAGCTTGTGGTCCACGTTGCGG
This sequence comes from Magnolia officinalis, assembly GCA_021015155.1. Classification (NCBI taxonomy): domain Eukaryota; kingdom Viridiplantae; phylum Streptophyta; class Magnoliopsida; order Magnoliales; family Magnoliaceae; genus Magnolia; species Magnolia officinalis. The sequence goes on from JAJHSJ010000015.1 coordinate 54,283,020, forward strand.
AGAATGGGCGGACGTTCGAGCTGGACTGTGATGAATCGGCGCCTGTTGAGGCTGTCCAACGATTCATTGAGTCAGTGTCTGGAATCCGTTTCTGCGACCAGCTTCTTCTCTGCTTGGACATGAAGCTAGAACCCCAACAGCCTCTTTCAGCCTATAAGCTTCCTTGTGATGATCGAGAGGTCTTCCTTTACAATCGAGCCAGATTGCACCAGGATTCCCCGCCCCCTCCACCGGAGCAATTTGACATTCCTGAGATCCCTGACCCCCCATCGCCGTCCTCTTCCCAGAATCCACACGCCTTGGACGATGCATCGGATCCGGCTCTGAAGGCCCTGCCTTCCTATGAGCGGCAATTCCGCTACCACTTCCAACGCGGGCATGTAATTTATGTCCGCACCCAAAGGAAATTTGACGCTTGTGAGCGGCTCTTGAAGGAGCAACGGGTACAAGAGAGGGCCTTGGACACTGCAAGGGGTAGCATGGACCATTACTATCAGATAGTGCATCAGATGTATTCAGATTTTATGAAGTGTTACTCACAGCAGCATCGGTACCATTCAGACCTTTTGGTCAATCTCGGGAGGGATATTGAGAGACTGCGGTCGTGCAAGCTCCATCCAACTCTACAAACAGAAACCCGAAGATGCTTGTTGGATCTCTTGAAGGAAGAGAATCTGCCAAAGTGGGCAGAGGTCTGCGCTGGCTCACACCGGCAGTTTGAGACAAAGATCACAACACAACTCAAGCCAGCTTTTACCGAGTTGAAGCGCAGGGTTGAAGATCTCTTTTCATGCAGGGCTTCTACCAGTATTAGGGATGTGGAGACTATGATTAAAGATCACCACCGCTATCTCAATGAGCAAAAGAGCATAATGCAATCTTTGAGGTTGGTTTCTTTTCCTTCTTTAGCAACTGGTCTTGCAATTGTTTTTTTTTTTTTTTTGATTGAGAACAAATAAATTCTATTAAAAGTTCAAAATATGAAAGATGCACAAACTATCAAGATAATGGATAAGATTCCCTATACAAAGTGTCTACAAAACCCTTCCTTTGGGAGCAAATCCACGATACATTTTGGCATAGCTAGAAACTTGCTGAAAGCCAAGTAGTATAGAGTGAATTTGGATGCAGCTTGTTAGTGGAGCTGGTAGTGTGTGACCTCTTCTAGCTGGGAGACTCAGGCTCAAATCCTATTGATTCTTATGTAATCCAGATAGAATTTCTGATCTGTATCAGTATGACCCACCTGTGCTCATTTGACTAGTAGAGGACTAGTTGGCCTCAACTAATAAGGGTACTTTCCATGCGGCTTACAGAGATCTCCACCCCAACTTTGGTTGCTGACAATTCTGGACCCCCACAGGCCCTGAAAAGGAGAACATGATGTTGCCATGCTTACTCTTCAGGACCCCGTATGTCAGATTCCCCATGGTTACCCAAAGGGTCCCATCCGCATTCAATTTCTAAACACCCGGATGAGGTTTAAACGGAATAACGTTTTGAGGAATCCGTGAGCATTCCTGGATAACCCTACTCTCAAAGTAGACACGTTGTTCGAACTCCATCATGAATTTGAGTAGCAGTTTCGGAACTGGTATGGCTTGTTCCATGTCGCTCCATTTTCATACCCGTTTTGGCCTTTTGGGTTGGTGAATCGGGTGGAAAGTGATACAACTCCATTCAGCTCACTTGACGAGCTACTCCAAAGAATCAAGTTTATCCTGATCTTAGTTGCAAGACAAGCTGTGCTCGAGGATTTCTCTTCAACCTTCTCTTGCTTCTCACTTTCCAAATTCCCGACATAATTGTGTGTGGGTATGGTTTTAATACTTGGAGACTCGGACCAACTCATGCGATCTTGTGCTGAGACACATCAGATGAGTTGCTGGTGACTCTCTCGCCAAGATAGCACCTGCACCTACAAGCATACTCTTGCTTGGGCATTGGTTGTGCACTGATTTGTGCTAATTAAGCGGATTGAATTTTTGCAACAGCTAGTAGTCTTCTTATTTTCTCATACAATCAATTTCGTCGGTATTCAAAGATTCATAAAATGGAATAATAGAACTTTGAAGGAAACTATGAGCTAGATTCTCTGAGTTATTAACTTAGGGCCTGTTCGGAACGTGGGATTAGGTTGGATTAGCTGGCATTGAATTGCATTTGGTCCAATGTAAATTTCATCTAGCGTTTGGAAATGACAGGAATGATTGGATTAATCCAGGTATCATATCATCCAACCCCAGCAAGAGATACGGCAGGATTTCCAGTGGATTTCAAAATCCCCTACATCTGTGGGCCCTACGTTGATGCATGCGTTTTATCCACACCGTCTATCCATATGCACCCTTTACACGTGACAATTGAGTTGCATATGCATGCAAGTGACCGACATCAGTTGTGAAATTTGATCTGTTATCCATGGTCCACAAAATGCAGGTTTCAATTAATACAATGTTTTTCTCAAACGAAGAATTTGATCCCAAACGTGGGATGGGATGGTCAAAATGCCATTGATATTTCCAAACATATAAACAAAGAATTTAATCCCCCATTCCAAACAGGCTAATTTCATTGGTCTGTATTTAATTTCAGTCGGTTCCACAAAATACCAGAAAGCTTGTCAATGGGTGTTGCTTCTATTGCGGCATCTATTGTATGTAACATGTTACTTTTCTTATTCTTATGACCATCAACATTATAGCAAGATTTTTCATCAATTTTTGACCCCCCCCCTTTTTTTTGTTCTCATATTCTCTGCTAATCTTTTCCATTTTTAGGGTTGGAATTTTGCTCGAGTACTCAATAATTACAATTTTCAGAAATTTTCAAAATCATAGAATAAACATAATATTTGGAACAAATATTTGTTGCATCTCTCTATATGACCTTGTGGAAAACAGCTCACATTTGTAAAACAGTTCATATTTGATGTGTCCTTAGTTGCACAAACCTTACACCCAGGTGCCTCTTTTGCTCTGAATCACGCAGCAGACATGTTCCCTCTCCCTCTTCTGAGCCATTTATACTTCGTAACATTTTGAAAGCCCGCTCCCTGTCTCGGGCTTGGAGGCTCTTCTATGGAATTTGCCAATTTTGGCTCTCATTATACATAAGAGGCTTTTACATGGCCTGTATAGACATTGAGAATAGCCTAGAGTCTTGTAGATTTGTGTAGAGAATCTGGGATTTGCGGAATAGGTGGATGTATTTGGGATCATCAGGGTGCCATTGTGATGTCTTTCTCCAGGTTGGTTGGTGTTCAAACTATATGCTGAGGCTGCTGCGTTCTTGCCAGCAGTCAAACTTCTGACCAGATTTGGCTTTGTGCCAGCCATAGTGGAAGGAAACTTGAGAAACACTATAGGATGGGTGTCTTCAGAATGATGTCTGTGGAATGTCGCTGACCTGCTTGAAGAAACGTGGGATTTATGCAGAGAGGAAAAAAAATATAATTTTCTCGCATGTAGGCAAAGACGCCAACGAAGTAGCGGATGAACATGCTAAACAGTGTTTTGGATCGTGGATCTGTGTAGCCCATTGTCATATGGTGTTTGTGCTATCTAGATGTGATTGGCTGGCGCAGATCTTGTATCGGTCTTAAGCTAGCCTTTTGTGGTACTTTATTTTTGCTCTTTTCTAATAAAAGCTAGATTACCCTTAAAAAAAAAGAACCCTGGAATTTTGTAGAGTTCTTTTGGATAGTCTTATAGCTTGACTTGTGGAGAATTATGTAGTAGTCTACAGAATTCTAGACCATTGTACGAATGCCACATGGCACCATCCAAGCCATTGGTTTATGCTTCTAGAGATTTCTCGTGCCTTATATATGGGGGAGGGCTCCTCATTTAGGACTCACTCCTTACGAGTTGTACTTTTCTCTTCATAGTGCAACACAAGCTTCCCAATTCACACTATTTTGTTCTTAGTGGTGTAAGTTAGAGTTGGGCTGAGTCAAGTGGTGTTGGGGCATTGTGTGAGAGCCGTACAGTCGTGGGTGCGAAGAATTTAGCAAGTCCATGAATGACATCCTGCACCTAATCCATTGTCACTTTGCTTCATGCAACTATTCATGCATCCAACAGCTTGCTTGTTGGGCACCTTATGGAGATTGGTTAGTACGAATCGTGAGTGATCTAATGCAGGGTGCACACAACATCTCATAAAATTTTATTTTTGAAAGGTGTTTTTTTTTCTTTTTTTGAGAATCAAAAGGTGATGTATTTCACATCTCAAAAAATGAAAATTCATTTCCACAATCGAAGCCGAATTACATTATCCCAAAACAAGTGTAACGAGACTTATACAAAATCCTAATTCTAACCCAATTAGGAAAACCGATGTAATTAAAATTTCTGCGGTCAAGGTTCGTAACTAGGCACATCACAACTGGTGAAGCGGGGTTAGTTCATGGTGTAGAGCACGTAATTCTGGTTGGAACTGGTACTCATGGGCTACATATGGATGCCCAAGCACGAATTTATACATTCTGAATGTTGTGGTGTTTGTAACTGCTTTAATTCTGCATCGTTTCACTAAAATTAGGTCACCCCTATAAAGTCACATGTGCATCCCATTCCGCATTTGAATATAAATTGCCCACAGATGTAAAATCTCATCTGATGCTCATCTTCCCTTTTATTTTCTTCTTTTTAAATTTCATGTTTGTGATCTTTTTTTATTATTTATTTTTTTTGAAGGTTTAAAAAAGTTAGTGATCTTTTTGAATAGCCATGCCTTCCGTTTTGGATAGTTGAAGGACTTCATGTGTGCTTTTACTGTGCAGCAAAGATGTCGACACCGTGAAGAAACTTGTGGATGACTGCGTGAACTGCCAGTTAACAGCGTCGCTTCGTCCTCATGATGCAGTTTCTGCCCTTGGTCCCATGTATGATGTACATGACAAGAACCACATACCCAAGATGCAATTCTGTGATCGGGCTATCACCAAGCTTCTAGAGATGTCCGAGATTAAAAAGAATGAAATGAACCTGTTTGTGCATAACTGTATGCAAAAAGTAGCATATATTCAGTATATTATCAAAGACATCCGTTCACAATTTCCAGTTTACAAGTTGGCAATGGAACGTCAGGATGTTCAGTTCCAACATCTACAAGTGGTCCGTGGGATCGGGCCTGCATATAGGGCTTGCCTTGCAGAAGTTGTAAGAAGGAAGGCTTCGATGAAGCTCTATATGGGCCTGGCTGGACAGCTTGCTGATAAGCTCGCAGCAAAGAGGGAAGTCGAGGTTAGAAGGCGAGAGGAGTTCTTAAAAGCACAGGGCATTTATATACCTCGTGATATACTAGCATCAATGGGATTGTTTGATTCTCCCAGTCACTGCAATGTTAAGGTGGATCCTTTTGACACCGAACTGCTGGAAGTTGATATCGTCGACTTGGATCGTTATGCACCTGAGTATTTGTTGGGTATGGCTTCTAAGGCCGAGAGACATGCGATGTCAAAGGGTTCTATTTCTGGTGATAGTTGTCATTTGGCTGAATCAGGAGAAAAGTCACTCGAGAAATCCGAATCTGAAGAGCTTCTTGACTGTTGTGAGTCAGTGGAGATTGCTGGAACGAGCAAGCTGGAGGTTGAGAATGCACGGCTAAAAGCTGAACTTGCCTCAGCACTAGCTCAGATCTGTTCGTTTGGCCTTGAGTTTGAATATATGTCGTTGGATGACAGTAAGCTGGATACTCTACTGAAGAACAATGCAGAAAAGACAGCTGAAGCTTTGCATTTGAAGGATGAGTATGGAAAGCATCTGCAGTCCATGCTAAAGATGAAGCAGATGCAGTGCTTGTCATACGAAAAGCGCATTCAAGAGCTTGAGCAGAGATTGTCCGATCAGTATCAAAAGTTTTTGGGCGGTAAGGATGCCTCTGAGTTCTGCAAGTCGGAAGTATCCGGTAATGAAGAAGTCAACATGCCCTATGTTTCGACCGAGCCCATGGAAGAGGTCTCTTGTACATCAGCATCCTTAGATGCAAAACTGGCCCAGTTCTCTGGACAGCCTGGTAAAGCCCGAGAAGGCATAGATGAAAATATGGCTGATTTTTTGGGCATGTCGAATCAGCAAGCAGTCAGTTCTGCACGCAACTCAATGGATTCGTCAATGCGTGAGCAGCATCAGGATGAGCTGCAAGTGGGTGAGAAATGTGGGAAAGAGACTGCCGAGAGCATGGTGGAGCCTCTGAACAACACATTGCCATGTGGAACTGCTGAGGAACTGGATTCAGCCTGTAAACCTCAGGATGATCTTTTGTTGGAACTGCAAAATGCACTTGACGAGAAATCCAACCAGTGTAGTGAGACTGAAAGCAAGCTCAAAGCCACTCTGGAGGAGGTCGCTGTCCTTAGGAGAGATCTCGAGGTCAGCCGGAAGCTTCTGGATGAATCTCAGGTATTTTTGGATGACCTCCTTTCCTTTTATAAATGTTTTTTTTTTTTTCCTGCCTCCAGGTTGAGTAGTTTATCAACACAACATAATGGGTGTGCTATCCAACATGTGCCATTTTAACACTATGATGTGTCATGTTTTTGCTGAACCTGCAGGGATGCATAGCAACAATTATTATTGTATTTTGCAAACTATTGAAACATGGACATATTGTGATATTTTCAGTTAATTGTTGACAGGAAAAAAAATAAAATAAAAATCGTGGTGTAATTCAGTGTGAGAGTCTGCATAGAAAAATTACCATTAGGCCTTGATGATAATGAATACTTAGAAACAATAGAGATGAAAGATATTGATGTGGTCCAATATTCTCAGTGTTGATAGGAATGGCAGAGAGTAGCATCTTTCTTCAGAGGCTAAATGGGCCACTGGTGGTGATAATACATGAGAGATGAATCTGAAATCTCATAAATGTTCATTGATTTGTGAAGATTGCTTAGACAGAACACCATCAGTTGGTTTCTTTTCGTGTTGAACTTGGTGGAGCATTTGAAGAACTACTTGGCAAAATGGCCCCAAATCAGCTTGTGTGAAGGCCCAAACTTCAAGCTCCCTGGGCAATACTGTGGGCCCCATGGGTTTTTATGTCCATGCCTCAAGCCTTAGAAGGCTTCTTCAAAATAGAAAGAATATTTACAATTCTTTTTGGGTTAGTTTTGAATATCCTTGTTGGACAGTTGGAGGGCCTACTTACTTCATGTGAAGACATAGGAAGCCTAAAAGGCTAAGATGTCCTTGGCAACTATTTTTAATGTGAGAATGCTTAGGGACTAAGGGAAACATAGCCATAACCCATGGATTGGGATTTCTTAGCAGTATTCAAATGGATTATGTGGGTCCCACTTGCATTGGATGTTTTAGTAGTCCCTAGTTGGAAGGCTAGCTTTGCTGGTTCTCGTAGGCGATTTCTTTGTTTTTGAGTCTTAGGTGTCTTGTAAGGTTGGTTTTTAGTAATTTATGGAAACTAGTCATTACTTTAATTCAGAGAAATTGTGGCTGAGACAAGATAGGAAACAAGGAGTAACAAGGGGTTTTCAATGCCTTCTCTCTAGTTGGTATGTCTGCTTCTTCTTTTTCTTCTCCTTCCTTTTTTTTTTTTTTTCCTTTTTTGTTTTATATACGTATTACATTAAGGTACAGACAAGAAAAGGAAGCTGGTGAGTGGAGGATAAGCATCATGGTGCCTAATTCCAAGAGCAAAGGAGATGCATAAGCTTGCACCAACTATCATGGGATCAAACTGAGTCATATTATGAAGTTCTGGGAGAGGGTAGTGGAACAAAGAGTGAGGCAAGCATAAGTATGTCACAAGTTTGGTTTGATGATGTCATTTTTGGAATGTCCACATTTCATGTTTAGAAAGCACAAAGGCAAATATTTTCATATGAAAACTATCTTTTATGAGAGAAAACAAGCCTAAAGCCTATCTTGTAGGCCTTTGCATGACTACTTAGCAATAATGCATGGATCCAGATTTCTTACTACTAGCTGAATGGGTTATGTAAGTCTGACCTCCATAACAAATGGAATATTAGGTATCTTGGTTGATACTTGGAAGATTGGTTTGGTTTTAGTAAGCGCTGCTTGTGATCTTGACGGTAGTCAAATGGGTTATATATGTATGATCTGCATACCAAGTGGAATATTGAGTGTTTTAGTAGTCCCTAGTTGGAAGACTAATTTGGTTGCTTTTAGTTGGTGTTTCGTGGGGTTTGTTGTATTTAAATGTCTTAGGAGGTCGGTTTTTATTTACTTTTAGAAACTGTTTATTCGTTTGAGTTAGTCGTAATTGAGATGAACTAGGAAACAATGAGAAGTGTCTCGAGGATTTCAAGGCCTTTTCTCTAGTTAACATGTCCTTTTTTCAATTTTATGTATATCGCATTGAGGTATAGGGAAAGGACGCCTGCTGAATGTAGGAGAAGCATAATGAATTAATGATGCCTGCTTAGAAGAGCAAAGGAGATGCATAAAGTTGCACCAATTATCAGGGGATCAAATTTATGAGTTGCACTGTCAAAGTCTTGGGAGAGGGGCTGCGGATCAAAGATTAAGACAAGAAACAAGGGTGTAATAAGTTCAGGGAAACCATCAAATTTGGTTTGATGGTGTCATTTTCGGACCAGTTATTTCGTGTGAAGGGTAGGAATTAGGAAGCCTAAAAAGGCTAGAGTACCTATTCGTCATTATTTTTAATGAGGAAAGGCTTAAATACTATTTTGTCCGACTAAGTAGGGTTGTTAACAATAATGCATGGTTTTGGATTTATTAGTGGACGTCACATATATGCGGGTCCATGATGTAGGATGTTGGAAACTATGCTGGGATGCAAGATGAGAGATCAATTTATGCATTAATTTCATCAATCAACATGTAAAATCAAACATAACGACATAATAGATACGAAAATTCAGATTTATAACGTGAAGGTCCTAAGTTATCACATACGCGGTGCACGAAAATATAAAATAATTCAAGAGTGGCCCACTTGGAAGTAGGGACTTCCAATCTAGCATGGGTAGTGCAACAACCACGCAGATAGACAAAGATGCAAGCAAAATTATAAATTTTTTTTTTTTTTGAGAAGTAACGAAGCATTCATTGAAAGGAAAAGGAATACAAGGAGGGGATAACCCACGGAGATGGCAGGCCAATCACCCTCAAAAAAGAGAAAAATTACAACCCAATAGATTGACCACACTACAGGCCCATTCAATGATAAATTGATGCACTCTTTTGACTATGAAATCCACTGAATTGGAGACATTTCTAAAACATCCGCTATTTCTTTCTTCCCAAACTGCCCACCATACAGCTAACAGGGACATTCTCCAAACCAGAGAAATATCTTTACCGAGGGAGACACCTTGCCAGGCTGAAAGAAGACGATCCGTTGAATGAGGAAAAGACCATGAGACCACAAAAGAGGAGAGCAGAACTGACCAAACATGATAAAAGAAAGGGTAGTGGATGAATAGATGGTCTATCGTTTCTTCATTTGCCATGCAACAGAGACAAATATTAGTGATTATCATTCCCATTTTTCTCAGATTGTCATTTGTAAGGACCTTCCTCTTACCCACCAACCACCCGAAAACTGCAATCTTGGGAGACTTTATAATTCCAAACTTTAGCTGTCATCACCTCCTTAGTTATTTCTGTTTTCCTGCCCGTACAGAGATACAAGGATTTCACTGAAAATAGTCCCTTTTTGTCGGGTCTCCAAATGAGCCTGTCATTTTGAAGAAAATCTGGTTTACATTTGCCAATGCGATCAAGTAAGGCAGCAAATTCTTCTATTTCCCAATCATATAAGTTCCTTCTGCATGGTGGATACAAAACGACATCCTTACCTTGGATGGAGTAACAATCAGCAACCACGATGGAGGAGTTGGGAGCCAGATGGTATATAGAAGGGAAATCATCTTTCAAAGTCGTAGAACCTACCCAAATATCCTCCCAAAATCGAGTTTTATGTCCATTGCCAATAGAATGGCTGATACTCCTATGAACTTCCTTTTTATAGCACAACACGCCTCTCCATAATGCTGAGGCTCAATATGAAGAAGAATTTTTATTCCACTAACCCTCTGTATTTGCATTTGATTAGAATGTTCTAGAGATCCATTTTTTGTCCCAAGTCTCCACCACCACTTGCCTAGGAGGGCCCGATTCATAATTTCGAGATTTTTAACTCCTGCTCCCCCTTCTCGAATTTGTTGACAAGACCTCCTTCCAATCCACCAGATGAAATTTCTTCTTTTCCTCCTTCCCATGCCAAAGAAAGTCATGCCTTAGTCTTTTCAGGATACCAAGAATCTTAGCCGGGCATTTGAAAAGGGACATAAAATATAGGGGAAGATTAGAAAGCGCCGCTTTGATCAAAGTAAGGCGACCTTCTAGAGATAGATATATGCATTTCCACCTGGCTAAATATGATTCAAACCTATCATTACTTTGTCCCATAAAACCATCGGGGGTTTACCTACGCATAAAGGAAGCCCAACAAAAGTTGGTCGGAAGAGATCCCAGCTTCATCCATATTCACACTAATCATCAACGATTTTTTTTCAGATTAACTTTGAGGCCCAAAACTGCTTCGAAGCAACGGATAGTAGTACGGAGATTGTTGACTTTGTTAAGATCTGCTTCACAAAAAAGAAGGGTATTGTCCACGAATTGAATGTGGGATATGGGGGAGTCCATGCCTTTTACCTTGAAGCCGTCGATTATGCCTTCTGATTGACCTTTGCTCAACATACTTGAAAGGGCCTCCCCCATAATAAGGAACAAGAAGGGGAATAGCGGATCTACCTGATGCAAACCCCTTGAATTCTGAAAAAAGCCTATGGGGGAACCATTTATAAGAATAAAAAAGAATGCTGACCCGATACATTCCTTCATCCAAGAAATCCATTTGATCCCAAAACCCATCCTCTGAAGCATATATTGGAGGAAATTCCAATTGACATGGTCGTAGGCCTTCTCTAAATCGAGTTTACATAAGAGGCCTTTGGATCCAGATTTATGACTTGAATCGAGACATTCGAAGGCAATGAGAGCACTGTCGATGATTTGTCTTCCCGGAATAAACGCACTTTGATTTTGAGAAATGATCTTACCCAGAACCCCCTTCAACCGAGAAGTTAGGACTTTGGCTAAAATTTTGTAGGGCCCACCGAGAAGACTAATTGGTCTAAAATCTTGAAAAGAATTTACTCCCTGAATTTTTGGGATGAGCACAATGAAGGACACCCCAAGCGCTCTTAACAATTGACCTCTATCGTGAAATTCCCTGACAAAGTCCAATATGTCTCCCTGAATAGTTTCCCAAAAATGCTAGAAAAACAGGATCGGAAAACCATCAGTACCGGGGGCCTTGTCTCCTCCCAACGCCTGCACCGCATCTTTAACCTCTTCTATCGTGAACTCAAATTCAAGGAATGATGCTTCCAAGTCAGAAATACGACTAAAGGAGAGGAGGTCTAGATTTGGTCTACGCCAATCTTCTGCCTGAAGGAGATTTCTGAAAAAAGAAATAGCCTCTTTGGAAATAAGATGTTTGTCTTCGATGCGCACCCCATTCACCAACAAGCTATTGATCTTGTTAACTCTAGCCCGAGCGTTGGCCATACTATGAAAATATTTGGTATTTTTGTCGCATTCCTTTATGCATTTACTTCTAGATTTCTGCATCCAAGAGATCTCATCTTCGATCACCCTGGCTGAGTAATCTTGGAGTTGCTGAGCTCTTCTGGACCAGGTTGCACTATCGATCGGAATGTCTTCAGCCACAGTATCTATAGACTGGATTTCAGCCATGAAAGCATCTGTTTCTTCTTGCCTTCTACGAAGATCAACCTTCTTCCACCCTTTTATCTTCTCCTTCAGCATATTCAGCTTTTTACTTAATCTGTACCCTGCATAGCCATCAACCTTAAAACCTTTCCACCAATCCATAATGAGCTGCTGAAATCCTTCAATCTTTAGCCATGATATATCAAATCTGAACGGTTTCGGGCCCCAATTTTCCTCCTCCATTGAAAGAATAAGCGGACCGTGATCAGATGTGGGACAAGGCAGAGCAGATTGCGAGAGCATAGGGAATGCATCGATCCAATCACTAACCAACCGCGCAAGAGTCGGATTCGATCTCTGATTAGACTAGGTAAATCTTGAACCGCTCAGGGGGAGATCTACCAATTCTTGGTTGTCGATCCAGCGAGAGAAGTAATGCATTGTTGAAGAGACTGCTATCATTGGATTTCTCCTCCGCATATCGCGTAACGTTAAAATTGCCTCCGATGCACCAGGGACCATTGAATATTTGTCTAACTGCATTCAATTCATCCCAAAAAGCAATTCGTCTATCTTCCTGGTTGGGACCGTAAACCGAAGAAATAAGACAACTAAAATCAGAACTAACCTGTTTGAGAACAACCGAGGCCGAGAAGACTCCAATCCAACTACGCTCCATGGACCATAGAGACGAATTCCAGGCTAACAAGATACCGCCCACACTTCCTATTGCATTTAATGTCACCCACTTTGCGTCTGCCTCCTTCCAAGGAGAGCCCATGAGTTTGATATTGAATTCCTGAACCTTGGTTTCCTGAAGGCAGATGATTTCTGCTTTACTTCTGTCGTTGATATCTGTTATCAGACTTCTCTTCTTCTTTGAACCCACCCCTCTAACATTACATGAAAGAACAATCATCTAAGAACTACCCAACATGATTTCCTTTCTGTAAAAGGGACTGGATTGAAGACTTTGTAATTCTCTGTTCTTACCTGACTTGGGAGACTGAATTTTGGGTGATTTAGATCTTTATAGGGGACGACTGTGAGACTCAATGCAATGAAATAATGCAATGAAATCTTCCGGATGGTCTCCAAACGAAAGGGTTAAGGATCGACCGACGTGGCCCATGGTGTCCCTAATCCACCGTTTTGTCTGGATAGTATCAACTAATTTTGCCCTCTGCACTGCGATATACTTCTTTGGCATATCATCATCTCCCGAAGTTTGTGATAGGCTCCCCATTTTGATTTGAAGAGGCTCTGCTTCGATGATACCTTCCCCATCTTCTTCCTGGAAAAGAGTTGAGAGCGCTGAATCTGACATTATCTTTGATTGGGAAACAGAGTGGGGCGAAGAACAACTCAAAGAATTGGCACGATGTGAGGATGAAAAAGGAGACTCAGAGTTGGAATTGAAGAGATCTCCACCTTCCAGAGCTAGAGAATGAGGAGGGAAATCTGGCCCGCAACTAGAATCAGAATCCTTGGTATCGTTTGCAACTAGACGATCGTCCCTTTGATGAATGGAAGGGAGCTGAGACGGAAACTTCCTATGGAGGAAGTTGGATGCTACAGAGGTAGCTTCCGAGTGCAGAGGTTTGGGGATAATACATCGTTTGGAGCTTGGGTCTCACCGAGGAAAGAGGTTGAGATTCAAGGACAGTTGGTTCGGAACATCCGGATCACCCGTCCTAGTCGGAATAGAGGACCCGAGCCTACAAAGAGTCGCCCGAGCCTCCCGATGGTCACCAACTGTCTCTAAGGGGCTAGAGCTATCGACAGGTGTCCCTGAGATATGGCTGGGGGTAGGGATCCTTGGGATTTGAGCACAATCGACGTTTGAATCGTTTTCCACCGTTCATCTGTGCGAAGGAGAAGGAGCTCTACCCACGATGGCTTGACACGTATCGCCTAATAAAGCACTTCTAATGTCATTCTGCCCGTTCTGTCCTCTTCGATATGCGCCTTCCACGTATCGAGAGCTTTCAATAGGATGAGAACAACTGTCGATTGGTAAGATTGTTAGTCCTGCAGAACACGAAAACTATTTATCTATATGCGGAGGTGAACCTATGGAGCACCGAAGGCGTGCTCCTTCTTCTTCCCCGACTGTCCTAGGTACAAATGACGAAGGGATTGACTCTCTTGACCTCCAAAGGTCTCCCCATCTTCGGATCGGGTCGTTTTTGGCATCCTGCTGGATAGGTAGGATCACCTTCCTATCATCAACCGAAACTTGGATGTAGGACGGTAATGGCTCGCCCTTCCTCCTACGAACTCTAACTTTGATTATTCCCGTCTCCTCACCTAGCTTCGTTTTGGGATCCAACTCAATGAAATTTCCCAGATGAGACGCGATAGAGAGAAAGAAATCTTCGTACCATAATTCCAAAGGGATCGACCAAATTAGAATCCAGACATCTTCGAACCCAAACATAAAAATTTCTTCCCATCTCTTGATGGAGATAACCGGACTGTCTTTATGTAGCACGCCTGCCATTATTAGAAGGTCTGTGTTATACTCTGGACTCATCTTTATCCACAAGTCATTGAATCCGATAGGTTTGATTGTGTAGCAGGTTGCTGGAGCACTACAACACTCATTGAGCCACCGCCTAACTTGTGCTATGGAAGCACCCTCTTTGGTGATTACTACCACCAAATCCTATAGGGCTTTTTTTTTTTTTTGATTTTTCAAATGCTAATGGATTAACGAAGATGTCTCTGTCATCGTTATTTGCTACCTTCTCTGCTTCCCTAACCTTTTCCCATTATCTTCACTATTTGGGTCCACCTCTTGTGGAGAAAGACCCTCTCTATTATTGAGGAGAATCTCTTTAAAGGAGATTGAACCCTATTGAAATGTTCTTCTAGAGTTGATATTCCCATAAGACGTCTGAGTCGGTTTAGGCTTACAAGGCCTTCCTCCTGGTTTTACCCTGAGTTCCGGTCCGAATCTCGTTCTTTGGACTCGCATTTTAACACCCTCAAAACTCTCACCATTGAGGGTTTGAATTGCCTTCTGAAGCTCGCTCTCGAAGCTTATTCTAACCACCGCGAAACCCCTATAGGATCCATTTGCTTTGTTCCTTGGCATAACTACATCCATCACAATACCAGCCCTTCCAAACACTCTGGCAAAGTTAATGGATAGCCACCCTGCTGGATATCCCTTGACGAACAGGGTTGGGTAACTTGCCACATCCCTGTTACTCTTCCTGGGTAAGATCTCTTTCTTGTGTTTCTTTGAAACTAAGACCCAATCTTCCCCTCCGTCTCGTCGGTTTGAATTAACAGTCGCTACCTTCTTTGTCGCGCTGGTTATGCTCGGTCCCCCCTTTTCCGTGGTCTCCTTTGCTCCTCTACTGTGTTTAGATGCTGCTTTTGCTTCCGCTTCCGCGTCTGCTTCCGTCTCTACTTCCGTCATTTCCTTAAGCTTCTACTTCCGCTTCTGCTTCCATTTCAAAAGTTTCACAAAAATTCGGATTTTCATTAGGGTTTTGTATTCATAGATGGATATTTAGGAATGAGGTTTTTAGAGATTCAAATGATCTAGGAATTAGGAAGTTTTGGAGGAAAATCAAAGAGAGAAAATCCCAAATGGGGGCCCACACGTGTCCAGGTAAAGGAGAAGAAAGAGGGGGATCATTGAGTGGCATTTTGATGGGTTTAGAAGGTTGTAATGGAAAGGGGAAAGAAGAAGACAAGAGAAGAAGACGAATACTTTTTGAAGAAGACAAAAGAAGGATGTACCTTGGGGAATCTACCACCAAACAAGCTTCTACCCTTTCACGATTTAATTGGAAGGGAGGGTTTCTCACAAACCCTAAAACATAAGGAGGAAAATTCCTTCACACAAGAGAACTCTCTGTTTTTCTTTCTTTTCAATAACGCCACTAGAGTTGGACCTCCACCCCAACCACCATGCTTTTATAATTAAAAATTCGGGATAATTACAACTATGCCACACTCACTTAAGTGAAATGACCCATCATTCAAAATAAGAAAACTAAAACACTTATTATCAGTCTTAATCATCAAATAAATCATGAAAATAACAAAAAATCATAAAGGAAGCAAGATTAGAGTCCAAGGGCTCAAATTTGGAAGATCAGGCGGCCTGATGGCTTGATCGACAAGATCCAACGGTTGGATCGACACGAAATAAAAATCATATGACTAAAATGGTCTCCTAAGCAGCCCATCTAGAACTCGTCTTCCCGATGCACGCCCAATGCATGTGGGGTCTTCAAAATGGCCTGGAGGGCCCCATCTAGAACTCGTCTCTTATCCACAAAGAAAGCCACGCTGATGTGGGTGGTCATCTTCATCTTTGGTACTCCCGAGGAGTGTTCGAAGTATCAATATTACTACAAGTTTTGCTGGCCAGGGATATGGAAACAATATCGATGTTGCCGATAATATCGCTGATAACCGGAAATGCAGGGAAATATGGGAAAAACGGTGGAATTTTTAGCGAAACTTCAGGAGATGTTAAAATGGACAGATTTGCATATTTAGAAATTAAAATAAAATAAAATAAAAAAGAATGCATACATAACAAGTTTTCATTTAATGGGGCCTTAAAAGCATGTGTTGTTGTAAGAAATCAGTCCAATCATCCCATCCAGCCTATTTAACCATCCAAACATCCATCGATATTGCAAAATACCAACAACACGTGATATTTCACCAAAAAATCATTAACAATTGGAAAGGAAACGAAAGATTGTGTTCTCAATATCGCGCATGCGCGATATCGATAATATCGAGATATTATCAATGACAAATTGAACACTACATACAACCATATGCCCATGAAAAAAAATTTGAAACAAAAATTTACTATTGAAATATCGTCGATACACTTATGATACAATCACTACCTAGATTTTACATAGTTGAAAATATTGGCGATACATTGGCTATATTGATGCATTGTCAATGCGAGCAACACCTAGAATTTACATAGTTGAAAATATTGGTGATTACATTAGCGATATTGATATGTTGACAATACCTAGCGATACATTGCTAATACTTGGAGTTTCTGATACTACCGGCATTATCGGTATTGCTACCAGTGTTATCGGTATCACTGAGTTGGAGATAAAGATAATATTGGAGATATTTCGATAATATCGGAGATAATTCGAACACTGCACCCGAGTAAGTCCTCTGATGTCCCCATCAGTCCACTTGCATAACAAGTTGAATTTATTGGGTGTTTTGGTTAGTCCTTAGTTGGAAAGCTAGTTTTGGGAGTGGGTGGTGGAACAAAGACTAAAACAGGACATATGAATGTCATAAAATCGATTTGGCTTCATGTCGGTGAGATCGACAATTATAGGTATGTTTCCATTTACACAGTTCATGGTAAGTTATAAAGAAGTGGAAGCATCTAAACATGGTTTTATAGATATGGGGAGAGTATAAAATAAAGTGCCTAAGGTGGTTAAGTTGTGGGTTATTCTTAGGAGGATATATCAAACATCATTAAAAGACGTGTATGTTACAAGAGTGAGATAGGTTTGTGGCGAGGCAAATGAGTTCGCTCTAGAAACGTGTCTTCATTAGGGGATAGGGGTAGGCATTAAGCCCTTACAATTTCTACTTGTTACAGAAGAATTAACCGCTGATGTCATGGATTTGGTCCCTTGGAGTATGTTGTTTGCAAAGAACAGTTTGGTGGTTAAGAAGACGATGGAAATAGTACTAAAATACATGTTTGCGGGGAATGGCTCTAGAGTCTAGAGGCTAAAAAATTAGCTGAAGTGGAGTATTTGAAATGAACCTTTAGTCGGCATAGTTATAGAAGTGTGGCTTCGGTTAAAAACTTAAAACTGATGGTCAAAAGATCGTCAGATTGAATCAATAAAAACAAGTGTTTCATCAAATCTCTTGGACATGGAAATTCTTGTACAGTCAAAAAGGGGATCGATGTGTTGCAATAGATAGAGATGCATTCATCAAAAGATGGCTGAGGCACATGGAAAGTTAGCGCGAGGAGGAAGAATAGAGATTCCCGAGTCCCACTCTCCAGTTTCATGGCTTGATTTGATCTAGCGTGGATGGAAGGTGATGTACCTCTATCTTCAAGGAGTATGGAAAAATTCAAAAGCTAGTTATTCATTGCTACAGGACAACTGGAGCCCTTCATAGATTTGCTTTTGTGTGGTTCTGGTATCTAGATGAAACAAAATGCAATTACCGTGCTTGGTAGGAAGAAACAAAAATTCATGTATTCAATTTGAAAGATAGATTTACGGAGTGTTGTGCCCCAGATGTCCTTCTCTTACAGGCGAGTTTCTACTGTTCAGATTCGACCAATTGTTTTTCCAGCTTGTTTCAGGGAGGATATGGAGCTTTTGGTACTACTATTTATAAGACATTCAATTAAGACTTGTTTTGCGTGTTTATTTGTTTGAATGTTGTTCTTTTCTGGAACATTGATCTGGTAGGCTTGTATTGCGCCCATCCTAGTTCCAGTCATGAGTCATGATCCATTCAGTGCATATTCTGATGTATTCTTTCTCTGGGAAACAGATGAATTGCGCACACCTAGAGAATTGTCTGCATGAAGCAAGAGAAGAAGCTCATACCAATCTCTGCGCTGCTGATCGGAGGGCGTCTGAATATAGTGCACTGCGTACTTCTGCCGTGAAGATGCGTGGGATGTTTGAAAGACTTCGCGGCTGCATTAATGCTTCGCCTGGACCAGCTGGTTTTGCTGACTCATTGCACTCTTTAGCTCTTTCTTTGGCCAGGTATGCACTGTTAAGCTGAATGGCATATTTCGGTACTCTTGCAAGCTGTCTTTGGTATGTGATTCCGATCTTGATGATTGTGGGCTCAGTTTCAATCATCTTTCATTTTGAGATTCAGAGGCAATCTAGTTATGGTGAGGGAAAGGAGAGATTTGAATCTCTCTCTCTCTCTCTCTCTCTCTCTCTCTCTCCTTGAAAATTGACTACTACAGTTAGCCTCAGAAAGATACAAAAAAGCCCAAAAATGATCAATAACGGTGCTTGTCACCTCACGAAGAATGAAAGATGGCTTAGTCAACAGGAAAAAAAAGCTCTCTCTCTCTCTCTCTTCATCATCATCATCTTTTTTTCCTTGAAAATTGACTACTTCAGTAAGCCTCAGAAAGATACAAAAAAGCCCAAAAATGATCAATAACGGTGCTTGTCACCCCATGAAGAATGAAAGATGGCTTAGTCAACAGGGAAAAAAGCAAAAAAAAAACCGAAGCAACAACTCAAGAAACCATGCACCATAGACCAAGCCCAAGACAGGAATCATTATGAAATAACTGATTCCCAATATCTAACCAGCCCTGCATATGATAAACCGGTGAACTCCTGCAGAACTAGCACCCATTGAACTCTAACGATGCCCCTTGACCTTCAAATATTAAAGCATCTCTCCCTAAATACTCCATTATATGCCAGAAGGCAACATTTTCCCAATGATTTTCCCTGATCTGAAAATGGGTTAGCAGGCCATTCTGCAGTATAGCTCAAAGACCAAACTATTTAACACCCAATGCACACCAAAGAGCTGTCAGACAGATTCCCAGGCTGCACTTGCAACCCCAGAGTGCAGAAACAGATGATCACCAGACTCCTCTGCCTTCCTACACATTGAATGCATATTTGGGATTGCAATACCCCACTTTTTAAATTATCGATGGTGACAATCTTATTTGCTTGGGACTGCCTAAGCAAACACCTTGCACTCTAGGAAGAATGGGAACTTTCCACACGTAAACACAGGGATGAATGCCTCCACCTGATTCACATAGCTTAGACATAAATGATTCAGAGGAAAAAAAACTAACCCTGAAGGCCACTTCCAAACCCTCCGGTCCTCACTTGAAGGATCGATTCTGGCTTCGTGAAGGACCTCCAAAAGGGCAAAGAAGTCCCTTGTTGCATCAGCCCTCAGGTTACAACTGAGTCTGACATTCCAGTTCACCGAACCCCCAACCATTTCGTGCAACTCGTTGATAAAGGCCTCTTCGTGCAGCCATAGAGAACGAAATTAACTGTCTCCAGACAACGATTTCCAATCCATACATCTTTCCAGAACCAAATGCTACCCGTCATGAACTTTCTGTCTAAAGCACGCAGCCCACTTTGCTTGCAATATAGTGGCCATCCCCCTTATATAAAAATAACTATTTATTGCTACATTATAAACATTTTCTAGTTTTTGCAGTTTGCGATTAGATTTCAGTATTCAAGTTGGGAATTAATCACCATCCTTTCCCCTCTAACCACTGTTTCTAAAGATGCATCATATGGTACTGATGCATGAGGATGTGAAAAGTGCTCTGATGCACCACTCCATACCCGTGGGGCCCATGATTCATTGATCCAGAATGCCAATCTATTAAATGAGGGTTGTCATAAAAGCCTCCAATATTGGAATATCACTGGACTGTAAATGGATGATTGATTCAACAGTTTGGTCGGAAAATGACATTAGCCTTTATAAGTATTATTCTGTATGCTCTAGCCCTCTAGCCTTCAAAGGTGAAGGCCACTGATACCCTCCCATTTACTGTGAAAATTGTTCATAGGCTGGTCCCGTTGATTGATGGGAGATACATAAAGTTATCCCATTGGATTATCCTGTCTCAGTGGGCCCATATTGTGGACATAGGTTGTGATTACCAATTTTCATTTGGGTGGCCAAGATAATCTGATAGGGAAGGTATGAGGTGTGGTCCATTCGATGAAGTACCAAAAGGTGGGTCCCACTATGCTATTGCTTGGTCAGCACAAAAAAAAGGGAAAGAAAAAGAAAAGAAAAGAAAATTTGCTTCTTTCATTGGGCACCATATGATACCTTTACTGTATCTGATTTACTATTTCCTGAATTTCTACACTTTTGGGATACCCTTGTCCTGGAATTTTTTGGGAATGTCTCTGCTCCCAAATCTTTGGACATTGGACTCTCTGGGACTTCCAGGTTGTTTTTTTTCCCAATGGGAATGCTTTATAAGAGCTTGTGTTTAGCAGTTGAAATCAACTTAAATCATGTGATGGATTTATAAATGTTTTTAGTCTTGGCTATTCCTTCTCTTGTTTGCCACATTACACAGTCTCATTGGAACTAATGGCTGGTAGACTGGATTTCTCTCCAATCATGTTATGCATTTTGTATGGCTTTGAGGGGGCGACCTCTGCATTGTTGATGACTCTCTCTCTCTCTCTCTCTCTCTCTCTTATAAAATTTTTTTTTCCCTTTTTTGTTTTCTTTCCAGCCCCCTTAATGACAATGAAGACGATGGTACTGTGGAGTTCCGGGCATGTGTCAAGGTCCTTGCAGAAAGAGTTGGTTTGCTGTCGCAGCAGCGTGCTCGTCTCATTAAGGAACTTGAGGAGAAGAAGGAGCTCGTTCAAAGCTTATACACGAAGCATCAACTCGAGAAACAGGTTAGTTTTCTGGTATTTGTGGCTAAATAAATAGAATGGAGATATATATATCATGTTGGTTGCACACCCGCTTCTTTCTACTTTTTGGTAATACAATAGTAAAAGGTCTTCCAATTGTATTATAAGAGGTAGAAAGAAAGCGTGTCTATCAGTAAGGGTGTGTGTAGTGTAAACACTGGGTCACATCATAGAAACACGAGCATGCTCTCATTATATAGGCTTGTAGTTTACTAGTTCACAGTAGGGCTGCAACTTTTGTTTGGGTTGATGCGAAGCCGATTGCCCCAACCTTAGTTCTGGTCAGGTTGGGTTTAGGTTGGAAAATGCCAAACTGATTCGAAATCAGGTTAGGTTTGGGTTGAGCGAACTCGGGTTGGGTTGGGTCGAGCATAGAGGAATTCAGGTTGGGCACTAGGGTTGAATTCAGGTTGGGTTGTAGGCTAGGTCCTCTTGATGTTGGGTTGGATGGAGAACAAAGATGATAGGTTGAAAACTGTCCACTGGTTGAATGCTAAACTAGTGATCCAACCAGTTGAATGTGAGCATTTCTCATAATAATAATAAAAGATATAGGATAGCCTTCTTCCATTAATTTGGGGTTGGCTTGGCAAAAGTTTTATGATTAGCTGCCTGCTAAACACCAACCATCCTCTTTCACCTAGGACCAGCCATGGTAGAGGTTCACATTGATACCACTGACATACCAACACGGCCGTGCGATGACTCATCGGAGTTGGATGCAACTTGTTTGAGTCGACTCGGACTTTTTTTTTTTTTAATTCCGATCGTGTTCAGCATCTCAAGTCAGCATGGTAGATATTTGTGACATGACATGGGAGCAAGTGAGTCGGTCCAAGTTGCCGAGTCTTAAAACCATGTATGTATCCTAACAGATAATTTAACTCTTTTTTTTTTTTTTTTTTGGGTCAAATGATCTACGTTGTGGTGGGTCCATGTGATGCATGTCTTGGATATCAACATGTGACAAACCTGGCATGTGTGACCGACTGCATGGAGGTGGGTGTGTGTGTGTGTGTGCATCACAAAACTCCAGAACTAAATTCATATTCTCATGTGGTTGTTTCCCCTAGCTAGCACTTGGAATCACCTGATCTTGGACCCAAGGCATTCATACTATCCTCAGCTCTTCATTTTGTACGACCGAGGACCATCTTTTGGTGATCCACTCTGTTGTTCTGATGGTCCCTATTGTGGATGGACCCTGCCAAATATCTCCCAGATACTTGGCTAATCCAACCTTTTGGCCTCTTTTCATTTCAGTGTGAACCATTGCTGACTTTATTTTCTTGATTCTTCCATCAAGAAGATTTTTGGGGCATGGCCCATCCACCGTGGGTCCATCAGGCAAGACCAATATCAATGGGTCTGGATCACCAAAGCCTGGGGCCCCAGTTATGCAGGATATGGATACTATATTCACATAATATGACTCTCTGTGGCCCCCATTAACGAACCAATGATCCCTTGACAGGCGAACAAGGAGAAGATTTCATTCGGACATCTCGAGGTCCACGAGCTCGCAGCCTTCGTCCTCAACTCTGCTGGCCACTACGAAGCAATCAACCGGAACTGTTCGAACTACTACCTGTCTGCAGAATCAGTTGCCCTTTTCACAGAACACAGTCCCAGTAGACCCAGTTACATAATCGGGCAGATTGTGCACATAGAACGGAGGACCGTGAGGGCCCCAGCACCCATCCGGTCCAATCAAGGTGATCAAGTGAATCTGCTGAGTGCCTCCAATGTGGGTGGCAGCCGCTTGGGTCCTGGGCCGGGCTCCTCTTCGAACCCGTATGATCTGCCCATTGGACGTGAATATTTCGTCGTAACAGTAGCAATGCTACCTGACACCATTCATTCCCCAGCTTCCTGATCCTGCTGTGGGCAGACATGATGGAAGAATCTCAACTGTACATATATAAATATGGACTTTGGTGGAGTTAACTTTCTTTGTACAGCTAATCTTAACTCTTCAGTTTCGTTTGTATATGAACCCATCCTTATGTAATTAGATGTGAATATCATCCATCAGCTCTTTAGATGGTTTGTGGGGCCCACCACCACTCATCAATGGTTCAAAGGAGAGATTCTCCCAAGTGACTTGATATCTATACAGACTGCTGTTTTTTGGTTATGGCAACTCTTTCATGTGTTTGACATTTAGGTACATGCTCGTTTGGACATCCATGAAATCCATGGCGGGTATGGTTCTTCGATGATGTTTGGAGCCATAGGAATTTCAGGAAATGAATCTATTACTATGCATGGTTTATGCCTTCTCTTCTGCAGATTGTGATTGGCAATGATCCTGGCGCCGATTGGGTGGAGAAGCTTCCCAAGGGGGATATCTGCCTGTGGCGAAATGCTCAGGTATGTGCTCGTTTGGATAACTGTGAAACTGATGTTGGTTTGTATTTTGTGTTCAAATGGGGTAAGGTTGTGTTCTGGTCCATGTTTGGGGGTCATAGGAATTTCGTGAAATAAATGCCTTCTCATCTTCAGATTGATTGGGCACAAATCGGCGCCGCTTAACTATCGGGTGGTGAAACTCCCTGCCCAGATTTTTGGGCGGGTCTAGTTTGCTTTAAAAAATCAGACGTTGGAGGTGCAATTTTCAAAATCAAATGTAGCTGATGAGATTGGCATGCATATCTGTTGATTTCGACTGTCTGATTGTTGGTACTGATGGTAAGTTTATAATAATTGTCTATTAATACGACTTGTTTTCAGACTGTTGATACGATGGTCCACCTACGGTTGTGAGAACTCTCTCAATAGTGAAGTTTTGGGCGCTAATCCAAGTGATATTTGAGATATTAATAGGGATTTGTATGGCTGGAATGGGGCCGGTGTGGGGGCACCTATATCCATACAAGCTAATGGGTATTGCACCTATACTCTCGTTGGGCCTAAAATGCATTTTGGTTGAATGCCTGTCTTGTTGTTCTTATGATATGATTTGGAAGTTTCGAAAAGTTTAGGAAGAAAAAATAAAATCGAAAAGTTTTGAAAAGTATTGTGATCTACATCAAAATACTTGTTTTTTTTTTAAATAAAAATTTGAAGAGATCTTTTCATTAAATTCCTTTCTACGTGGAATCAAATAGTAAAGACAATTATAGGCATAACTGAAAGGGAACAAACTGCTGTGAAGACCGGACGGAATGCGATCGACAACTGGAAAAGGTGATGGTAGCAGAGGAAGAGTAAAGGCTGGTACAACAGCATCTGATGGAGAAGAAGAAAATGGCGATTCGGACTCTCCTGGTAAGTGGTACCTGTGATTGGAAGCTAGTATCGAATAAACACTATAACTAGAATAAACACTATAACTAGAGGATGACAGTGGTTAAAGAGAGAGAGGAACTCCTATCCTACCCTATATGTCAGGGGGTATCCAACGGGATGGCTCCCTATTAATATTTCGAGGGTTTTTGGGCGAGCGGGAGCAGTTATGGACGTTGTAATGCCCCGTGACTAGAGTACTGGCTCATACCGAGGCTTCGCCCTGGTTCGTATGAGTTTGGAAACGGAGCTGGCAAGGGCGGTTGAAATGCTCCATGGTCAGCGGTTTGGGGGAATCCCGCTCTTAGTCTAGCGGGCCAGATTCGGGCCCTTATACAGAGATCAAAAGAGGCATGGTTCTGTACGGGAACCCCATAAGGAGAATTCTAATATCCCTCTAACCTCCAAAGCTGTGAGATCAGACGGGCTTTCATTCAGGGATGCCCTCCTCCGTAGGGACCCAATTCCTAAAGAAAAGCCCCTCACCCCCCAACAATGGAAGCGGAAACTAGTGTTTCTAATGGACCAACTCGAGAGGAAGCTAAGTACGTTCAGCTTGACTCCAGCATCACCGTCAACCAGGAATCATTCAACAAAACCAGAGCCGAGTTGGCTACGTCAGTGGTCATCACAACCAAAGAGGGAGCCTCTCTATCGCAAGTTCGGGAATGGATTTCTGAATGCACTGGATTCAGTCCACGCAACTATATCATCAAGCCTTTGGGCTACAATGAGCTTTGGGTTAAAGTTTGCCGCGGTCTCAACCATGAGATGCTAACAATGGCAGGCCACCTCCATACTCATGGGCCAGTCGTTAAGTTTATGATGTGGGATGAATTTTTCATTTTTGGGAAGGACAATATATGGGTTCTCATTTGGGATATTTCGCTGGAATGCTGGTACGATGAATTCCTCGTTTCTACAACCTCCTGTTTGGGATTCCTTGAAATGGACTCCAAAACGAAATCCGGTGATGAGTTAGGAGTTATTAGGGCGCAAGTAAGAAGAAAGAAGGGTTCTCCTTTGCCCTCCCACCTTCAGATGAAGATTGACATCGGATCATCATGACAGAGATTGAACTGTTTGGAATTCTGACTTCATAACCAAATCCGAGAGGTATATTGCATATATATATATACACTTAGGATATTGTAGGTTACAAGAGATTTGAATTTATAAACAAAGAGGGAAATAACAACCTAATAACAATCCTAACAAACATTTGATTTGAAATTTAAAATACAAAAGCGACTGTAGATCAGGTTTGTTAAGGTTGTTGGAGAAGATCAAGGGATTTGACTGTCTTTATCAGTGATCTCAGTCAAAGTTACAAATATTTTCTGCTTAACATCCCCCTGCAAGCTGGAGGGGGGGAGATACACCTGCAGCTTGTCTCTAAGAAGACAAAACCGAGCTGAACTTAACCCCTTGGTGAACACATCAACAAACTGGTCTTGTGTGGAAAGGAATTGAATGAAAATGTCCTTGTTAGCAATCTTCTCCCGAATGAAATGAAAATCCACCTTAACGTGCTTAGTTCTGGCGTGAAAAACAGGATTGGAAGCCAAGGCTAAAGCACCAATATTATCATACCAGAGAATATGGGGAGCAGCAAGTGGAATGCAAAGAGCCTGCAGGAGGATCCGTATCCAATACAACTCAGCAGTGGCAAAGGCAAGAGCTCGATACTCAACTTCATTACTGGACCGAACCACCACAGGTTGTTTCTTAGCTGACCAAGACACCAAGCATGAGCTAAGGAAAATACCATAGCTTGTAGTCGATCGACGATCATCAGGATTCCCTGCCCGGTCAGAATCACAAAAGGCCTGAAGAGACAGAGGACCTTTTGTGTACCATAAGCCATGATGAATAGTCCCCTTAAGTTATCTTAGTACTCTTTTGGCTGCAGACCAATGAGAGGAAGTGAGACAGTGCATAAATTGGTAGAGTTGGTTGACAGAGAATAAGATGTCTGGACGGGTGAGGGTGCAACATTGAAATGCCCCAACCGTTTGCTTATATTCTGTCACTTGATCAGCAGTAAGTGACTCACCACTAGTAAGAGACAGCCGAAGTCCTGATAAAAATGGTGAGGGAAAAGGTTTAGCTCCTGCCATTTTAGTGCGATGGAGAAGATCATTAATATATTTAGTCTGCCTCAAGTGTAAACCAAAAGAGTCCCTGCGAGCTTGAATGCCAAGAAAGAAATTCAAGTCACCAAGGTTTTTCATCTTAAACTGAAGCTGGAGCTGACTAATAAGGGAAGAAATCATGGCCTGATGTGTCCCGGTCACTAAGATGTCATCAACATAAATGAGAAAGAACAAATGAACATCATCTTTGTGATAAACAAACAAAGAGGAATCCACAATGGATGAGGTAAAACCAAACTCCAAGAGTGACTGGGACGGCTTCATAAACTAGGCCCGAGGAGCCTGTTTCAGGCCATAAACCGATTTCTTAAGTCTGCAGACATAATCAGGAAATTCTGAGTCAGTAAAACCTCTCGGCTGCTCCATATATACTTCCTTCTGTAACACTCCATGTAAGAAAGCATTAAAAACATCCAGCTGAGTGATAGTCCAGTCAAATTGAATGGCAAGAGTAAGAACAATCCGAATAGTTGCAGGCTTGATGACTAGACTAAAAGTCTCAGTATAGTCTATGCCACTCTCTTGTTGATAGCCAATAGCTACCAGCCTTGCCTTAAATCGAACAACCTCACCTGTTGAGGTTTGTTTCACCTTGTAAACTCACTTGTTATCAATAACAGTATGGTCAACAGGTCTGGGACAGAGAACCCAAGTTTTATTGGCCATCAAAACATCATACTCCTCTTGCATGGCATGACACCAAGCCGGATCAAGAGATGCTTGTTTGTAAGAACTAGGATTAAGAGGTACCATAATACTGGTTAAAGCAATAAGTGGGTGTTTAGTGGAGTGGAAAGAGGTGAAATTAGGGAACTCACGGGTTCTGAGGGTGCCTGTTTGGGATATAATAGTCATAAGATGCAATTTTGGAAGTTGAGTGTTTATAGGAGGCGAGGAAGGCATGGTAGGTGCAGGGGTAGCTGAAATGGACAATGGAATAGATTGAGATGGAGGGTCAGAAGTGGATATATTGGTAGGAGGAGAATCTGATTTGGTAGAGAAAGGTGTTTCAGTGACTGTAGGAGAAGGATTACGATGAGAAAAAATAGGAGGAGAATGAGATAAATTAAAATTTGAAATAAAAGGAATGGGAGGAGTTGTACCTATCGAGGAAGACATGCTGTTAGAGGTAGAGATGGATTGCACTTCTTCAGCTGCAGGAAACTTAGATTCATTAAACACAACATGCCGAGACACATATATCCTGTGAGAAGAAGGATCAAGACACCTGTACCCTTTTTTATTGGAGTTGTAACCTAGAAAAATACACCTCTTAGTTTTAAACATCAGTTTGTTAGAGGAGTAAGGCCGTAGGAGAGGATAACATGCATAGCCAAAAGATCGCAAGACTGAAAATCAGGATTAGTACCAAACAACTTAGAATAAGGAGTTTGATTATCAAGAATAGTTGTAGGTAGCCGATTAATGAGAAAAATGGCTGTAAGAAAAGCATTAACCCAATAAGTAGTAGATAAGTGAGATTGAGCCAACAAAGATAACCCCATTTCTGTGACGTGTTTATGTTTTCTCTCGGCCACTCCATTCTGTTGAGGTGTGTGTGGATAGGTGACTATATGATGGATCCCATTATTTTGAAGGAACAATTGAAAGTGTTTGGACATTATTCCCCACCTCCATCAGTTTGAAGTTGCTTAATTTTGCAGGACAATTGATTCTCAATTAGAAGTTTAAATTTACCAAAGCAAACATACACATCTGATTTGTTATGAATAGGATAAAGCCAATAATAACGAGAAAAATCATCAATAAATATAACATAATAACGACAACCACCAAGAGATTTGGTGGAACAAGACCACACATCAAAATAGTGAGTTCCAGTGAGTATAAAGAAGCAATGGTTATCTAGACAAAATTGATTGATGGAAAGTAAATTTGCACAAGCTTGAGGACAATGAAGAACACGATCTAGTTTAAGTTTGGATGTAGGAGTGTGAAAAGTGGTAGAACCAGTGTTATGGATACTCAAACCTTATCCATTACCAACAACAACATTCTCCTGACCAGTGTAAGGTTGATGAAGTGTCATCTGCTCAAGATTGGCCGTGATGTGCTAATTAGCTCCACTGTCAGCAAACTAGGTCTCTTCACCTTCTTGTGTGGCATTAGAGTGTGCAACAATTACAGCCAGTTGAGCTGGAGGCTGTCGGCCTTGGTAAGCATAGTCCATGCGGTGGAAGCAGTCAAGAGCTCTATGATTAGACTTGCCATAGATCTGACAGGGTGATTTGGTGGTGCTGAATGGCTGCCACTGCTGTTGGTTGGACTGTTTAGGAAGAGCTGGAGAGTGGTAAGGTGTTTGCAATTAGAGCTGATTTGATTTTCAGGATATTTGGGCTTGCAGTTAAATGTTTGAGTGAAGTTTTGGTGCTGAGAATTTTGGTTGGAGCGTGGAGGAAAGTTGTTCTGTTAGGAATTTTGATACTGAGGTTTTTGGGCAAAGAAGGTAAAGTTATTGGTGTCAGGTGAAATGGTTTTGAGTTGGTGCTCAAGTAAGAGTTCATTGGATAGCAGTTCAACTTGAAAATCTTCAAAAGAGACAGTTCTATCTCGGGAAGCAATAGAAAGAGATGTGATAAAAGGAAGGAAAAAAAGGATTCAAAGTAGAAACAATATAATTAATCAGATCATCATCATCAATGTGTTTCCCGACTGCACCAAGTTCTGCTACAATCTCCTTTGCATCATCTAGATAGGTGGAGCAGTTTTTAGAGCCTTGAGATAGGGACTGAAGTCTTCTCTTCAGATGGTCAATCCGAGATTTGGACTGAGAGGCAAACTTGTTAGATAAAGTAGTCCAAGCAGCTTTTGCAGAAGTGATGCCATAAACTGAGGGCGCTACCTTATGAGAAAGAGTGACATTAATCCAACCAAGAACAAACTGATCCTTTTTGTCCCATAAAAGAAAAGCTGGATTGAGATTAGAGGTCTGTCTTCCCTGATCATCTGAGAGGAACTTAGTTGGGCACGGTTCTAAACCATCCACGATGCCCATCAAATCATTACTTTTGAGTACAGAAACAATTTGTGATAACCACATGAGATAATTCTCCCCATCAAACTTAGCCGAAACAAGTTGACTAAGGTTAGGAGCAACAAAAGCAACAACATGAGAGTTTGAAGAAGAGGAAGCCATGATGATAGGATAGGAGAAAATATATGGATCAGACGTGAGTCAAGCGCTTTGATACCATGACAAAGATTAAATTGTTTGGAATTCTGGCTTTATAACCAGATCCGAGAGGTATATTGCATATATATACACTTAGGATATTGTAGGTTACAAGAGATTTGAATTTACAAACAAAGAGGGAAATAACAACTAATAACAACCCTAACAAATATTTGATTTGAAATTTAAAATACAAAAGACTGTAGATCAGGTTTGTTAAGGTTGTTGGAGAAGATCAAGGGATTTGACTGTCTTTATCAGTGATCTCAGTCAAAGTTACGGATGTTTTCTACTTAACATATTAATCTTCCGGTCATTAAGGAGATGTTGGGTGCAGTTTATCCCAAGTGGGGTGACATTTGGAGAGAGAAGGAACCTGATCCTTCGATTCCGGCCGCGGCACCGGAGAAGACGACAAATGATGGAGTATGACTTCCATACTCCAGCGGAGTATCATTCGTGAACCATGCCACCTCAACTTCAGCCATCGTAAACTGCGCCTGCATCCAGCACATCGAGGGGCTACGTGGCAAGATCGCCGAAGCTTCCGCGTTACGTCCGGACGAAGCAAACCTTTCCTTCAGCGAGAAGCAACCGCGACGTCCAGAGCCTTTGGCACATGGAGCACATGCAGATCTGAGATCTAACGCGAGGCCCCCCTCCATTGATTTATCGATAGGAGAAGACACGTGTACATTGTAGATCCATCCTCGACAGCTTATGGATGTTTCTGCTCTGAGACATCTCTATGATCTAGACGCTATCTCCTCCAGAGCCAGACACTTGCCTAATGGGAATCTTGAGGCTGGTCAGACGTCCCAATACGTCGCCTCATCCTCTTCCAGCCTGAGACTGCTGTCTCTCATTGATATCGGCCCCACAATCCCGGGTCCATTTCCGACCCGAAACCGTTGTTCCCCAAACATATTCATCCCTTCGACCAGACCCGTATCTGAAACCATTTATCCTATCATCTCCATACCTCTGCCTCGACCACATCCCAACTCAGATAACACTCTTTCCCATCTTCATATTCCAACATCCCCGTAGGATTCCTCTCGCCTTGGCCGGGCCATGGCTGATGACTTTTCTAGAGAGGAAGAATCTGATAGCCAATTTTTTGAATCCCAAACCTATTCATCCCTCCTAACTTCACCAATCACCTCCGTACCTGCTTCTTGGGACTAGGCTGAGATGAGCCTTATTACTATTTTTCAGGAAGAAGTATCTAACGAAATGATAGTTGCTGAGCCTCTACAGATGCGTGCAGACTACCCCCATCATCTTCAGCAAGACGTGGATATGATCTCCATCGAAGGAAAAACCAAAGAAGAGATTTTTGATGAGATCCAAAATAAAAAATGGATCAGGGACGCAGTTGGCCATGTCAGGAGATCCCTGGGCCTCTCGTATGGTGACAGAGTCGAAGATTACACTACCTTATTTCAATATATTGAAAGTAGGGGAAGTCCTCTCTCACCATTCAAAACTCCTATCAAGTAGGTGTCCAAATCTAGCAGCAATGGTGAGTTACAAAGATTGCAACCGAGCCTAGGTCTATTCGCTTCATCCAACGCAAGGAGAGGACGAAAGGGTACTCAGGGAAGTTCGGTGACCCAATGATCATCATCTCTTGAAACGTTCGTGGGTGGGTTCCAAACAAAAAAGAAGTCTGATTAAGGAATCCATAGGGAGAAAAGATCCGGATGTTATTTGCCTTTAGGAAACCAAAGTTCCGTTATTTTCTGATGGTTTGTTGGCGTATCTACGGAAAGCCAAGGATGCTAAGAGAGTGACTCTTGATGATTCGGGATCTTCGAGTGGTATTCTTATCGCTTGGAAGTCCTCTAAATGGGACCTTCTGTCCTCTTCCACTGGAGCCTTCTCGGCGAGTGTTATTTTGCAAGATAAGTGCTCTAATTTCTGTTGTCTTATATCTGCTGTTTATGGTCCTAATGAGGACTCTAACAGACCGGCATTCTGGGATGATTTGTCTTCTACCAGACTGTCCTTCTCAGGTCCATGCTGCTTCGTTGGGGACTTTAACGTCGTCCGATTCGATGCGGAACACTGGCAAAAGAAGGGTCTCCCCGGCCATAGAGGCGTTCTCAGATTGGATTCAAGCTCAAGAACTGGTCGATATTCCAATGCTAGGGGCCAGATTTACTTGGTCGAACGGGAGTAGGTCCCAAATTTAATCAAGATTGGACATATTTCTCATTTCTACGGACTGACTGGAGGCCTTTCCTTCTCTCTTCCGGTAGGCTCTTCCAAGAACAACATCGGACCACTGCCCAATCTTGCTCTCATCGGAAGAAGAAAACTGGGGTCTGAAACCCTTTAAGTTTAACTCTTCATGGCTCAATATTAAAGGCTTTCATCAGAAGATAGTCGAATGGTAGTCAACACTCTCGGCTGATGAATTCGCAGGGCACAAGCTGCTATGCAAACTCAAACTTCTGAAGGAGAAGATTAAATAGTGGAAAGAAGAAGATCTTCTCAAGCGAAAAGCAGAATCGGATGCTCTATTTGATGAGCTGCAGGAGGTCCCATACCCATACATGTTCTGAGTAGGTGCATCCAAATCATCCAATCCATTTCGACTAGGGCCCTAGAAGACGAAGTATCTTGGAAGTTGAAATTGAGGGCCAGATGGATCGCTGAGGGAGACAAGAATACCAGATACTTTCACAGTATAGCCAATATGTGCCACTGTGCTAAAGCCATCCTCAGTATCACCATCAATGGTAGACAAGTCAATGATAAACAGGAGATAACTGACCTAGCTGTTTCCCATTTTCAATCCCTCCTTACTTTGAAGATTGGATTAGGCCCCGTTTAAACGGCATCACCTTTAACTCTCTCGAGCAATCAGAGGCAGATATCCTGGAGGCTGCATTCTCAGAGGAAGAGACCAAAATAGTTATTCAGCCATTAGGGGGAGACAAGTCGCCCGGTCCAGATGGATATCCCATGATATTTTTTCATACGTTTTGGGAATCCATTAAACAGGATGTCATGGATTTTTTACATGAATTCCATTGTAGAGGCAGAATTTCAAAAGAAATGGGTGCTTCATTCATTGCTCTCATCCCGAAAACAACCGGTGCGAGCACTTTTGCCGAATTTCGACCCATAAGTCTGATTGGGAGCCCGTAAAAAATTCTGGTAAAAATTCTTTCCTCCAGATTATTGAAAGCAATGGGAAAGTTGATCTCGAAGTACCAAAATGCATTTATAAAGGGTAGACAGATCATTGATTGTGCCCTGATTGCCAACAAATGCCTTCATTCATGCCATAAGTCCGGGATGAAGAGTATCTTTTGCAAGCTGGATATCGAAAAGGCATATGATCACGTTGATTGGGGATTCCTTCAATACATGCTTCTCTGTATGGGCTTTGGCGATAAATGAAAAAAAATGGATAAAGGCGTGTGTGGAATCGGCCCACTTCTCTGTCCTTATCAATGGAGCCCCTAAAGGTTTTTTAACAGCTCGAGAGGTATACGCTAAGGGGACTTGATGGGTTATTTTGACCCATCTTCGACTGGTCGAGAGCCCTGCTCGACTGGTCGAAGGCTGGTGGTCGACCGGTCAAAGGTTCGAGTCGAAAACTTCGACTCAAAGTTCAACGAGTAATTTTGCTGTTTTTTACTGTAGCTTGGACTGGTCGAAGGAACCTTCGACTGGTCAAAGGGGGCCTACGACTGGTCGAAGGGATGTCTCGACTAGTCGAAGGTTACGCAGTTTGTTCCGCGATTTTGCGCGAAACTGCGGATTTGAGTCCTTTCGCAACTGGGATGCGGAAAGGAGTTTCCCAAAACTATAAAAGGGGTTGCCTAGGGTTTTTTCTAGGTATCACAAAATAGCAAGAGGGTTTCCTAAAGCTATACAAGGTATTTGCTAAAGGGTTTAGGGCTATCAAAGGTGAGAGAGAGAGAGAAAGAGAGAGAGGAAGCTTATAGAAGGGAGGTTCTGCTCGTGGAGGTTCTCTACTTTGCAATCTACATCTCAGCGCTTCTATGTCCTCGTAATCGGTTAGATCTCTCCGTTTTCTCTATTTCTCTTATTGTTTATCCACTCCTGCGTGAGTGAAGAAGATTGTAACGTTCTACTTCATAGTGGATTGTTGATCTGGACGAGGTCCCGTGGTTTTTACCTCTTTGAGGATTTTCCACGTAAAAATCTCTTGTGTGGTGTGTGATTGATGCTTTGATTTATTTCATTGCTTTATTATCCATAATTCTGGTTTGTTTCAGGAGGCTAGATACTAAGGTTTGTGCAAGGCATCCAACAAAGTGGTATCAGAGCTAAGTTCATTGAACGGGTAGGATCGGTTTTGAATTATGGAAGGTGGCTCAAGGATGATCAGCCTCAATGGTTCTAACTGGACCATATGGAAGGCTAAGATGGAGGACTTGCTTTATTGCAAGGACCTATATTCTCCAATCTCAGGCATATCAGCAAAATCCAAGGATATGACTGATGATGATTGGAAGAAGATGGACCGAAAGGTGGTGGGGTTTATTAGACAATGGTTGGATGATTGTGTTCCACCATGTGTCTACGGAAACCTCAGCCGAAAGCCTATGGCTAAAATTACAAGGGTTGTATGAGAGGAAGACAGCCGGTAATAAGATATTTCTGATAAGGAGACTTGTGAATCTCAAGTTCAAGGATGGTGGTTCTGTGGCTGAGCATATGAATGAGGTCAGTAATATAGTGAACCAACTCACCTCTATGAAGATGGTCCTGGATGATGAATTGCAGGCTTTACTATTGCTTAGTTCATTGCCTGACAGTTGGGAGACATTGGTGGTGTCTCTAAGTAACTCCGCGCCAGACGGAAAGATATCCATGGAACAGGTAACCAGTTGTCTCTTCAATGAGGAGACAAGGAGGAAGTCTCAGGGGTCTACTCAGCAAGAGGCTCTTGTGACGCAGGAACGGGGGAGAGGAAAGAACAGGAAGGGCGGGAAGGCCCGAGATATATCAATAGGCAAGTCGAGTAACAGAAAAGAGGTTGAATGCTGGAATTGTGGTAAGAAGGGCCACTACAAGCATGAATGTAGTGGTAAGAAAAATGACAAGAAAGGAAAAGGAAGGAAGATGAATCAGATTCCACTGCGGTCGCTTCAGATGGCGACATGGTAGTTATTCTTTCTACAGATCAGGATGTATGTCTCACGGCTACGAGTCAGGGCACCGACTGGGTGATAGACTCGGGAGCTTCTTTTCATGCGACTCCACACAGGGACTCCTTCACAAGCTACAAGTCAGGTGACTATGGGACTGTGAAGATGGAAAATTCTGGCGTATCAAAGATCGTGGGAGTTGGTGATATTTGTGTGAAAACTGATGTGGGCTGCACATTGGTTCTTAGGGATGTGAGGCATATCCCAGACCTTCGCCTCAACTTGATGTCGACGGGAAGGTTGGATGATGATGGCTATGAAAGCCGGTTTGCTGGTGGGCGATGGAAGCTCATCAAGGGTTCATTGATCGTGGCTAGAGGAAAGAAGTGTTGCACCCTGTACAAGGCAAGTGTCAGTATGTGCAAGGGTGGATTGAACGCAGCGGAAGATTCGGCTATTGACATGTGGCACAGGCGTCTAGGCCACATGAGTGAAAAAGGGCTTCAGCTACTAGCGAGGAAGCAGCTCCTTCCAGACGTGACTGGTATGTCTCTCAAAACCTGCCTTGATTGTTTATCAGGGAAACAGCATAGAGTTTCATTTATTAAAACTGCTTCTCATGTTAATAAAGTGCATGCATTAGAGTTGGTTTATTCTGATGTTTGTGGTCCTATGAGGACAAAAATCTTGGGTGGGGCATTGTATTTTGTCACTTTTATAGATGATGCATCTAGGAGGGTTTGGGTTTATGCTTTGAAATCCAAGGACGAGGTCTTTGGTGTGTTTAAATTGTTTCATGCTATGGTCGAGAGAGAGACAGGTAGACCATTGAAGTGCATCTGCACTGACAATAGTGGTGAATACATTGGCGACTTTCACGAGTACTGCAAGTCCCAGGGTATACGGCATGAACAGACGGTTCCCAAGACCCCCCAGCATAATGGTGTAACTGAGCGAATGAATCGCACCATTGTTGAGAGAATCAGATGCATGTTATCCCATGCGAAGTTGCCCAAGACGTTCTGGGGAGAAGCAATGCGCACGGCGGTGTATTTGATACACAGGTCTCCATCAGCCCCGTTGAATGGAGAAGTACCTGAGAAGGTGTGGATTGGACAGGATCCATCGTACAGTCATCTTGGGGTATTTGGATGCAGGGCATCCATTCACGTACCAAAGGACGAGAGGTCCAAGCTCGATATGAAGATCAGGAAGTGTGTGTTCTTAGGGTACGGTGATGAAAAATTCGGTTACAGGTTATGGGATCCGACCGAGAAGAAGCTCGTCAGGAGCAGAGATGTGGTTTTCTTTGAAAATCAGTGTATCGAAGACATTGGTAAGCCAGAGAAGAACCAGCCTAGTTCAGGTGAGCTAGAGGACATGGATCCGATTACTCCTCCCGTGGTGCCTGATGACGGGGGAGTACAGCAAGGTGCAGAGGACGAGGGAGTTCCTTCAGAAGATGGACCAGGGGAGCAGCCCCCACTTGATCCACCTGTTGAGCCACAGGTGAGGAGGTCATCTACGGACAAACAGCTGTCCAAGAGGTACTCACCACATGAGTACATTATGCTAACCGATGGGGGAGAGCTAGAAGATTATTCTGAGGCCCTAGCTGACAAGCATAAGGAGGAGTGGTTGAAAGCTATGCAAGAGGAGATGGAATCCTTGCATAAGAACCACACCTATGACATGGTGAAATTGTCTAAGGGCAAGAAAGCTTTGAGCAACAAGTGGGTGTTCAGAAAGAAGGTTAAGCAGAAGAATTCACAGACGAGGTTTAAGGCCAGACTTGTGGTGAAAGGGTTTGGTCAGAGGAAAGATATAGACTTCGAGGAGATATTCTCACCAGTGGTGAAGATGATATCCATACGGGTGTTGTTTGGGTTGGCGGCTAGCATGGATCTGGAGATAGAGCAGTTAGATGTTAAAACTGCCTTTCTCCATGGTGACCTGGAAGAAGAGATCTACATGCACCAACCAGAGGGGTTCGAAGTCAAGGGCAAGGAGCATATGGTGTGTAGGCTGAGGAAGAGCTTGTATGGGCTGAAGCAAGCTTCACGGCAATGGTACAAGAAGTTCGATTCGTTCATGTTACAGCATGGGTATGACAGAACGGAGTTGGACCACTGTGTGTTCACGCGTAAGTTCTCAGACGGTGATTTCTTAGTTCTGTTGTTATATGTTGATGACATGGTCATCATGGGAAAAGACATCAAGAAGATTGACAGGCTAAAACAGGAGTTGGGCAAGTCTTTTGCGATGAAAGACTTGGGCCCGGCTAGACAGATCCTAGGAATGGAGATAACCCGTGACAGAAGCAGCAGGAAGCTTTGGCTGTCACAAGAGCGGTATATTGAGAAAGTCCTAGAGCGGTTCAATATGAATGCAGCGAAGCCGGTCAGTACTCCACTGGATGGTCACTTCAGATTGAGCGACAGGCAGTGTCCCAAGACGAAGGAAGAGGTAGAAGAGATGCAGAAAATACCCTACGCGTTAGCAATAGGAAGTTTGATGTATGCTATGGTGTGTACACGCCCAGACATAGCATATGCGGTTGGTGTTGTCAGCCGGTACCTTGCCAATCCTGGCAAAGAGCATTGGGCAGCGGTGAAATGGATACTACGGTATCTAAGAGGCTCATCCAGGTTGAGCCTATGCTATGGTGACGGAAAACCTGTGTTAGAGGGCTACACAGATGCAGATATGGCAGGTGAGATAGACTCCAGGAAGTCTACATCGGGGTTCATGTTCACGTTTGCAAGGGGAGCGGTTTCTTGGTAGAGCAAGCTACAGAAGGTCGTAGCATTGTCAACGACAGAGGCCAAATACATTGCAGTCACAGAAGCATGTAAAGAGATGCTTTAGATGAAAAGATTCCTACAGAAACTTAGCCTAAAGCAGGAGGAGCACGTGGTCTATTGCGATAGTCAGATTGCTATACACTTGAGCAAGAATCCAAGTCAGCATTCCAAGTCGAAGCACATAGAGATTCGGTATCACTGGATCAGGGATACTTTGGAACAGAAGGTGTTACAGCTTGAGAAAGTCCACACGGACGGTAATGGGTCAGACATGATGACCAAGGCTTTGCTCAAGAGCAAGTTTGAGGTTTGTAGAAACCTGGCTGGCTTGAAGAAGGTGGATCCCTCCTGGGTCAAAAAGGGGGAGATTTGATGGGTTATTTTGACCCATCTTCGACTGGTCGAGAGCCCTGCTCGACTGGTCGAAGGCTGGTGGTCGACCGGTCTAAGGTTCGAGTCGAAAACTTCGACTCACAGTCCAGCGAGAAATTTTGCTGTTTTTTACTGTAGCTTGGACTGGTCGAAGGAACCTTCGACTGGTCGAAGGGGGCCTACGACTGGTCGAAGGGATGTCTCGACTAGTCGAAGGTTACGCAGTTTGTTCTGCGATTTTGCGCGAAACTGCGGATTTGAGTCCTTTCGCAACTGGGATGCGGAAAGGAGTTTCCCAAAACTATAAAAGGGGTTGCCTAGGGTTTTTTCTAGGTATCACAAAATAGCAAGAGGGTTTCCTAAAGCTTTACAAGGTATTTGCTAAAGGGTTTAGGGCTATCAAAGGTGAGAGAGAGAGAGAGAGAAAGAGAGAGAGGAAGCTTATAGAAGGGAGGTTCTGCTCGTGGAGGTTCTCTACTTTGCAATCTACATCTGCAGCGCTTCTATGTCCTCGTAATCGGTTAGATCTCTCCGTTTTCTCTATTTCTCTTATTGTTTATCCACTCCTGCGTGATTGAAGAAGATTGTAACGTTCTACTTCATAGTGGATTGTTGATCTGGACGAGGTCCCGTGGTTTTTACCTCTTTGAGGGTTTTCCACGTAAAAATCTCTTGTGTGGTGTGTGATTGATGCTTTGATTTATTTCATTGCTTTATTATCCATAATTCTGGTTTGTTTCGGGAGGCTAGATCCTAAGGTTTGTGCAAGGCATCTCAACAGGACCCTCTATCCCCGCTCCTCTTTCTCTTAGTAGGCGAGACATTATCGCAGATGCTTCTAAGCGGTCAGAGTGCGGGGGTTCTCAAAGGGATATCTATGCCTAGTGTCTCTCCTCTAATCTCCCACATTCAATTCGCGAATGAAACGTTCATCTTCTCTGATGCAGATCCGACGATCATTGACAACCTATGAACGACGCTAAGGTGTTTTGAAGTTGTTTCAGGGCTGAG
Source organism: Magnolia officinalis (assembly GCA_021015155.1). Classification (NCBI taxonomy): domain Eukaryota; kingdom Viridiplantae; phylum Streptophyta; class Magnoliopsida; order Magnoliales; family Magnoliaceae; genus Magnolia; species Magnolia officinalis. Next base: position 54,322,208 of record JAJHSJ010000015.1, read on the forward strand.
AATCAACATGGCCAAGTCAAAGATTTTTGGGATAAACGTATCGGATGATGACCTCTCTAGATATGCTGACTCACTCGGCTGTCCAGCTACCTCTTTCCCTACAACATTTGTGGGTCTTCCCCTCACCATTGGACCTCCACTGAAAGCTATGTGGGATAAAATTGTTAGCAAGGTTCAAAAATACTTAGCCACATGGAAATGTTAGTATCTATCTATGGGAGGCAGGCTTACCCTTATCAAGGCTGGCCTGTCTAACCTCCCAATTTATTACATGTCTTTATTCAGATGCCCGTCTTTAGTTCTGGTACGCATTGATAACCTCATATGTGATTTCCTTTGGAGTGGGAAGGAGAACCGGAAAAAGCTACATCTTCTTGATTGGAAAGAAGTCTGCAAACATTTCCAAGACAGGGGTGTCAGTCTTAAAAACCTGAAGGTCATGAATCAGGCTCTCCTAGGCAAGTGGACATGGAGACTGGGCACAGAGGGTGGAACTCTATGGAATGACATCGTCAAAGGGAAGTATGGTACTTCTCCAGATGGTTAGTGGACCAAAATCTCCACAGCGTACAGAGCTTCTTTCATCTGGAAAGGTATTTTGCGTTCCAAGCAAGCTGTGATTGACAACACCAGCTTCGAGATTGGTAGTGGCTCAACGATTCGCTTCTGGGAAGATCAGTGGGTTGGGGATGCGCCCCTCAGTTCTTCATTCTCAAACATATACCGATTGGCCCTAGACAAGAAGATCCCTGTCGTAAACTGCTACACTGTGTCCGACATCACGGTAGTTTGGGAGGTGAAGTGTGTTAGAAATCTTCATGACTAGGAGGTCACGGAGTTTGTAGAATTGCTTGATTGTGTGTCCAAGGTGATTCCTGACCAGGCCATTTCAGATAAGCTGGTTTGGAACAGGGACAAATCCAGCATATTTTCGGTAAAATCCTTTTACCCTTATCTGCTCCCCCCTCCCAGTCCTGCAACCTCCGCCTTTCCCTTTCATCTGGAAATATTCTACCCCTCCCAAATTCATTTGTTTCAGTTGGCTAGTTGGAAAAAACTGTTTTCTTACAATCGACAATATGAGAAAAAGAGGTATGCAGCTCGTCAATGTGTGCTTATGCTGCATGAAGAACGAAGAATCGGTAGATCACCTGTTACTGCATTGCCCGTTCATTGCTCTCATATGGTCAGATTTCTTTATCTGATTCAATGTTAGCGGGAGTATTCCAGGTTCCTCCTCTTGCATGTTACCTTGTTGGCATAGATTCAAGCTGGAAAAAATAAAAAATTGCATTTGGAGAATAACTCTCCTTGCCATTTAGTGGTCTGTTTGGGAGGAAAGAAACGGCAGATGTTTTAATGATATCCATTCCTCGGCTCAAGTGGTGTGTTCTAGAGCCAAAAAGATGATTATAGAATGGGTGGTTAATGTTCCTGAGCTTAAGGATGTTGATCTTTTGTTTTTAGGCTTGTAGGTTTTTTGTCTTGGCTTCTTTGCTATCTCAACCGTTGCTTCCTCCTCAATCCTTTTTCTTCTTTAATATTATCCCGTTATCTTTGAAAAAAAAAAAAGGAAAAAATAAAATCCCAACCGAAAATATTAGGCCATGTTTGGTTGCCACTTAAAAATGATTTCATCTCAATTTTTTAGTTAACAGTAATTAACTATTGAGAAATGCTCCAGTTCTCCCGGAAGGTTGCAATGCTCCTAGTTGCATTGGGTCACTTGCACAGTCCAATCAATTGATCTGAACTGTCCATTATGTCCAGAACAGATTTTATGTGTTACTAGGCAAAAATAACACTGATTGGATGATCCAACAGGACGTGGATTGCCTGTACCCCAGTTGCAGGACGTTCCTGGAAGCTGTGTGGGGCCCACAGATGCTTGTGTAAACAAAATTGACCGTCCATATTAAAGGTTAGTGATCAGATGGTTATGATTGTCACATCAGTTTGGAAGAATTTATATTGTAACCCATGAAATGTGTGAGATCTGGACCCTTTCTGATTATTTATTAGAGTAGAGATTTTGGTAAGCCATTATCAATTTGGCTGTCCATCATGTGGACCCACTTATTATTTACCATGACTCAAAAGAACAACATCCGTTGGATGATGTTTCTATCCACTCATCAATGCCAATGGCCTTGAATTGGATTGGGCCAAGCAAATGCAATTTTTTGAATGGTTCTGGCCTGAACTGTTTAAAATCAATGGACGGTCCTTATTGATCATGGGAGGCCACCTTCGATTACAAAATACCCTCTAAAAATCAATGGATAGTCTTTTGCAAGTCTTATGCAAAAAGGAATGTTTTCATTGGACGAGAGTCAGGGGCCCAATTTCCATTTAATTCCATGTAACCGTTCCTTGTTTTTTGACCATCTGCTTGGATGGTTATGATTGGACAGTTACGATTGTTTGATAGGAGCTTTTATGGGCCACGGATGGTTGATGGACAATAGGGTGTCCCCTTGTGGCCAATCCCTCGATCTGTACCGTTCATTAGATCCATACCCCATTTCATGCGCGACCGTTCTTGCAAAAATTAACCATTTGATCAATGGCCTTTAATATCGACGGTCAAGATCATTAACACAAAGTTCTAGTTAACTATTTGATCCATCTATTTGTTGGGGATCATCATGGATGGTTTGAAAATGCAAAAGAGGCCGGATTGGATCATCCGATCAGTGTGATTTTTGATGGACGGTTCAGGTTGATCGGTTGAACTGATGAAAAGTGGGCCAGGGCAGATGTAACATCCCGGATTTTCACTGTTTTGGATTTCCAAAAATTCTTGATATTTTTTTTTAATTAACTTATACTATCACGTACTGACCAGTAGCACTCAATGTTAGCTTATACACGAGTTAATTAATCCAAGATTAGCCCAATTTAATAGACCAGACAGGCTGTGATAAGGCCTGGTGCAGACCGCCAAGCCAGATGGCCCGTTTACACTTAACAACAGCCCGTGTGGGCCACCCAACGACCGAGAAGGGTCAGAAAAATCTAAAACTTTAGAAAATCATAGATCTCACTGGGCTTGTGGTCCATCGCGGACTGCGGACCCAGTGGACACCCAGAAGTATCATCTGGCATAGGCCCAATGCACCCCACCAATGCCAGAATTAAAATCTGGCACTGACAAAAGAAACTGAGACTCCGGGCCTTCCAGCCGTCGGATTTCTTCCAAATTTACGGTGAAGGTTTAATGTATTTTTCAACGCCTGCCCACCAAATCTAGGCCCCGATCGTGGCACGATGACCGTTGATCGTAAATCGGACCCGTGCGATCAAACACCATATCCGATCCCTCCCAAATTTTGTTTGGCCCTTCATCGGGCCATGAATCACTTACCCTATAAATTTCATGGCCAGAGGGCCACCGAAAATGCCCCATCAATCAGAATGGCCCCCAAAGGGCCACTTAAAGGTCGGAAACGCTTGCTCAGATCATATATCCGTTCATCCGTTCGCCCTAAAATTTTGCATGGACCCTAGTCAAGCCATAGGGCACCTACACACCAAATTTGGTGGTTAGAGGGGTGTTAGGGCCACCCCAACACCAATAGGGAGTCCCATAAGTCTATTTTAGGAAATTATGGAAGCTTGGGGCCTTTTTCACCAAATATGGAATTATAAAAAGGGCCTCATTTGGGCACCCCTCTCCCCATACGAATTTTGCCCTAGAAGAGAGAAAAGGGAGAAGAGAAAGAGGAGAAAGGAGAGGAAAGAGAGAGGGAAGAAGGCATGGTGGACTCTCAATCAAGGTGGGGCCCAAGAGGATCAAACCCACAACCTTCTACACCTTCTCCAAGAAGAAACCCTACACCACAACCACCGAAAATCGTCCATGGGCCATCTAGGTAAGATCCCTCACTCATTTCTCTTGAAATCCTTGTATTGAAGAAGAAAATGCATGGATTTCTCTCATGTTTGAATTGTTTTAGGGATTCCGATCGGCCAACCTCCAAAACCCTCATTCCTAGGTCATTTTTGAGCCTCCAACGAATCACAAGGTGCGGACTATTATCCTTAGGTGGCCTAGCACCAATTATAGTAGGAATGTAATGATTTTGTTTGTTGAGTTGTGGTATTGAAGAATTTAGAGAAAACCTAGGAATGGTGTGTTGTTGGAATTGCATGATTGGGCATGGTTAGTTTACATTTGATGTTGATCTTGTCTCTCACATGATTTAGCATAGGAATGATTACATGCTCATGTTTGTTTGGATTGATTTCGCTCATATGCATTGCTCCATAGTGTTTATGAATCTTGACTCTTGTGTGTTTAATTCCTTGAGGTGTTGGAAGAGCTTAACTTCCTCACAAACCCACACACTCACACGCACCTTAGTTCTTGATAATGTTTGCTCACTTGGTAGGAGTACTCATTTTTATAGTTGGTATTGATATGTTAGTTGATAACTTGTATACTTAACATGTTATGAATCACCACCTAATCCTTGGGTTGGTCAGGAATGCGAGGAAAGCGAAGGCGGTCCCGTTGGTAGGATCGTCTTGAAGCTAAACCTATGGATTGGACGAGTGCGTGTGGGCGACAGTAGTTAGACTACATGGGTCGCTGGTACCCGATGTCGTTCCGCCACGTGCTTGCCTGATTCATGCGGTTTAGCCCACTGTCTGATCAACCCTGTTTGTTAACCTTGTATGCTCACATATATATGGAACCTGAACCACCCTACAACCGTTGTAGCCCATTAATAACCCACCTGAAATTGGTCCACAGCCTCGTGAGCCGGGCATGGTGGAATGGGACACTGTGTCCGAGCTGTCGGCCTACGCTGGGGTGCCGCGCCTCCCCGTAGTGACCGCGAGCGATCCCTTTCTCTCGGCACTCCTCATGTGCTTGAAGTCGGGGATGAGGAACCCGACGGGATCACGGACCGTGGGGCCTTGGCCTCACGCATTGATGGGGTCTTGGCCTCGCAACTAGTTTAAGGCATTGATACGTGGGGTGTATCAGAATCCCCAACCTGCTGGATGAATGGACTTAATTAAGAACTTGGCTAACATGTCATTGCATCGCATTAGCTAGGGTGGCGACTCGGCAGTCGAGGTCGCTCTGAGGGAGTGTTGTCATATGCGATCGTAAGATGGAGTCGCTTGAGGGAGAGTTGTGGCGAGGGCATGCATCATACCATTCACCATGCATACGCATTATCAAGATTAGCTTAGTATCTACGAATGTTGCCTTTCATTAAATTCATGCTATAACTGCTGCCTGTTAAAACTTAAGATTAATAGTTCACACTGAGTTGATCACTCACTCCCACTCTGGGACGGTGTTTTAAAACACCAACCAGACTCTCTCATAGATGCAGGGGATGCAGAGCAGGTGGAGCATGGCGACGCTACCCTCGAGGAGGACGAGTTCTCCTACATTCAGCTGATGGGCGGCTCTCCATCGGCTTGATCGGGCTGAATTCGTATTTGCTGAGCCGCGGGCTCTGCTTTAGTCTTTTGAGATATAGCCTTCTTTTATTATCCTGTTGGGCAACGCCTTGGGCGACCCTTTATTATTTTTGGACTTGTATATTTGTGAGATTTCTTTCACTTCAGTAGACTGGTGCGATTGTGCTTCATGTTTCAGGTAATTCCAATTTGCGCAGTTAAATTTGATTAATCATAAAAACCATAAATGCATGATAAGTGACACTCGGGAACTCGGGAGTCGAGTCTATGCACGACCCCCGATTTTTCGGGGCGTTACAGTTGGTATCAAAGCCTACCACAACTGTCTTTCCGTATTAGCCCAATCCTAAAAGAGTAGAATATACCATCATTAGGTAAACTTTACCAACAACATTTTAATACGATAATAATGATTTTGACATTTGTTTTCAAACCTCAAAGGCGAAAACTTTTAAGGGGGGTAGACTAGAATGAGCCAAACTAGTATAGATAGTACATACCTTACCATGCATATGAACTTGAATTCAACAAACCTAGGCAAATGAAATAATGAAACCTTTACTTACTACCCTTAGGCAATTTCGGGGACGAAATTATTTTTAAGGGGGGTAGATTGTAACATCCCGGATTTTCACTGTTTTGGATTTCCAAAATTCTTGATATTTTTTTTAATTAACTTATACTATCACGTACTGACCATTAGCACTCAATGTTAGCTTATACACGAGTTAATTAATCCAAGATTAGCCCAATTTAATAGACCAGACAGGCTGTGATAAGGCCTGGTGCAGACCGCCAAGCCAGATGGCCCGTTTACACTTAACAACAGCCCGTGTGGGCCACCCAACGACCGAGAAGGGTCAGAAAAATCTAAAACTTTAGAAAATCATAGATCTCACTGGGCTTGTGGTCCATCGCGGACTGCGGACCCAGTGGACACCCAGAAGTATCATCTGGCATAGGCCCAATGCACCCCACCAATGCCAGAATTAAAATCTGGCACTGACAAAAGAAACTGAGACTCCGGGCCTTCCAGCCGTCGGATTTCTTCCAAATTTACGGTGAAGGTTTAATGTATTTTTCAACGCCTGCCCACCAAATCTAGGCCCCGATCGTGGCACGATGACTGTTGATCGTAAATCGGACCCGTGCGATCAAACACCATATCCGATCCCTCCCAAATTTTGTTTGGCCCTTCATCGGGCCATGAATCACTTACCCTATAAATTTCATGGCCAGAGGGCCACCGAAAATGCCCCATCAATCAGAATGGCCCCCAAAGGGCCACTTAAAGGTCGGAAACGCTTGCTCAGATCATATATCCGTTCATCCGTTCGCCCTAAAATTTTGCATGGACCCTAGTCAAGCCATAGGGCACCTACACACCAAATTTGGTGGTTAGAGGGGTGTTAGGGCCACCCCAACACCAATAGGGAGTCCCATAAGTCTATTTTAGGAAATTATGGAAGCTTGGGGCCTTTTTCACCAAATATGGAATTATAAAAAGGGCCTCATTTGGGCACCCCTCTCCCCATACGAATTTTGCCCTAGAAGAGAGAAAAGGGAGAAGAGAAAGAGGAGAAAGGAGAGGAAAGAGAGAGGGAAGAAGGCATGGTGGACTCTCAATCAAGGTGGGGCCCAAGAGGATCAAACCCACAACCTTCTACACCTTCTCCAAGAAGAAACCCTACACCACAACCACCGAAAATCGTCCATGGGCCATCTAGGTAAGATCCCTCACTCATTTCTCTTGAAATCCTTGTATTGAAGAAGAAAATGCATGGATTTCTCTCATGTTTGAATTGTTTTAGGGATTCCGATCGGCCAACCTCCAAAACCCTCATTCCTAGGTCATTTTTGAGCCTCCAACGAATCACAAGGTGCGGACTATTATCCTTAGGTGGCCTAGCACCAATTATAGTAGGAATGTAATGATTTTGTTTGTTGAGTTGTGGTATTGAAGAATTTAGAGAAAACCTAGGAATGGTGTGTTGTTGGAATTGCATGATTGGGCATGGTTAGTTTACATTTGATGTTGATCTTGTCTCTCACATGATTTAGCATAGGAATGATTACATGCTCATGTTTGTTTGGATTGATTTCGCTCATATGCATTGCTCCATAGTGTTTATGAATCTTGACTCTTGTGTGTTTAATTCCTTGAGGTGTTGGAAGAGCTTAACTTCCTCACAAACCCACACACTCACACGCACCTTAGTTCTTGATAATGTTTGCTCACTTGGTAGGAGTACTCATTTTTATAGTTGGTATTGATATGTTAGTTGATAACTTGTATACTTAACATGTTATGAATCACCACCTAATCCTTGGGTTGGTCAGGAATGCGAGGAAAGCGAAGGCGGTCCCGTTGGTAGGATCGTCTTGAAGCTAAACCTATGGATTGGACGAGTGCGTGTGGGCGACAGTAGTTAGACTACATGGGTCGCTGGTACCCGATGTCGTTCCGCCACGTGCTTGCCTGATTCATGCGGTTTAGCCCACTGTCTGATCAACCCTGTTTGTTAACCTTGTATGCTCACATATATATGGAACCTGAACCACCCTACAACCGTTGTAGCCCATTAATAACCCACCTGAAATTGGTCCACAGCCTCGTGAGCCGGGCATGGTGGAATGGGACACTGTGTCCGAGCTGTCGGCCTACGCTGGGGTGCCGCGCCTCCCCGTAGTGACCGCGAGCGATCCCTTTCTCTCGGCACTCCTCATGTGCTTGAAGTCGGGGATGAGGAACCCGACGGGATCACGGACCGTGGGGCCTTGGCCTCACGCATTGATGGGGTCTTGGCCTCGCAACTAGTTTAAGGCATTGATACGTGGGGTGTATCAGAATCCCCAACCTGCTGGATGAATGGACTTAATTAAGAACTTGGCTAACATGTCATTGCATCGCATTAGCTAGGGTGGCGACTCGGCAGTCGAGGTCGCTCTGAGGGAGTGTTGTCATATGCGATCGTAAGATGGAGTCGCTTGAGGGAGAGTTGTGGCGAGGGCATGCATCATACCATTCACCATGCATACGCATTATCAAGATTAGCTTAGTATCTACGAATGTTGCCTTTCATTAAATTCATGCTATAACTGCTGCCTGTTAAAACTTAAGATTAATAGTTCACACTGAGTTGATCACTCACTCCCACTCTGGGACGGTGTTTTAAAACACCAACCAGACTCTCTCATAGATGCAGGGGATGCAGAGCAGGTGGAGCATGGCGACGCTACCCTCGAGGAGGACGAGTTCTCCTACATTCAGCTGATGGGCGGCTCTCCATCGGCTTGATCGGGCTGAATTCGTATTTGCTGAGCCGCGGGCTCTGCTTTAGTCTTTTGAGATATAGCCTTCTTTTATTATCCTGTTGGGCAACGCCTTGGGCGACCCTTTATTATTTTTGGACTTGTATATTTGTGAGATTTCTTTCACTTCAGTAGACTGGTGCGATTGTGCTTCATGTTTCAGGTAATTCCAATTTGCGCAGTTAAATTTGATTAATCATAAAAACCATAAATGCATGATAAGTGACACTCGGGAACTCGGGAGTCGAGTCTATGCACGACCCCCGATTTTTCGGGGCGTTACAGTTGGTATCAAAGCCTACCACAACTGTCTTTCCGTATTAGCCCAATCCTAAAAGAGTAGAATATACCATCATTAGGTAAACTTTACCAACAACATTTTAATACGATAATAATGATTTTGACATTTGTTTTCAAACCTCAAAGGCGAAAACTTTTAAGGGGGGTAGACTAGAATGAGCCAAACTAGTATAGATAGTACATACCTTACCATGCATATGAACTTGAATTCAACAAACCTAGGCAAATGAAATAATGAAACCTTTACTTACTACCCTTAGGCAATTTCGGGGACGAAATTATTTTTAAGGGGGGTAGATTGTAACATCCCGGATTTTCACTGTTTTGGATTTCCAAAAATTCTTGATATTTTTTTTTAATTAACTTATACTATCACGTACTGACCATTAGCACTCAATGTTAGCTTATACACGAGTTAATTAATCCAAGATTAGCCCAATTTAATAGACCAGACAGGCTGTGATAAGGCCTGGTGCAGACCGCCAAGCCAGATGGCCCGTTTACACTTAACAACAGCCCGTGTGGGCCACCCAACGACCGAGAAGGGTCAGAAAAATCTAAAACTTTAGAAAATCATAGATCTCACTGGGCTTGTGGTCCATCGCGGACTGCGGACCCAGTGGACACCCAGAAGTATCATCTGGCATAGGCCCAATGCACCCCACCAATGCCAGAATTAAAATCTGGCACTGACAAAAGAAACTGAGACTCCGGGCCTTCCAGCCGTCGGATTTCTTCCAAATTTACGGTGAAGGTTTAATGTATTTTTCAACGCCTGCCCACCAAATCTAGGCCCCGATCGTGGCACGATGACTGTTGATCGTAAATCGGACCCGTGCGATCAAACACCATATCCGATCCCTCCCAAATTTTGTTTGGCCCTTCATCGGGCCATGAATCACTTACCCTATAAATTTCATGGCCAGAGGGCCACCGAAAATGCCCCATCAATCAGAATGGCCCCCAAAGGGCCACTTAAAGGTCGGAAACGCTTGCTCAGATCATATATCCGTTCATCCGTTCGCCCTAAAATTTTGCATGGACCCTAGTCAAGCCATAGGGCACCTACACACCAAATTTGGTGGTTAGAAGGGTGTTAGGGCCACCCCAACACCAATAGGGAGTCCCATAAGTCTATTTTAGGAAATTATGGAAGCTTGGGGCCTTTTTCACCAAATATGGAATTATAAAAAGGGCCTCATTTGGGCACCCCTCTCCCCATACGAATTTTGCCCTAGAAGAGAGAAAAGGGAGAAGAGAAAGAGGAGAAAGGAGAGGAAAGAGAGAGGGAAGAAGGCATGGTGGACTCTCAATCAAGGTGGGGCCCAAGAGGATCAAACCCACAACCTTCTACACCTTCTCCAAGAAGAAACCCTACACCACAACCACCGAAAATCGTCCATGGGCCATCTAGGTAAGATCCCTCACTCATTTCTCTTGAAATCCTTGTATTGAAGAAAAAAATGCATGGATTTCTCTCATGTTTGAATTGTTTTAGGGATTCCGATCGGCCAACCTCCAAAACCCTCATTCCTAGGTCATTTTTGAGCCTCCAACGAATCACAAGGTGCGGACTATTATCCTTAGGTGGCCTAGCACCAATTATAGTAGGAATGTAATGATTTTGTTTGTTGAGTTGTGGTATTGAAGAATTTAGAGAAAACCTAGGAATGGTGTGTTGTTGGAATTGCATGATTGGGCATGGTTAGTTTACATTTGATGTTGATCTTGTCTCTCACATGATTTAGCATAGGAATGATTACATGCTCATGTTTGTTTGGATTGATTTCGCTCATATGCATTGCTCCATAGTGTTTATGAATCTTGACTCTTGTGTGTTTAATTCCTTGAGGTGTTGGAAGAGCTTAACTTCCTCACAAACCCACACACTCACACGCACCTTAGTTCTTGATAATGTTTGCTCACTTAGTAGGAGTACTCATTTTTATAGTTGGTATTGATATGTTAGTTGATAACTTGTATACTTAACATGTTATGAATCACCACCTAATCCTTGGGTTGGTCAGGAATGCGAGGAAAGCGAAGGCGGTCCCGTTGGTAGGATCGTCTTGAAGCTAAACCTATGGATTGGACGAGTGCGTGTGGGCGACAGTAGTTAGACTACATGGGTCGCTGGTACCCAATGTCGTTCCGCCACGTGCTTGCCTGATTCATGCGGTTTAGCCCACTGTCTGATCAACCCTGTTTGTTAACCTTGTATGCTCACATATATATGGAACCTGAACCACCCTACAACCGTTGTAGCCCATTAATAACCCACCTGAAATTGGTCCACAGCCTCGTGAGCCGGGCATGGTGGAATGGGACACTGTGTCCGAGCTGTCGGCCTACGCTGGGGTGCCGCGCCTCCCCGTAGTGACCGCGAGCGATCCCTTTCTCTCGGCACTCCTCATGTGCTTGAAGTCGGGGATGAGGAACCCGACGGGATCACGGACCGTGGGGCCTTGGCCTCACGCATTGATGGGGTCTTGGCCTCGCAACTAGTTTAAGGCATTGATACGTGGGGTGTATCAGAATCCCCAACCTGCTGGATGAATGGACTTAATTAAGAACTTGGCTAACATGTCATTGCATCGCATTAGCTAGGGTGGCGACTCGGCAGTCGAGGTCGCTCTGAGGGAGTGTTGTCATATGCGATCGTAAGATGGAGTCGCTTGAGGGAGAGTTGTGGCGAGGGCATGCATCATACCATTCACCATGCATACGCATTATCAAGATTAGCTTAGTATCTACGAATGTTGCCTTTCATTAAATTCATGCTATAACTGCTGCCTGTTAAAACTTAAGATTAATAGTTCACACTGAGTTGATCACTCACTCCCACTCTGGGACGGTGTTTTAAAACACCAACCAGACTCTCTCATAGATGCAGGGGATGCAGAGCAGGTGGAGCATGGCGACGCTACCCTCGAGGAGGACGAGTTCTCCTACATTCAGCTGATGGGCGGCTCTCCATCGGCTTGATCGGGCTGAATTCGTATTTGCTGAGCCGCGGGCTCCGCTTTAGTCTTTTGAGATATAGCCTTCTTTTATTATCCTGTTGGGCAACGCCTTGGGCGACCCTTTATTATTTTTGGACTTGTATATTTGTGAGATTTCTTTCACTTCAGTAGACTGGTGCGATTGTGCTTCATGTTTCAGGTAATTCCAATTTGCGCAGTTAAATTTGATTAATCATAAAAACCATAAATGCATGATAAGTGACACTCGGGAACTCGGGAGTCGAGTCTATGCACGACCCCCGATTTTTCGGGGCGTTACAGCAGAAGAGCCCAAAGGGCGAGAATGGTCCATTGACAGTCCAAGCAAGGAGTGACGGAGTACACACGACTTTGGTGGGGCCCAGCAGATCAGGGACCTTAAAAAAGGTAAAAGAGTGAGTCAGATGATCTCATGCTAGTTGCATCTAGACAGTCAAACCACTGATCACAACCGTCCATTTGGCAGAGCACACATTTCATTGGCTACCATATAAAATCAGACAGACAAGATGATTGCATCCATCCGTAAGATGGGCTCTTCTTTTATAGCCGTCCATTCAAGATGCTCAGGATGACCTGCTAAAAGTGATGTTTTAGAATTACAAAGACTGAAAATTGTTGCTCCGACCTCTTCTATGTAAATGGATCCTGACCGTCTATTTTATTCGAGATGGATTGGATGGTTATAATCCTCCTATTGGTATGAATTTTGATTTATGGGCTGTACCTCCTATTGGTAAATGGATCCTGACCGTCCATTTTGATGTTTATGTTATATCCACTCCGTCCATTCGTTTCGTCAGGGAGATCCAAAACTGATGTGGGCCATACCATAGAAAACAGCGAGATGGAGACACCCATGAACCCTTTTGTGGCCCACCGTGATGTTTAGATGCCATCCGAACCGTTCATAAGGTGATTCCCATCCGGATGAACAGAAAAAACGAATATCACCATGATCCAAAACCTCCATGACTCCCGCTAAGACTCAACGGTTGACGTTCAATCCTCACTCGTGTGGCCCACTTGGATTTTGGATCTCCCTCATGTTTGGCCTCTCGTCCTTAAATGTACGGAAGAAATGGATGCACCAAGTGGATATAACACAAACATCGTGGTGGGCCCACAGAGCTTTGGGTTACAGGGGATGTTTATATGCCATCTATACCGTTGAAACCTCCCTGGATCCACCGTGATGTTTATATGCCATCTATACCGTTGAAACCTCCCTGGGTCCACCGTGATGTTTATATGCCATCTATACCGTTCATAAGGACATTCCTACTGGGATGAACTAAAAAACATAAAAATATTAGCCTGCTCCAAAACTTCTGTGGCCCCACGAATATATCAACGGTGGATGTTCAATCCTTACTTTTTTCCTATCGTGCGGCCCAATTGAATTTTGGATCTACTTTATTTTTTTTTTCCTATGTCCTACATAATCTCGCAGAACAGATGGACGGGGTGGATATTTCACAAACATCACGGTGGGCCCCACGTAGCTTCCTGTAGCAGGACTCGGATTCGGTAGTGACCCCTCCGGTACTATGCTCGGTACAGGTCGGTGTGGGAAAAAGCACTGTGGGTCTCACCATGATATATGTGTTTTATCCATGACGTCCATCCATTATTTCAGATCATTTTAGGGCGTGATCTAAAAAATGAGGTAGATCTAAATCTCAGATAGAATACACCGTAAGATACATTGGTGATTGAACGTCCACCGTTAAAAACTTACGAGGGCCACAAAAGTTTTGGATCAAGCTGATATTTGTTTTTCCCTTCATCCATGTCTTTGTGACCTAATAAACAGGTTGCATGGCAAATAAACATTATCCTAGGACTTAGGAAGTTTTTAATGATGAATGTTCAATAACCACTATTTCTTGTAATGTGGCCCACCTGAGATTTTTATATATCTAATTTTTGGTAATATTATCTAAAATGATTTGAAAAAATGGATGGACGGATTGGATAATATAAATTCATCGTGGTGGGTCCTACAGATCTTTTCCAGAACCGACTAGTAACGCGCTCGGTACCCGAGGGGTCACTACAGAAGCCGAGTCCGTCGCGTGAAGTTCCTTCCTACCAGGAAGCGTATTGTGTATTGAAGCGGATTGTGTATTGAGTAACTGACTACGTTAAACTATGTGGGGCCCACCGTGATTTATGTATTTTATCCACTCCGTCCATCCATTTTACCAGATAAATTTAGGGCTTGATACTAAAATTGAAAATATCTAGAGCTAAGTGGACCACACCACAAGAGAAAGTGTGAATTTAACTTCTACCGTTGAAAATATCTAGAGCTAAGTGGCCACAGAAGTTTTGGATCAAGCTGGTATTTGTAATATTGTGAACAGGTTGGATGACAAAAAAACATCAATGTCGGCCCTAGGAAGGTTTCAACGGTGGAAATCATTATTCTCTGGTCCACTTAGCTTTGGATATGTAGGTGGGGCCCACATTGATATTTGTGAGAAATCCACCCCGTCCATCCGTTTTTGCGAGCTTATTTTAGGAGTGTTGGGAAAAAAAAAGACGGATCAAAAACTCAAGTGGGCCACACAAGAGAAAACGGTGGGGATTGAATGACCACAGTTGAAACATTCATATGGAAACAGAAGTTTTGTACAAGGCTAATATTTTTGTGTTTTCACTTCATCCAAGTAGTACTGACCTTATAAACGGTTTGGATGGCATACAAAACATTAAGGTGGAGCCCATGAAGGTTTCAACGGTAGCCATTTCCTTTCTCACTTTCTCATCTCGTGTGGCCCTTTTTCGTGTTGTATCCACCTCAATTTTTGTCACACATCCTAAAATGATCCCTCAAAACTGATGGACGGGGTGGATTTATTAAAAACATCACAGTGGGCCCCACCTAACATCCCAGCGCAGGAACTTCCTGTGAAAGCCTTTCCCATGAAATCCGCTTCCATATAAACCAGACTCCTTCGCGCCAAAATCACAATCTCTCCTTCCAACTTGAAAAGAATCTCTCTCTCGCTCTCCAAATCCTCAACACATCTGCAAAATCTCCTAAGAAATAGAAATCTTGGAATTTCTCTTCTTCTATCACTACAGGTAAGAACACCTCGAAATCTCTCCAATTTTTTGAATTTCTTTCGTTTATGATCCTTGCTATGGAATCTATGGATATGATAGAAAAACCCAACTTCGAATCAACCGTTTATTTCATCTCTTTCTTTTTTAATTTTGCTCCATATAATCGTCATCCGCACCGTTGGAATATTTTGATTTCTTGATGATCAATGGAATGGTTCATGACCCATTTGAGTCCCCACCCCCACAAGTGGGGCCCACTTCTCATGATCAGGACCATTGATCAGATGGGCCCCACTCTAGTACATTCTCAGGGCCTTGTGTTCAATCTAGCAAAAAAAAACCAGAAATTGCTTCTTGGGGCCCACCAGATTTGTATTTTGCTCATGTTATGTCAAAAAATCAATGACTAATGTGTAAGAATCTTCTAAAATTCATATGCAATGCATTATCCACCGTCGATTTCAGATCTTGCCGATTTGATTTTCAAGTCCTGTAATCAAACATTCTGAAATCCAAATTGTGTTTGGGCTTGCCAAGGGACCCGGTAGCCGCACATGGCAACCGGCACGTGTGTGCAAGTTCAAACCGTTCAATAGGCAGGGCCCACTGTCTGGATTCCCGCCAAAAAAATTGGGCTGTGGAAAGCTGATCTGGTATGTGGGCCATGGGTCCCTTGTAAACCAAACGCCGTTGAATCAAATTGCAATTTGAGTTTGTAATTCAATTCGCTTGTGTATCCAAACACGGCCTAAACCTTTGATCATGAAAATCCAATGCAAGTAAAGAACTAACAGCCATCCTCTCTGCTTCTCTCTATGATTCTTGCAATATCAGCATCTTCCAGATTACAGAGAGATTGGGCTAGTGACTATGTAAGCTGAAATTTCAGAATGAGTGATCCAACAGAGGCCGTCGATTCCGGCCTACTCGATAACAGACCACCTGAATTCAGCAGTCAGCCGAATGGAGCCAATCCATGTTCTAGTCGATCAGTAATAGACCGATGGGCATCACGAGACGGTATGACTATGG
This sequence comes from Magnolia officinalis, assembly GCA_021015155.1. NCBI lineage: Eukaryota > Viridiplantae > Streptophyta > Magnoliopsida > Magnoliales > Magnoliaceae > Magnolia > Magnolia officinalis. Next base: position 54,338,374 of record JAJHSJ010000015.1, read on the forward strand.
TCCCCAATTCTCTTCGTGCCCCACCTTCCTTGTTCCATAGAGGCAATGCCATGATGAACCATTCTGCGAGTCGTGGAGCGGCCCCACATAACGATACTAGAGCGGGACCCGATCCTCGGATGATCATACCTGAAAGTCTACGACCTCGCTCACATCCATTGCCTACTCGGTTCATACCGAGTCATGTTCAATCCAATGAATTTGGAGTTAATACTTCTACAGCATTTCTATCCAATAATCATAGCGGGCCAATGTCGAACGCAATCCAGTTTCATCACCCACATGGCCTGCCGACTACTGGTCGACTATTCCACCAAAACCAATCTGCAGAGGGCGTCATGGCCCACTCAATCCAATCCAATGGCCTCAGTAGGCCACAGTTTCGCTCGAGAGCTCCGATACAAGAACTTGGAGGTAATTCAGCTGCGAGGATTCCCTCCAACGGTCAGAATAGAAGCATGATGCATGGTAACAATGGGAGGATGAGCCCCACCCAATTGAATATGTTGCGCCATCTTCACAGCGAGCACATTCGTGCAAAAGCCATGGCTAGCGGCACTGTCAGAGCTGGTTCGAATCCGTCTAATATCTTCCAAACACCACAAGCTTCGACAGAAAATCAGATGTTGGGGCCTAGCGATGAGATTCTTGGATGCAACAGAGTCGACAGAGGATCCGAAGATCTGGATGAATTAGAGCTTATTGAACTGGACCCAGAAGGTAATCTGTTAATACTGAGAGATCCTGGTCATAGTGCTGCTGCATCGAGCTTTGAAGTGTCTGATACTGAGCAAGCTGAGCAAGTGGGCCACTCGGAGATGGCGTCGGCACTCAATGCTATCAGAGATTTTCTCAATGAATTGCCTCGAATCCAACGGCACCAAGGTTATCTGCATAATGTCATGGGCCCAGATGATGAACTGTTTAGGCCTACTGCTTCAAGTGAGTCCAGTAGCATCCAAGCTGCATCGATCGATAATGGGAATGTCGAGCAGGCGGGCCAGTCCATTGCAAATCAGGTGCCTGGAATCACTTCTTATTTGTGCGGCGAATCAACTCTCATCCGAGCACTTGAAGGTAATCGATTCAATCGTGGCCGCCCAAATGATCAGCTGTTCTCATCGAACGGTTGCCATAGACGCGAAATTGGTGCAAGTTCTACAGGTGTCATGGAATTTAAAAGAACCCCAACAGAGAGTTGCTTGGAACCGACCACTATGGGGCCGCTGGCAGCGTTGTGGCCCATGATCAATCTGGTATATCACGGATACTCTTAGCCTTTGCTTTGCAGAATGCTATGATTAGATAAAATGCGACATTGCTTGCTTATGAGCCTGTAGTATTTCTTGTTTTCGTCGATGTGATCGGTGTGGATGTTTCAACTGTGGATGGGGTCCACCTGAAGATCACATGGGTCAGATGATCTTAGGCATTGATGAAGGTCTTTCAAAGATCACGAAAGAACAGAGAAAATCCCAGCCATTGTTGAAGTATCAGATGGGGAAAAAAAAAAAAAGACCTTCGATATCACTAGTTTGGATCATCTGATCACTGTGATTTTTGGTTAAAATCAAATGGAGGTGACCAAACAGGGCTGTTGGATCAAATGGCCATAAGGCGCTCTTGATCCTAGCCATTCTTGGTGGAGATCCTGTGTAATCGCCACATCAACTTGTTAATCTAGCTTCTAATTTGTTTTCTTTTTGTATTATTATTATTAACATTATTTATTCTCAAAGTGGGGTTTGAACAGTTAACAATCGAGATTAAGCGGATGAACATTTCGCAAATGAGACTGTTACAATGATAGATCCAATGTCTAAAAAAGTGGACTAGCAATCCCATTACAACACAACAAGAAACAAGAGATAAATCGAGAAAATCGCGTCAGGAAGATCACTCTTCCAATGCGATTCCCAGTCTTTGGAGTAGTTCCATTCTTGCAGGAGTAGCTGACGCGGTCCGATTGTAGAAAATTTCATTAGCCCCGCTCTGTTCATAACCAAGGACTAGACGTTAATTCAAATTACATCCGTTTCATATCGATCTTGATTTACACATGTAAATCAATTTGGGATTTGCTCGTCGTTGTGAACTAAAACGGGTGCCACCTCACTTTGGTCATTTCTTTCAGATCAAATCGGATTATTGCAATTTACTTCCATTGAGCATCCAAACACACCCTTTAAAAGTTTGTACTTATGACACACTGTTTGGCTGATGTTCTTACTTAACCAGAATCAATTTCATATCTAGAGAATTTTAAAGTGTTTTTATAGTTGTTAGCTCCCTTGCGGTTGCGTTTGGATGTACCAATGAATGTTACTGTTTTTCTTCTCTCAAATTCTTCTATCTTTTATGATACAAGACCCATTTTATTATTGAGACCCATATTACTATTGAGAATACAAGTTCTTTTGCGTGCGGATGCTTGCTTAGATGTGTGAGCATGTGGTGTCTTTGTTGCCCTTCTTTCAAGTTGTGTTTGGATACTAAAATAAAACGAATCGCAATAACTAAATTCAGTCAAGGGGTTAGCTCATATCATTAGACTCAACCTTTTCAAGGTGTGTTTGGATGCTCAAATAAAACGAATCGCAATAATTAAATTAACTCAAAGAGAAACTTACTATCATGACGTTAGTCCCTCATACATCATTAGACTCAACCATTTCCATTTACTCTTTGTTAATCGACTTATTGCGATTCAATTCAATTGAGCTTCCAAACACACCCTTATTCTCATACTCTAAATTGCTTATAATGCTTATATCAAAACAGGCATTCAAATACAATGGCACTTGCAAATCCAAACAGAACTCTTTTATTCTTTTTTTCAGTGTAATGCCTTTCAATGTCTGGTTGCAGGAAAACCCAATTCCTTGGATGAGGATCCAACCGTCCAACCTGCTAAAGATCTTCAAATCCAAGCTAATAAGAGCGGGCCAACAACATCTTCTGCAGAAAATCCCAATTCAGTAAATGTGAATGGAGCTACTCCAAAGACTAGGAAGAGAAAACCGCGTCAGCTAGCTCCTGCAAGAATTCCTCCGATTCCCTGCAAAGGTCAGACACTGTTTGGAATTTACATTACTAATTTTTTTTTAAAAAAAATCCATGTTCATGTCAGTTAGTCTGCGTTTGGATGCAAAACTGAGTCGAATAGTGAAAATTAAGTTGAATAAAGAGGAAAAAATGACCAAACAGTAATCAAATTTCTTAGCATTAATAGCCTCTTTACTGAATTAAATTATTACTAATTGGTTCAATAGTGCATCCAAACGCAGGCTAGCTTTTTAGGCCAAACGAATCGTAGTTGTGAGATTGGCAATGTTTTGACATTGGTTGCAGTTAACACAAGATCAGCAAACAAGGGCCAGTGTTCTCAATCTGGTAAACAACTGGTCGAACCATCTCAAACGGCCCCACCTCGGCATTGCTTCAATGGGTCCACCAATGTTTTGACATTGGTTGCAGCTAACCCAAGATCAGTAAACAAGGGCCAGTGTGCTCAATCTGCTAAACTACTGGTCGAACCGTCTCAAACGGCCCCACCTCAGCGTTGCGTCGACAGGCCCACCAGATCCTCAAACCATACTCATGGCCCTCAGAAATGGGGAGGTATGTTGAAAGCTTCTCCCTCATGATTCAATCATCAGCATTAATGTTATGGAGCATGATAGGAGAAACAGGGCAGGACCCGTTACGGTGCGGATTGTACATGACCGTATATGACCGTATTTGCGATCCCCACAACTGTTGGATTTAAGCAATCTAATCATTATCTTTTAAATCCGATGGCTTTCGCATACTTAGATTTGTGATTTTTACTGGGAAAGTTTTGAGTAGGCTATTACCAGTACCAGTATTCACACCATTCAACCCATTCATCAGATGGGTAACATCCAAAAACCCGTACCATCCAACATGTCCAAAGATAAGTTGGGCCATAACAAAAGGACAGAGATTGGAGGGAATGCCCACACTTGAATTCCACAGCAGCCTACCTGAGTTGAAAAACAGCCTGAATAATGTCCTGACTGGCCTTGATCATATATAATCAACATGGCGTCTGTGGCCCATACGAGTTTTGGAGTGGGATGATTTTGTGGGGTCCGGGTTTTCTGAGGCGACGCATCTAATGAATAGGTTTGGAAGCTTATGTACCAATGGGCACTCGAACCCATGACCTTATTGTTGAAATGCACTCTCAATTTTACCGTTGAGCCATGAGTTGGATCCCAAGCATGGCCCTATTTACTTGCATTTTTTTTTTTTAAGTTCCAGACTGACATCCAGCCTCCTCTCATCATGGCCGAAGGGAGCTGCCAGGCGTGCTGGGGGGATCTGAGCTCCACTTCAGTGGGGCCCAGCAAACCTGTTCGACTTCTGCCATGCAACCATGCCTTTCACAAGCAATGCTTGATTTTTATGACTACTGCAGAATGGACTGGCGATCACCCTCCGTGCGCAAAGTGTGCCAACAGCAAGCCTGGGCATGATCACGGACCATGAGATTTTTTATACTTCGTACAGCTTAAATATATTTAAATGCACCTGATTAGTCAATGACTTCACTTCTTATCTTCATATCTTCATATCTTGATAGGGTACATTTGGATGCTTTGTCGAAATGAATTATAATATCTTGACATAGATGATTTATAATGCTGAGTAACCCACTAAAATTATTCTTTACATTTTATGAACTGAATTTATTTTGATTCAATTTGATTGAGCATCCAAACACACCTAACAAGACAACATTGAGGGTGATGAACATTTTATTAAATCAAACAATAATCAGACATGTTTATGCAATTGCACTCGTCCATCTTAATTTTACCAGTGAATTTAGTCATTTAATAGCTCTCTCTCTCTCTCTCTCTCTCTCTCTCTCTCTCTCTCTCTCTCTCTCTCTCTCTCTCTCTCTCCGTTTTATTATTATTATTTTTTAAAAATCTATTTTCTTCATGATTGATATTTATATGATGGTAGATGTCTAAAACACAAACAAAATACGAGTCCGGATCCTCTGTTTGCCAAAGCAGGAAAGACCGATGCAATTACACAATCAGACGGTCCAATTAGATTGCAACAACCACAATTTTGCTGCTTGACGCAAACAAAGGATCCGTATTCACAAAATATACACACTCAATAGGAGGCATGCACCATATGATCACGTCTTCAACTATGTGCCAGGTGGATCCAGGGAAATAAGAAAAAGTGGGGGTATGGGTTGGACAAAACCCTTTAATCAGACCCACCCCACTAGGATTTAGGGACCCCAAGAGATGTAAACATGGCCGATGAAGCACTACATAGATCACGGCAGGCAGCCCCATGGTTTGAATTGTGCACCGATGTCACAATGAGCCCCACAAAAGCTCAACCATATGGGAATAAGAATGTAAGTGATCATGTGCATGTATGGGTAATGATGATCTTGATCACCAAACCATGTGCCAGACGTGTCTAAGCCATCCAACTTAGCTTAGGATTATATACTCCATCCATACAAAACAACTAGGATTATATACTTCATCCATACAAAGCAACATTAAATAAGAATATCCAAACCTCACATGAAACTGCCCAAATTTTCTAAGATGAGATTTCATCAGGACCCATCATCAACAAATTTCAGGATCCCAACGATTCTCTACTAAAACATCTCCCATTCACAGTGAGATACTGCAAAATGAAGACTTAAATCTTTTGACCACAACTTCTATACAAGAAACCTACTCCATGAGGTTGCCATCTATGCTGGAAAATGAAGACTAAAAAACTTCCGTACAAGAAACCTACTCCATGAGGTTGCCATCTATGCTGGAAAATGAAGACTAAAAAACTTCCGTACAAGAAACCTACTCTCACACAAGGATGCCTTGACAGTGACCATTACCTAGCTTGGTTATCCCCGTCTTCTGCAATATTGAACAAGAACTGCGGCAGTGATGCAATCCGAGGAAGATGAAGCAGCAGCTCCCCAACAGAATCTTTTCTTGAAATAGCTGGCAGTTGCTTACAGCCAGAGCCTTCGGATGCCAGAGTATCACCATGTGTCGAATTTGGCTGACCATTCATGGAATCTTCACCTCCCAACCCACCTTCATTTCTTGGTTTTTGTATGGTGGCGGGGTCTTTTTGGAGCAGACAGCAGAGGGAGTTGACCCTCGACATGAGGGACTGCTCGTCGGATGCAGACGCACCCTGGGAATCACTGAGCAGGTATTGGTTTATCTCATCCAGCATCTCTCTGCTTTGAGAGTGAGCTTGGCTGGATAAGAGCGGATTTGTAGAAGTCATCTGCTCAGAAATACAGTTGCCAATGTGGTTCACCAAATCACTCATAGACATGGACGGGTGGAGCCCATGAAATTTTAACTGGTCCCATTGGTTGGGTTCCTTATGCTCTTCATTTTCACTGGTCCCATTATCTTCGGTGGCCTGACTATCCATCACTGAAATAGGGAACCTATGTTAGAAACCAAGTAAAAATTGCAAGAACAGACAGCTACCACCAAGACAATTCAATAAAAAAAAAAAAAACCCAAAGCAGTTTGAATTTGTGAAAATATAGAAATTAGTGACATCTCAAAATGCAGAAAGTGGTGTCATTTTATGAACAAAACAAAGCAATCAACTTATTGATAAAATTCTAAGAAATGTGAAGATCTCGAATATGTAGTCTTTGTAGCTTTGGAAATGCATTTGATGATGGTGTAACGAGCACTCTTTAGTAAGAGGGTTGTCTGCCAGGAGGGCTCAGCTGGGCCTGCTGAAGTAAACCAATCAGCCCTAATCCATTCTTTTATTTTTATTTTAAGGTAACAAATTGGCCCTAATTGAACACAAATGAAGCATGATTTGGTGGATGAGGCCCCGTTAAACATAAATACAACAAAAAGAAGATAGAAAATGAAAAAAAAAAAAACGAGAGGATGATTTACCCCTTTTTCAATACTCCCAAAATGGTCCATACCACTTCGATTCATCAAGGCCTACTCAAATTGTGTTTGATCCAAAAAAATAAGCCTGGATCTAGTTTAAAATGAGTTTCTAAGCTTTCTTCATAGTTGAAATTAAGAAAAGAGAGAAATTTGAAGATAAAAATGTTCAAAATGGAACTTTTATGGTTGGATCGGCCACATAACAGCACCGAGACGGGGCATATTGGCTGATACAGGCGGATACAACCTATTTTTTTCATAATGGATTGACTCACCCCATACTGAAGAAAGGGGCTGACAATTTTACTTTGTGCATCGGCTGATATGTAACCATTTTTTAATACCATGGTTGAAACATGCCCTGTCTACTATTGTGCTATGGGCTAGAACCCATCAATATAATGATAGAAGAGCATATAATATAGAAATGAATCTATAATACCAAAATACCCTAAATCCAATATACCAAATTACCTTGCAAAAATAAAATAAAAATAAAAATCCTTTGCAATAAATAATTTACCTTGCAACAAATGCTCCCCAAATCCATAGATTTGTACTTGAATTGCCACTGAGGGTGGACTTTCAAATTTGCTAAATACAAATCCAATGCAAATCCATGAATTTGACAAGTTCATGGATTTACCATATTCCCATTCTCATTTCCTAGATCCCAAACAGGGCCTTGGGTAAGTCAGGTGATGCAGCTTGAATGTTGACACATGGCTGACTGATCACCAACAAATGGCTGCAGGTTACATGCAACCCATTTTTTACAAGCATTTTTACACATCTTCAGGGGGGGTAATGGAAACAAAAAGTTCTGAAGGCATAGAGAAAATGGGCAGTACCACAATTGGGTCGTAGGTGAGTTGGATGGTCTGCTAACCATGCCAGTTTCCACCATACGTGAGCCCAAGTGGTCCAAACAGTTCATCAGTGAGCCCCATGGTGGATGAACTCTAGTGCAAAAATTGTTGATCAAGCAAGCTAACCTTCTGTCCAGTCTATGGATTTTCACATCAAATGAGAAGTGTTTGACATGTTGGTTTTAACTAATCGTTGGCACACTACCAATTGGATGGTTAGGAACATCCTTCTTTTTAATGATATAGTTAGGAACATTCTTCTGTTATGATTTTCACATTGACAATCTGTGGAGGGGACCACAAGATGAATGGCCCTGACCACTGAAGGTGGGCCTTGTGCATGTAGGGTGTTGTACAATGGTGTGGAAGTACAGGCATGAGGTAATTTTGGGCCCTTCCAGGTCACCTTCCCAATTCCCAAATCCATCAAGGATCGGGAGCATGTTGACAAGCATCAGTATGAGGTATTGTTAGAAGAAGCTCTGGATCGGATGATAAGTGTAAATTTAGTGTGTGGATTTTATTTTATTTAAATAAATAAATAAATAAAAGTCATTCTGTTCATAGAAAAACAACAACAGTTCTTGGAACAATATCATTGTTTTCCTTGGAAGGTGATACCATCGGTTGATGCCGGATTTTCCTAAGCACACTTCAAGTTTTCAATGAATCCATTCTCTTTTTTACTTGACAAGATGGTATGAAATGTTTGGTATTAAATGTGCACATCCAAACGTTTTGAAGCAGAGTAATAAACATAGTGACAAATCTCATTCTCGGCAATTTCTCAGCCAGGAAATTTTGAGGATTTTCAGAATATTATTGGGAAATTCTCACCAAAAAATAAAATATTTTTAAAACATTTTTTGTAAATTTATAAATAAATTTAAATTTTAAGTAGATACATACAGCAAATTCCTTAAGGTACTTACTATAGGAGTTAATATCGTGATAAAATGCAATGTTTAAAAATATGCCAGGAAAAAAAAAAGATCTCGTGATGATATTGTTTAGTGTATTTTTCACGATATTATCGTGAGATCCTCAAAATCTTGCCAATACAAGTCACACTAATTCTCAACACGTTTCCCCCAAATGTGCTTTTGTCAGTCCCGATTGTAGTAGAATAATGAAGGGAAAATTTAGAATATGCATGACATGGTGTCCTATTCAGCAATGGGCTTGAGAAAGGGGAAGCATTATCACAAGTTTCTAGAGAATAAATCCACTGTCATACTCGCCATTAACTAATATGATGTGAAGTTCAAGAGCATACGTGAGCATGGAGAAGGCGATCCGATGGATGCAGCTTCAGATGCTCTACTGACAGGATGCCGCAGTTCGCTCCCAGAGGAAGATGACTGAGCAACACTAGGCGATGGTGACTCTCGGAAACTCGAGAAGGTGGATACATACTCGGTCTTCATATGATTGAGGATACAGGATTTGGCATCGCTTTGGTCCTCAAAGAAAGAGCCCCTTGCTTCAAAGTATGGGGAATCTAGTACTACCTCTGATTGTTGGCTCAGCAGTTTAAGGCGAGGATCACATTGGATAAGCTTTTCAAAATGCTTGCTTAACGAGCCTTGCGGGCACTGTAGATAATGTCTCCTGAATGCACCAAATCAAGAATTCCATGATTCTGGGTCTGTGACGTGTTAAACCGAATGCTTAGCATCTTCAAAGGAGAATCACTAAAAAATATATATATGGCCCACAATAAGGGAACCTGGGGTTTCTAGAGTGAGCTAAATTATCCATGCTCAAATTGCTAACAATTTGCAGCAACCAAGGTTGACGGTATTATCTGAAACCGGTATGTACCATCTGATGCGTGCTGGTTTTGTCCATAACCAATATAGCTGTATCAACCTGATGCCGAGCAATACGATCCAGCTGCGGCGGTGACTGATACGGCACGCCAAACCAATTTTCAATCCTTGGCAGTAACAGTCGCATATGTGTTTCAGACTAAAGTAGGCTTTGTTTACATGTATTGCTTAATTTAAATAGACCACGAAAAGCAACTACAAACTTCGCAAACATTAAACACAAGCATATATATGAAAGCAAAAAAAGAAAAAGTATTTACTTTATTTTTTTTTTTTATAGAAGCATTCTGGTCATTTCCTTCGCACTTGTTTCCCCTTTCATTGTTTTACACTCACAAACAGTGTTTCACTGGGGGGTTATTGTAAATCACCTATTGTTAACCATGTCTCCAAACAAGGGAAACTCCTCGATATTCGCAATTTCTCTCCTATCATACTGCTCTCACCTACGATACCCACAGGCAGCTACTGATTTGGGAACAGAGATAGGACTCTGCACTCAGAGAGTAATGCGACTCCCCAAGGATAAATATTATAGCTTCCAAATATAATTGTGACATTGGTGGGTGGTGCACTAAGAGAACTTCCTATTACAGAGCTTCAGCGATTTAGAAAGGGGTCCTTTCCATTAAGTCAAGCTTTGATGAAGGGGTTTGTTTCAGCCTTGGGGATGGAAGGAAGATTCAGTTTTGGGAAAACGAATGGGCAGGAGATACGCCATTACAAAGCCTGTTTCCGAATGTTGCTAAGTTGTCTCTGTCTCGCAACATCATGGTTGCGGATTGTTTCTTATTGGATAGGTCTTTTGGAGTGTGGTCTCCTCCATGTTGCTTCTTTTTGTCTGACAAAGAGGTGATTGAATTGACCTTACTCCTTACTCATATTCACCTGTATCATCCGAGTGGTGGGGAGTTGGACCTTCTGTTTGGTAGATGGGTAATTCCGGGTGCTTTTCAGTTAAGGTCCTTCTACACAATGTTATACAGGAGGGGAATGGGGCATTCAAGAAAATGAGATATGTGTGGCACTATGGTGCCCCTCCAAAGAATGCAGCCTTCTCTTGGCTTGTTGGTATGGAAAGGGTGGTAACTATGGATGGTATTAAAAAAAGAGGGATGATTTTACCCAATGTTTGTCTGCTTTGTGGAGCGGATGCGAAATCGATTAACCATCTTTTTCTTCACTGCCCATTTGCTTCTAAGCTGTGGAGTGGCCTCCTATCTCCTATTAATATATCTTGGATCATGTCATGTTCAGTGGGTAATTTTTTGGTGGCTTGGCAAGGAGGGGAGGTTGGTAACGAGATAAAGGCTTCACGGAGGTTATGCTTGCTGGCTGGTCTTTGGGCGATTTGGAAAGAAAGAAATGGGAGATGTTTTTGTAATGTTTCTCATGATGTAGAGTAGGTGATGGGGAGAGCTTGGGTCTTTGCCTAAAAATAGGGTTTGTGTATGGGTTAGGTGAATTCATCCTCGTTGCCTTTGTGATGTGGTGGGGTGTCTTGCTCGTATTGTTTTTCTTTGCTGCCTTTTTGGTGCTTGTTTATAATAAAAAATTTGTTACCTCTCAAATAAAAAAGGAAAAAAAGAAAAAGAAAAAGAAAGAAAACAAAAGAAAACCATTTTTTGAATGGTACAAACAAACAATTGAAATCTTTTGAATGGTACAAACATGCACATACATTATGATACGAATGAAAATGAAATCGTCGGAGTTTCAAAAATAAGTAACACAATACAATAAGGTTTAGTTAAAACATTTGTGACAAGTATCCTACAATATCATTACAAGTAGCAGCACCGTGTCATGTCGGACACAACACGTTGAGCAAATACAAGCATCTGTGTATCATAGCATTATCATCAATATCGCTCATATCACTGACAATTGGATTGTAGTAACTCACAATGTACTTCAGATATTACTGCCATGGATAAGCATGCATTCGGATATGCTAAAGCACATATTCCGAAAAATGCATGACAACATCTAATAACATCACCAATCTGCAGCTTATAAACAGAGAAAATTTTGACCAGCATGACTGGAATATATTACCTGTGCATACTTGCTTGTCCACCAGTAAAATCTGAAGTTGCCTGCCATAAGGTATGCTTCCTAGGTTGCGGATTCGTCTCCCTGAAGAAGAGAGGTGGCCTAGCCAACTAAACAGAATAAACACACCATTGTTAGAACAAATCCAAAACAACAAAATACAACAATCCTTCGTAGGCAAGGCATCTTCAACATACCACTACATCCAAGGTACCAGGTCCACTCTCAGGGCAGGTTGCCTTCAGAGCTGTGATATCTGACCATTGGATTTCCATCTTGTTCTTGAGACCACCCTCGAGAACTTCCCACACAAGCTTATGCTTTGCAAAATAGCATTTTGCCACTAAATCACCTTCATATCTTGACACGCACTGTGGATGGTAAAGAGTTTCAATTAGCTGCAATATGTAGTGTAACTATAATTGCATTCCAATGAACTAAACAATAACTTCCTAAAACGAAGAAAATTAAAAGAGTTCTTTTTATAAAGCCCCCTCCCTTTTTGTTATACAAGAAATTACAAAAATAAAAATTAAAAAATTAAAAAATTAAAAAAAACCCTGAATTTACCTTATTTCTAAATAACCACTTACCTTTTTTTTATTGGCAAAGGATTTATTAAAAGAAGCAAAATGACATCTACAAAGAGCTCAAAGCAGAAGAAAAGGGGCCAGCCAACAGCCAGCCAAAGACTAAAAAAATACAGAGAAAAGAAGGCCAGCAAATCCACCCACGGGCAAACAAGCAGTTTGACTAGACAGGCTCTCCAACAACCCAGAAAATAACCACCTACCATTTCCAAAATTGTAAAATAAAAAATAAAAAAAAAAAGCAAGGAAAAACCCCTTCATTAGGTTTTTAATTAGCCCTAAATGGGTTGGATGCAAGGAGTTGATCTTATCCCTTTCAAACAAAAGGTTTGATAATTCCACATGTGGGATCCATACAAGTGATCTAGACCATCAAGTTAACAGCCCCATTGTGGATAAGCCATGGGCACTCCTATCCACATTCAACTTATAAAAAAATTTAAAAAAATTAAAAAGAAAAAGAAAAAGAAGAGAGAGAGAGAGAGAGAGAGAGAGAGAGAGAGAGAGAGAGAGAGAGAGTCAAAGTTTGGATGGCTGGATCCACTATGGAATATACAAACTACAAGTGGGGCTCACCAGATAAAGTGGGGCCATTTAGATGATTGATCAGATCTCACACACACCCATTAGATCAACTAAAGAAGGGGAAATGGTAATTTTGAAATGGTTAACAACTCATGCACAGTGTAAGGCATTTTGAATAATTGAAGAGGCAAAATGGTCAATTACAGTCACAAAAGCAAACCGTCTACACTTTGTAACATATCCATTGATGGAATTTAAGCACTTGGGTGTGATTGCATAAATACACAAAAGTTTGAGGGTTATTTGCAAACACGGTCAGTACACACACACACACACACACACACACACACACACACACACACAGGAGGTCTCAAGTCCAACTGGTTGGACCACAAGTTACAGTCCACCTAGTAGATAACTTCCAACGTAGTAAGTGCATGACACATCCAATCCTTCCAATAGGTTGGCCCACCATAGAAAATAATGTCTGGCTGATTTTTGCACAAGGTGATCCTCATGACGAGGCAACCTATTGGACGGGTGGATGTTGCAGAAACATGAAAGGTTGCAAGTTATACACTGGTGGACCATAGCTTACAGTCCAACCAGTTGGACTTGAGACCTTCTCACACACGCACAGCAAAGAGGGAGGTGGTTTTGTACCAAAAAAAAAACTCACATTAGAAACACATAGCATAAGTTTTTAGATGTTCCTGTGTTTGGAAGCTTTCAGGATGCACTCTACCCAAACCAAGATTTTAAGGACTTATCACACCTGAGATCCAGGGCTAAAAAAAGTGGAGGACCAGAAAGCTTTATCTGACTTCTGCAGCACCCCAATGCATATTTGGATTGGTTCTGCCAAAAATATGCAACCAATCCAAAATTTTTGTACAGTGGAACAGGCCCCAACAAAACAATGAGAAATGCGTGTTGGAAGTAACAACAAGCAGAGACTGAAATCTTTAATAGTGCATTAACAATGCCAACCATAATTTTCCCATGATTCATACCATCAACTCAAAACCTAAGCATTTACCTCCCAAGTGCCTATTCTTAGAAGTGAAGCAGGAAAGTTCGAAGCCTTCAGCTTTTCAGTAGTACCCGAAACACTGTTGCACTTAGCATCTTTGATTTTTCCCAATTCAAGATTTTCACCACTTGCCGCTCCTAATGTAGCAGCATTCACTTGAGAGAGCCTCATCTGAATCAAATCCAACAATGACGGACTCTTCCTCAGCCGCAAACCCAATGGACTAGGTTCATTGAGTGGGTTGTATTGCGCAGGATGAGGTGTGGTATTGCTATCACCGGTGCTCCACTGCTGTAGTACACAAAACTCATGAAAAATAAGAAACCAAGTAAACGGCAGCAGCATAACAAGTTCCTAACAAACCAAGTAAACGGCAGCAGCATTGTAAGTTCCTAATCCCAGCATCTGTTACGGTTCTCATCAAAGAACTCAATCACGTGTCGAGGAATATTGGGTCTGACAAAATCCCACCTTCATCACAATCTAAAGATTTTCTAGAAGCAATTTCTATTCAACAAACAGAGAAATTGTTTTAATATCATCCCAAACGCGACGACGTGGGATTGATTTGTAATCTTTACTGTGGTGAATGATGATGTGGCCAAATGTTATGTCATATACAATGAGTCAAACAGACTTTCGGCCATGCTAACTCTTGCGACTATTAATCATTGTTTACACAAATACTATAACATCCAACTGTAACCCCATAGTCTATGTTATATAGCAAAATGGCACTAAGGGCTTGGATGCACTATTATTAATCATTGTTTACGAAAATACTATAACATCCAACTGTAACCCCATAGTCTATGTTATATAGCAAAATGGCACTAAGGGCTTGGATGCACTATCAAATTGAATTGCACTTATCAATCTAATAAAGATGAAATGACCAAACTGCAGTTTCCTTACTTTTCAAGTTCAACCTGGTAGGATTGCAACTGCAATTGTTGGGCTCTTCACAAAACGTCATCACAATTTGGTCACTTATCTGTGTGTGTGCGTGTGTTTTTTTTTTTTTTTGCAATTCAGTTCACTTGTACATCCACACGCAAATGCTTGTCAAATGTTAATCATCATAACATAGGATATAATATGCATTTAAAGTGGCTTCATCCATTTTTGTGTTTCTACTTTTTTTTCTTAAGAGAAATGATCAAACACAATGTTGTATGCTAAATTTAGCATAACAAGTTTAAATTCCTTCAACATGTCATTTGTGTGTAACACATCCAATCCATTCAAGGACCAAAAGGAGCACCATCATAAATGTTACCACGGGCAAAAACCATGTGTTCCATTCATCAGGTGCGCTACAATGTTGAAATCAATGTACAAACGATGGTTGGGCTCATCTTCGCGTGTGACGCAGCTTATGATTAAATTCACTCTAGGCAATCACCAAGGTAACTCGTTGACTGTAATCAAGTTTTGATTATAATCAACCTATGTAATAGTCTATTGCATTCTGCCTGTGGGATTTCTATGCTCTCATTGCCAGTTCCTGGCCTAGATAAAGAAAAGGAGCAAATTGCGTCAGGTTGGCAGCCGGCGTCAAGCTTATGCCAAAACTTCCAACATCAATCCAAACAATATGACATTCCAAACTCATACTAGGGCATTGTCTAACTGAAGTTATGACCCTTGATAGTGGAATGGTGGAAAAGGATTAGTGTAACCGACCCAATTGTTGGGAACTTGGGAAGTTGGGATAAGGCTTAGATGATTATGATGATTTGAGGCAATCGTCATGGTATTGTCCACCTTTTCCCAAATTAGCTGTTCAATTTAAGTGACACATCAGTGGCAAAATAAAAATGTTGTGTTAACCAAGTTGTATGGTCCACCCATTACAACCACCACTAACCATTATAACAATAACACCACTAAACTGTCACATTTGCATGACCGCCGACATTAAAAATAGATGCGAACTTTCTCAGGGCATGCAACCATAACATTGTCTAATTTTCCACAGATGCAAAAACCCAATGTGGAGGGTCCACCATGGTTGTCAACATAACAGACAATGTAACGCAACCTATATGAATGGGCTACACTGGTATGTTAATTTCGCACCATGTAAAACATGGTAGTGACCCATTGTGAATTGATGAACAGCTTTCAAGACCATCCAAATTGTGGGTTCCATTGAGGAATGGGCATATCTCCAACATAACATTGATCAAACAATTGAACAGTATTCAAAGCCAAACCCACTGAAATACCCCTTTATCAAAGAAAAAATATGCTATGGACCTCACCTTTTTAGTGGATTATCCCGAAGCATGGGTTAATATTTGTTCCATTCCGTTGGTAATAAATAATAATTGAACAATTCTGTTCTTCGAAACAAAGAGAAGTAGATCTATTCTATACCCAATAAGTACCAATATGAATGGGGGTTGGTCCCATTTTTTGTGAGTGAATGCATAGATACTTGTTCATCATTCAAACCCCCCATTCGTAAGAATTTTTCTTCATTCATTCTATCTTCCTCCATGAACCTTTGAATCTATGGATAAAATACGATAAATGGCAATATTATGAAGACAATAAACCCACCATCCAATTAGTGGTGACAAATGGACGGTTAAAAGTAAAATAGTGAGTGGGCTACATTCAAAGAGAAAACTACATGGATAATGTTATCTTATCAGTGCAATTTTTCGGTTATGCTCCATCAACAGTTGGGTCAGCAGTTTGGACAGAATGAATTGCTATACAAGTATGTCATTTGCACATTGGAAGGGTCCCCCCCATTTTTAAGTGGTGCAAACTAGGACGGCCCGCCCAACCCAAATTTGGACCAGGCTTGGCGCCTAGTCATTTTAGCCAACCCGAGCAGCCCAGCCAGACCCAACTTCAGATGTACATGTGACCAATCCTACAAATATGCCATTCCAATTCTTGATTAGGCAACCCATGCATCTTGAATGCAGACAGTTAGTTTCCTTCCTCTTGTCTATTTCTTTCTGCATGTGTGGTCCACTTGATCAACGGACAGAGTAGGAACATTCAAGTCAGAAATAGGGATTTTTATTAATTATCAGGCCAGGGCGGGTTAGGTCCAGACTGACCCGAACCCAATCCGTCACCACCCACAGGTTCAAAACTAGCACAAGAATCTAGCAACTCCCTCAAACCAACACAAGCACTGCAGCTTCCATACCCGACCCCATTCCGAAACCGAAGAAATCCACAGCAAGAATCAGAAACTAGAGAAGTGCTGAGGTAAGCAAAAGAGATCCGAACCTGATGAAAAGGCGCGGAGAACTTGGACCGTTTATTGAATGGGCCGTGCTCCTCATCCAACGGATCCTCGATCTCCAACTTCACCGGAAGCTTCCGAGACTCGGATACCGGCCCGATGTTGCCGGAATTTACCAGCTGAACCATCAAAATCGTACCAGCAACGAAGAAATCGGCGATACAGAGAGAAATAGAGAGATGGGGGTGAAACCCTAGATAGAAACCCTAACCCTAATAGAGCAATCTGTCGCTGCTGCAGCAAAAGCCCCTTCCAGTAGTTTTTCTGTAAAACCCCGTTTCGCTCTTCCATGGTGATTTTATAGGAGGAAGATGAAAAAAAAAAAAGGCCGAAATGGCAACTATTCAGTAGTCCGACAGACTATTGAAGTAGTGTACTCCTCGATGATGAGGCCCACTCTGATCAGGAGCGATTTTAATAGATTGATTTGAATCTCACCGTCCATATAGATTCTACTGTCTGTATGTGTCCTTCGAGTCGTTGATCGATCAATCTACTCCGCTGAATTTCATTTCGATCGTCCATTTGAAGGCAGCATCCATGTAGATGGAACCAGCCGTGTTGATTTCCAATACGGGCCATTCGTGGAAAGAAACCGGTGGATGGAGGGTCTGGATTCGCTGCATTAATAAGGAATGGACCAGTATCATAGATCGTACCACCATGTGGGACTATAGTACTATAATACACGTGAGAGTACATGTGTGGTGAGCTCGTCGCACGTGACACTAGAAACGTCGGCGGATTTTGTAAGGATATGGATTAAAACAAAAATTAATTTACTAAAATACCCCTATTGCAGATGACTTTTTGGTAAGCCGCCACTTGGACTGACTCAGTCCAGCCAGTCGTTCTGTGGGCCCACAGTGATTTATGGTTTTATCCACGCTGTCCATCCATTTTTTCAGATCATTTTAAGGATATGAGACAAAAAAGGAAACAGATATAAGGCCCACGTCGACGACACAGTGAGGATTGAACTTCCACCGTTAAAAGCTTCTTGAGAGCAGTAGAAGTTTTGATCAAGCTGATATTTGCGTTTTGATCCATCTGATATTTGTGTTTTCCCTTCATCCATGTCTATGTGACCTTATGAACAGGTTGGATATGTTGGATGGTAAATAAACATCAGGGTGGGCCCTAGGAAGATTTCAACGGTAAGGGTTATTATCACTTCTGCTTCCTTTGGTGTGTTGCATTTGAGCCTTTAACTGGCTCATTTTTTTTATTGCATTCTAAAATGATCTGAAAAAATGGTTGGACGACTTGGATTAAACTCTTGAATAACAATTCGCCCCACAGAGCCCCTTCATGGACCGAGTCTGTTCTAGAAGGGACTGGACGCAATCGGTTCCGTCTATTATAAGATTTTATAGATTAATACCTGGTGGATTTTATATTTGCAATCAGGCACCTAATTAAATAAATTTTTACATTGCAATTTCATCTTAAATTACAAAAAAGCCCCTCTATGCCCTATGGACGATCCATCAAAAACCGTCTTCTTTTCATGAATAAATGGGCACAAAATGATCACATTATAAAAAATGCATGTACTTTCAAAGTAAATGGTAGGGCCCACTGTGCTAAAACTTATTCTAAATTAATAATCAAGCATATCATTTAAGATTGTACTCTACATACATGGCATATATGCATGATATCATGATTCTTTCATCCATTGCATTGTATTGTGAGTGGGCCATACATCAAAAGCCACATCAATCAAATGATCCTAACCACAAACTGAAATACTCTTACATGAATACCATTGGTTGGATACTTCCTTTACTATTTGTCAGTAGACCTCAATGGTTATCTGATCGATAGGTATGGCTAGGTAAATGGAAGGTTTAGATCTCACTCAAGGGCATTATGCATACAAATATGTGTTTGATGACTAAAATAAGAATATAGTTTCTTGCTTGTTGCAAACCTAAGTGATGATGTGGCTCAATCACATTGCAACAAGCATAAATCCTCCGCTTGTGGCAAGCATAGATGTGGAGTGCTGAAATAAATATTAATAGCAATTGAATCACATATCTCATTTTTGCATCATGGATGCCAACATGAGATCCACATTCACTAGTTGAAGTCCATGAATATGACCTCGCAACAAAATAATTAGGCCAGTTGTATATATTAAATATAGTTGGTTAGTCAATTTCTAACAACTGTTTTGTACATATGACGTATTTAATGAGTAGACAAGCCCAATTATTGGGCTAAAGAGTTTAGATGAGCTTGATGAATGGCTCGAATATTCATGCCATTTTCTAATGATGCACCGTGCTCTTATTTTTTATTTTTTTAAATACACACTCACACCATAGTGGGATTTCACCACCTATAGATACTCGAACCCTTGTTCGGCTGTTGAAACTCCTTGGAGTCTACCACCAGAACAAGAGTAACGAGAGAGAGACATAATGGCTTCACATTTGCCATAGATGTATAGTCCACCTGATGACAAAAGCTACCATGTTTTTTTTTTTTTCAAAAAATTTATTACCACGGAACATACTTGATGGGGTCCGCTAGTGATGGGCTTAGATCTACCTAGTAAATCTAAAGCAATCACATGGTGGATGTATGTACGCAATCCAGTATGTTCACACCATGGTGGATGTATGTACGCAATCCAGTATGTTCTGATTTAAAGCTCACAACATGTATTTATTTCATACCCATGATGCACATCAAATGAAGACACCATGGTGGGCCCTACATAAAACTAATTATGGACATCCCATCTCGACTTTTTCCTAAGGTGGGGCTTAACCAAGATCTAAATGGTCATGATTTTTTAAGATTCGTGTCCGGTCCGTGGAGTAAAATGATACTGAATTATATTAGATGGAATTAACTTCGTTAGGGCATAATGATTGCATGTTTGGAAATGTAATGATATTCTAGCCAAACAATCTTATGTCTGGGATAAGATTTTTGTTGTGTGAAAACATTGAATTAAGCAAAATCTTGTTTGATGGACTATGAAATTCTAGTCGACGGACCAAATTCACAACATACATATATGACTAGAATGTCACTTATAAAGAGTGTATATGGATGGACATTAAATGTATGCATCAATGTGGGGCTGCATGTGTAGTGGATTTCAAATTCTACGAAAACCGTATGCAACCAAATGCAATTCCAACTCACCTTATCCCAATCTTTCTCATCATCTCCAAATGTTGAATGGAATTTGCACCGGACCAAATGATCCCATCTAATACCCTGCGCAAAACACCCCTAAGGTAAACAGGAGCCATATATGTAGTGGACAGTGTGGGCCTCATGAAAGTTCTACCTTAGACGTGGTTCTCAGTTAGGTAGCATATGAGTTGTTTTATTAATTATAAAATAAAAGCCTTTGTATTATATGGAGGGTCATTTTCATCATTTATGCAAAATAGTATCCTCAATCTAAAAGAGTTTAGAGAAAAAAAACAAGTGAAAGTTACTGCCATGACATTTAGCTTAATCAATGAGGGAGTTAATAAAAAGTTGATTTAAATAGGTACTGGCATGTAAGTATCAAAATAATGAGGTGGTATTATATCAAAAATCCTTTTTGACCAGGGTGGGCGAAAAGTACAACTGCCATGATTGAAAGGGTCATCACGCGGGGAGGGAAAAACGTGTCGGAGATCTGGGCCATTCATCGGGTAATACAAATTCCGAGAACATGGTTTGGAAAAAATTATACAGTTTCGAATTGAGAAAATTATCACTGTAATCGCATCCTTTTATCCAGCTTCTTTTCTCAACGACCCAAAACTTACCTTCCAACTTATACCTTTCACGTACGGACAGAGCATTTGAGGGCGAAAATGCCCCTGCTTTTCACGGACGCGGATCTCCTCGTGAAGATCCTGCGATAGGAATCTAGGTGGGGCCTACTGTGATGTTTGTGAGAAATCCTCTCCTTCCATTAGTTTTGTGAGTTCATTTCAGGACATGATGCGAAAAATTAACCGTATCTAAAGCTCAAGTAGGGTATGCTAAAGGATAATATGGTTGGGGCAATTCCTACGGTTGAAACCTATCTGGGTTCGCCAGTGATGTTCACATACCGTTAATAACTTCATTACTACTGAGATGAACTGAAATCACAAATATTAGCATGATTCAAAACCTTTGTGGCCTACAAATATTTCAACTTTGGACATTCAATTATCATGTTTTCGGCTAATTGAGCTTTGGAAATGGTTCATTTTTGACATTATGTCTTAAAATAAACTCAAGAAACAGATGAATGGATAAGATTTCTCACAAACATCACAATAGACCACGTCCACTTTTCACGGAAGCGAATTGGCTGGCATACCTCACACCTGCTGTATAACTGTTGTATTGATGTCAACATGTTCTGTGATTATGATCACAAGGTATCTGTTATATCTGTACCGTCCATCCATTTGGCGATCTTGTATTAAGGCTTGAGACAAAAAAAATAAGACAGATCTAATTATAAAGTGGACCACTCTGCAAAAAGCAGTGAGAGGATAATGCTCTAAAATGATCTCTAAAAATAGATGAACAGTGTAGATATAATACATATATCATTGTGGGGCCCACAAAACTTTGATCTCCTTTAAACAATCTGGACAACTCGGAGCTTAAGGTCTAAGTTTGGAAGGTAAGTTTTGGACGGTTGAAAAAAGAAATTGGATAAAAGGTAGTGTTTACTGTGATAATTTTATCGGCCTAAGTTGGGAAGGTAAATTTTGGACCGGCTTTTCACTGTCATTCAAGGGTATTTTCATCCTCAAATGCTCTGTCGTACATAAAAAGTCTAAGTTTGGAAGATAAGTTTTGGATTGTTAAGAAAAGAAACTGGATAAAAGGTGGCGTTTACAGTGATAATTTTATCAATCTAAGTTGGGAAGGTAAGTTTTGGATAGGCTTTTCACTATCCTTCATGAGTATTTTTGTTCTTAAGGGCGTATTTGATTTTACGGTGAAATGGTAAATGCCGTGTAGAAAAGTAATAATTACCTCCCATACATTTACAACTTACATTTGACCACTTACTTTTTGACACGAAAATCAAGAATACTACAAAATATCTATGGGTCCCACTGTGATGCATTTCGATTATTCACACCGTTCATCCATTATTCCAGTTGAATTCATAGAATGAGGAAAAAATTGAGGCATATCTAATGCTCAATTGGACCACGTCATACAAAAAGGGGAATCGAATACTTATCGTTAAAAATTTTGTAGGGCCACTGTTTCTTTTAACGTGGTCCACTTGAGTGTTGGATCCGCTTCATTTTTTATCTCGTGCTCTAAAATATTGTAATAAAATAGATGAACTGAATGGATATATCATACGCATTATCTTACAGTTTAAAAATTAAAATTACATCTTTTGAACCAATTTCATAGGCACAAAGTCCTATGAATTTCCAAACACAGTGAAAGCGTAATAATTACCATTTTCCTTGTATTTTTCATTTCTTTGAAAAACAAACAGGCCCCAAATGCTTTGTCCATACATAAAAGATCTATGTTTGGAAGGTAAGTTTTGGACGGTTGAGAAAAGAAACCGGATAAAAGGTGGCATTTACAATGATAATTTTATCGGTTTAAGTTGGGAAGGTAAGTTTTGAAATTTGTAGAAAAGAAGCTGGATAAAAGGTGGCGTCTACAGTGATAATTTTCTCTTAGGAATGCTGTCCAAGCAACTCGAACTTGTATGAAAAAAATGAGCGGTTAGAAAAGATCCCAACAGTGTGAATTCCAAAGACGTGGCCCTTCTGATGATCAGAAGAACCCTATGTTTGTAAAAGACGATCTTGATGGTGGACCTATCATTTTCAATGGTGCGGATCTTCTACACAAGTGACAACTGGCATGTTGGAGGGAGACGTGCAGCCTCTGCACGCCTTTCCTTTTTCAACCACCGAGATTGGAAACGGATTGCGTCCGCCCCCCGCTTGGACGGACTGGGTCCAAGCAGGGGCTCTGTGGGGCCCACCATGAGGTATGAATTTTATCGACACCGTCCGAACACCTTTTCAGATCATTTAAAGAAATTATGCCAAACAATATGAAGTTTCAACGTTCAATTGGACCACACTGTTGAGATTAAACGTCCACCATTAAAAAAAATCTTGGGAGCCACGGAAGTTTTGATCAATCTGATATTTGTGTTTTCCCTTAATCCAGATCTACATGACATTATGAAAATGTTGTATGGCAAACATACATCAAGGTGGGCCCTAGGAAGGTTTCAACGGTGGGTATTATTAGTACTACAACTTCCTGTGATATGGTCCACTTGAGCCTTGGATCTTAATCATTTTTGGGATCATACCCTAAAATGACCTGGAAATATTGATGGACGGCTTGGATAAAATCCATACATCATGGTTTTCCCCCAAAGAGCCCCTGTATGGACCGAGTCTGTCCAGGTGGAAGCAGGATGCAATCCACTTCCTTCCTTTTCGGCCCGGGAAGATCATACGGTGAAGCCGGAAAACTGGAATATGGTAAATCTATCTCTCGCAATGACACGTGGCAGAATGATGAGAAAATCGGGTCCGTCCATATGTGGGGCCCTACCATAGATTTTTATATCTAAAAAAATCAAAGCAATTAAATGATCATATCCATCTGATCTTTGTCTATTAAAGTAAGGGTGAAAAACAAAATTAACGGTCAGACTTGCAGTTTAATTAAGTGATTATAAGTAATGAATAGGATTATTTCATGAGTTTTATTTTTAAAATGTAAGCCGTCCGTCCTTCTTATAGTAATGGGTGGGCCCCATCGATAAATCACCCTGCCACGTGTAATGTGGAGAGGTGGTTTAACATATTTCGGTGCTTCGTATTGTACCGAATCATCATCCGGGAAAGAAGGGCAATTTTGTCATTTAGCTAGAAAATGGATTTAGACACGTGGATACCAACACCAGCAGATATATGTGGGGCCCAGTTCACGAACCTTCTCAATTGCCGACGGTTGGCCGAACAGCTTCGCTGATTGTACACACGCAACCGTATATCTCCACACGTGGGCGCATGTGTTGAATTTTGGCACGTGTGGCATCCGAACTTTCCATCAGGTGAGCTACACGGTCTAGATCTTTTCACAACTCAGGTGGTCAACAGTCTATCAAAACAATCAAGAGCTAGGAAAAGCTTGACCGTCAATTTACTAACATCGTGGCCCACCTAAAGAGTGAAATTATCTGATTTTTTCTATAGGCAGAAGATCTGAGCATTATTCTCTACCTGATGGAAAGCTCAGATCTTCCACACGTGTTTCATATATGCACGTGTGCCCGCGTGTAGAATGTACCGTCTTTACATGCGTGTGGAACTAGTAAACCTTTAGGTCGGACGCGACTAGAGGTTGGTTTGTGGTACACGACACGTGTCAAATCTTAGGAAGATGAATTATACATATGACACGTGTACGGTGAAGAATGTCGCGCGTTTTTTTTTTGGATAAGAGATGCTTTGTCGTATCTGTCAACTTATTTTGTCGGTTTCTTCCATTTTCACACGTTTGGCAGACGGGTTTAGAAATTGGCGGAGATATCACTCAAGTGGCGATCAACACTGTTCATTTGGTGGGCCCACAAGAGATTGCCGACTACGAAAAAGTAATTTATTCCGGACATTGTTAGATGGGTTTAATATTATTATTGCACAATAATTGCATGCCTGAAAATCCTATGGTATTGCATCCATCCAATCTCATCTCATGTTTGAGATAAAATTTGTGCTGTCGGAAATAGGAATTAAGCGTAATCATGTTTGGTGGACCATGAAATTGTAATCATCGGACCAAATTCACAACAAATGTCGTTCACTTGTACACATATAATATAATCAAGTGTAAATAGTAAATAGTGTATATGGATTTACCTCATGGATAAATGCATGCATCAATGTAGGGCGCACATGTATAGTGAATTTCAAAATCCATGAAAATCCGACAAAGGACCATTGTAGTTCCACAGGACTAAATGTAATTCCATCCCACCTAATCCCAATGAATTACTATTGAGATTAGGTGGGATGAAATTGCTAGGACTAGGTGGGATGGAATTGCATTTGGTCCCATACAATTCCATCCAGCATTTGGAAAAGTTGGGATAAGGTCAATTTAGATTGCATTTAGTCTCATAAAATTGCATTTGTTCCCATGCAGGAAATCCATGGATTTTGAAATCTACTACATATGTGGGCCCCACATTGATGTATGCATTTATCCATGATATACATCTATATACACCGTTTACACGTGATTATATGTGTACAAGTGAATGACATTTGTTGTGAATTTGGTTAGTTGATTACAATTTTATGGTCCACCAAACATGATTTTCTTAATCTCGTGTTTTCCGTAGTGAAAATTATATCCCAAACATGATTTTTTTAATCTCGTGTTTTCCGTAGTGAAAATTTTATCCCAAACATGAGTTGGACGGCTACAATGCCATAATATTTCCATACATGCAATCATTGTGCAACAATGATATTAATCCCATCTAATACAATTCAATATCATTCAATTCAACTTTCCAAACACACCCTAATAGAGAGGGCATCATAGCACAAAGCCTACTCTCCTACACGTGCTCATGTGGAATTTGGACGCGGATTGCCTTGTGCCTCGGCCACAGTAACTTCCTGTGGTCGGAAGCAACGAGAAGTCACACAAGCAATTTGTTTTTCTAGTATTTATAATGTATAAGTAGCCCTCAAATTACAGTTACATTTCTCTCAACCTAGTCACAATTGGAGTACAAACCTAGTAAACTAGTAATTGCAATTTAATTTGATAATACATCCAAACGCACCTTCAACGGAGGGTATTTTTACTGCTTTATTCCTCAATAATACTGATTTTACTAACAAATGCCTTAATTTTTTACAGTACCAAAATCTACCTTTTTTTTATTTTTCTCTAGAAGGGGTGGAGTTGAGCATTGTGGGGCCCATGTGGTGCTTGCATGACATCCAACCATCCAACAGGTGAACTATACCATGATGATCAGATGAACAAAAAATAAGACCGATCAAATCTTCAAGTGGGCCGCACCGTAAAAGACAATGTACGCCACCCAAAAACTTCCAAATTCACGTATGATCCACATGATGTTGGATCAGCCTGATTCTTAGGTCATCTAGTCATCATGATCAGGCCTACCCGGTGGAAGGGCTGGATATCATACACGCATCACATGGACCCCACAAAGCTCGATTCCATTACTTTTCAGAAAAACAAAGTAGATGATGAAATTTGGTCATTTAAGCCCCTAAAAAGCATCTTCCATCAATTGGAAAAAAATCAAGTCATTCTTCGGCAAAATCGGAATTCTTTAGGAATTTTGCAATAAAAATCCCCAAACTACTAACAATCCAACTTGAGATGAGTAAAAGATGTGGATGATGCTTTATATGCAGACATGCTCTTCTCGAACCAGTTCTCATGGGAACTTCATGAGAACTTTCAACACGTGATGTGGGCACAAAATCCAGATGGTCCATTAGATGAGTCATCTCATGAAACCCTAGGGCTAACTTTTTGGCCTGATAAAAAAATCCGGTGCCCCTAATTGTGCCCGAGCGTGTTTAAGTGTGTCTAAATATATTGCACTTAGATGAGCTTAAACACACTTATACACACCTATTCCATACAAAGCTTTGTATTGGATCCAGACTCTTTTGAAATAAGAAGTTTACATTGCTAAGAGCTTGCTTAGAGGTGTCCAATTTGGGATTGGCTGTTCTTGTTCCGCAAAATTCACCATAGGCCAATCCAAGATAGAGGTAGGGATGATATGTTTTTGGCGTGTTTGGTTCCGCTATCAAATCGGATTGCCATTATTGGCATGATGAAGTGGAATTAATTTCCTCGGCATTTTATTGATGGTCTATATTCTAATTGCAAATAGATTACTTTCAAGTTGGATTTAAAAGAAAACCCAACTGCAACATGAAGGCCACTTCATTTCACATACTATGGATAATTACTACTTTTTGTCATTGTACCTTTTGATTGAACTGAATGTCACAATTCATTCATATGTCATATGTGCATCCAAACAGACACAGCTCGATTCCATCACTTTTCAGAAAAACAAAGTAGATAATGGAAATTTGGTAATTTAAGCCCCTAAAAAGCATCTTCCATCAATTGAAAAAAAAAATCAAGTCATTCTTCGGCAAAATCAGAATTCTTTAGGAATTTTGCAATAAAAATCCCCAAACTACTAACAATCCAACTTAAGATGAGTAAAAGATGTGGATGATGCTTTATATGCAGACATGCTCTTCTCGAACCAGTTCTCATGGGAACTTCATGGGAACTTTCAACACGTGATGTGGGCACAAAATCCAGATGGTCCATTAGATGAGTCATCTCATTCATTAGATGAGTCATCTCATGAAACCCTAGGGCTAACTTTTTGGCTTGATCAAAAAATCCGGTGCCTCTAATTGTGCCCGAGCGTGTTTAAGTGTGGTCTAAGTGTGTCTAAGTATATTGCACTTAGATGGGCTTAAACACACTTATACACACCTATTCCATACAAAGCTTCGTATTGGATCTGGGCTCTTTTGAAATAAGAAGTTTACATTGCTAAGAGCTTGCTTAGAGGTGTCCAATTTGGGATTGGTTGTTCTTGTTCTGCAAAATTCACTATAGGCCAATCCAAGATAGAGGTAGGGATGATATTGTTTGGGCGTGTTTGGTTCCGCTATCAAATCGGATTGCCATTATTGGCATGATGAAGTGGAAGTAATTTCCTCGGCATTTTATTGATGGTCTATATTCCAATTGCAAATAGATTACTTTCAAGTTGGATTTAAAAGAAAACCCAACTGCAACATGAAGGCCACTTCATTTCACATACTATGGATAATTACTACTTTTTGTCATTGTACCTTTTGATTGAACTGAATGTCACAATTCATTCATGTGTCATATGTGCATCCAAACAGACTCGGGACCTGATTATCATTCTCAAGATTCCAGTCACCCCATTTCTGAAAAGAATCGTCTTGAACCTTCAACCAGATTGCTATTACTCCTCTACTCAAGATTTCATTTGTTCATCTGTGATCATACATCAGTATTTGAAGGTTGGTTTTCGATGTTCAGTTGATTTCGATCCAATAACTTAAGTGGCGACAAAAAGAAATCTCCAAAGTTCGATTAGTCATTGTTTGATCAGTCCCGACCAGATGTGTGATTACGAGAGTTGGATTTTGAAATAAAAACAATCACAATAAGATTAAGAGAACAAGCCTTTTTACAACAGAAAAGCTTTCGTGACAGTACAAGTTTCGTGTAGCATCTCAACTATTGCATTTGAAATTCGTTTTACATCCGAACGCAGCCTAAGTTGGGAAGAATACAAGAATACACTTACATAATCATTTTTCTTTCATGAAATTGTCTGTTTCATCTTCGGTAAAAATTAATGAATTCTCGAGTAAACGAATTGTGACACGGGTTCCTAACACACGAGGAACAAATCTTACACTGAGATCGCCTACTGCATTTCTCTATCCTATCTCTACCGTTATGTTACTGATGTGTAGATGGGCCACAGCAAAACTGACTTGGATAAAGACCATTGAAAATCCTTCCATGAGTTTGAATTCAGCAATGCATCCCACTAACTTCTATCAACGTTGTGGCCGACGAGTGCGACCAGTTCGATATTATCAGCTTCGTGAATTTCTTCACCTTCTCTTATCTCCAACATTTCCATTTGAAGGATGGGTGATTGCGGTTCACTTTTAGGCACTAAAAATAGCAGAGCGAGTGGAAGCAATCTAATTATGTTGCGTATCAAGATAGCCATCCATAGATTATGGAATTCAGTACGTGTAACATTCAAGATGTGGAGAAGAAGGCCTCCGCCCCATGACGATGTGAGAAGGCCCGTGTTATCAATGGACATCAGCAATGCGAAGAAAGTGCCTTCAATGCCAGACGGGCAGAGCTTGGCACTAAGTACAAGAAGAGGCATCCACTTGATACGGCCGATCATCTGAGAGACGCTCTCGTCGATCACTACAAAGAAGTAATCGGGCATGCCCAACTTCAAGTTGAGCCTCAAAACCAGAACCAAATCCAGCATTCCTGAGACCCCATAAAGCAGCTGGGTCCAGAAAAGCAAGTCGCGAAACGGGTAGTCCTTCAAGAGATTTTGGTAGAGCACCACCCCGAGAAGGGACCCCACAGATCCAATGGAGAATATGAAACCAACTTTCTCCTGCATCAAACAGAAGTAGTAATGAGCCTACAAATATCAGCCAGAGCTACATTAGCCTGAAGCACTGCTAAGGTTACTCTACCCATGTAATCCAATGTGGCAGATGTTTTTGTTAGGTTAGCGGTCCCACCTAGAAAGACAGGCCGGTTTGACCAGCAAGTCGGGCGGCACGTTTACATCAAATGGGGACATTCTCAATTCTTTTTAACAGTCCTTTTTATGTACACATGTGGCGCACCTGACAACCAGACCATATTCACAAAACTGAATTTAAAGTCTGGATGTTTGAAGAAAACAACTTGCATAACTGCATCAACATTTAAAACTCTGTATCGGTGTTTTAAATAGCGGTAGCATGTTGCGTAGCACTCAGTCCTCTGTAGCGTATAGCGTAAGCTACATGATACTTCTATTTTTTAATTTAAAAATAGAAAAAATATGATAAATAGTAAAACAAAAGGAAAAATATAAAAATGCGTAAAAGATGATTTATTCTTGCAAGTATAAGCGTGTTCAAACAAGTTATTGATTATCATTTATCTGAAGTCAATCCAAATATACAAAACAGAATCAAAATAATGATCGCATCAACAACTTTTTAAGCAAACCACTTTAATTAATAGTCTAATTGATACCACAAGTCACAAGTATGAAAAAAGTAAATTCCCATAGGTTAAAGTATTAAATATAATATAAGTGTCACATTCCTCAACATTAGATTAAAGAAAACATAAATAAATAAAATAATAAAACGTACATCGCAGCATACGCTATGTACGCTACATGCTACGTAGATATAGCATATGCTACAACCCCTGTAGTGTATGCTACAGGAGGTTTACACTATTTAGTATGCTATGTAGCGCTACGGCTAAGCTACGAGCGCTATTTGAAACACTGCTCTGTATATTTCGTAGGACAAGCAAAAATATATATTTTTTCCCTTTGGCAAATCAAATTAAGGGTCTGTTTGGGTAGAGGACCCTACTAAATCTGGATTAAGCTTAATCCTATCCATGTCATATTCACCATGGCGCTTTCCTAAGCGTAAATGCAATTACCAAAGTTTTAAAAAAAAAAAACGAAAAAGAAAAAGAAAAGCAACTAATTGCATTTATGTGGAGGAAAGTGCGCTTTAGCGTGGTGAATCTGACGTGGAGGGCATGGGGCCCGCCAAAATTGCTATTATAATTAATCTCAGTTATGCAGGATCCACTTCCCAAACAGACCCAAAACATTTTTTTAAAAACACATTTTAGTCAAGAAAAAAAGAACTTTTGAGGGTAACTAGAAAAACAAAGACTAGCAGTCATCATTCATTAACAGAATTGAGTGGAAGGTGGAAAGTTTTAGTACAGATGGACAATTTATGTAGAGAGTCACTTGAAAAGGAAGGATTTGAGAGAGGCAAAGAGTGAATTAACCCATTGATTACCTATATACATTATTGTTCATGCAAAGAGAAGTTCTAAACATTTTAATTGAAATTTTCTATTTTAATCTTATTTCTATATAATAGATACACAAACTTCATGTGTACCTATAGTGTTTTTTTCATTCCTCATTATTTGTTCAAAACCATATTAAGGTGGAACATTTCATTCTTCAAACTTTTGGTGTTTCCATTTCTTTAACTGAAATTCTAATCAGCTTTTTAATGATAGACGCTGAATTAAACATGGAGATTTCCTAGACCTTCTTTTCTTTCTTTCTTTTTTTTTTTTTTGGCTGTATGTTGTTTTGCTAACTATGAACTGGACTACCCTGAGTTTGCAGGCGACGGAACAAACACTTCAGGTCCCACATGATGGATGGCTTGGATCTCTGACACACACTACCACATACAGGAAGGGTAGGATTCAGGATCCTACTCTTCTGAGTAGCCTTTGCTCTCATTAGCCTCCCCACACAATTTGAAAGAATGAGTCATACCTGAGAGAAAGCTGGACCTGCTTTCGGGTCTGTGTACCAATAGAACATCCCTTCATGGATATTCAAGCTTAGCGCAAGTGATATATACATATAAAAACATGGCCTCCACACATCCGGGCATTTTAGTGTAGTCCACATAGTCTGATTGGCATCGCGCAACTTCTGATACACCTGTTCTCCACATAAGATTCAAGAATTTATGTAAGGAATGAAAGAATCAAACCATAGGAGATCAAGAGGCTATCCAAATATCTTACCTGTCCGTAGTCAAAGTTAGGGACGTGG
This sequence comes from Magnolia officinalis, assembly GCA_021015155.1. Classification (NCBI taxonomy): domain Eukaryota; kingdom Viridiplantae; phylum Streptophyta; class Magnoliopsida; order Magnoliales; family Magnoliaceae; genus Magnolia; species Magnolia officinalis. The sequence goes on from JAJHSJ010000015.1 coordinate 54,369,990, forward strand.
GGCTCATTTAGCAAAATTCCAACCAAAAATATCAGTCCAGCTGGGACACTCATCAAGCCGAATACACCCTATCAGCAAAAAATGAATTACATTGCATTAGACAAATAACAATTGTCAAGCGAGAATCGAAAAAGATTTCGAGGAATCCACAGGAGATCCGAGCGGAGATGATTGAGGGCTTTCGTTCGTGGCACATCTATCAGATGGGCACGTGCAAATTTTGGGCCATTCATTAGGTGGGGCATAATGTGAACATTTCATTGCCCCAAATCAGGCTGGTCCACTCATCAGGTAGGTGGCAATGTACTTTGAACATGGACCATTGGTATTTTTTTTAAAAAAAAAAAAAAAAAAATTTTGTGTAGTCTACCTCATGAGTGGACTGGCTTGAACTTCTGGGCCAGGGAATTTTCATGGTTGGCAACATCTGATAATGGTCTAGATCTCACACATGCTCCACGCCGGCAAGTGTTCCAATAAGAAAACCATCGGCTGTCTTTATATTCTTTAAATCATTAACTCTAGATTTTAGTGAAAAATGCTTAAGAGGTTATTTAGTGATTGAAAAATGTTTAAGAGGTTAAGTACACGTGATTTTCTCACCACCATTTTCTCATTTCTTGATAACTCAAACTGGCAAATTTAAGCTAACCTGAGAGCCCATTAGGTGAACAAGCCAACCGCTGATCGAAAATCCCAAAAGCGCCCCAATGGAGGAACTGAATCCACACAAGCTTTGGATGTCAGCGGCAATAGTAGGCTGATTTATACTGTGTTCTGCCGCACATGCATCAATAGTCACATCTGATATTGCTACTCCCGCACTTCCCCCAGTCATAGCCAGCAAGGCAAACACGACATGCAAATTATGGTGCAGTGACAACAGAAGCATGGAGGTCGCACCCAGAAGACCTGAAATTATGTAGGATGAAGGGAATATCTAACATCAGAGAAGGGAAACCAACAGATACATAAGAGATAGAGAATTTACACTTAAAATATTCTTGTATTTTCAGTTTTTACAAGTGGAGCCCATGCTTCATTGATCTTGATTGCTGATATGATGGGACCCACATTTGATGGACCTTCATTCCCATAAAATTCTCTAAGATACGAAGATCCCAGCTGTCCAATTTTTAGCCATTTATGAGTTTCATCCAGGTTGTTGCTTCTTAATTGTCTAATTCAGATTGTTGTTTCATGCATGTCACGCATGGAAGGGTGAAGACTATCCTATCAACTGCAGAATGGTCCATGCACTGTGGGGGCCCATTGGACCTATTAAATAAACTAAATAAAGAGAAATACATGACATGTATATTAAGAAAACAGTTGGGAACTCTTATTAGATTAGAGTTCCTAGGTGCACAAGGTACTATGTTGCTTACACACTCCACAATTGGCTAGATTTATGGGCATCCCAGTCTACACCATGTCAGGAGAGTGATACACAACCAATTGGGATATGAACGCGTTCACACTAGACTAGATGACTTGACACCCTTCATATGGATAGGAATTACAACCTTTATCCTGAAAGCATCTGATATGGGACTAAACTCACAAGACAATAAATATAAGACACAACACAATAAAAAGGTTTAGTTTGTATTCTCAACTCTCCCCTCAAACTTAACATAGTGGGCTTCCGGATCTTCAATTGCAACTCATCTTTAGATTGAGTTTTCAGCATCCATTAAATATTCTCTTGAAATAGTAGGCCACAACTGAATTCAACAACCGTCAAGCCACAAAATCATCATTCACATGTAAAATTCAAAGACACAAGCTCGATGCTGCACAATGGGTGAGTGAACTCAGTGTTTGAAATATTGGTATCACGTTATGTATCTTACCCTTGGGATACAGATACATATAGGTCATCGCATGGGATATATCGGTTGTATCACATAATGTATCGCTGTTGTTGGAAACATGTGGAGACACAGGGAAATTGGTCAATTTTTTAAATGAAACATCAGTGATTGTTGAAAAAGACATCAATACACGCTAATAAATCAAAACATTACAAAAAACAAGTGCACATAATAGGTTTTATTTGTATGGGGTCCTAATCTATGCATTGTCTAACCGAATTGATGCAAGTATATTCAAAGTCTATTCATATAATTTATAAATGTAAGAAGACGTGTGGAAACACAAGCAATACATTCAAAAGCAAAAGAAGAATCACTAAATCAAGTTACATAAATGTTTGATTTTATGTTTGGACACAAAGATTGCAACCAATTTGCAAGAAATTGGGAAATTTTGATTTTTTTCAATTTTCCGCAACTCGGCCCATCTCCTCCAAATCTCAAAATTGAAGCTCTCAATCCATGATTTTTCATGCAAAACATGAAAAATCATGGATTTGTAACAATTTGACACTGATTTAACATGATTTATAATACTAAAAAAAGGGATCAAAAATCGAAAATGCTCACCGGATTGAACATGTGAGATATATCTCAATACTTGTTCATTTAGTATTGCACAAGTGGGATACGAGATATATCGTGGGATATATCAGCTGATAACGTCGATACTTAAAACATTGAGTGAACTACACTCATGACAGTTGAGGAGACTACACCTACAATGGCATGTGAAGAAATGGGTGCAACAATACACAATATGTGCATAGTTTGAGTGTTTATGGGGGTGCTAGGCTGCTCATAAGGTGGTAATCCACTGCTCTTAACTTCAACACCTAATGCTTGGATCACATCTAGACTGACCCTCAGAATTCCAATAAGAACCTCAAGAAGCTCGACCATGCCAACCACATTGTCAGCAAATGGCAACATTGAAGAAGTGAGATATGACGAAAAATGGGAAAAGGGTGTCAAAATAGTGGTGGACATAGGCTCCAACTTGTACAACGATCCATCATTAAGATGGGTCTCTCTAGTAATCACGATGAAGGGCTTCTTGCTGGTGATAGCAACTTGAGAGCTGATCATGATGAAAATGACGAAAAGGAAAAATCAAGGACTCCCAAGAAGCAGTTGATCATGGAGCAGTTGATCATGGAGGTATTTCCAGTGGCCCCACAGATGGATAGTTGAATGAGGACGGAATAAGAAGACCAATCAAATATATACACTCAACAGATTTAACTTGCTTTGATACCACGCTAAACAAATTAAATAAATAAAAAGACGAGATTTATATTAAGAGAAGGGTTGGGGCGCTCTTTTTAGATTAAATCTTCTAGGTGCATAAGATGCTACACTCCTAAACACTCCACACTATGTGATGGGGACATCTCGTGCACACGCACCCCCCCCTACGCACATACGCAAGGAGGATGAGGGCCCCACCATCGATCTGGATCGATGACGACATCCATGGAGGGCTTCCTAGTTAGAGGGTTGTGCTATGGTTCCTTGGAGTGGACCCGATCATCATGTGAATCCCACCATTGGATCTTATGATCGTGGCCCACCACCCTAGATGATCTAGGACTTTGAGTTTTGCTTATTATCATTATTAGGAACATCATGAACGATTTAGATTGTTTTGATTAATTGTTATTTTTGTTACTTCGTCTCTAAGTAATAGTGTGCGCACATGGCGCGACTTTTGGAGTATAAGATTTTCTTATAAATAGGTAACCCCTTGTAGGTTTTTTCTCATTGAATATTATGAATAAAATTCTGCGTTTTCTTGCTTCTCTAATTTTTGAGTTGAGGAATCCAATTGTGTGCGAAACTCTCCCCTCTTGGAAGGGCTAACTACCGTAGTACGAAGCCACACCCATCCTAAATCGCCCCTACCTCTTATCTTCTATATTCATCAACTCCCATAGCCATCCACTCTCCAAATCCACCCCCTTTTGCAGCCAATCCTTCCTCTACAACAAATTTGCAGAATCAGGCCCTGCAGGAGGGCTGAAACTTCGGCGGAGCACCATGCACAGATCGGAGGTCAGATCAGCCTGAAATTTGGTGTGTGGGTGGCCCACCCCTGGCTAACCAGACCCGCCCTTTTTGGGTTCCTGAGCCCCACACACATGCAGGCAGGATCCCACGCACATGTGTCTGGACCCAGCCGCTGTCCACACGTGTGGAACATCTCGAGTTCGTCTCTCTCTTCTATTTCACTCTCTCGCCTTATTTCCTTAATCCTAACCCTAGATAACCCTAAATCCCAAATTCTATTTCACTTTTGCAACCCTAGGTTTTTCCCGAATTGAAACATGTGAATCCCTTAGATTGAGGAATAATCCTTTGCATGTGTGGATGAATATACTCACCTTTGAGCATTGTTTGGTCTATAATTTTTAATTGATCCAGCCCTAACATGTGTAGGCTTGGACCCTCGTAGATTCCCTTTGCTGAATGTTTGATCTTATGTGGGATGTGGAATTATTGTGATTGTTTCTAAATTAGTATGATCTAAAGCCTGAAATCTTGCATATCATATTTAATTTTCATGTCCTGCATCAAATTTGATATCAAAGCCTAGGTTTTTCATAGGGGATTGCATTGCATGTTTAGGGTTTAGTCTACTCACGTTTAATTTGCATTAAATCTCATCTTATAGGGCTGTTTAAGACCCATCATTCACAACATGGATTACCGAATTTTCTGTTGTCAGAAAATCCCCAATTTTCATGGATGAATTTTCTGTTAACAAGCTATTTGGGGAGTTACGTTGCTGGAATTTTAGAAGTGTTGTGTAGTTTCCCTCATATAGAGTCCTATAGGATCATTTAGTCTCATTTAGGTGCATATAGTTACATTAGAGGATCTTTGAGTGAGTGGTTGCATGCTGATGGGGACATCATGCGCACACGCGTATGCACACCACCACCCCTACGCATGTACATACGTAGGAGGGTCCCACCATCGATCTGGCTCGATGACGACGTCCAGGGAGGGCTTCCTAGCTAGAAGACGAAGTTTTGGTTTAAAAGGGTGGGCCCGATAGTCAAGAAAAGCCCATCATGGGATCTCATGATCGTGGCCCACTCGTCGGATTATTTTCATATTTTAGGTTTTACTTATTGTTATTATTTAGAACATCGTGAACGCTTTAGATTTCTTTATTTTGTTTTTATTTTAGTTTACTTCATCGCCAAGTAATAGGTTGTGCACATGGTGCAAGTTTTTGAGGTATAAGGTTTTCCCTATAAATAGGCACCCCTTGTAGTTCTTTTCAGTCATTGAAGCTTAATAAAAATTCCTGCTTTATTTTTCTGCTCTCTTAGTGAGTTGTGGAAGAATTCAAAAGTGGACGCGAAGCCCTCCCCTTTCAAAGGGCTAACTACCATGGTGCGAAGACACATTTATCCCCATCCGCCCCTACCCTCTTCCATCCATATCTCTCATATTCTATCATCATTATTGCTTTGAATTTCTCAGCTTCTGCAGCTATTCATCCCCCTACAGCCAGTTTCCAGAATCTGGACCTGTAGGATGACCGAAACTTCGGCGGAGCACTACGCCTCGACCTTACGTCGGATCGTCGTCAAACTTGGAGGTATTGAACATCTCCCTTGGCCGACCAAGGCCTAAATGTCACTTTGGGGAGGCGGGCTTCCATCACACGTGCGGCTAGCCCACCCGCGCACGTGCGTCAGCCCCGAGCCACTATCTGCACGTAGGAGCTTTCTCCGGGTCAAGTTTTCCTCAGATTTTTCTCTTTTCATTCTTATTTCCTAAACCCAAACCTTAGTTTGCATTAACCCAAATTTGTTTGCCCATTTTTTTCACCCTAGGGTTCCTTGAATTGAAATTGGAAAATCCCTTGGATTAGGGATTGATTTTTATGCATGTGTGGTTGATTTCTGAATTGGTATGATCTAAGCCTGAATTCTTGCATCTCATACTTAAATTTCATGTCCTGCATCATATGGCCACGTGTACTGGTCGTGGTTTTGGTTTGTACCCTACACTAAACATGGAGCAATTGCAAGAATCCGTGAATGACCTAACTCGGCAATTTGAGTCTTTGGGTAGGCGCTTGGAACAATGTATTAACCAACGCTTGGATCAGCTTAATGTGCGTGTTACCCAACTAAAGACAACCATTGAGGTAGATGCCCAATCACAAGTAGGTGGTCAAGAGGATAGAACAATGAATGGAGGTGGCCAAGGAATTGGTCATGGGCGCGTACTCGTGCACCGACACCACGAGGGGCATCATGATCATTACGACCCGGATGCGCAACTCCTCAAGGGAGTTAGAGTAGAGGCTCCTACGTTTGATGGCCACTTGGAATCTAAGACTTTTCTAGATTGGTTGGCGGATATGAACCACTATTTTGAGTAGTATGACATGTCGGATGCTCGTCGAGTCCGATTCGCTAAGATGAAGCTTGTGGGCCAAGCAAAGAGGTTTTGGGCCACTGTTGAGCGAAAGAAAGAAAGGTTAAGGGAGCCCCTAATAGTTCATTGGGAAGAAATGAAAGAAACCCTTAAGGAGAAGTACCTCCCTTTCTCTTATCACTTGAGGTTGGTTGAGGAATGGCAGTCTCTTCGACAAGGTTTCATGAGTGTGGCGGAATACATTGAGAAGTTCGAAGAGTACTTGACTCGATGTGAAGTTGATGAAGATCTCGTACTCACTCTTGCTCGATTTAAGATGGGCCTCTGTTCTGACATTAGAGAGAGTTGCTCGCCAAGGACAGAGACACTCTTGAATAGTTGTATCAAGTAGTGTTGGAGGTTGAGCAATACCTCAAAGCATCTGTGAGAAGGCGACTTAAGTTTTACGATTCTGGCACTAAGGCCAACCCTTTTGGGGCTAAGCCTAGCACTGGATACCAAAACAAGCCTTACGGTAGTTCTCAGTCTAGGGCCAAGGATGATAAGGGTAAAAGAATTGTTGGGTCTAGTTCGCACAGAAGTGGTGCAACCAGGTGTTTTAGATGTCAAGGGTTTGGTCACTTTGCCCACTAGTGTGGCACGAAAAAGGGCACCAAGGTGGTCCTTATTGATGGGCAAGTAAAAGTAATGCCCTCAGAAAGTGATGATGAAGAGGAAGAGTATGAACCGGCAGAGACCCCTAGTGATGAGGAAGAGGGAGCGCAAGAGTTTGCGACCCTAGCAGTTGTGCGTTGCGCCTTTGCCCAAGCAAAGAATACCGACGATTGGCACCGTAACACGATCTTTTATACCTATGCAAAGTGTGGTGATAAGAGTTGAAAGATGATCGTGGATAGTGGTAGTTGTGCCAATGTGGCATCAACTGGCACAGTGAGCCGTTTGGGCTTGAAGCTCAAAGCCCATCCTCAACCCTATAGAGCGTCTTGGGTTGATGAAACTTCCATTCCAGTCCCACACCGTTGTCTTGTTCCTATTCAGTTTGGATCATATAAAGACACTTTGGTGTGATGTTGTTCCCATGGATGTTGGCCATATTATTTTGGGTAGGCCCTGGCTCTTTGACAAAGATGTCACCATATTTGGTCGTTCAAATGTGTGTACATTCTGGTTTGAGGGCAAGAAAGTCAAGCTAAATCCACTTCCACCTAAGAACACGACTGGAAAGGAGTCTACCACAAAGAGTGGTGTGAGCGACTCGAAGGAATTGAAGGAGTCGAAGTCCAAGTCTAAGCCTCTCCATATTCTAAATGCCAAATACTTTGAGCGAGAGAATGAGTCGGACTCGGTGGTGTACACCCTTGTGGCTAGGGAGAGTGCACCAGAAGCTAGTGTAGAGTTACCCACTGAAGCTGTTTCAGTAGTGGATGAGTTCCATGATGTCTTTCCTGCGGATCTACCGAATGAGCTTCCCCTTATGAGGGATATACAACATGTCATTGATTTAGTCCCTGGGACGACTTTACCAAACCTCCATCATTACAGAATGAACCCAAAGGAGCATGCAGAGTTAAAAAGACAGATTGATGAGTTTTTAGAAAAAAAAGGTTTCATTCGAGAGAGCATGAGCCCGTGTGTCGTGCCCGCCCTTCTTACACCTAAGAAGGATGACACATGGAGGACGTGTGTTGATAGTAGGGCCATCAACAAAATCACGGTCAAGTATCGGTTTCCCATACCGTGTCATCGTGTCTTGATGACATGTTGGATATGATAGCCAACGCTACTATCTTCTCAAAATTTGACCTCAAAAGTGGTTATTACCAAATTCGTATACGCCCTGATGATGAGTGGAAGACAGCCTTCAAGGCGAAGGATGGCTATATGAGTGGCTAGTCATGCCTTTTGGGCTGACTAATGTCCCAAGTACTTTCATGTGTGTGATGACCCAAATGTTGAGGCTTTTCATGGGGCAGTTCCTGGTCGTCTACTTTGACGATATTTTGATTTATAGCATGACTAAGGAAAAACATCTCAACCATTTGAGGCAAGTTTGTAGGATCCTTAGAACCGAGAAATTGTACGCTAACCTAAAGAAGTGTGCATTTATGTCTAGAGTGTTATCTTCTTAGGTTTTGTTGTGTCAACTAAGGGTGTGTCGGCGAATCCCGAGAAGGTTAAAGTCATTGTCAATTGGCCTGAACCCCGGTTTCAGTTCTATTATGGCTCCCATCACAGATTGCATTTAAAAAAAAAAAAAAAAAAGAGTTTTAATGGACGAAAGCAGCCTTGAAAGCCTTCAAGGAGATAAAGGTCAGGATGACCGAAGCTCCAGTCACATGACTTCCGGATTTTTCGAAAGCTTTTGAAGTCGCATGCGACATGTCAGAAGTAGGCATAGGAGGAGTACTTAGTCAGGAAGGGTACCCTGTCGCCTTTTTTAATGAGAAACTGAATGAGGCGAACTAAAAATACTACACCTATGACAAAGAATTCTATGCGGTAGTACAATTACTGCGCTACTGGCGTCATTATCTATTGCTGCAAGAATTCGTCTTGTTCTCAGATCACGAGGCCTTGAGATATCTGAGCTCTCAGAAGAAATTAAACCCTAGGTACGCCAAGTGGGTTCAATTCCTTCAAGAGTACACTTTTAAGCTTAAGCACAAGGCCGGTGTAGAGAATAAGTCTGCTGACGTGTTGAGTCGTCGAGTCGCGTTACACAATTCCATGAGTGTTGAAGTCACAGGCCTCAAGCGTGTCAGAGAGGATTATTCTAATTGCCCAAATTTTGGAGTTGTGTACGCGTCGTTGTTAGAGAGTCCGTCAAGAGCTAGCAGTGAGTAGTTGATTTTAGACGAATATTTGTTTAGGAGTGATTGCTTATGCATACCGGGCACTTCCCTCCGCGATTTTCTTGTTTGGGAGTTACATTCAGGAGGGGTCACGGGTCATTTTGGTCGAGACAAGACCATTACCCTAGTGGAGGATAGGTTCTATTGGCCAAGCCTCAAGCGAGACGTGGCCAAAATTATAGGGCAATGTCGTACTTGTCAACTGGCAAAGCAGAAAAAGCAAAATACGGGACTATACAAACCTTTGTTAGTTCCATTCATCCATTGGCAGGACATCAATATGGATTTCGTACTTGGGCTCCCTAAGACTATTCGGAAACACGATTCCATATTTATTGTCATGGACCGTTTTTCTAAAATGGCCCACTTCATTCCTTGTTCTAAGACCTCTGACGCATCTCATATTACCAAGCTGTTCTTTAGTGAGGTCGTCAAATTTCACAGGTTATCAAAAACCATAGTGTCTGACCATGACGTGCGATTCATGAGTTATTTTTGGAAGACATTATAGCATATGATGAATACTAGGCTCCGATTTTCTTCTGCCTACCACCCTCAGACCGATGGTCAGACTGAGGTGGTTAATAGGAGCCTAGGGAGTTTGCTCAGATGTTTAGTGGGGGACAAGGTATTCTGTATCGGTATCGGTTGGCGTAATGGTGCTCACCGATACCGATACAGATACGGAGGTGTAATGGCCCGTAACGGTGCAATTTTTTTTCCCAAAATAATATGAAAAAATATGGATTAAATCCGGAATATTCTAAGCATTCCAAATATGTATTCATTTATAAATTGGAACATGTTTATGGTGGTGTAACGGTCCACTCTTTGGTGAGAAGTTGTATCGGACTGTCTAATGAATTTATGAACCAAACAACCTGGAATTAATTGCAAACCTTTTATATTTAATTTTCTAACTATATAATATCTATATAAATTTATTATAATGAATGTAATACCAAAACATCTTATATTTTCAAGTTTTCCTTTTATTTATAGTACTAGTGCATTGCATACTTCGTGACTCACATGCATTTTATTTCAATATATAGAGTTTAGAATTTTTTGTATCCTATTATGTAATTCATATACCTAACAATTTCGTATCATTTTTCCCCATAAATCTTTAAAAAAATTAAAATTAAATTGAGGTAAATAGTGTTGTCAATTCGGGGCTAGTTCGGGGACTATTTGATGCCCCAAACTAACCTCAAATTAATGCAATCTATTGGCACTTATCCCACTAATGGATTGGTGGACATTTATTCGACAGTGAAAAATGAAAAATATCAAATGGTCTTTATTTCAAAAAACAATTGGAAAAAAAAAGGTAAATCCAGATCTCAGGTGGACCACTAGTGGGCCAAGTGGGCCATCTCGATGTATTCGCATATCAATGCCATCAATCTATTTTGCCAACTCATTTCAAGGCATGGTCCAAAAATTCAGGTAGATTTAAATCTTCGGTGGACCACTAGTGAGTATTCCTTTAAAAGTGGGGCCCACTTCAATGCATTTGTTGTATATCCATGTGGGCCATCCTTTTTGCCAACTTATTTTAGGGCCTGGTCCAAAAAATGAGGCTGATCCAAATCTTAGGTGAACCACAAAATAAGGATTTAATTCCCACCATTAAAAATTTCTTAAGACTTTTTTGTTTTGTTTTTTGATCAAGCTACTATTTGTGTTATCCCTTCATCAAGGTCAAAGTTTATGTGACCTTATCAACAGGTTCGATGGAAAATAAACATTATAGTGGACGGCATGGATATACTACACATAAATTAAGGCGGGCCCATGTAACAAATAGTGTAAGTGCATTGTTCAGCGTGCACCGCAAAGCACGTTAAAAAAAATTTTTAAGTGCGTTCCATTTTCGATACCGAAATGAAAAAGAAGAGAGAGGGAAACCGAAAAGAAAAGAGGGAAAGAAGAGAGAGAGAGAGAGAGAGAGAGAGAGAGAAGAAGAAGAAGAAGAAGAAGAAGAAGAATGGCCGCAGCCGCAGTAGTCCGAGAAGAAGAAGAAGAAGAAGAAGAAAAGAAAGAAAAAAAAGATATGTTTTTTTTTTCCCCCTATTTTTTTTTCCTATTTTCTTTAGGCCCGTAACAACCGTTACGGTCACAGAATCGGGGGGGTACCTGTTTCAACTCCGTATCGCGTAACGGTGTTAGCCGTTACCGTTACGTATCGGCCGATATGGCCGTATCGTAACGGATACGGGACACCCTGGTGGGGGAGCACACTAGGACGTGGAATACCGCACTACCTATGGCCGAGTTTGCATTTAATAGTTTTGTCAATAGGTCCACAGGTTTAAGTCCTTTTGAAGTCATTACTGGTTATAAACCTAGGAAGCTTATTGATCTGGTCCTTATTTCACTGTCCCATAGGCCATCAGAGTTTGCAAAGTCCTTTGCGCATCATATTCATTCATTGCATCAAGAAATCAGGCGAAAAATCATTACTAGTAATGAATATTACAAACTTTCTGCAGACCAATATAAACATTTCAAGGAATTCAATATAGGGGACTTTGTGATGTTCCGCATCAGGCCAGAGCGGTACCCTTAGGGAGCTGTTCGTAAATTACATGTGCGTAGCACTAGACCATTCAAAATTATGAAACGAAACGGTTTCAATGCGTATGTGGTAGATCTTCCACCTTCCATGGGAATTAGTTCCACATTCAATGTGGAGAATCTAGTTGCATTTTAGGGTACCTCTGATACATTGTCCAGCCTCTCTCCTAACCATCCTGATTTCCCAAACCTTATCCCTGATCCATGGCCTCTTTCCAACCCTTCTTCCCAGCCTCTACCTCTCATACCTACCATTCCCACACCAAGAGAGGAGATAGAGGATATTCTGGACCATCAGATAGTATCAACGTCGGACGGCCGGTTTCAAAAGTACTTGGTTAAGTGGAAATCACGCCCAACTTCAAATAGTACGTGGCTCGAGAGTAAGACGGAGTGGCGGGAACGAGAATAGCTTGAATATTGACTTCGGTAAGGAGGTAATCAGCAATACTCGAATCCTACCCCGCCCTCAGTCAATGGGAACCCCGACCGACATTTCAAGTTATTGGGATAGAAGCGGTTCACGGAAGGCACGGATAGAAGGGCTTTCGACAGAAGGACGAATCATGCAGGTGGTCCTGCGAAGAAGTCTTTGCGAACGCCCCGGTGGAAGGATGTAGCGATAGGCCGGCGGCCCATTGGTTAAGTTGGGGTAGGCCTTAACGAGTTGATCATGACATCTTGGAGCAGTTTAGGAGTTTCGTTTCGCCAGTGGTGAAATCTTCGCAGCCGGGGAGAGTTGATGGGGGCTTCTAGTGCACACGCACGCCCCCTACGCACGTACGCAAGGAGGAGGAGGCGCCCACCATCGATCTGGATTGATGACGACATCTATGAAGGGCCTCCTAGTTAGAGGGTTGTGCTATTGTTCCTTGGAGTGGACCCGATCATCATATGAATCCCACCATTGGATCTTATAATCGTGGCCAACTACACTAGATGATATAGGACTTTGAGTTTTGCTTATTATCGTTATTAGGAACATCATGAACAATTTAAATTGCTTTGATTAGTTGTTATTTTTGTTACTTCGTCTCTAAGTAATAGTGTGCGCACATGGCGCGGCTTTTGGGGTATAGAGTTTTCTTATAAATAGGCAACCCCTTGTAGGTTTTTTCTCATTAAATATTATGAATAAAATTCTGCGTTTTCCTGCTTCTCTAATTTTTTGAGTTGAGGAATCCAATTGGGTGAGAAACCCTCTCTTCTTTGAAGGGCTAACTACCGTGGTGCGAAGCCACACCCATCCCAAATCGCCCCTACCTCCTATCTTCTATATTCATCAACTCCCACAGCCATCCACTCTCCAAATCCACCCCCTTTTGCAGCCAATCCTTCCTCTACACCAGATTTGCAGAATCAGGCCCTGCGGGAGGGCTGAAACTACGGCGGAGCACCGTGCACAAACCGGATGTCAGGTCAGCCTGAAGTTTGGTGTGTGGGTGGCCCACCCCTGGCCGACTAGACCCAAGCTTGTCCTTTTTGGGTTCGTGGGCCCCACACACATGCGGGCAGGATCCCACACACATGCGTCTGGACGCAGCCGTTGTCCACACGTGTGGAACATCTTGGGTTCGTCTCTCTCCTCTATTTCACTCATCTCTCGCCTTATTTCCCTAACCCTAACCTTAGATAACCCTAAAACCCAAATTCTATTCTACTTTTGCAACCTTAGGTTTTTCCCGAATTGAAACATGTAATCCCTTGGATTGGGGAATAATCTTTTGCATGTGTGGATTAATCTACTCACCTTTGAGCATTGTTTGGTCTATAATTTTTAATTGATCTAGCCCTAACATGTGTAGGCTTGGACCCTCGTAGATTCCCCTTGTTGAATGTTTAATCTTATGTGGGATGTGAAATTATTGCGATTGTTTCTAAATTAGTATGATCTAAAGCTTGAAATCTTACATATCATATTTAATTTTCATGTCCTGCATTACTATGCTAGATGACTTAAGCTTTATATAAATAGGAATTAAAACCAAATTTCTCACAAGTATGTGATGTGCAAATAAACTCAGACAAGAAACACAAGACACAACATAATAAAAAGGTGGAGTTTGTAGTCTCAACAAGACCATGGTCTAAATCACTGGACATGGGCCCATCTTCTACAAGCTAAAAAAGGAGATACTATGGATATCGTCGCGATCGAGGATAAATATAGTTCCTCTAGATATACAAGCCTCCAGGGAAAGGATGACCACAATAAATTCAAAAAGGAAAGATAATCAAAATAGAGGAAGCCATGTTACCTAGAAACTGGAGAATAGGAATGGTCACAGCTTGCATGAGTTGATAACAAGAAGACTTGTTGACAAGAACCCACTACTTCCACATAGGTTAGGAAGCGAATATGGATTTGTATCTTGATAGAATGAGAAGTGATCACAAAATGATAATTTCAACTTTGGCCTCCTTAGAGCAAGGTTACCTAAAACATGAAAACCCCATGTTTTCCGTTCCATATCAAGCATTCAGGATTACGAGATTATGAGCCATTTGCGATCTATATCATTATTTTGGCAATTCTAACTTATGGTTCTTTATTTTTACCATTGATTTAGTTGATGCAAATTTATATTTATGATGAAGAGATTTATATTTTTGTTTATTTAGTAATAATATAGCAATAAGCATGCCGGGTCTATAATAATAATGTTCATCACTTCATATATAAATTGCAATATGAGTTCATATATAAAACGATATTGCATACACAATGTATGTATTGGAATGACGGGCATAATCCTACCTGTAGTGTACCACATATTGGGGGAAGTAGTGTACCTGTGAGACAACAACCTGATGCAACAAAGAAAACCAAACACACAAAACACAACGGATTTACATGGTTCAACGTTCTGCTTACTCCATGGATGAGTCGCAATCAAAATCATCATTTTCTCCAAAAAGGATTAGTCCTAAAAATCTATCTAGCACAAGAAAAACCAAAAAGAGTTTCTTGTGTAACCCTAATTTGATTCCCATAGAGAATATCTATACCTCGAACGTAGAAATACCCAAAATACCCTTCAGTCGATTTGGGTTTTAAATTGAGTCTCACCCCGAACCTCACATCAATATGCTTGGTTCTGGTATGATACGCTTGATGTGTTGCCACATAAATGATGCATTGACTGTCATAATACAACTAAACTATATAGTGCTTCAATCCAAGCTCTGTCACAAATCCCTTTAACCATAGCGCTTCCTTAGTCGCTTCCGCAGTTGTCATGTACTCAGCTTTTATCGTGGACAATGCTATAGTTGACTGTACTCAGCTTTTATCGTGGACAATGCTATAGTTGACTGTACTCAGCTTTTATCGTGGACAATGCCACAGTGACTTCCTCTGTTTTCAGAGTCTTCTTCCCATAAAGTAGGTTTGTGACAAGATGATCATAAGAGGGGGGAAGCGATGCCGAGAGTAGCAACACTTTGTCTTCTTCCTCGATCTTCACCTCGAGCCTTGACAGTTCACTAGCTTGTTTAATGTTTGAGATGCCCTGGTAGATCTAGGCCTTCCTTCATCTGTAAACTGTATAATTGTTTTTTTCATAAACAATTTGTTTGTTAGGGATTTTCCATGTATATAATCTTCAATTTTTATAGGTTTGGAGCTAATCCCGCATCAATTGCATTGTACATGACTCCATCTTCAACATTAGCACAGTATCACAATTGTAAGATTTATGTGTTTTAAACCAATCGTTACTAGTACACATATGATACAAACAACTGGAATCTAAAATCCAAGAATCAACAACATAGTTCATATCTGAGGAGACTGAGAATAGGTCCACATCATTATATTAGAACTTCCTGCGCCCCTGCATCCCACAGGCCACCCCACTCTAAGCCCAGTGTGAAAATGCCCATGTATTAATCACCCCGGTGAGGAGTCTCGAACACGAGACCTCTCATTCTGATACCACTTTGATGCAGGAGAATTAATCACTTGCTCTAAAAGCTCGAACTGATAAATCATAGCGAATCAATCCCTTTATTTCATAGCTCAGGCCCCACATCCTATGGGTTAGGACATCGGTTCAACCCCCCTCGTGAGCCCCACTTCACACGAGCCGCCCGCATCACATGGGTGGGGCCAGCCTCACACAGGCCACCCGCCCCAAGTGCCCTTGCATCCCATAGGCCACACCACTCTGAGCCTAGAGTGAAAATGACCCTGCATTATTTTTCCTCCTCCTTGTCCTTCATCTTTCTAACGTTTTTGGCAGTCTCGCTTGAGATGCCCCTTTTAACGACAGTAGCAACACTCTACACCCTTTGCCCTTGATTTCGATCTGGATTTCTTCCGGCCTAATCCAAATTTCTCATTAGTTCTCACATGCCCTGATTTGCTTTTGCCATCAACCCTTCTCTTAGGATTCCTTATTGTCAAGTTTCTTCCTCATCTTGTTTAGCAAGAGAGCCATGGTGACTTCTGATGGGGATTTTCTCCTCATTGCTAGGTTCGATGAAATCGAACTAGCTTCGATATCATCGAATATTTTCGGGATTTTTCACCCCTGGTCGCTGGACAGTTTTGGTCCGTTTTCGATATCATCGAAGGACCTTAGATGAAATCGAAGGTTGTCATCGAAGGACCTTCGATATCGAAGAGTTTCGCAGATGCGATTGCAAAAATGCAAATTCTGCGATTTTTGTTTCCTATTTGGATTCTACCTCTTTCTATTCTTATATAAAGGGGTGTATGCGAGATTGGGGTGTATGCGAGATTGGAGTGTATTTCAGAGTATTCTAAGGTTTCCTAAAGGTTTTCTAGGAGGGCTTAGGGCTATCAAAGGAGAGAGAGAGAGAGAGAGAGAGAGAGAGAGAGAGGAAGCTTGTGGAAGGGAGATTTTGCTCGTAGAGGTGATGTACTTCGCAGTCCACGTCTCAGCGCTTCTACGTCCTCGTGATCGGTGAGATCCCTCTATTTTTCCATTATTCTCTTATTGTTCATCCACTCCTGCGTGAGTGAAGAAGGTTTGATCCAAGCGGTGTGTGCTTGTGATCGGTTGTTACGATCTGCTTTATAGTGGAATGTTGATCTGGACGAGGTCCCATGGTTTTTACCTCTTTGAGGGTTTTCCACGTAAAATTCCCTGGTGTCGTGTGGTTTATGCTTTGATTTATTTCATTGCTTTATTATCCCATAATTCTGGTTTGTTTTGGGAGGCTAGATCCTAAGGTTTTGTGCAAGGCCCCCAACAAAGTGGTATCAAAGCTAAGTTCATTGAACGGAGTGAGATCGGTTTTGAATTATGGAAGGCGGCTCATCAAGGATGATCAACCTCAATGATTCTAACTGGACCATATGGAAGGCTAAGATGGAGGACTTGCTTTATTGCAAGGACTTATATTCTCCAATTTTAGGCATATCAACAAAATCCAAGAATATGTCTGATGATGTTTGGAAGAAGTTGGACCGGAAGGCGGTGGGGTTTATTAGACAATGGCTGGATGATTCTGTGTTCCACCATGTGTCTACGGAGACCTCAGCCGTTAGCCTATGGCTGAAATTGGAAGGGCTGTATGAGAGGAAGACAGCTGGTAATAAAATCTTCCTAATAAGACGACTTGTGAATCTCAAGTTCAGAGATGGTGGTTCTGTGACTGAGCACATGAATGGGGTCAGCAATATAGTGAACCAGCTCTCCACTATGAAGATGGTCCTGGATGATGAATTGAAGGCTTTGTTATTGCTTAGTTCATTGCCTGACAGTTGGGAGACATTAGTGGTGTCTCTAAGTAACTCCGCACCAGACGGAAAGGTATTCATGGAACAGGTAACCAGTTGTTTCTTCAATGACGAGACAAGGAAGAAGTCTCAGGGGTCTACTCAGCAAGAGGCCCTTGTTACACAGGAACGGGGGAGAGGAAAGAACAGGAAGGGCAGGAATGCCCAAGATAAATCAAGAGGCAAGTCAAGTACCAGGAAGGATGTTGAATGCTGGAATTGTGGCAAGAAAGGTCACTATAAGCATGAATGTCTTAAGAATAAGAACGACAAGAAAGGAAAAGGAAAGGAGAATGAAGATTAATCAGATTCCACTGCGGTCGTTTCAGATGGCGACGTTGTAGTTATTCTTTCTTCAGATCATGATGTTTGTCTCACGGCTACGAGTCAGGACACCGACTGGGTGATAGACTCGAAAGCCTCGTTTCATGCGACTCCACGCAGGGACTTCTTCACAAACTACAAGTCAGGTGACTTTGGGACCATGAAGATGGGAAATTTTGGCGTATCGAAGATCATAGGGGTCGGTGATATTTGTGTGAAGACCGATGTGGGCTGCACATTGGTTCTCAGGGATGTGAGGCACATTCCAGACCTTCGCCTCAACTTGATGTCGACGGAAAAGTTAGATGATGATGGCTATGAAAGCCGGTTTGCAGGTGGGCGCTGGAAGCTCATCAAGGGTTCGTTGATCGCAGCCAGAGGAAAGAAGTGTTGCACCCTTTACAAGACATGTGGCACAGGCGTCTAGGCCACATGAGTGAAAAAGGGCTTCACGTACTAGCGAGGAAGTGGCTCCTTCCAGACGTGACAGGTATACCTCTCAAAACCTGTATTGATTGTTTATCAAGGAAACAACATAGAATTTCATTTGTTAAAACTGTTTCTCAAGTTAATAAAGTGCATGAATTAGATTTGGTTTATTTTGATGTTTGTGGTCCTATGAGGACAAAAACCTTGGGTGGGGCATTGTATTTTGTCACTTTTATAGATGATGCATCTAGGAGGGTTTGGGTTTATGCTTTGAAATCCAAGGACGAAGTCTTTGGCGTGCTTAAATTGTTTCATGCTATGGTCGAGAGAGAGACAGGTAGATCATTGAAGTGCATCCGCACTGACAATGGTGGTAAATACATTGGCTACTTTCATGAGTATTGTAAGTCCCTGTGTATACGACATGAACAGACGGTTCCTAAGACCCCCCAAGCATAATGGTGTGGCTGAGCGAATGAATCGCACAATTGTTGAGAGAATCAGATGCATGTTATCCCATGCAAAATTGCCCAAGACGTTCTGGGGAGAAGCAATGCACACAACAGTGTATCTGATAAACAGGTCTCCATCAGCCCCGTTGAATGGAAAATTGCTTGAGAAGGTGTGGACTGGATAGGATCCATCGTATAGTCATCTCAGGGTGTTTGGATGCAGGGCATCCGTTCACGTACCAAAGGACGAGAAGTCCAAGCTCGATATGAAGATCAGGCAGTGTGTGTTCTTAGGGTACGGTGATGAAAAATTCGGTTACAGATTGTGGGATCCGACCGAGAGGAAGCTCGTCAGGAGCAGAGATGTGGTTTTCTTTGAAGATCAGTATATAGAAAACATTGGTAAGTCAGAGAAGAACCAGCCTAATTCAAGTAAGCTAGAAGACATGGATCAGATTATTCCTCCCGTGGTGCCTGATGACGGGGGAGTACGGCAAGGTGCAGAGGACAAGGGAGTTCCTTCAGAAGATGGACCAGGGGAGCAGCCCCCACTTGATCCACATGTTGAGCCACAGGTGAGGAGGTCATCTAGGGACAGACAATCGTCCAAGAGGTACTCGCCGCATGATTACATTATGCTGACTGATGGGGGAGAGCCTGAAGATTATTCTGAAGCCCTAGCCGATAAGCATAAGGGGGAGTGGTTAAAAGCTATGCAAGAGGAGATGAAATCCTTGCATAAGAACTACACCTATGATATGGTAAAATTGCCTAAGGGCAAGAAAGCTTTGAGCAACAAGTGGGTGTTCAGAAATAAGGTTGAGCAGAAGAATTCACAAACGAGGTTCAAGGCCAGACTTGTGGTGAAAGGGTTTGGTTAGAGGAAAGGCATAGACTTCGAGGAGATATTCTCACCAGTGGTGAAGATGACATCCATACGGGTGTTGCTTGGGTTGACGGCTAGCATGAATCTGGAGATAGAGCAATTAGATGTTAAAACTGCCTTCCTCCATGGTGACCTGGAAGAAGAGATCTACATGCACCAACCAGAGGGGTTCGAAGTCAAAGGCAAAGAGCTTATGGTGTGTAAGCTGAGGAAGAGCTTGTATGGGCTGAAACAAAGTCCACGGCAATGGTATAAGAAGTTTGACTTGTTTATGTTGAAGCATGAGTATGACAAAACGGAGTCGGACCACTGTGTGTTCACGCGCAAGTTCTCAGATGGTGATTTCTTAGTTCTATTGTTATACGTTGATTGCATGCTCATCATGGGAAAAGACATCAAGAAGATCGACAAGCTGAAACAGGAGTGGGGTAAGTCGTTTGCGATGAAAGACTTGGGCCCGGCTAAACATATCCTAGGAATGGAGATAACCCGTGACAGAAGCAGCAGGAAGCTTTAGCTATCACAAGAGCAGTATATTGAGAAAGTCCTAGAACGGTTAAATATGAATGCAGCGAAGCCGATCAGTACTCCACTGGATGGTCACTTCAGATTGAGCGACAGGCAGTGTCCCAAGATGAAGGCAGAGGTGGAAGAGATGCAGAAGATACCCTACGCGTCAGCTGTAGGAAGTTTGATATATGCTATGGTGTATACACACCCAGACATAACATATGCGATTAGTGTTGTCAGCCGGTATCTTGCCAATCCTGGCAAAGAGCACTGGGCAGCGGTGAAATGGATACTACAGTATCTAAGAGGCTCATCCAGGTTGAGCCTATGCTATGGTGACGGAAAACCTGTGTTAGAGGGCTACACAGATGCAGATATGGCAGGCGACATAGACTCCAAGAAGTCTACATCGGGGTTCATGTTCACGTTTGCAGGGGGAGCGGTTTCTTGGCAGAGCAAGCTACAGAAGGTCGTAGCATTGTCGACAACAAAGGCCGAGTACATTGCAGTCACAGAGGCATGTAAAGAGATGCTTTGGATGAAGAGGTTCCTACAGGAACTTAGCCTGAAGCAGGAGCAGCATGTGGTCTATTGCGATAGTCAAAGTGCTATACGCTTGAGCAAGAATCCAAGTCAGCACTCCAAGTCGAAGCACATAGAGATTCAGTATCACTGGATCAGGGATACTTTGGAACAGAAGGTGTTACAGCTTGAGAAGGTCCACACGGACGATAATGGGTCAGACATGATGACCAAGGCTTTGCTCAAAGGCAAGTTTGAGGTTTGTAGAAACCAGGCTAGCTTGAAGAAGGTGAATTCCTCCCGAGTCAAAAAGGGGGAGATTTGATGGGGATTTTCTCCTCATTGCTGGGTTCGATGAAATCGAACTAGGGAGTACGACAAGGTGCAGAGGACGAGGGAGTTCCTTCAGAAGATGGACCAGGAGAGTAGCCCCCACTTGATCTACCTGTTGAGCCACAGGTGAGGAGGTCATCTAGGGATAAACAGTTGTCCAAGAGGTACTCGCCGCATGAGTCAATTATGCTGACTGATGGGGGAGAGCTAGAAGATTGTTCTCAGACCCTAGCTGACGAGCATAAGGGGGAGTGGTTGAAAGCTATGCAATAGGAGATGGAATCCTTGTATAAGAACCACACCTATGATATGGTGAAATTGCCTAAGGGCAAGAAAGCTTTGAGCAACAAGTGGGTGTTCAGAAATAAGGTTGAGCAGAAGAATTCACAGACGAGGTTCAAGGCCAGACTTGTGGTGAAAGGGTTTGGTCAGAGGAAAGGCATAGACTTCGAGGAGATATTCTCACCAGTGGTGAAGATGACATCCATACGGGTGTTGCTTGGGTTGGCGACTAGCATGGATCTGGAGATAGAGCAATTAGATGTTAAAACTGTCTTCCTCCATGGTGACCTGGAAGAAGAGATCTACATGCACCAACCAGAGGGGTTCGAAGTCAAAGGCAAGGAGCATATGGTGTGTAGGCTGAGAAAAAGCTTGTATGGGCTGAAACAAGTTCCACGACAATGGTACAAGAAGTTCGACCACTGTGTGTTCACGCGCAAGTTCTCAGATGATGATTTCTTAGTTCTGCTGTTATATGTTGATGACATGCTCATCATGGGAAAAGACATCAAGAAGATCGATAGGCTGAAACAGGAGTTGGGCAAGTCGTTTGCGATAAAAGACTTGGGTCCAGCTAAACAGATCCTAGGAATGGAGATAACCCGTGACAGAAGCAGCAAAAATCTTTGGCTGTCACAAGAGCAGTATATTGAGAAAGTCCTAGAGCGGTTCAATATGAATGCAGCGAATCCAGTCAGTACTCCACTGGATGGTCACTTCAGATTGAGCGAAAGGCAGTGTCCCAAGACGAAGGCAGAGGTTGAAGAGATGCAGAAGATACTCTACGCGTCAGCTATAGGAAGTTTGATGTATGCTATGGTGTGTACATGCCCAGACATAGCATATGTGTTTGGTGTTGTCAGCCGGTATCTTGCTAATCCTGGCAAAGAGCACTGGGCAGCGATGAAATGGATTCCACGGTATCTAAGAGGCTCATCCAGGTTGAGCCTATGCTATGGTGACAGAAAACCTGTGTTAGAGGGCTACACAGATGCAGATATGGCAGGCGACATAGACTCCAGGAAGTCTACATCGGGGTTCATGTTCATGTTTGCAAGGGGAGCGGTTTCTTGGCAGAGCAAGCTACAGAAGGTCGTAGCATTGTCGACAACAAAGGCCGAGTACATTACAGTCACAGAGGCATGTAAAGAGATGTTTTGGATTAAAATGTTCCTACAGTAACTTAGCCTGAAACAGGAGCAGCACGTGGTCTATTGCGATAGTCAAAGTGCTATACACTTGAGCAAGAATCCAAGTCAGCACTCCAAGTCGAAGCATATAGAGATTCGGTATCACTGGATCAAGGATACTTTGGAACAGAAGGTGTTACAGCTTGAGAAGGTCCACACGAACGATAATGGGTCAGACATGATGACCAAGGCTTTGCTCAAGGGCAAGTTTGAGGTTTGTAGAAACCAGGTTGACTTAAAGAAGGTGAATTCCTCCTGAGTTGAAAAGGGGGAGATTTGATGAGGATTTTCTCCTCATTGTTGGGTTCGATGAAATCGAACTAGCTTCGATATCATCGAATATTTTTGGGATTTTTCAACCCTGGTCGCTGGACAGTTTTGGTCCGTTTTCGATATCATCGAAGGACCTTAGATGAAATCGAAGGTTGTCATCGAAGGACCTTCGATATCATCGAAGAGTTACGCAGATGCGATTACGGAAACGCGGATTCTACGATTTTTGTTTCCTATTTGGATTCTACCTCTTTCTATTCTTATATAAAGGGGTGTATGCGGGATTAGGGTGTATTCCAGAGTATTCTAAGGTTTCCTAAAGGTTTTTAAGGAGGGCTTAGGGCTATCAAAGGTGAGAGAGAGAGAGAGAGGAAGCTTGTGGAAGGGAGATTTTGCTCGTAGAGGTGATCTACTTTGCAGTCCACGTCTCAGCGCTTCTACGTCCTCGTAATCGGTGAGATCCCTCTATTTTTCCATTATTCTTTTATTGTTCATCCACTCCTGCATGAGTGAAAAAGGTTTGATCCAAGCGGTGTGTGCTTGTGATCGGTTGTAACGTTCTGCTTTATAGTGGATTGTTGATCTGGACGAGGTCCCGTGGTTTTTACCTCTTTGAGGGTTTTCCACGTAAAATTCCCTGGTGTCGTGTGGTTTATGCTTTGATTTATTTCATTGCTTTATTATCCCATAATTCTGGTTTGTTTTGGGAGGCTAGATCCTAAGGTTTTGTGCAAGGCCCCCAACAACTTCATCTGTTTCAGAGTCTCCTTCCCATAAAGTAGGGTTGTGCTAAGATTATCATAAGAGGGGGGAAGTAATGCCAGGAGTAGCAATGCCTTGTCTTCTTCGTTGATCTTCACCTCGAGCCTCAATAACTCACTATCTTGTTGAACATATTGAGATGCTCTAGTAGATCGAAGCCTTCTTTCTTTTGTAAACCATACAATTGTTTCTTTATAAACAACTTGCTTGCTAGGGATTTTGCCATGTATAGAATCCCTAGTTGCTTCCATAGGTCTGGAACCAATTCCTCATCAATCACGTTGTACACGACTTCATCTATAAGTCATAAACGAATGGTACTCAGTACTCACCATTCTCAAACCGAGCTCTTCCCAATCATCCTCGTCCATTGTTGTGGGTTTCTTACCATACAACACTTTGATTAATCCTTGTTATACTAGTAGATCTTTCACTCTCCTTTGCCACAAGCTGAAGTTGTCCTTCCCATCGAATTTATCAACTTCAAAGTTCGATATTGCTGTCTTTGTTGCCATCGTTAACTAAACTAGCTCTAATACCAGTTTCAGTTTGTAAGAAAACAACTTGATGCAATAAAGAAAACCAAACACACACAAGAGACAATGGATTTACATGGTTCGGTGTTTTGCCTCTACTCCACGGATGAGTTCCTATTGAAATTACTACCTTCTCAGAAAAGGTCAAAAGGACCACATACCTATTCCCATACCACGTACCAAAGTAATCCACGATGTAGGTAACATGGCTTTAGAATTAACAACATGGTTTTCTACCAAGTCAAATGACTTGAACCTAATGAATTTCCACTCTCTAAGAGCCACAAGTTTTCCTCGTGTTCTCCCAATAAATGTTTTGGTAATTTTTAGAGTATAGAATATGTATGTACAACTGTATAAGCTATAGATAGCTATATGGATGGATACATGCATATTTGTTAAGATCTCTACAGATCTCCCACCTCTTTTATATATTCTTTTCATTAATGGAAAACATAACAGTATTCTCTAAAATGTAGTCCATAAATCATAGCATGGTATCAGAGCCATGATTTATCATGTTATCCACAAGAGACGACATTGTGGAAACTGTCTTGTATACATTTCATTGAGAATGACAAGAATATATAAAGGAGGTGGGAGATTTGTGATTCTATAGAGATATGTAGAGATCATAGCAGATATGCATGTATCCATCCATATAGCCATCTATGGTATGTACAGCTGTACATATCCTATACTCTAACAACAACTAAAAGGGCAAAGGGAAGGCCCAAAAGGACATGGATGGAGGTAGTGAGAAAAGACTTAATGACCTATGGTGTAACGAAAGGTATGACCCTTGATAGAGTGGCATGGCAGAATAGGATTCATGTAGCCGACCCAATTATTTCGGGTAAGGCTTAGATCAATGAAGATGATGAAGAAATGTGGTGGCAACTCCTCTTGGCTTTGCCTTTCAGTCACATAGACACGGGAATTTTACTTTGCTTCAATACGAGTGAGGCAAACGTAAACCGTTGGGATGCACTATCAAATTCTAAACTGTGTGAACCAATTTCCTGAACTTATGATGCATTATCAATTTGCATTGTTACTATTCAGGCCTGTTTGATTTTCCAAATCCATTGTCAATATCTTGTAAATGGGTAATCAGTATTTCCTTAAGTAATTACCGCATGGTTCCCAATGCTTGATTTGATGGGCTTACTTTTTTAACACAGAAACCGAGGTGCAAAATATGTGGGGCCCACCGTGTGTACGTGGATTATCTACACTGTCCATCTGTTATGCCAGCTGAATTTAGGGCATGAGCCAAAAACTGAGGCAGATCCAAAGCTCAAGTGGACCCACCACAGGAAAAAGGGAACCGAACACCTACCGTTAAAAACTTCTTGGGGCCACTGTTCCTTTGGTGTGGGCCACTTGAGTTTTTCGGTTCATGCCTCAAAATATTCTGGTAAAATGGATGGACAGCGCATGTATGTCATATATATCAAGGTGGGATCCACAAATTTAAACCAGCCTTTTTGGACCGGTTTTCGAAGTGCAAATACCGGCGTATTTTCAAATAGAGTGAAAGTGTAATAATTACCTATTTACCAGGTATTTACCAAGGATTTAGAAAATCAAACAAGCCCTTAGTGTAATGAATAAGAAATAATCAAATTGTGATTTCCTTCCATGCAATCACATTCGGAGGTTTCTGCTCCGAATTGCAATTATGTTAATTTCAAGTTGGATGTGAAAGCAATGTAACTGAAATTTCAGAGCTACTTCCTCAGTATGGATACCACAAATCATCAATGAGTTTTCATTTCATCTTGCTTAAACTGACTGTTCGCATTCAATTTACTTTCATATCCAAATGCAGCCTTAGTGGTTGCTAAATGCAGATAACATGGTCACACTACGGGTATCCTTCTTTGAATCCTCAATAAAATTCACTGAGAAAAGGCAAGCACCCCAACCTAAAAAGCTGAGGATGTGGTTGGGTGTCTTGAGAATGCACACATACAGTATTGATTTCCACCAAAGCTCATTGTCTGACCTTTTCTGAAAATAGTAAACTAGCAATTTCAAGGATAAAAGTCGGAACATTGATAGCCTTCCTGCCATGGATTCTTCTTTCCATGACACGGCCAAGCCGAGTCAAACAGATGTAGCTTCACCTCCATATACTCCCTCGTCATGGTTTTTAGTGTAATTTCAAACTCCCCTTAGTTAATCATATCCCCATACCAACAACAAGCTGGTCAATGACTTGATGGCCCAATTAGCCCGTGTGTGTGGGATGTTCTGATGATATCAAATCTGGGTCCGGTCTTAAATCTCATCAAAAGCTTGGGTTGGTCACCAAGGATGGCCTGAGTCATGACTGGTCCATCCAAGCTGAGAGTCCTCTTCAATCCAAATCACAAGGAGACTAACGGACTAAAAGGCACTAGGAATCCCATATTCACCTAAAAACCGATCCAAACACTGATGACCCCAATAGATATACCAACCAAAATTTAATGATGACACCAATAACCGTGTATTTCGTGAAAATCCAAAGGTATTACAAGTTCAACTAACACAATCCGTAAGTATTAACTGTTGAATTTTGTGCTAACATGCTATGTCACGCATGCAGTATGTGATACTTAGTTGCACCATCCTTCAAACCAAGTGCTGCTCCCATTCATGATTTGGACTTTTGCTCCTCGCTTTTGCTTCCTAACTGTTAGAGTATACAGTCTTCAATATACGTGCATTCTTAGATCTGAGATGAGGAATATGAATCATATCAGGATGTGCAGGATTTGGGTTTTCAGAAGATGGCACTGACTCGGGGATCGTGAAGGAAGAGGTTGATTGGTCATAATGGTTAAGGCTTAGATCAGATAATAGACACGGTATATTAGAACCATAGTTATGATACCATGTAAAAATTGGGAAAGGAAGAGAAGTGAGAATATATCTGCTCCTCTAGAATCCTTTATTTATAATGATAATCAGATACACAAAATAACTCCTCATTAAATACAATAAAATCAGAATAGACATACCATTATCTCCAAGGATATGGTGCACGATATGGCTATTGACATGTGTACTCCCACTCAATGCAATGCACATACATTGAAGAGTGTTAACTGTATACTCTAACACTAACTGTTTATACTTGCTAACATTTTGAAACTGACACTTCCTCACTCCCGCACCCGGATCTATTTCCGCTTCACTTCACGCTTTGTGCAACTATAGTGCGGCGCGTGGCACGTGATGAGAGGACGAAACTGTCATCTACGATTTTTGTTTTGGGTATTTTTTATAGAATTCCAAGGTAATGAGAGGACGTGTGGTGTATGCAACTATAGTGTGGCATGTGGCACATGATGAGAGGACAAAGCTGTCATTTAAGATTTTAGTTCCCAATTTATTTATTTATTTTGCGGGGGGGGGGGGGGGGGGGGGGGGGGGGGGGGGCGCCATTTTTTATAGAATTCCAAGGTAATTTTAGGAATTTTATAGTTTTGTGGTAGTTTAAGGTTTTCAAGTAGCTCCACCTGGCAGTGATGTACCAGCCAAACCCAAGCTTGGTAAAGAAGGATTAATGTCAGGTAGGCAGCAGGTTTGTGGTACTTAGTTGCACTATCCTTCTTTCCCGGTGTGGCTCCCACTCACGCTTTAGGCTTGCACTCCTGCTTGCTTCTGCTTTCTAATTGTTAGAGCATACAGTCTTCAATGTACGAGTGTTCTTAGATCTGACATTAGGAAGATGAATTATATCGGGATTTGTGGGATTACAGTTTTCAAAAGATGGCGCTGACTTGGGGTGGTAGAGGAAGAAGTTGATCGGTCATAATGGTTGAGCATTGATCGAATTATGGACACGGTAGATCATAAAAGAAACACCATTATCTCCAAGGATATTGTGAACCACATGACCATTGAATATATGTAGTCTCACACTCAAATAGACGGAGAGTGTATACTCTAACACTAATTGTTTATACTTGCTAACATTTTGAAACAAATGCTTCTCCGCTCCCGCACCTAGATCTATTGCTGCTTTGCTTGGCACGACATTTGGGACGTAATGAAAGGACGGAGCTATTATTTAAGATTTTGTTCCCAACATTTTTGTTTTGGGCATTTTTTAAAATAGAATTCCAAGGTAATTTTGGGAATTTTATAGTTTTACGGTAGTCTTAGCTTTTCAAGTAGCTCCACCTGCTAGCGATGCACATGCACCAACCAGACCTAATCCCAGTAAAGAAGGGTTGATGTCAAGTAGGCAAATGATTTATCAAACCTTTTCCAAGTAAATCATAAGAATTCCTGTTTCTAGTATTGATGATTGCAGAAAAGGATTCACAAACGTAACCCTGAATAACTAGGACAAGGCTACGGTGATGATGATGATGAGTCTTGGGTTTGCGTTCTTTTATCAATCCTAGTTAACTAGTTGGGTTATTTTATTATTTTGTTTTTTATTTTTATTTTTTAAATATACACACACATGGCACTCGAACGCATGACCTCAGTGTTTCAACACACTCTGTCTACCACTGACCTAGTTGGGTTAGTTATCATTGAAGTTTTAGGGCATTCTTGCTTACTTTGCATGCTAGAGAGATAGGAAAGCTGGCTTTCCATAGTAACAGCTTGATTACATTTCGGGGGTTTTTGAGAAGGAAGAGTAAGAAACGCGAGCATCATATGGAAATTGCATTTTTTTTTTTCTTCTTCTAATATCGTATTGCAATCTTTCCTTGTTATTTCAAATGAAATATTTGGAGATGTGGACTTTCACGCGAGATTATGGTCTTTGTGGGCTGTATTGTTTTGACTAAATCTCTGAAATTTTAGCAGTTTAGATGTGGTTCTTGGTTTTCTGAAGCCTCTTCCTGCTCATCTCTTGCATTCTTCATTTCATCTTTGATTTTCAAAGTGCAGACAATCACAGATTGTTACACTTGAGAAATCAGCGCTCGTGTTTGAGGATGAGGATTTCTCTACGCTAACTAAGACTGCATTTGGAAGTACCCCCAAATCAAATTTCAGTTACATTTGTTGGTAGCATCACTTTTCAAACTCACCAAACAATTTGGGGTGGCCCGGAATTCAAAACCCAATCGCGGATTATCAATTCTCTGCATTTTTACGGCAAAACAACCAATCGACTGCTTCAAACAAAAACCCAAGATTTCCAACATAGTTCCAAATGTACACTAAGATGAGACAACTAATCTCAAATCTACACAACCTGGTGGCAAAATCACGTTCTGGAGCAAGTAGAATTCTACTAGAAAGAGAGAAAACAAGATCTACAAGTAAGCATTCCTCACCTGCTAGAATGAAATACGGCCGCCGGCGGTAGCCCGCAATAGGAAGAACGTCGGTGAGTAGGCCCCACAGAGGCTTCACAATCCAAGGAATGCCAGTTATTCCCTGATAAACCTGTGATTCAGATGGCTGGACCTTCTGTACATCCTTCCAATAGTAATCCGAAGCGACCCGGCCCAGGGCCCCACCAGTCCCCTGACTGACGCCATAGATGACGAAGATCCCAAAGACAGAACTCCAATGCATCTCATTGCAGAGCATCCTAAACCAATTAAGAGGCACCCAAAAGAAATTGAAGTTTCTGCTCTTCGGCTTATTCTCCGACGAGCCGTCGTCCTGGAGCCGAACGTTCTCTTCTTCCTCGCCCATGCTCTCTTCTCAAAGGCAATTCACAGAAATTGGCGGCACCCCAGATCGAGAACCGGCGTTTCCCGAAATGGGTGTTTGTTAATTTTGACTTGGAATTCTTCAGAAAAATGGTAGGGCCTGAAATGGGTCTGTTGGATTTCGATCACAGAACGAAGAAACGAGCACCGCCGGGCCGGAGAACCGGCGGTTTTGTGAATTGGGTTTCTTGGTTTTGATTGGAATTCTACAGAAAATCGATTGGAGATGAATTGGGTTGATGGATTTCGATTGGAATTTTGCTCAAATCCACTCTTGCAGACAAAACCAACAATCCAGAAATGAAAATAAAAAGAACAAAAATCAAAGAGAAATGAAATTCCTGAAATGGGTGTTGGTGAGTATTCTTCGGATACTGAAAAATCCCTAAAGCTTTTTTAAAATTTTTTTGAAAAAAAAAAAAAAAAAAAAACAGCCAGAAAGTGAGACAAAATAACGTTGTTTTAGGATCTAGGAGGAACATGCGAGGGTAGATTTTGACTTAAAAATTCACTTACCCACATGATTTTTACTCGTTTTTTACGGTGGGGTCCCACGGACTGACACGTGGCAGGAGGTGGTTGGCCCCATGCAAGCTGGGACGTCCAGCCTTGAGATTTTGAACCTTGAAAAGCACAGATTCTCTGCCAGTACTTGACTATCCACACGCATGCTCATAAATACTGTCCACATGACATAAGATAACTTCAATCTAAACTGTCCAAATGGTGGGCCTAAATTTTTATAGCGTATAAATATCATTTCTATATTTAAATTTGAGAATTGGATACTCTAATTCTAATTCATCACTTTATGTATAAATTTTAAATTTTTAATTATATTTTAGTTTAATTTTCAATATTTAGTTATTTCAAAGTGATCTATACTGTTTTAACGGTTTGGATTGATATGAATATATGCCACATATGCAATTATCATGTGCATGCCTATGGATGTTCATGCTCCTCCAGTGTATTAAATAACACATCCTCGATTGAAATGAACGGGGGTTGACGCGCTTGGAGAGTGGGGAGCTGTCCGGGGGAAACAAAACGTGCTTTTTTTTGAAGAACGTAACGGATAGAGACCGATACGTTACGAACTTGGTGGCGTATCGGAATGTTTCGGGCGCATCGGGAGGGAAGAGGATTGGGTAATATCCCGCCCGTCCCTACCTAGGGGGAGCGGATCAGGTGTTACCCGGGTAATAACTTAGTCGGTATTACCCTTACCGTGTGGGGCCTACCTTGATAAATTTTATTTATATCCAAGCCGTCCATCCATTTTCTCATTTCATTTTAAAACGTTATCTCAAAACTGAATTAGATCCAATTCTCCAGTGGATCACACCAGTGGAAAAGGTAGTAAATGACCATTAAAAGATTCTTTTAGGCCACGAAAGTTTTAGATCAAGCTGATATTTGTATTTTGCTTTCATCAAGTTCTTTTTGACCTTATCAACGGGTTGGATGGAAAATAAACACTAATATCTGCTTAAGGTGGACCCTAGGAAGTTTCTAATAGTGGACATTTAATCATTACTATTGATTATAGCGTGGTCCACCTGAGATTTGGATCTTCTTAATTTTTTGGATCAAGCACTAAAATTATATGGAAAAACAGATGGACGGAAAAGATATACAACACATCATCAATGTGGACCCTACGGTAAGAGTAACACCCAGTGAGGTGTTACCCAGGTAAGACCTAAGCCACACCCATAGCTAGGAACGGGCAGGGATCTTAGGTCAACGTAATGTATTCGTTTTATCACACCGTCCATTCATTTTTCCATACCACTTTAAGGTAAAAATTAAAAATGAGTCAGTTCCAAGGCTCAAGTGGACCACACACCGGGGCTTAAAGATCTACCGTTGAAAATTTCAATGGGCCACACAAGTTTTATATCAAGATGATATTTATGTTTTTACTTCATCTATGTGTATGTGACCTTATGAACGGGTTGGATGGAATTTAACTATTACGGTGGGCCCTAGGAAGGTTTCACCTGTGGGTGCCACTGCTTCATGTGGTGTGGTCAGGTTAAGCATTGGATCTATATTATTTTATTTTTTGGAGTTGATTTCTAAAATTATATAAAGAAATGTATGGTCCGTGGATGAAACCCATACATTACGGTGGGACCGGATTTGGTGAGACCTGGATCCACCATGGTGGGTGGGACCCTGACTTTGGGGCTCACAGTAATGTATGTCTTAAATCCACGCTGTCCAACCATTTTGAAAGCTTATTTTAGGGCATGATCCCAAAAATGAAGCTGACTCAAAACTTAGGTGGACCATATCATAGGAAACGGTTGTGATTGAATCCCTACCATTAAAACTTTATGGATTCCATCAGAATGTTTATTTTCCATCTAACCCGTTGATAAGGTCACGAACACCTAGATGAAGAGACCACACAAATATCATCTTGATCCAAATCTTTCGTGGCCCACAAGAAGTTTTTAATGGTCAATCACCACTGTTGCCTGTGCCATGGCCCATCTGGGATTTGAATTATTCTCTTTTGGATCATGCCCTAAAATGAGCTTTCAATACGGATAGACAGCGTGGATGTAGTCACAGACATCACAGTGGGGCCCACAGT
Organism: Magnolia officinalis; assembly: GCA_021015155.1. Taxonomy (NCBI): domain Eukaryota; kingdom Viridiplantae; phylum Streptophyta; class Magnoliopsida; order Magnoliales; family Magnoliaceae; genus Magnolia; species Magnolia officinalis. The sequence continues at coordinate 54,402,240 of JAJHSJ010000015.1, forward strand.
CAGGGGTCCCACCCAACTCGGTGGATCCGGGATCTCACCTAATCCGCTCCCCTCAGAGGACGGGTGGGGTAGTACCAATCCGCGTCCAATCGGGAGTACCTGACGGGTGGGGTTCCGTGCATGTGGTCCCATCTTTGGATGATCCAAACCGTTGATCTGATGAGAAACAAGGATGAAATGGATTATGGTTTAGAAATTCAAGATTGGAATTTCTAAATCTTTCAATCAACGGCATACAATGTGATGGTTAATGAAATGGTCCACATTTGTAGAAGAATAGTTTAATAATCAAAGCGCTGGAATATTCCAACGAGGGAGATTTTTTAGGTGTATCTCATCCACGGTGAGGCCCACCATATGAACAGTTTGGATCTTTGAAATATATCTCTGCAGGCGTGGAATCGTCCAAGTCAGAAAAGAGGAATTTGTATGTTATACTGCCGGAGTATGACTATTTGTACACATGCACACTGCCCCCTTACACGTAGCACACGTGTCCCATCATCCAAAGAACTCAAACATTAGATCCGACAGCATGTCCCAAAAACTCGATTGATTGGACAATCGGGACCTCTTATGAATGGATTTGGACCGTTGATATTAATTCGAAATAAAATCTTCATTTGTTAGCCGCTAATCGGGTAATCGTAGTAATATTTTAAATTGATTATTTGGGTTTTGACACATCTTCAGTAGGGCCCACTATTTGAACGTGGGGTATATCTGCCACGTGTGCAATAGCTTCGCTACCTGCCTATAATGGCCATCAGGGGTGGGAAAGCGGGTGGCCGGGTCGGGTTCGGGTCAGCTCCAGCCTGACCCGACCCATTTACTTGGCGAAGGCCCATTCGATCAAACGGTTTAGAGCAACTGATCAATGAGATTTCCGTATAGTAAGCCCATCACATCGGTAGACAGAGTATTTCATCTGGGTTGGGCCCATGACTAAGGATCCAAGCCCAGGCCCATTCCAGCTGTGGTATATTACAAATATGCCCTTGAAAATGAAAACCCTAACCTGCACGGGTTTTTAGTACAACAACCCAAGCACTCACCATTAGTAAATGGGCTTGAATTATCACCCACTCAGGCCTGATACACGAGCCCAAGCCCAGGTCAAAGTGGGCCATGACGAGAAACCTGACAGGCCTGCCCGGCTGATCGGAAGCCCTAATTTCAGGGAAACGGATTGGCTACTCCCCCTGCCACCAGCCGATGGCTGATGGTCGGTGGTCCGTTGGCACCACCATGATGTATGTGTTTCATCCATGCCGTCCATATATTTTTCCAGATCATTTTATGGTATGATACCAAAAATGAGTTATATCCAAATCTCAAGTGGACCACATTACAAGAAACAGTGTTGAATGAGTGTAGACCATTAGAAACCTTTTGGGGGCCTGATTTTTGTTTTTTTTCCCTTCATCTGGACCTGTATGACCTAATAGACAGATTAGATGTCAAATAAACAGTACAGGGGGCCTTAGGAGAATTTTAATTGTGGATATCCAATCAACATTGTTTTCCTATGGTGTGGTCCACCTGAGATTTATATCCCTCTCATTTTTTGGAACATGTCCTAAAATTATCAGTAAACGTGGATGAACAGAATGGATGAAACACATACATCACGGTAGGGCCCACAGAGCACCGACCATCAACCATTGGGCTGGTGGCAGGGGAGTAGCCAATTCGTTTCCTAAATTTAGGAATAGGCATTGCGTACCGAGTAGAGGTGTACATCGAGCCGAGTCGAGTCGAGGTGGGCCAAGTTTGGCTTGACTCGTCCATGCTATACTTGAGTTCAAACTCAACATTGAAGCTTGGCTTATTTGCCAAAGCTTTCGAGTCGAGTTCGGATTGAGCTAGTGGTTTAAGTCAAGTCGAGTTTATCTCGAGTCGAGTCGAGTTTACCTCGGTAGGGTAAGGGAAAGAAAAAAAAGGAAATGGGACGGGTAAGGTTTTTTAGTAAAAACTTTTAAGTTTTAGCTTCTTTTTTTAAACTTATATATATATATAGATATATATATATATATATATATATATATATATATATATTATATTTAATATTAATATAATACATATTATATATATTATTAATATATATTACTCGAGCCGAGCTCAAGCTTCGAGTCGAGCCGAGTTAAATACACCATGGTCAAACTTGGCTTGAACTCAAGTCGAGCTTTAGTAAACAAGCTTAACTCGCCTTGAGTCGACTTTTCAAGCTGAGTCAATTCGAGCTTAGTCGAGCCAAGTCAAGCTAGCTTGACTCATGTACCGCCCTAGTACTAAGTAAACTCTATAGGACCCACCGTGATGTATGTGTCTTATCCATGCCGTCCATCCGTTTTTCCATCTCATTTTATACTAGAATCCTAGAAATGAAGTATATCGAAAGCTCAAGTGGACCACACCACAGGAAACGGTGTGAATTGAATCACTACCATTGGAAAATTCTTGGGGGCCACAGAGGTTTTGGATCAAGTTGATATGTATTTTTCCCTTCATCCATGTCTGTGCGACATTATCAACAGGTTGGATGATAAATAAACATCACTGTGGGCCATAGGAAGGTGTCAACGGTGGACATCATCATCCCCGTTGTTTCATGTGGTGTGGTCTATTTGAGCATTGGATATGATTCAATTTGTTCTCTTGGCATAAAATGAGCTGTTAAAACAGATGGACGGCATGGATAAGAAGTATACATCACGTTGGGCTCCCCATAGAGTGGGGAGTGTACTCAGTATGCTACTCAGTACGCAATCCGCTTCCTAATTTCAGACCGTTTGGTGGCCACAATCAATTTGGCAGACCTGTGATTCATGCGTTTCGATGCACCAAATGTTATGAAATTTTATGATTTTTGTGCAACCAAACGCACCCTCAGCTAGCTATCCGTTTGTTTTGTACGCTGTAGAGTGTTCCCCACGTGGGGAGATTTAAGGCCTGATACTTAGGCTAGAAGATGTAATGGCCGTGGATTAACTGGTATGGAATTGCATCAGGTGGAATTAACACCATTGTTGCACAATGGTTATATATCTCGAAATACCATGTTATTTCATCGGTAAGATCTCTCATTCAGGATGAAATTCTTCCTCACAACTAATGCCAGTTACCTTACCTGTATTCAGATGCAACTTGATTGTCACGCGTAAAGGGTATATATGGATGGATGGTGTGGATAAATCACATGCATCAATGTGGGCATGCAGCATGTTGGTGGATTTCGAAATCCATCTTAAATCCCATCATATCTCATATGGGATGATATGATAACTGGGTTAATCCAATCCTTATGTTTAGTGCTATACGCAAGAATAAATTTATCAAAATGCAATTCCATACCACCTAATCTAACCCAATCCTAATGTTTCAAACTGGGCCATGTGCCATGTAAGGAAGAGAAATACTTTAATGGGCTCCTTACTCTTGCTCCGATGGTAGATTCTCCAGGGTTTCAACACCCGGTCAAGGGCTCGAGCATCCATAGGTGGTGAAATCCGGCTATTGCGTGAGTGTGAATACTCTGGCATAGTGGTGATGGAAGATACACTGGCAATATAAAATCAATTGATATGCATCATGAAAAAAAGAACTCTCATTTGGTGATCCAAATATTAGATACTCCAACGTTTATTGGACGGTTAGAAATGAAAAAATCCATAATGCCTTATTTATAAAACAAGTGTCTTTTGAATTAGAGGATAAGATTGTTTAAACAACCTGATTTTTATAATCTAACTTAAAAAACATTGGCTTTCACAATTTATCCAATTTAATTTGGGTTAACATGTGCCACGTGTACCTTTTCTAAGTACCTTAATTTCAAGTGTCATGGTAGCCGGAGAATCAAATAACTCCCAAACTATTAAAAGCACATATCTAGCACTGTGGACCATATTACATGTTTGGTTTCAAAAGTCAACCAAACACGTTTTAAAGAATCGGTATCACATCATCACACGATGCATTTAATGAAGCACTACTGCATGATATACGGACCAATCTTAATGCAGGAAAACAAAAAAAAATCCTATTTACGACAAGCAGAGGATCTGGATTCTTTTAAGAAAACCAGATAATCACAACACCTAGAAATATAAAACTAGCAACCAAACAATTCTTGTTTTTAACAATTTCTCAACCAATAAATTTCTTAGATGATTTTCATATTTTAAGGTTTTTCTTAAGATATTATTGAAAAAAAAAAAATCTCACTGTAAATACAAAGGTTTTATAATATTTGTTCACTTCATAAGAACATTTTTATTGCAGTGTTTTTTACCACTTTCAATTTATTAAATAAAGCCTCCTTATGCATGAATTAGATAATACTAAGAGAACTTTTAGGCACTTGAAATGACTAATATACCTTCATCGAAAGTTACAAAACTAAGTAGCATACATAAAAATATAAGATATATATATATGGAGGCCGACCTCATGGAAACTTCCCATGAGGTTGAGCTATGTGGGCCTCGCCATGATGTGTGTCGAACATCTACCCCATTAGTTAGATGCAACATTCCATGGTGGGCCACAGGCTTAAAAATCAAGTGAATCCATGACTTGGGTGGGCCACACCATATACAACAGTTGAGAGGGGTAACCCTCCCATTGAAACATTCATAATCATTTATTGAGCCCACCGAGATGTAGTTCACAAATCCAACCTATTCATTATGTGTGATCCATTGAATGAGAGGTCAAACCAAGTTTCAGCCGCATCTAAAAATTAGGTGGGCCGCACCAAGTGTTTATATATGTTTTAGGCATGTCTTCACATGGTTTTAGATGGTATGATCCACTCGAGTTCCATATACGATTGATTTTTAAGATATCCCATACCCTACAGGGGACCCATCAAGTGCATAGTGTTGATGTTCAACACACATCATGGTGAGGCCCACACAACTCGACCTCATAGTACCATTCCCCCCCCATATGGATGCACTATAAGAAAATAGGCCTTTAGTCACAATTTTTTAGCCTCAGTTAAAAAAATGGAGGCTAAATGTGTCTTTTAGCCTCGGTTGCTAAGGAACTGAGGCGAAAAGTCTACCTTTTAGCCTCAGTTGCATAGGAACTGAGGCGAAAAGTCTACCTTTTAGCATCAGTTGCATAGGAACCGAGGCTAAAAATCTACTTTTTAGCCTCAGTTGCATAGGAACCGAGGCGAAAAGTCTATTTTTTAGCCTCAGTTGCATAGGAACCGAGGTTAAAAATCTACCTTTTAGCCTCAGTTGCATAGGAACCGAGGCGAAAAGTCTATTTTTTAGCCTCAGTTGCATAGGAACCGAGGCAAAAGTCTACCTTTTAGCCTTAGTTGCATAGGAACCGAGGCCAAAAGTCTACCTTTTAGCCTCAATTGCATAGGAACCGAGGCAAAAAGTCTATTTTTTAGCCTCAGTTGCATAGGAACCGAGGCCAAAAGTCTACCTTTTAGCCTCAGTTGCATAGGAACCGAGGCAAAAAGTCTACCTTTTAGCCTCACTTGTGTAGGAACCGAGGCCAAAAGTCTAATTTTTAGCAACTCACATTCATGATTCAACCCACACCGATTCTAGTGGTATGGTCCACCTGGGCCCACCTTAGATTTGGATCTGATTTCTTTTTGGACTCATGCTCTAAAATTATCTGGAGAAACGGATGAACGGAGTGGATATAAGACTTATACATCAAAGTGGGCCCCACGGGAATCGACCCAACTTGATGACTTTGACGTTCTCTCTGTCTCTCTCTCTCTCCCTCTCTCTCTCTCTCTCACACACACACACACACACACGTGGATAGTGGACCTCATTCTCACACCATTGCACGAATTTCGAGTTCTGCTTAGTGGGGCATGGTCCGGTAATCAAGACCATTGGGTTTTTAAATTTTATCCGTAAGGTATCTTAAATTCCTAAACAGCTGATGAGTGAAATAAAACAATGGTCCGTATTCAATAAAAATGTCCTAATAGCTAGGGACCACCCTATCAGCGGTGGAACTCAACATGCCAACGGTCTGGATTAAAGAAGCATGTACCTGAGATATCAGAATTGAAAATATGCACATACCGTGCAAATATACTGTACCATATCATATAATTCCACTTACAGAAGAAGGACCAAACCACGTGTGCCAGTTCGGAACACGTTAGCAAGTTTAAAGTCATTCATCTGTTGGGCCTCACCATCTTGTGCCACGTGTCAGCCGCAGGTGACTGTTCGATCTTTTTAGTTTTAACCATCATTTTTTTTTTTTTTTCACACAAGCGACGGACCGTGCATATGACATGGCCCATAAATAGAAGCGCGTTAGCACATCCGCATCCCTCTCAATCTCTCTCGCCCTAATCCTATCTCTTCTTTCTTCCTCTCGATCCCCCCCCCCCCCTCTCTCTCTCTCTCTCTCTCGATCTGTCTCCCTCGATCCTTCTCCCTCCTC